>CP129454.1:36637500-37237500 GCA_030445155.1 Quercus variabilis | reverse complement strand
ATTTTAGCATGCCTTGTTTAGAGGCTTTAAAAAAATAAAGATGAAAATTTTAAGTTGTAGCCGCAATTAGTGGTAGTTAATGTCTAAAATGTGTATCTTTTTTTTTTTTTTTTTTGAAACAAACATACACACACAAGGGAGGGGGAAAGAGGTTTTAACACAAAGGTACATTACAAACTCCATTCAAAAGGCATAATAACTTTTGGGAGTGTGAGGGAAAGTATAAAATGTGTGTCCTAATTTTAGGAAATTTGAATGTTAATTTTAAAGTAATTTACCCTTAATTTAAACTTTTTTTTTTAATACTCCTTAATTTATACAGAGGTTATTTTTGGAAGTCTGTTTAGTATTCCTCTCTCTCTCTCTCTCTCTACAATAAATATGTCATGTACATTCTCAAAAAAAAAAATATATGTCATGTACAATCCACTATTCCTCTCTCTCTCTCTCTCTCTCTCTCTCACACACACACATATATAAATCCACTATGCCTCTCTTGTGGGTACACCGACAGATTTGTTAAAAGCAACTTCTCTCTTTTCGTTGGAATTCCAAAAATGGAAACTTCAAAACTACTCTAAATTTTTATTTCCTCTCCTTCAAATTTTTTTTTTTTTTTTTTTTTTTCAGAAGGATAATTTTAAAATCACCAGGATCTATACAAGATTTTATGACAGAAAAGAATCAAATTCAAAATAGATCGTCGGATACAATTGTGACCAACAAGGCCAAATTTGAGGCAAGTGCATGGCAAACACATCAACTTATTCAACTTGCTTTGTCACACAAAAAAAAAACGCTTGCTTAGCCACACAAGACCCACCCTTTTAATTTGGCCATATACTGAACGTTTCTATCAAGACAACAAGCATATTAATCATGCGCAACAAGCAAAGAATAAGTACAAATTAAGTAACGAATCCCACACCATAATATATTGTTTACTCTCTCTGTAATTCAACTAGATTCTGGATAGCGTGGTTATGCTAGAACTATAGAAGCTTGTGGAATCATAGATGGACAAGCCATTGTTCTCTTCATTTGTCACTCGCTCTTCTTTTGCTTCTTTTTTGGTTCTCTTACTCTTAATTATACCTATAATTGTTATAATCTGTTTCTTGAGTTTCAATTCTACAACTTTCTCCATAGAGAAAACCTCTGAATTGGTTGATGTAGCAGAAGCTCCCACTCCAACTCCATTTATTATTAGTTCTTCACAACACAATGAAGCATCAGAAGCACCAACTCCATCTAGTTCAAAAGAAACACCAGAAGCACCAACTCCATTTAGTTCTACAAATTCTCGAGAAACATCACCTCCCACTCTCGTAAGAATTAATAATTACTCTCAATTTTTCATTCAACATTTAATTTTTCTTAATTCACTAACTTTGTTACTAATATTGCTCTTGCATTTTTTATGTTGTTGGGTCTATAGGGACAAAAGAAAGAGACAACATTGAAGCAAAAGGGGTTTAATGAAGGTTTTGTGACTTCTATAAGACACACAAAGTTGCAGAAAATTGAAGCAAGTTTGAGTAAAGCCAGGTCTGCTATAAGAGAAGCTGCCCTGGTCAGGAATTTGACATCAACTCATCAAGACCCAGACTATGTTCCTTGGGGCCCAATATATAGGAATGCAAATGCCTTTCATAGGTATCATATATCATATATGTTAATGTTTATTCCTTATACTTCTAATGTAACAGTAACAACGTTTTGAAACTTATACTAAGAGTTAGCTCAAAACTCAGTCTGAGTAGACTGACTCACTATAGCAGATTGTCTCCAACAACAATTTATGTCAACCGTGTCAATTATAGATTTTGGGCCGGTGTTTGTGGTTAGTGAATAGTGAGTCACACCTGTTAATTTGCCGAAACTTGAAATATTAGCGAGTCAAGTTAAATTCACCGATTAAATACATATTAAAACTTGAATTATTTTCAAAATTTTAGGTACTAAATTAACCCAATGATAGTTTACTGATAAAATTAAACTTCGACATATAATTGAAGGTGCAACATTGTACTTACGCTTGTTTCATTTTTAATTTTAATGCATTTATGGATTTTGTTATTAATTTAGAGAAATTACATAAAAATGCTAAAAAATTATAACATTTTTTGCATCAGGTCCAAGTTTTACTTTTGTAAATTCAAAGTTCCAAACTTCAATTTGAAGCTTCATTATTTTGGATATATAGTAATGGAGCAAAAAAAGTGTGAAACTGTTGATAAAATTTTATGTTTCACCAATAACTTGTTCATAAGCCAATTTGACTACCATTGAACGTAGGGAGTAGATAGAGAAAGTTGTGTAGAGAGAGAAAGTTTCCGTTAAAGTGAAAAAAGTGAAAATGAATCTTCTATGCAATAAAATTGAAGTTGGTTGCTTGAGTAAGTTGCAAAGTTTTATGATGGTTTCTTGTTTTTTCTTTGCTTCACGATTGTCTAGAATACAGAAATGAATATTGGTTTCCAATTGAAACAGTTTCATGTATAACTTTAACCGACAAAATTGAAAATTGGAATCTAATCTGAAACGTGACACAAACTCTATACACTATTAAGTAATTTTGTTTGTGTCATTGGAAATAATAAGCAAAAAGGGTATGAGTGACGGGTGGTAATGGTTACAATTAAAGCAAATGGAATTGTTTAGATTGGACCAACATGAATCACAATGCTTGGACCCAACTATATATATTAATCATAGTTAAATTCTCTTTGATTTTTGATTTTTTTTTTTTCTAAATTTTGTAGGAGTTACCTAGAGATGGAGAAGGTGTTCAAGGTCTATGTATACGAGGAAGGAGAGCCTCCAATGTTTCATAATGGTCCATGTAGGAGTATATACTCCACAGAGGGAAGATTCATCCATGAAATGGAGAAGGGACAACTTTATCGTACAAGAGACCCAGATGAGGCCCTAGTGTACTTCCTTCCATTTAGTGTGGTCATGATGGTTCAGTATCTATACGAGCCCAATTCAAAGGACATTGATGGTATTGAACGTGCTGTGGTTGACTACATAAACATCATTGCCAATAGACATCCCTTTTGGAATCGAAGCCTTGGGGCTGATCATTTCATGCTGTCTTGCCATGATTGGGTAAACTTTTTACCCTTTTTTTTTTTATTGCTAATTTAGAGTTTTAGCTACAAATTTAATTTAAATTTATAAATAATAATTACTAGGATATATCTAATTTTATAACATGTTGAAGTGGTCGATTGTGAGTGATGGATACTTTTTACCCACAAATTTTTACATAGACTCGTTACCTTTTTTTTTTTTTTTTAACCCCACAAATAACAATAAACCATTTCAATAAGTTGAGAAATTGAGTGTTATGTAGTATTAATTGTTGAACTAAGTGGTTGAATTTTTTTAATAGAAAGAGTAACCTTGTCCTTTGAACCAACTCTAGTTAACTAAATTGGTTAGAACTTGAAGTATTTTAATGCGCACTGTTGATAAGTAACGCGTACCGCATGCTTTTTTTTCTTTTCTTTTTTTGAGATAAAGGCAAGCAGTAACACTTTATACTTGGTATCAGCATTCAGCACACACATACAATAACATTAATTTCTAATAAAACAGTAATAAATCTCACAATAGTTCTAGGTTTACCCACTTTGAAAATTTGATCTGCCTTGGTGAAATAGTTTGGCTAAATTTTCGAGTGGAGAGCTAAAGGTCTGATTATGACTTCTTAATATTGTTAACACAAGTGGGTTTTTGCTAATTAAAAAGAAATTATAAGTCTGACCTCTACATTTAGATCTAATTGCCTACTCCATGGTCAGAGTTCTACATTTGAATCTTCCAAATCCTATTTTAGCTTCAGGGCTGTCTTGGGTTGAACCAAGCTTATAGGCCTGGTATCAAAATTTATGTAGTATCACCTAAATTACTTTTGAGTTGTTTCCCATCCATCATTTGGAATAACTTGTTATATTAGAATTACTAAAGCTCTTTTTTGAATTGCAATCCTATCTTTTGGAATGACTTGTTCTATTGGAATTATCAAAGTTCTTTATGAATTGATGTCCCATCTTTTGAAATATTTACAGGGGCCAAGAGCATCTTCCTTTGTTCCCCATTTGTTTCACAGGTCTATTAGAGTTCTGTGCAATGCTAATACTTCTGAAGGATTCAATCCTTCGAAGGATGCATCATTCCCAGAAATCCATCTTAAGACAGGGGAAATCACAGGGCTTATAGGTGGCCTCGTCCCATCTCGCCGATCAATTCTTGCTTTCTTTGCAGGCCGTTTACATGGCCACATTAGGTACCTACTACTAGAGCAATGGAAAAACAAAGACCAAGAAGTGCAAGTCTATGACCAACTTCCTGATAAAGTATCTTATAACTCAATGTTGAAGAAGAGCAAGTTTTGCTTATGCCCAAGTGGATATGAAGTAGCAAGTCCAAGAGTTGTGGAGGCAATCTATGCTGAGTGTGTGCCAGTGTTGATTTCTGATAGTTATATACCACCTTTCAGTGATGTTCTAAATTGGAAGTCATTTTCTGTACAAGTGGAAGTGAAGGACATACCAAATATCAAAAAGATATTGATGGGCATATCTCAAAGGCAGTACTTGAGAATGTACAAGAGAGTAAAACTAGTTCAAAGACATTTTGTTGTGAATGGACCTCCTAAGAGATTTGATGTTTTCCACATGAGTGTTCACTCTATTTGGCTTAGAAGGTTAAACACCCAAATCCAAGATCAATAACTGCAATTGAATGGATTGGAATTGATTGGAGTTGCCATTCAATTGAACCCATTTCAAGGGAATTTCTGATGAATTGATACGGTGTTGGAGAATTTTCCAAATAAGATTTTGAGTTTTGACTAGTGGATTATTGACATTCTTTTATTTTATTAAAGAAGTAAATGTGGGGCTATCAGATTGTTTCATGGGTTACTAAGATAGTTTAGCTTGAACTTTATCAAGTGAGATTTATCATTAATAACATAAATCATGTTTATTTAAGTATATAATGACTGTTTCAAGTTGATTTTTTTTGCCTAGAATGATAATTTAGCAGAAGAGCCTCATAGCATACCATGCCTGGGTCAGGCCACTAAAGATGAGCAAGCACCTCCTAAAGCATGATCAGTAGGAGACGAGGACAAAATGATACAACTATAGTTTATGACAACCAACAACCATCTTTTCTCATAGATTTGGAGTCCATAGTGACACAAATATTAGATTAGATGCACAGGCCAGACATTACAAGTTTCACTGCAAGAAAATATAGCCCTTAGAATTGACAATTGTTTGAGTTTGTAGCATTAGTTATTAACTATTATTCACACAAATTTGGTAAATATTAATTTCACAAAATTAGACACTTTAATTATCTAGTGCTTGGAGAAAGATGATTTTCTTAACTGATATGAAATTCTCCACTTGCATGAACCTCTTTGACCCTCTTATCATACTCATCTTCTTCATCATCTTCTTCCTCCACCTCTGCATCTATGTCTTCGCTGCCTTCCTCATTTTCTTCAGCTCCCCAGCCAAAGCCCCTGACAGGCCTAGATGATGGAGGTGGGTTTCTTGCCTCCCCCACAATTTTCATGATCTCATCCTTGCTTTGAAGAGAGAAGCTTGGGTTGTCTCTCTGGTAATAGATAGCTTGATTAGACTCAGTCAGTTCTCTTGGCAAGTTCTTTAAAAACCAAGGGTGGTTCTTGATGTCTTTAAGTGTAATTCTCTGCAAGACCAACAATGGCTGTTAGTTCCATAAGAAAATAGTAGCTCAATCCAAGTACTCAACATTAAATAAAGGCGTTTTTATTATGACAGGTACATGTCACAAACACATAACTCAAGCAGTGGCTAGGACACATACCTATCAATTAAGCACACCAGCCACTAAAAGGAACAAATACTGTGTTACTGATCCCTAGTTGTTTTGGGGATTAAATCAAATGAATCAATACACAAGCATAAGTCACACTGATTGTCCCCTTCTTAAATTCTATTAGAATACAGCCAGGCTGAAATGACACTGAGTGCTCTCATAGTGCTTATGATTTGCACTTCAAATGAATCAAATCTTTGGGGCACATTCTAAGCAAAGAAAACCAAATTACAACTAAGCCAATATATAAACCCTCAGAAGCAGCGTGTGGTTTTAAGTCTATAAATTGCTCTAAAAAGTCGTTAAATTCTAAGAGACAGTCAATGGGATATTAGGAATTCAGGTTATATGGTTTGATAAGTAATGCTGAGCATTCTGCCTTTGCAGTAGATCGTGACACAGTGGCCTACTGAGTGGATTTAGTCCTGCCAGGAGCTCCAATTTAAAAAAAGAAAAAAGAAAAAAAAAAAAAAAAAGGGGGGATGGTAATTTTGAGGTGAACCTAATAGAAGAGATCATACTGATATGCCAACTAAAACAATATAAACTTGAAATGAGTAACTGGGATAAATTCGCTAGATCTATTGCCACCTTGTTATGGACAGTGACATACTATTTTACACAGAAACCTCGAAAATGGTACAATAAGAAATGTAGAGAATAAGAACACAGCACACAAAAAAAGGGGCAAGATACAGCATAACTATGAGTAAGAAACAAGCACCTTCCCAGAAAATGAAACAATGCATGACTTTCAAAATATGAATCTAACCCTTAAGCATTTCATAGAAAAGTAGAATGAGCAATAAATGGCATCATGTATGGAGGGGTTGCAATATCAATCAGGAAAAAAATTCCTTCATCCATGCCCTATACGGCCCCCATAGAGCACCCATACCAATCAATCTTGCCATCAATGCTAAATGGCTTTTCAATAACAAAGTAAATGGCAAGCAAACACATTATTACTCTACATAATGTTAATGCTCCAAGGAAATTTCCCAGAAATAGGGAAAGATAAAATTTGTAGGGTTCATTAAAAAGTAATTTCCAATGAGAACAAAAGGTTTAAGAAGGTGTCTTCTAGAATACTTATATGATATTGACAAGCTAATCAGACATGATAGCTGCAATACATTGTAGCTCACCCAAATTTCAGTGATCAGAACCAAATTTAGTAACAGTAGCATGATACATACCCTGGATGGAGTTGCAACAAATATGCGAGAGAGCAGGTGCTTGCAATCTCGAGATATGTGAACATAGTCAGGGATTTTGTACTGAACAGCCATTATTTTCTGCCGAAGAATGACAAAAAAGGAAGAAAATGACAACACTAAAATAACAAACACCCATATTTTATTAAACTTTGGAGATGATATTTTTACCTGAATTGTTTTCCTAAAATTCCTGGGATCATCTTGGTCTTCGAAAGGATATGCTCCCACCAGCATAACATAGAGAGTCACTCCACATGACCATACATCTGCCATCTAAATGAAAGCAAGAAAGATATAATTGTTTCTACAATGAACTAATTAAAGTTAGTGCTGTGTTTAAAGCTACTTAAAAGTTGTAATGTGAATGAGAATACCATGTAACAGGTCTTTTAACCTTATCTTGTTGTGTTTCATTAAAAAACGATTTACAAAAACTTGAAAGCTGCTTATTATTGGATAGCATGACCAGAAACATAAGAGAAATGAATTAAGATAAAAATTACGCAGAAAGGGGAAATTTTTAACTCCCTCTCAAACTTGCACTCGTTATCTACATTTAGTAACCATATGCTGCATCTAGGGTGGTTGCTAGTGACATAAACATGTATGGCCAATTTTAGTATACTAACACTCCCAAGATATCAAACGATTTTATGAGCCAAACATGAAAACATGTATGGCCGTATATGATGACTAATCGAAGACATAATATGCATAAAGAGATGACCCATTTAAGGGTCATCTGTAATACTTAACAGACACATTAGCAAAAAGTGAATGGAGAAGCTGCCAATCAAAATGACCCCTTAAAGTAAGAGCGGATCAAAATTTTGAAACTTTAGGAGGCAAAATCAAAAGATCCTCAAACTTTAGGGGTGTATTTTGCACTTTGGCCAATTTTTATTTATTTATTTATTTTTTATAAATGTTATTAACCTCATCCATGGCATGGCATAGTTCTAGAAAACAAAGACTCTATCTTCCACTAAGGAAAAAAAAAAAGTGACACTTGTAAAGACAAAACTAAGTTTTCACATGGTTGTGGGTGGAAGCTGAAGCGATAAACCTCCACCATTCAAGAACCAATCATAAGCCAGTGGAGTCAACAAGTGCTCCATTGTTGTTATTAATTTATACAGTGCAAAGACCAAGCATGCCTTCAAATTCGGCCAAAACTGAAGTTTCAAACCGGAAGGCCACATGGAGTGTCTATAAAAGTCACGGTCTATGTTAAGTGCACATTAAATAAAGGCAACCTTATTGATGTAACAGCAGGAAATGCTAAAATGCACCATTTTAACTTGCAATTTACATTGAAGCCAACCCTTTCACAGTACAAACAAGGCATAAAGAGTAATCCATATAATAGGACGGTTACTTTTCCAAAATGAAAGAGGTACCCAATCCTTTAAAGAAACTTATTTAAAAAACTTCGATAGTGCCAAAATGAATATTATCATGCTTTTTTATTTTTTATTTTTTAAACTATTCGCACACTTATCCTAGTTAGTACCTATCTTTATGGCTTGCTTATGTGCACATTAGACGACAATGATTAAACCCAAATGTGGAGCACTAGGCACACAAAAAGGCCATCCAGGACCAAGAATATGCTGGGGAAAACATTAAAAATTTCCAAAGAGATTTACCTTGCCGTCATATTCTTGCCGTGAAAGCACCTCCGGTGCAATATATGCCGGAGTTCCAACTGTAGATTTGGGTCTTGAATGAAGCAGAGATGACTGTACCATGGATTAGAAAGAAAAAAAAAAAAAAAATACCCACATTAAAAATATATTTGTAAAAAATAAAATCTAAGAACAAGTAAATATATGAAACCAATTTCCACACCTTAGAATAACCAAAATCACAAATTTTCAAGCGTGGTGCAGGGCTTCCATCCAAAAGTGTGTTTTCCAGCTTCAAATCTCTATGGCATATTTGCTGTAAAATAAGAATAAAAGATAAATAATTGTATTTACTACAATTAATATCAACGAAAGTGTTAGTTTAATGTTACCATGGAATGACAGTAATTGACACCAGAGATCAGCTGCTGAAAAAAGTATCTAGCCTGAGCAATCAAAGAAAAATTAACACATATTATTAACTACGAAAATGACTGCAATTAAAATTAAACAAGAGAAAGTAAGCGAAAGAGAGAGAGAGAGCTTATTATAGTAAAGGTGAAAAGAGAGAGAGAGAGAGTAATACTAATTACCTCATCTTCACTGAATCTACCGGCATTGCAGATTCGTTCAAAAAGCTCTCCGCCGGCTGCATATTCCATCACAATAGCCAAATGTGTGGGGGTCAAAACCACCTGCAAATTGTAACAAACAAACAACAAAAATTAAAAAACTTCACTTAAAAATTCAAAACCCCTTTTAGCCAAATTCTTGAAAACATAAAACTAGCCTCCTTGAATCGGATTATGTTGGGGTGCCGAAGTGATCTGTGGTTGATAATCTCTCTAGCCACATTCTCATCAATCTGCAATTTATGTGAAATTATTTAGAACCCAGTGATGTTAATAAAACGAGTACAACTCAAATTCAAGTACCAAATATCACAATTGGACTCATTTACTTGAAAATCTGTTTCTGGGGTCATCTAAAACATGAAAAAAAAATGTAAGATTCCAAGACTGAAACTTTCTTTTCCTTTCCTACATTGTTTTTCCCGGGAAACAAACAGAGCCTAACAAAAATTTCTTTCCCATGTTTGGGATTTCTCAAAACATAATTCTCAATTCAACTCAGTCTCACACACCCTTTTTAATTAACTATAAATCAATTGCAATATTAACTAAAAAAAAAAATCAAAACTCATTTTCTCAGTAACCAAACAGAAAACAGACAAACCTTGAGGCCACGTTCGATGTATTTCATGGCAACAAGCTCCTTGGTCTCCTTGTGCCTCAAGAGCCTTGCCACACCAAAATTCCCAGCTCCCAAATCCTTCACTACCTCGTACTTGTCCATCTTCTTCACCCAGTAGAAACTTGAAACTTCTTTCTGTGTTTTTGCTTCAACAACAAGAAGTATATATCAAATATATGATCTCCTCGGTGATGATTTCAGTACTATTATATTATATATGCATGCCCTTTCACACTAGCTCTTGCATGCACAGACAAATATATATAGGCAACTAGGCATGAAAAAACTTAAACTTTTAACAATTGTGTGTGTGACCCTCCGCGTACATGTACACACACACACATATATATATATATATATGTATGTATGTATGTATGTGTGCGTGGGATTAGATCCAAAATCTTTGTTTATATATATTTAAGGAAAGGACAGTTGGGGACTTGAAAGAAGTGATTGATGAGTTAAGGAGGTGATGAAGTGTGCACGTGGTGGAGGGGTTAGAAAAATGAGCATGGGAATCCATGACCAGCTTGAATCCAATCAGTGTCAGTGCCAAAGCCCACTTGTACTGTCTTTTGCTTCATTTTCATATCATGTATCGGTTACTTTTCTTTCTATAATAAAATATACATATGCACTACGGGTTTGCTCTGCTAAATTGCTATTGGATCTCTAAAAACGCCGTTTTGCTAGGCGCACACAAGTTATATATGCCGGTTGATCTTGACTTTTTTTGCATGCTCTTTTGGCAAAGCTAAGCTACCCCCATCAAACAATAAATTTATTGTTTGAATTTGCCAAAATGAGCTATTGGGGTGTTTATAAGGTTTGATATTAACATCTTAGTTTAATTCCATTAAAAAATATTTTAAAGAAAATCTTAGTTCAAAATTAATTTATAGTGTTCATCACAGAGTGAAATTGATGCAAAAATTGACAAATTAACAAATTAAGAACCATATTAAACTTCAATTAGAGCATTCTCATCAAGGATCTCAAAAAATTTAGCATTTAACATTTTAAAAACCTACGTTATTTATTTTAACAACTCACTTTACAATATACCCAACATCAAAAGTTTTATATTTTTTTTACCACTTCATTAATTGAAGAGAGAGAGAGAGAAGAAAAGATAGTGAGAGAGAGTTTGGTAATAAGAAAAGAGGAATAGTGAGAGAGAGAGAAAAGATATTTTAATTAAAGTAGTATTAAAATACTATTATATTTATTAGATTTGAGCTACAGTGGACTGTCATACATAGCAATACAAAGCAGTTCACTGTAGCTCAAATACTAAAATTTTTAACACTAAGAGTATCTCCATCTGAAAATTGTATCATATCCTATTTTACCATCTCAAAAAGCTACTTTATCAATTTTACCATACTATTTTACAATACTTCCAACATCCAAACTTTTATTTTATAATACC
This sequence comes from Quercus variabilis, assembly GCA_030445155.1. NCBI lineage: Eukaryota > Viridiplantae > Streptophyta > Magnoliopsida > Fagales > Fagaceae > Quercus > Quercus variabilis. Next base: position 37,226,080 of record CP129454.1, on the reverse strand, counting down.
ACACATTAAAATAATATAAATTATACAATAAAATAATAAACAAATTATATCTCTCTCCTTTCTAATTTTTGTCTCATTGTCACTCTCTCAACCACAACACCACACAACAACCATCCTCTCAACCACACCACCTCCAGACATCCACCACTGTGACCTCAAACCCACCACAATCCCAACAAATACCAACCCACAAGCCAACCACAAACCCATTAAAAAATAACCAAACAAAACCTGGTGTCACTCTCTCTGAGCAAAATCAAAATCTAGTCTCACCATCAAGCCAAAATCAAGAGCAAAATTAAAACTCAAAATTCATAGCAAAATCAAAACCCAATCCACTAATCTCGCCACACACCGATCTCCACCACACCAATCTCCACCATTGTACGACCCACTTGTCAAAACCCATGTCGATCTCGACCCATCGATCTCCACCATTGCATGACCCACTCGTTAAAACCCACGCTGATCTCGACCCACTCAATCTACGCCACGACCCAACCTAGCTCTAGTGTTAAGCTCTTTTTTTTTTTTGGATAATCTGGTGTTAAGCTTTGAACACGAGAGAGGGAGATGTGAGAGAGGGGGGGAACTTTGAGGACTGATCTATCAGAAGAGAGAGAGAGAGCGAGGGCAGATGAGAAATAAAAAAGTATTATTTACTTTTACAATTGTGCTACAGTACCATCACAAATTTGTGATGGTACTGTAGCACAATTGTAAATTTTTTTGGGTTTACAAGTCTGAATGTTGGGTGGTTTTTGGGCTTTAATGCTAAATCATCCCTATATATTCCATTTGGCAGTCCCAATGGGAATGCTCTAACACCTTTGTTGTAGTGTGCTTTTTTGGAATGAGATACTAAAAAATAGCATTTTTAACTTTTGAGAGCTTTAATGTGAATGCTCTTAAAGTACTAATTACTAACTTTTTATTTTATTTTTAAGAATCTGAACTTAAAAAAATTAAGACGCTAATTGCAAATGCATCCATGATTTAATATATGGATGACAGCTAACATATATATTAATTTGGATACTAATTTGGATGTAAAAGTGAAACTTGTAAACAATCTTTTTTCCCCCCTACTATAGTAAAAAATTGACACATTAATGGTGAATCAAATTCGAAGATTTTAGGAGAACAAGAGGAACTGCCCAAATTAGGTGTAATTACTAATTATTGTTGTAAAGTTGTGATTTACAACTATATTTTATATTGGCTTTATTTCATGACAAAAAGTGTTGTATTTGTTTTAATTTTGTTCCTTGTATTTTGTGGGATTTTATTGTATTATGTTTAGTATTAAGCTGGTGAAGAATTGAGCATGAAATGAAGAATCAATGTAGTTTTGCGACTAGCTCTCGAGAAGTTCGCGGGAAGAGTAACTCGTGAAAAGGGCACGTGAAAAGCACACGTTAGAAGCTGAAGAGTTGTGCCAAGCTATTAATTTCGCGACTGTCTTGCGAGAAGGGCCAACTCGCGAGGTACCCGTGAAACTCTTTACTTGGAGGATTTTAACTGTGACTTTCTTACCCTTCACCCATACTATATATACCCCTATTAGCCACAAAAGTAAGTGAGGTTATTCAGAGAGACGAACTCTAGATAGGTTTTCTACAAACACAACACACCCATCTTTTAGAGAGAGAGCTACTCATCCTTAGAGAGAAATCATTCTAGCCTCTTCTCCTTCCCTTTCCCATTATCATACCTTGAGAGGAGATTTGTATCCAAATACAACTCACACATTTTCAGTGAAAAGAGTGTTTTGGAGCTTAGGAAGCTTTGGGGATTTGCCAAAAGAAGCTGGTGAGATTTGGTGGATGCAATTGGGTGTATTGCGGGATCCAGAAAGTTAGAGAAGTCGTGACTTTGAGAAGCTTGTTGGTAGCAGGAGTTTGGAAGGTTCAAGTACATGGGATAGACTAGGCTTGGAGGGTCTTTTGTTATTTGTGTATTCCAACTTTATTCTCTAGTGGATTGATTTCGATTTTGAGGGTCCCGACTTGAGCAACTAAATTTTTTACCCTTTTTATTTCAAAATGGTAGCAACAATCACCTTCACCATGCTTCATTTATAGCTAGGACATTTTGGGCCTACAAATGAATATGAATTGGATGCCTCTTTTGCTTGATCACTTGAGAAGTCTAAGATGTTTAATTTTCTCTATCCAACTTCACTACTGACTCTTTTGTTTTTTGTTTTTATTTTTTTATTTTTATAATAGTTATAATGCCCGAACGAGTTGCGACACGTCAATCTAGATGTTTCCATGGCCCCATGGAGAAAAGATAATATTTTGGAATTTTCGAGGTCTGACATGCAAATTAAGGGCAGACAAAATACGGTATCTACACTTATTTTGATGAGGTTTTTTGCCAAATTCTTCAGTTTCCTCTTCGATAACATGTCTTGGTGTTATCTTATATTTGCATCTCTCTTCCCTACTCTTTGAGCTTTCATTTTTTTGTTAATAATTGATGAATATGGCTTAGGGTAGTGTTAACGGTTCTTTGCGCTTATTTACTCTCGTTTCGCACTTAGTATAAGTTAGAGTAAAAGCTATTTAGTCATAATTTTTAATTGAGGGTCTGAACAAGCTCTTTTGTTTTTAGCACACATCCGAGTTTTCAATTATATGTAACATCTCTCTCACATGGGGTGAGTCTCATACTTATGTAGTCCACTCCCATGTGATAGGATGTTTCATACAACATGGAACACAAAATAATGAAACTAAATGATTTATTGGTCTGGTGATAAAGAACATTTATCATAAAACAAATGTTAAGGTCATAGGTTGAATTATATTGTATCTATTTAAAAAAAAAAAAAAAAAATAGAAGTTGTTATTCCTCGGAAATTAAGGTGAATAAATATAATCTCTACATTTTTGAGATTTAGAGGTTGAGTGTCCACCGTAGTCTAGCTTCCTAAAATAACCATATCTTTTAACTAAATAATTTTTTTTTTTTTTGGAAAATGACAAACAGTAGTTAGCACGGACCTACGAAAGAGAAATTTAAAAACTATAACTATCTGAATTTTTTTCTCTCTTACTTTTCGTTTTCTCAATAAGCCATATTTATATTTCTTCTATTGTATCTTTATATATAAAAAAAAATCGTGTTTTCTACTTTTATTGGATAACCTTTTCCTCTATTCTTTGCTTCCATTTCTAAACTAAAAAAAGAGGAAAAAAGAGGAAGGAAAAAAAAAAGTCTCAAAATGTGCATAAAGCACATAAGAAGGTTTAGGGTTTTTTTTAATTGAAAGCAGAACTGGAGGAGATCATTTTATTTCACGATTGATTTTCTTTTTTTAACCATGGGAAAGAGAAACGAAAGGCAATCTTCTAATCAAATTACTGCCTCATTTTAAATAAATATTTTATTACAACTTACATTCTTAAAGTTTAGGATTATTTTGATTTTTCCTTAAATTTTGGATTGTGTTTCCTGGTGTGCTTGATGCACATTCTAAGATTTTTTTTCTTCCTCTTTTTTATTTTAGAAATGGAAGCAAAGAATAGAAAAAAAAAAAAAAAAGTTACCCAATAAAAGTAGAAAACACAATTAAAAAAAAAAAAAAAAAACCCTAAACCTTGTGGATGGAAGATTTTACATATAATAGAGTGACTAGGACCAAATTCATGTACTTTTTAAGATTGTACTTAAGGACCAAAACCTTATAATTTTCCATTTAAATGTAAATTAAATTATTAAATTATTCAATGAAGTATCTATTTTTTAAAGATTTTCTTATTTTTCATGTAATTCAATAAGTGGCAACTCTATTGTAAAGTCATCGATCTAGGTGGAATAATATTTCAAGTGGGCTCCCCACTTTGAGGGACGACAATCATGATCTCACTCATTCACATGGGTTTAGTTCGAATAATCAACGGGGCAAGGTCGCAATCTCTCACTATATACCATTTTGCTTTGGGGCTTTCCATCCATATTTGTTGATAGGATGACTATTAAGTGTCAAATAAACTTACAATCTTTATTGTTAATCCAATTAAATAAAACAATTATTAACATTTACTTGTAAATAAAACAATTCATAACACTTTCCAAAAAAAAAACTCAAATATCTCTCTCTCTCTCTCTCTCTCTAGAAAATATCAAAATAAAGTAACATTATACTACCTGCATTCCTTGCATTTCTTCTACTCGCCCTTTCTTTCCCTCCATCCAAACATACTAAATAATAAATTAAATATATAAAAAAAAATCTAACACAAGTAACCACTTTAATTATATAATTAACTCATTGCCTTTAAAGAAAAAAGAATAAAAATTACCATGTGAGCAATAATAGGGAAAAAAGAAATTTAAGCCTTTTTTACGACTAGTTAAGGTGGTAACCTGACTTTTAGATACATAAATTAAAATAAATTGCATAAATAATTATGAAAAAAATAAAAGAAGAAGATTTTTTTTTTTTTTTTTTTTGTATTGCTGATTTATTGGTTGAATATTTGTGCCCTATTGTTAAAATATCAGTCTTATCACTTTCTTAGAGGAAATTCTCTTTTGGGCAATAACTTAATTGTCAATTCCTTTTTTTCAATAAATTAAATATTCCTATTTTAATAGATGAGATAGGTATCGGCGGATTTAACATGATTTATCATTTTGTATATATTTTCATGCAACATCCCTTTTTATATGAAAGTGGTCTTCACAAGCGTGGGGCATGCTCTCAAAATGAGATGGATATTGCACTCAAAGGTTAAACATAACACATCACCTCCTTTAATTGAGGAAGTCTCATTCCTCAAATTATTTGGTGTTTTGGCACTATCCAACAACAACAAAAACAAAAACCAAAAAAAAAAAAAAAAAAAAATCAAAAATCAAAAATCAAAAAAAAAAAAAAAAAAATTGGTGCAATTGTGAAAAGTATGTTATTTATTACATCAGTGATAGGTTCAACTCCTCCCGATCAATAATCCTTTTGAAATATCGTCACGTATGATTTGAAGTTGATTGCATGCATATGATAACAAACAAAATAAATAAATAAAGAATTATTAAAAAAAATAATGAATTAGTTAGTGTATATATTAATTGGATTAAATCTTGGGGAATGTGATATTTTCACGGTTTTTTTAGATATTTGACATCCATTCCTCTCAAAGTCACATGATGAGAAATAATGAATGCGTAAGCATTAAGAAAGTGGATCGTAAATGGAGTATTATATTGTGTCGTTTTGGAAAACCGAAAACATTTTAAAATATTTTTTTAATACAAGAACCAGTAGATTAATTTTTTTTAATATATAAAACAATATCATACAAACCCGCTTCCAAGCCTATTTCCCTTAACGAAAATCACCAATCCTTACCATCGAGTCAAGAGAGAAGGGGAGATACAATTAGTATATTACTAGTGTGTAGTCTGTGTATATGCACAGATACAATTAAAAATAATCACAATTATCTTTCTAAAAAAAAAAAAATCCAAATTATAAGGTTCAAAATTATACTTTTTTTAAGAAGATCAAGGTTTAAATTATAAATGGTATTAACTTACACTTTTTTTTTTTTTTAAATCGTATATTTCTAAAATATGTAATGATTTCTCATATATATATATATATATATATATATATATCACTTGCCAAAAAATTAAAAACTTAGATAGACACATGGTAGAAAATTGTACTCTAATTGAAATCCAAGTTAGAATCTAATTGGATTTGGACTATTCGATTTTTATACTCACTAGTGTGTAGCTCGTGCATATGCACGGGTACAATTAAAAACAATCACAATTATACTATTCAAATCACACTTTTTTTTGAAAAGAAATTCAAATTATAAATGGTATTAGCTTACACTTTTTTAAAACTATGCATTTCTAAATGATGTAATGTTTTCTTATTTGATTTGAATTTAATTGGTTTTAAACTTTTCGGTTTTTGTACCCAATAATTAATTTGTCACAAAAATTAGAAACTTAAATGGACACGTGGTGAAAAATTTGATTCCAATTGAAATCCAATTTAGAATTTAATCAGATTTAGAATCTTCAATTTTTATACTTAATAATTCACTTGGTACAAAATTAAATATTAAATGGAACACGTGGTGCAAAATTAAGAATCTAATTAAATTTTCTCTAAGTTTTGGCTATTAATATATATATATATATATATATAGATTAATTTACATTGCAAAAAATTAAAAATTAAATAGGACACATGATGCAAAATTGAGAATCCAATTAAAATCTAATTGGATTTTCTTTGAGTTTTGACTATTAATATTGTAGGGTTGGGATTTGTGGCCCAAGCCCAAAACAATTAATTTGTAGAGTATGGGTGAAAGAGCTAGGTTAAGTATGGGATCAACAACAATGAATCACAACTTTCAAACACAAGCCAACATGAGTTTACACGTAAAGAATGAATATCCGAAGAGCTATATTATTAATTATCTGATGAACACAGATATTAGGGTTACAGTCAAGTTCTTTCTCTTTCTCTTTTTTTCTCTCCCCTTAACGTTAGGAGCTTCTTTCCTTTATATAACCTCCCTTCTCTTCATCTCCATCGTCCACTTGTACCTCATCCGTGAGTCTACTTGAGTATGTGTCACGTCAAGTATCTTCTTTAGCTTTGTGTGAGTGGCGGTAGGTGAGGATACACTGTTCAGGGGTCTTCTCCACATAAATGTGGTCAGAAAAGTTGCTACAGAACATTAAATACGGTGATAGCAGCTTTCCCTTTAGATATTTCTTCATCCTTATCGTCTTCCAGTGTACTCAGAGCTTATCTTGATCAGGTGGAGTCCTCGGAAGATCATTTTGACCTTTTATACGCTCAAGTGATCTATACTATTCGCGTCAGAGGAATATAACCTCTTCGGATAGAAGATGTTCTCTTCGAATTGTAATCATTCTTCTCTCTGAGGGTCCCACTTCCAGATGAGCCCTACCCTTACCATCTCCTTCTTCTCGGTTGCACAATAGCTCTCATATGGGCTCTCGACCCACTATGTTGGATTGGGCCATTTTCCCCCCATAAATATATACTAGCATGTAACTCATGCAAACACATGGATGCATTTAAAATTAAACACAATTTTTATTATAAAAATATAAATAATTAGTCAAATTATTTTTAAAAAAATAGCATGTAACACATGCATATGTATAGATACATTTAGTCAAATTATTATTTTTTTTAAAAAAAGTAAATGTAATTGGTCACTTATTAAAATTCTTACCTAAATTAATACTTCTTATGATCTTTTTTTTTCTTCTAATTTTTAATAAGATAGAACGTGTGTTGATTTTTGTTATGTGGTGATTTTTATTGAGTATATGTGATTGGTTTTTTACTTTATTTTATAGTTCATTAATATTAGATTCTTAGTATTTTGCACTCATTAACTCACTTTTTTTTTTTTTTTTTTTTTGATGAGAAATACGTGAATTTTATTCAAAAGAAGAGAAAGACAAAGCGTCATGAACTACAAGTGATGTAATGAAAGGAGGACATTCCTCCATCCAAGCTACAAAAAAATCAATATCTTTAGCATAGGCGGCTAAAGCATTTGCTGGTTTATTGGCATGTCTACTCACATGGGAGCGCTCAAAAGAACAAAAATCCTGGAGTCTAAGGCTTGTCCCAACAATGATATGGGCAATAGAGGTTTGAAGCATCCGTGGGGTTGGTCAAAGCATGCAAGACCAAGCTTGAATTTGTTTCGAAGATGACATCCTGGACTCTTACATCCCATGTGAAGATAGAAGCTTCATCTAGCGCCTTGGCTTCAGCTTCCAGTGGGCCCAATGGGAGAGGGAGGCGCTTACTTAATGCAGCAATTACCGTACCCTCATGGTTACGAATGACGACACCAACACCAATCATGTCTAGTTGAGCGAAGACAGCAGTATCCATGTTCACTTTATACCATGGAAAAGTAGGTGGGACCTAGTGTTTGTCTGTGGCATCCTTGGGCTGTGTGGATCGAAAATGGGCTTCTTAGTACTCCATGAGCATGAACAGAGATTTTGTTATTATATCATGAGTAGTTTGACATGTAGCTCCCATTCTTGTCTTATTTCGACTAAACCAAAGACCCCATCCAGTCATAATAATAAGTTCGAGTAGCTCTGTCCCTATGTGTTGCTTGAAGATCAAATGCTAGAGAAAATCCATGAAGTCTTTGAAGTAGACTCCATGTCCATCGAAAGGTATATCTGAGGCCTTCCAAGTGGCTTATGCTACGGTGCAATCCCAAAAGAGGTGCCGATGGTTTCAAGGGCTAGACTGCATGCTTCATAGGTGGGGTTATCGAGGACATGTCAGTGGCATAGGTTGGCCTTCGTAGGGAGGATATTTCGGCAAGCACGCTAGGTAAAGGTCTTGATTTTATTCGGGACATGAAGGTTCCAAAGTCTTCGCCAGAAATGAGTCTGGTTTGTGTCATGTGAAGTGTCTGTAGCAGACAAGCTTTGGGCCATGGATAGCACCACCTTGTACGCACTATTGACTGTGAAGTTCCCTTTAGGTGTGTAGGCCCACACTATACGATCCCTCGGTTTGTGACGGCTTAAGGGAATGCTGAGAATGGAGTGTACATCAGCTGGGAGGAAGATTTGGTCAAGCAAAGCAACGTCCCACTCACTGGTCTTTGAGTTTATTAGGGTGCTAACCTTTGTGTTTACCGGTAACAAAGTAGGAGGTGTTAGCACACGAAAGGTTGAAGGCCTTGGGATCCAACGGTCTGCCCAAATGCCAATTAAGGTTCCATCCCCCACCTTCCACCGATAGCCGGAATTCACCACAGGTTGTGCTGAGAGAATGCTTCGCCATGCGTATGAGGGTCTAGGGCCTAACTCAACGTGGAGAAAGTTAGTGTTTGGGAAATATAGAGCTTTAAGCACACGATGCACCAAGGAATGGGGGTTTTTCTGCAAACGCCATCCCTGTTTAGCCAGCAGAGCTAAGTTGAAAGCCTTTAGATCTCGAAAGCCCATCCCACCCTTCTTCTTTGGAGCACACATCTTGTCCCAACTAAGCCATGCCATCTTATTTCGTCCCTCCTTTTTGCCCCACCAAAACCTTCTCATCATCCCAATTAAGTCATCACAGAGTGTGTCAGGGAGTTTAAAAACACTCATTGTATATGTGGGGATAGCTTGAGCTACCGCTTTAATAAGCACCTCTTTACCCGCCTGGGATAACATCTTCTCCTTCCATCCTGAGAGTTTATTATCAAGCTTTTCTTTCAACGCCCTAAATTTGTGTCATTTTGAACGACCCACTAGTGATGGTAAGCCTAAATAAGTTTCATGCTGTTTAATGACCTTCGCCCCGAAACAATTTTTTATGTCCTTCTAAATGGTCTATGGGGTGTTACGGCTAAAGAAAAGGGTAGTTTTTTCTTTGTTGAGCTGCTAGCCAGAAAAGGGCAGTTTTTTCTTTGTTCTAGAGTGGCTTGGCAAAAAATAATGCTGTCATTAGCAAAGAAGAGATGAGAGATTCGTAGGCCATGAAGTGAAGTAGATACACCCCTTAAAAGACCTTGTGTGGTAGACTGTCCTAGAAGTGCTAAAAGTCCCTCTGCACAGAAAAGAAACAAGAAAGAAGAGATGGGATCCCCTTGTCTCAAACCCCTAGTAGGAGTTATATGACCAAGGGGTTTACCATTAATTTGGACAGAATATTTAACAGAGGTAATACACAGCATCATAAGTTTTACCTATTTCTCATTGAAACCCATTTTCTGCATGAGTTTTTTCCAAACATCCCCACTCAACATGATCAAAGGCCTTACTCATATCTAGCTTCAAGGCCATCTCACCAACTTTACCACTATTTTTTTTTTTTATGAAGGTGGTGCATGATTTCAAAAGCCACAATAACAATATCAGTGATAAGGCGATTAGACATGAAAGTACTTTGATTTTCACTAATGATAGCTGGGAGAAAACGCTTCAGTCTATTTGCAATAACTTTGGAGGTAAACCTAGAAATAACATTATAAAGACTTATTGGTCTGTACTGGGTAATTTTTGTGGGTTTCTTAATCTTGGGATGAGAACAATGTGTGTTTCATTGAAGTTTGGGGGTGCAATGCCAAAATTCAGAAAATCCAGAACAGTCTTTGTGACACACTCACCCGTAAGAGACCAAAAGTGTTGATAAAAAAGAAGAGGCATACTATCAGGGCTTGGGGATTTTTTGGGGTGCATCTGTTTGAGAGCTCTGTAAACCTTGTTTGCTGTGAAGACCCGAGTCAAGGTGTTATTCATGTCCTCTGTTATCACTAGCTGGATCACATCAACAAGCAGTGAAGAATCAGTAGGGCCATTGCAGCGAAAGATATTTTCAAAATACTCCAAAATGATGTTCTCAATGACGCGGTCATCCTCTTGCCAAGTCCCAGCTGAATCACAAATGCCTTTGATACAGTTTTTGTCTTTGCGGTTTGAGGCTTTTTGATGGAAGAAAGTGGTATTGCTATCGCCATCAGTAATCCACAGATTTCGCGATCGTTGATGCCACATAGTGTTTTCAACATCAAGCCAATGGTTCAAAGCAGCCTTTACCTCTTGTATCTCAGCATTATTTTGAATGGGGTCCTATTCAAGGCATTGAAGCTTCTTATCAAGTCTCTCAACATGTTTCCCAACATGGCCAAACTCATTCTTATTCCACACAGTCAAATGGTTACGGCAGTTATCAAGGCAGTTTGTGATCGGTGTGCCACCCGCCTTGAAAAGACCTTCGTGCCAAGCATCCTGGACTACCTCAGCACATCTTGGGTCTTGTAGCCACATGGCCTCAAAGCGAAATAGAGGTCGAGAAACCAACTTTTGAGGGTTGGAGCGGTGCAGGTGGATGGCAATCAGGGAGTGATTTAAGGATGGCATGGAAATGTGATGGACTGTGGAACTGGGGAAGAGTGACTTCCAAGTGGTGGTGGCCAAGGCCTTGTCAAGGTGGATATGGGTGCGACCCTCAGTAAGGTGATTTCTTGACCAAGTGTACAGAGCAAAGCCAAGGTAGGTGGGTGGCTCTGTTAAGAGATTTAAGGAGAGTCCAAGTTTCCTCTCGTTTATTTGTTTCAGGATGGCCGTAGAAGCCAGTCAACCTCCACAATAATCTTGTATCGGTATAAAATATATGAGCATCAATAAACCAGCGGGAAAAATTTTGAACATGTACCTTAGTCTTTGGTTTCCATAGAAGAGCTAAACCACCACTCAAGCCATCACTAGATACCACATATCCCTGATTGTAATCCCAGTGTTGTTTTTTGGCGTTTAGTTGGTCTGTGGAAAGTTTTTTCTCCATCAAGAAGACGCATATGGGATCTTGTTTTTTTAGAGCTCTCTTACGAGTGCTAACTGTTCGGGGGTTCCCAAACCCTTGACAGTTCTAGTTGAGGATACTCATTGTACCCGGCGGTACTGCCATGCAGCCATCGCCGATCCCATGTTATCTGCCATTATTTTTCCAATGAACTTTACTTCTCCGTCGAGCTTCTGTTTTTTATCAAGTGTAATATCATGCATGCCATGCATAATACTCACATTCCCAAATTTGCGTTTGGGCCCACTACTTGTTAAACAAGTATTATTTGTGTCCACTATTTGCTTTGAAGGCCCAAGTCTTTTCCACGTACCCTGAGATGGGTCCAATAATTTTTTTGGCCCAACAGTATGCAAGCTGTCATTGTCCCCCATGTGTGTGGCTATGGTATCAGCTGGATAGAGAGTAGAAGGCTAAGGTGCATGAGGGATATGGTGTACTGGGTTGGGAGGTTCTAGCACATGTGGGTCCATGGTATGCGTGCTTTCCTTTTAAGGAAGAGTTGACTGTGGTGTGGTTGGAAAGGTTTTCAAATCATTGTCAATCTCCATGATATGCGTGTTAAAAAGATTTGAATTTGTCAGAATCTCCATGTTTGTCGGGGAAATCGGTGTAAAAGATGCTGGGTTTGTGGGAGGGTCCATATTGGTCGATGGGCAGTTTTGGATCGGAGATTTACCAGCCGCCATGGAGGGATCACAATCCGTAGGTGTAGACGGCATCGGGCAAGAGGGGTGTGGTGGGACGCGAGGGGTGCTAGGATTGGGTTTGGTCGTACTGGTAACCACTTGTGGCTGTTGAAGATTTTTGGTGGGGGCCCTCAACCAAGATCCGTACTACTGGTCCTTTGTATTCAACGTACCACCATTGTCAGACCATAACGTGCAGTCTTTCTCATCATGGTTGAGGAGACCACACCAATAGCAGAAAACCGGTAATTTTTCGTATTGAAAAGATATCCATTGCGGTTTTGTGTCATCTTCACCATTTTTCCTTTGCTTAATGGTTTGGTGATATCTAGATGGATTCGGACATGAAGGAATCGGCTTCGGCACTTACCGGATAAGGAGGCATCAACTTGCTCAACGGTGCCTAAAGTTTTTCCGATTGCCTCTGTCGTGGCTTTGTTCATGCGTCTCAGGGGGAGGTTGTGAAACTGGACCCAGAAAGATGCACCCACAAACGTAGCATCTTCCACCGATTCCTTGTCTTTTGGTCTATATAAACCCACCAAATACTTGTCGAAGGACCAAGGACCCTGTGAGAGGATTTTTTGTGGAGCGGTTTCATCATCAAAGATTATCAAAACGGTCTTTGATCCCAAGTCGCGAACCTCGAAGTTTTGAACAAAGTGCCACATGTTGCGTAAGGTTCTCGTAAGCGCTTCCAAGTTAACACGACACTTTGTGAAGAGTCTGGCCACGAGGACTCTACTATTATTCTCAACGATATGGGGAAGGTCAACAGTATTGTTTTCTACTGCTCGAAGTGATAGTCATGCCCATGATTTCATCCATGCGAAGAGGACGTAGCAAGGTTGGGGTCTGGTGGGGAGAGAAAGGAAGATAAAGGAGAAGAAGGTTAGGGAAAAGCGCAGTTTTTCACTAAGGAAAAGGAGGCTTTATTCGAAGAATAGAGAAAGCGTTTTCACCAATGTAAGTTCTCGGGAGAGACCTACGTGAGAAAAATATAATCACTCATTAACTCACTTGGTATAAAGTTAAGTGGATAATTATGGTATGATCCCTACAAAAATTTAGACACATGACGCAAAATTGGATTTTAATTTCAAATTCTAATTAAATTTTCTTTGAGCTTTACTTATTAATATATATATATATATATATATATAAATAAAATCGAGAATCCAATTAAAATCTAGTTGGATTTTCTTTGAGTTTTGGCCATCAATATATATATATATATATATATAAATTATCTTCTACTCAATGCTGCAAAAGAATTTGGGCTTTTAGCCTAATAATATAATTTAATAATCTGTTTGTTTTAAAATAAATATTTTCAAGAAAATATTTTACACATTTTACCATGTTTGTTTTGATGTAAAATACAGTCAATTATAAAATATTTTCTAGTCAAAGTGGAAAATCAGGCCAACCAACTATAAAATATTTTATACTTAAAACAAGTGTAAAATATTTTACTCACTCATCTCTCCCTACTCTCTCAACACTATGTTTTCTCAATATCAGAGTTTCCCTTCCACAAACTAATCCACCAACCACCGATCCACTCCCAGATGCCACTCATCATCGGCCACTGATCCACTCATCGGCGCCACTTATCACCAACTGCATCTCTACCTCCATTAGCACCATCGACCGATTCACCTCCTTGAGTTTTTTTTTTTTCATCGTCTTTAGCCCCACTGTTTCTTGGCCAACTGAACCATCATCAATTCAATATTTTAATCTTAGTTTTTTTTTTTTTCCTTTACTACCACATTGCTTTATTGATTTGGGTTTTTGGATGGTTTATGGGTCATGGGTGGCTGGGTTTGTGGGTTATGGTGGATGGTTGGGATTTTTTGTGGGTTGCAGTAGGTGGTTGGCCACTTTTTCCTCTCCAATAGGTGGATTTAAGTGGTCAGTGTGTTGGGTTTAGGCCACTACGGTTGTGGTTTAGGTGGTTAGTGGGTTGGTTTTTATTGATTTGGAGGTGGTTGCTTGGATTTGATGGGTTGTGAGATTAGGAAAATTTTTTAATTTTACATTTCTTGCCATTTCATGTAGACAACCAAACACTGTAAAATGGAAATGTTTTTAGTAAGATATTTTACATGTAAAATGTTTTCACTAAAATATTTTACTTCAAAACAAACAGAGCGTAAATTACACTAACTCCTTCAACCAACAAATGATTGTAATCACCATATCCAAGTATCAAGAACTGACATTTTCCTCCCTAATCTAACAAAATTAACATTGGATTCAAAATATTCATTTTTAAAATAATATTTCCAATAAATATCAAAGGAAACAATCAAGTAACCATACCATTCATATAACTAGATACTCCCTCTTTCTTAGATTCTTTCTCTTCTTCTTCGTCACCGATGCCTCTTAACCATACTTCTGCACAACTATGCCAACACAAAATTTCAAATTTGAAAATCATACAATTAAGATTGCTTCACAAATATATATTTATATTAATTAATGAGTGGGTATAATTATACAAATTTATATTCAATATCAAGAGAATAGTCCTTTAATTAAATTTCTTTGAAAATTTCTTTCATTCAAGAATTATACCAATGTAATCTTGATTCAAAAACAAGATATCCTCCACTTTGACTGGAAAGCAGATAGTAAGGTCCTTGCAATTGAATTTGAACTGGCCATTTTTAAGGTATCAAAACTTGACATTCACCCCTAAACTTCTACAAAAATGACATTCTCCCCTTTAGGTTTGTGGTAAACGTAATAGAGAAGTCATTGTCTTCTAACATCATTAATAACTTTAACAAAATATTTGAAGTTTTGGTAAAGTTCCTTACTTCTCATTTACCAAGAACCCAATTTGACAACACCTCTTATTAAGAGTAAGAGTAAGGGAGCATTCACGTCAAATACATAAAATTTTTAGCATTTCGCAACTCAAAATACTAATTTATCTATCTTAATAACTCAATACTTTACCATTCATCTACCATGAATTTTTTTTTTTTTTTTTACACTTCATTTAAATAATTTTTTTTATTCTTTCTATGCTATATTCTCTCTCCTCCTATTTGTGTCTCTCTCCTCTAAAGCAGTCCAAACATTTCACATTCTTCTCAACCCTCAACCAAGCAAACCCATGGCCACACCCACTACTAGCCACTGCCAGCCACCACCACCACCTTAATAAATAATAATAATAATAAAAAGCCACCAGAGTGAAACAAACCTACACTGATCAACCAAACCCATACAAAAAAAAAAAAAAAAATCCCACAAACGCAACAAACCCACAGTGAAAAAAAAAAAAAAAAACCCACAAACACAACAAACCTACATCGAAAAAACAAAACCCACAAACCAAAACCATCGAGACCCATGGCTGGAACCACCGAGACCCACAAACTAGAACCACCATAACCCATAGCACAACTGAGAGAATGAAGGAAGAGTGAAAATGTAAGAGTGAGAGAATAGAGAAAATATAAGAGTGAGAGAAGAGAGAAATTCTGAAAATTTGAGAGTGAGAGATGGATTAGGTGCTTCACGAAGACTTGGTTCGGTGGTTTAAGGCAAGGGCAAGACGGTTGGGGTAAGAGGGCTAGCGGCGTGGGTGATTGCAGGGGAGAAGAAACAGAAGAGAGAAACAGAGGATACACACATGAGAAGAAAGAGAAAAAAAAATGAGAGGAAAGTGCATGAGAGGGATTAAAAAATATATATTTTGCTTATAACATTCAGCTATTGTCTCTAAAAAAAAAAAAAAAAACATTTACCAGCTACAGTGACTTACTATCTCTAGCAGTTCATTGTAGTTGACTATCTCTAGCAGTTCATTGTCGTTGAGTGTCTAATTTATTTTTTTTTGCATTTGAGAGCTTTGATGTAGAGGGTTATTTTTGGGGGGTTTTAGTGCTAAAACAACAATACAACACTTTTCACACTTTTGGTGTGAATGCACTAAGGTATTTATAGTATAGTTGGGCAGCCTTGGAGCATTAGGCCCCGCTTGGATTAACCTGTTTTCATCACTCAAATTGAGTTCTCATCACTCAAACTGAGAATTGTGTGGGACCCACTGAATACTAGAGTGTTTGACTTGATTTCCTCTCCCAGTTTTCATATTTCAAACTCAGTTTGGGTTGAGTGAAAAACATGAAAACCGAAAACAGCAAAATGCTGTTTTTTGTTTTCACCCTTCAAATTGAGTTTGAGTTCAATGGCATTTCCGTAAATCTTTTGACCTCATGGAGCCCACTCGTATGACTTTTCCCATCAAATAATGTCTCTTTCTCCAACACGTTCTCTGTCACTTCTCCTTCTTCATTTTTTTTTTCCTTTTACCCAGAGCTCTCTCTTCTCATTGACCCAGAGAGAGAGCAAGACCAGAAAAGAAAAGGGACGCCGGCGAATCGGACTGAGCCAAGACCAGAGACCAGAGATCGGTTCAGCCCAGTTCTACCACCATCAGCCAATGACCCAGAAAAGGAAAACCACGAGACTATTATTGCCGGTGCTGGTTCAGCCCAGCTCTGCCGCCACCAATAAAGCGAGAGCCTCGAAACACCAAGACCATGATCACCGGAGCTGGGTTTTGATTTTGTCGCCGGTGCAGGGTTTTATTTTTATTTTGATGAATGGGTTTTGATTTTGTCGATGGTTGATGAATGGGTTTTGTTAATGGTTGATGGGTTCTGTTGACGGGTGTTATTTTGATTTTGATGAATGGGTTTTGATTTTATTTTGATTTTGATGAATGGGTTTTGATGGTTGCTGGGTTTTGTTGATGAATGGGTTTTGTTGATGGTTGCTGGGTTTGTGGTGGTTGATCGGTTTGTAGTGGTTGATGGTGGGTAGTGGTTGGGTTGGTGGTGGTGGATTGGTAGTGGTTGATGGCGCTGGTGAGTGGCTGTGGGTTGAAGGGAGGGAGAAGATAGAGAGATAGAGACGGAGAGACGCGAGTAGCAACAGACGCAACAGTGGGTAGTGTCAGTAGTGGGCTCCACGGATTTGGGGAAAAGTGGTAGAGATATGTAACTGAGAATTCAACCCAAACATGTGTTTTACAATTTTTGAGTGAACCTGAGTTTGAGAATTGAGTTATGGGTTTTGAGTTAGAGTTATGAGAACTTAGAACTGAGAACTGAGTTTGAGTTAGCTCTAAACCAAACGGGGCATAGCCTCTCAGGATCCTCAATGAGAAATGTTTAATTTATGTATTATTATTATATATATTAATATTATTGTTTTTGCCATATTTTCTTAGAGTAAGTAAATGAATGGATTTGACCCTCTGATCTTAACCCAATAGAAAGGGGCAAAATGAAATTATGCCATATGGCCACTAGGTGTTACTGTCACTAAGAGAAAGTTTATTGAAAAATATGTGCGCGAATAAAAAGTTAAGTTAGAGAAGTTGTAGAAAATTTTTGCAACTTGATTAAATTATATTTTGTTAAAAATCAAACGTAATTTAATCATATTTTTCTTGGTATTAGGTTGCTTTATTCTAATAAAACAGTGAGTTCAAGTTGATTTAAACTATTATGTAAAAAAAAAAAAAATCACACTATGTGTGTGCAGGGATCAGTAATAAAAAAAATTAATGCAACTTCGAGGTGTGTTTAAAATTCTATCTTTAAAGTGATAATTGCTTCCACTCAAAAAGTTTGCTGCTAGATTACTAACAATTCACCTCTCGGATAAAAAAATAAAAAAAATTGCAAACTATAATTTTGAATTTTCTCATTTAGATTTTTCTTACAAAATTATGTATTTTGACTAGAAGTCTATAGAGAGAGAGAGAGAGAGAGAGAGAGAGATAGAGAGAGAGAGAGAGAGTAATTTACTGATTTTTTTTTTCAAGTCCTCAATTTAGATACGGTGGAAAGTTTCACTTAAAAGATTATGAATCTTCATTTAGATTGACAAATTAAAAAAAAAAAAAATCATGATTTTTTATATTGCACTTTGTTAATTCATAAGCTTATAATTTACAAAATGTAAGAACTAAAATAGTCAAACTTAAAAATCTAATTAAAAAAAATCTAATTTATATTTGATAAATTTTTAATATTAACTATCAAAATTACACTTTTACATTCAAGCATTTATTTATTTTGAATAAAACGAGTGTTACACTGATGACTGATGAGTTTCTTTTCACGGAGGGGGATAACCGAATAAATGCATGGTTACTGTGCACATAAGATGAGGCTGACATATATATATATATATATATATGAGATAAGTTCAAGTTACACTTGGTGTAACTCTTTAGAGTTACACATTTTTTAAGCCATTAGATTTAAACACATTTTTTAAGCCATTAGATTTAAGTAGATCTAACGGTTAAAAAAAGACAATAATTATTACAAATATTCTTATTAGAATCTAATTAATTACCCTCATTTATTACCTCTGACTCTCTCTCTCATTTACTTTCTCTCTCTACAGTTCTCTCTCTCTTTCTCCTCCACCACCTCCACTGGGTGCTGGCAGAAAAAAAAAAATTTAGAATTTGTTAGTGTCTCATAGTGTCCTCATAATTTCCACAACCAACAGAAATCCACATGAGCTGTGCATTTGTATGAGGTTAAAGTTAATGGAATCAGATTTATTCTCAATGAATAGCAGGTTCACAGTTAGAATCTAAAAGTTGGACATGCATAGAGGAGGTTCAAATAAAAAGTAACCTACCATTTCCATTGTTTAGTCAAGTTTAGCCTATCCATATACTTAATGGATAGCTAGAAATAGAAACTAATCAATTAAAATTTTAAATTGCCTTTCAGTGATAAAGGCATTTACACAGGTATTTAAGAAAGATGATGAATAAAGAATGGTGATGAAATCAAGTTCTTTTCAATAGCTAATCAGTTGCAAGTCACAAATTGGGATTGGCAGAATTAGAACTGATTATATTAGGTGTTATATGTAGTTATTTACTGTTTTTGACAAAATACTCCCACTGTGCTGCACCATTTTAAATTACTGCATTTATGTGCTATTATCTTCCTGGGAAATCACGTACTGGATAACAAGGTCTCTTGTGATTTCATTTTCTTGTTTTGTTTGCTGAATTTTTCTCATACTGTTGTTCTGCAGGTGCTAATAATTTGATTCCAAGGGAAATTGTCCTTAAGATTGCTGAGAAAATTAGAGCAAATGAGAGATTTGTTGTATATATTATTATCCCAATGTGGCCAGAAGGTGCTCCAACTGGTGCTGCTACTCAAAGGATTCTATATTGGCAGGTTGGTTCCAGTTAGTGACTGAGAATTGAAACCTATGTTCAGTCAGGGAAGGCTTTTGCTATTATACTTCAGCAGTCTGAATGACATAGACCCCTACTGGTATCCCCTTTTTATCTTTTCCCTCAAAAGGCTACCTGCAAAAGAAATAGAGCACTCACAAACCAAAAAAGAAAGGAAAACCAAAAACAGAGCACCTCAAGCACCTTTTGTTAGTGTTCAGCTTGGGTGTATTTTTTTTTTTTTTTTTTTTTTTTTATTTCCTGTAGACGTGGGGGAGGAGAAAGAGAGAGAGAAACGGAGAGTGAGAAATGTAAATGAAAGAGAGTCACAAGTCAAACATTTTTTGGATTTAGAAATAGGTTTAGAAGGTGATAAATGAGGGTAATTAATTAGATTTTAATCAGAATATTTGTAATAATTATAATCTTTTTTTAACCGTTGGATGTATTTAAATTTAATGGTTTAAAAAATGTGTAACTTTTTAGAGTTACACCAGATTTAACTTGAACCTATCTATATGTATATATATAATATAGAAAAATAATTATTTTCATTATAAAAAAATTAGGAAAAAAACAAATAAATAAATATCTATTGCGAGTTGCTTCTTACACTTGACACGTGGAGTACACGTGCCAAGTATCTGCAGCCATCTTTCTATTTTTTATTTTTTATTTTATTTTTTTGAGAAGAATATCTGCGGCCATCTAGTCAGTCGTTGCCATCATTAATTCTGTTTTGTTTTTTTTTTTTGCCCTTTCGGCAAGGGTTACCCACTGAGACGTGGACAGGTGCACCGAACCTAGCACAGTTTTTTTTTTTTTTTTGGTTGGGCATGAGTTATTTTATCCTATATACGCACGTTAAATTGTTCATTAAAGAAAATGTACGTTAAATTAAAAAAGAAATGTCAGTTAAGTAATAAAATTCTTAATGCTTGGTTAAGTCATAAGTGTTTGTGATTGTGTTTTTGTTTTTTTGGAAACTGGCTAAATATTTGTTTGGAAACAATTTATGTAGTTTTTGCTAAAAGTGTGTTAAAATATAATTGTACCTTATAAAAATTTAAAAAAAAAAGTGAGAAAAGAAAGAGTAAAATTTTAAAAAGTTATATATAAAAATAAAAACTAAAAGCTAAAGTTGGTGTCACTTTAAGCATGCCCTTCCTTTTTCTTTTCCTTTTTTTTTTTTTTTTTTTTTTTTTTTTTTTGCACGTGTTATTGTATCATGTATATTTTCATTAGAAAGTTTTAACAAATAGCGTCTCCTCTAATGTATATTTCCATTAAATTAAGAAGTGTAAATTAAATCATAAAACTATATTAACATTTAATTGTGAATTTGTGATATTTTCATAAAGAAAAACATCTCCAAGAATACTACAATCTACAAATCCAATAAATTTCACAATTTTTAATTTTTTAATTTTTTGGGTGATAGATTGTAATAAGAGTAACATCACTTTCACTATCACTACTAACATCATTTTAATTGTCTACAAATCACATCCTATCATCTCAACAGTTTATATAAAATAAATAAATAAATAAATAAATAAAAACTTATTGTGCCTTTACATATAATGAAAGATCTTATATTCTAAAGGATATCAGTAAAATAATGATGTACTTCCTACCTGTTATAACATGAGTAATTAGTCCATTACAACTTTAAATAATATGATCCACTGTTATATGAAAAAAGAAGTACAACATTATTATAATCAAGAAGTATTGTATAATTATTCCTCCCCCTCTAACAAAAGAAATATGATTCCTCTGGTCCGGTCCTCCCTTGATTTGTTGCACATGGTCTCCTACATTCTACGCTCTTCTTGTTTCCCACTTTCCAGCTCCGAAATCAAGAAAAGAAAAAAAAAAAAAAATATATATATATATATATATATATATAATTAAATTAATTTTATTCTTTAAAAGAAAAGAAAAAAAAAAAAAGAAGCAAAACATTTTACAAGATTGAAGATTATAAAAAAGCACATATTTCCTAACTGTTATATGCTCTTAATATTTTTCCTAGTTTTTTTTTTTTTTGGGCTGAAATAATGTTTTAGGGCGACCGATCCTATGGAATCGGGATGTTATATCCTTCTTGGCTTGGTTAGTCCCTTTTCACAAATGGACAAGATTGGGTGTCGGCCAAGTTTCAAAATTTCTCCAACTATACAAGCACTGATCTAACTTCATTGATTTGATGGTACATAGCATTTAGACCAAAGTCTTGCGGAGGATACAAAAAGGATATAATATTAAAATTTCCCAGCATCTTAATAAAGGAAAGGAGTGTATTTTATGACTTAAAGATTAAGATATATTTGATTGAACTCTTTATAAATATTATATTTTATATTTATTAAAAAATTAGTCAAAAGTTTTGTAACTTAATTAGTTGATATTTTATGATATTTTCAATTAATAATATTCAATTATTGAATTATTAAAAAAAAAAGTTACTATATATCTTTAAAACTTTTTGTTAAATTTATTTTTATATATAAAACATTCATTTTATTTATGAGTAAGTTGCAATTTACAAAGTTTGTATTGACAAAGCTATCGGGGATAATACATAAAGTAATCAAAAAAGAACAGCAACCCCCCCCCCCCCCCCCAAAGAAAGAACAAACTGAGCATAAAAGACAAATAGAAAATTAAATAACTTAGAGGCACAAAATTGTTATTTTTAGATAATATTTACCTCCATGCTATTGTTGCTAAATGGTTATCACAAATTTGTCTCCAAGATACAACAAAGTTTGTTAGGTTCTACAAATAGTAATTTTGGAGAATACCTACATGATTTCTTGTGTTTTTTAGAAACTAATTTTGGGAAAGAAAAGATTTGGTTATCAAGTGAACACGAACCACTATTTATATGCATAAGGTTATAGTCCTTCAAAAGGCATAAACGGAGAGTTAAAATGTTTCATAAAACCGTTCATAATGCTTAACATATTTTCAAACGTTCTGAACAATTACCAAAAAATTCTGTAGAAATTCAATTTTTAATGAGCCTCAATCAATCAAGAGAAATTGAGCATTAATCGAAGGTTCTTCTTGATTGATCGAATAGGAATTGAACATCAATCGAGAGAGGCAGAAGCTCTAGATCAAATTTCTTGATCACTTCGATTGGTTGATCAAATTTCTTGACCACTTCGATTGATTGAGCAAAATCTCGATCAATCAAATTTCCTGGACTTAAATTTTCACATAGAAAATTTCAAAACTTGAATTTTCATTTTATCATCTTTATAAATCAATACTCTCCAAACAATGTCATTATTACAATATATTCATGTATATACGTATATAGTTATATAAACAACAATCTGCAAAGGGTGTCAAGAATCATGCATTGCATAATGATCTAGAGCACCAGCTAATATAATAGCCCAACTTCAAAACCAACTAACAAGTTTATGAATAAAAAAAAAAAAAAGTACACTACAAAGAACTGGGGCTATCCCGGCATTTTTAAACTGCCAGGATAACCCTAAAAAGTGCTGGTATGATCTAAAATGCCATATCTTGGTGCTTTGTAGCGCTATGTAACGAGTGTGACAATTGGTCCAAATACCTACACCGACGCTTTTAAAATTGATGTACCATCTATTAATCAAAACCTGTTTGCAATTCCAATTTATAAACTCGTAAATTGATGTAAAATTTTTAAATATAAAAATATAAAATTTAAACATTTTATAAATAAGATAGTTATTAAATTATGACCAATTTGATATTTTGCAACTAAGGTTGTTATTAGGAGGTGTTGTTCACATGAATATAAATTAATAAATAAAATTAATTTTAGAATTTACTCAATCAATTTAAATAATAATATTTCAAAAAAAAAAAAAAAAAAAAAACCACCTTAAGATGGAAAAAGATAAAAGATAAAAGAAAAAGAGAGAGATAATAGGTAATTTGATAAACTAGTTTTTACATTTAATTCTATAAATTTATGGGTGGCGAAGTAGAGAGTCTAGACACGCAAACTATGACGTTTTATTGAGATGATACATGCGGAGATATTTACCAAACAATATAACAAACATTTTTAGGTGCGCTGATTTTGGGAGACAATCATTCAACAACTTGGCTACTCTTGTCGTTATCTTACTAATCTGCCCCAGCAAGGAAGATAAGAAGTTTTATAATAGTATTTCTCTACATATCTATATAACTTTTTTTTTTTTTTAGGAAGTACATATCCATATAACATAGTTATAAAGAGACTACCATAAAGAATAAGGATAAACTTTATAATTATTAGACATTAGACTAATATTTAATAGGTGCAGGCGGAAGATCTATTTGTAGGCCTAGTGAATCACTGAGGTAAACAAAAAAAAAAAAAGTCAAATGAATATGAGATAATAGGTATAAAAATGTGAGTTTAACAGGGTTATAATTCTCAAATAAAACTCCATTTATGAGTAAAACTTTAAATTTTAACTTTACAATTAATGAGAAATAAATTGTAAATATCATTTTTTATATATTTAAATATCCCAACAGAATGCAACGCACAATGGATTTGTTGAAGTATGATATCTAATAAAAAGTAATCAAGGGTAGCAACATTAATCAAAGTTAAAATATGGTGTAATTTGAAACTAGCATGATTCACACCCCGGAAGTTTTGGGGTCTTTAAATTTTGTACATTGAAATCATATACCATTTTCATCAACACCCCTTCGTTAAAAAGAATTCTTACGTGTTTGTTAAGTGACACAAATGACTACCACATACCCCAATTGATCCTATAAAAATATGGCACGTGTATCATACTATTTCATATAATTGACTAACTTAAAAAATATTTAAAGATATTAACTAACTATCTAATAAATGAATGCTTCAATTGTTTTTTGGTAATTG
Source organism: Quercus variabilis (assembly GCA_030445155.1). Taxonomy (NCBI): domain Eukaryota; kingdom Viridiplantae; phylum Streptophyta; class Magnoliopsida; order Fagales; family Fagaceae; genus Quercus; species Quercus variabilis. The sequence goes on along the minus strand of CP129454.1, from coordinate 37,201,892 downwards.
GTACACATAAGTTTGTAAGTTTATGGTAAAATTTGTACCATTTTTAACAACAATCTTCATAATAACATTTCATTAGAAATGCATTTCATTCGAAATTTTCTCTCAAAAAAAAAAAAAAAAATCATTAGAAATATTTCTTTTGGTTGTGCTCGCTTTCTTTCCCAAAATTTTGGACAATGTTGGGATGCAATAAGTTTGTCCTAGTAGGTATCTGGTTAGAATATACCTATGTCAAGTTTCGATGGAGTAAAATTAAACACTGGGTTTTAAAAAAAAGAGAAAAAACCAATTTTGCCCAATAGTCTTTGCCATTTAGATGTTTAAAACTTCTACAAAATATTTGTCATAATGAAGACAAATTTTATTTGATTTAATTGATTTTTTAATTAGCACAGGAACTCATCCATACAATAAGCACAAAAAAACACAAATTTATTTATTCTCTTTATGTTGTTGTATTTAACTATTTATTATTAGACGCTTCTTCAATTGTCCTTTCATTCTATTGGTCACAATTGTTAATATTTATTAATTATTTCATAACAAATTTCAACTTAAATCATCAATTGGGTTGTCTAAGGACTTGCTTAACCTTACCCACCACCACAACCAACCGAACTACACCCACGATCAATTTTTCTCTTAAGCTGGTTGTTACCATGTGTGCCCTTCCAAAAACTGACGACATTGGATCAAGTGTCTGGTCTTCTCCTCGAAAACACAATTTGATATGATCCAATTGACGAAACTAGCAAAATTTGGCTAGATCCCCACTAGATCTAGCAAAATCCCCTTTGATTTGGCAAGATCTCACTAATTTTGATTAGATCTCCATCGAAATTGGCAAAACCTCACTGGATCTTCTTTGTTTTTCGCCTGTCCCAACCATTATCTCATTGAAATTTAGTAATTTATTTGCCTTTCCTCATTGTTATCTCTCCAAATCTTCGTTGTTTTTCTCCTCTTCTGTGTCAATCAATCTGCTTGCCACTCGTGAGAGGCTTGATAAACCTCATCCGCCACTCCTCCCTCACTGACGGCGGGTTGAGTTCCTATGCTTAGATTATATAGGAATGGGTGCAGGTTGAGCACAAACTTGATCCAAACCAACCCATGGACACTCCTAAATCCTAATCATCAATCAAAATTGAACTTGATATTCTTTTAAATGTAAAAATATCATCTATAAATAATTTTGTATTAAATTTTACAAAAATGTTCATTTAATGTACAAAATCAAAAAGTCATATATTAAATAGCTCCAAAAACAACAAACATAGTTACATCAACTAACAACACCTTTGTAGGTAGTTGACATCTCCAATGCAATAACATTGGACGAGCTTTGAGCTTTGTTTACTAAAAGGGTTTTGTTTATTTATTTTTGGCAAAAATACAAAGTCGTCCTTGAAGTTTGCTTACTGTGCGTTTTTAATACCTTAAATTTCAAGTGAATTCAATTAATATCTAAAATTTAAAAATGAGTGTTATTAGTCTCTCAATTTATTTTTGTTAAATTCTTACTTTGTGTCTAATGGAACAATTACATGTCATTTTTTTTTAATTATTATTATCAAAGAATCACACATGCAGTTAAAACCCAAACAATTTCTATTCCCCAATTTAAACCCAAACCATGAAGACCTTGGTACTTTTCCAAATTGATTTCATAACTTATTCTTTTTTATGTTCTTGTTTACAAGTCTTAGGCATAAATTATAGAGAAGTGTTACGTCCACAATATTTTCACAACTCATAGGTGGAAAGTTGTTATTGATTCTAATTTGAATTCAAAACTTAAATTACTTTTTACCCATTTGTAACAACTAATAACAATTTGTCATTTAAGATTTGTTGTAAAAATGTTGTGAATATAGGATTTCTCTAAATCATAATATACTTACAAGTTAAGAGTTAAGAGTTTGCATTGTATGCTACTAGATCAAACTGAGGGATTATGAATTATGAACTGTTCGAATAATTTATGGTTTGAAAATGATGCAAAAGGCAAAACCATTATAAAATTGATGACGTGGATAAAGTTGCTGAGGAGCTTAAGAGAGATTTAGATAAAACAAATGTGCCAAAATACATTGCCAAGCTTCTTGAGATTGGTGAAGAAGATGCAAAATTGGAATGGATTGGGTTTATGAGAGTGTATTTTTTTTTTTTTTTTTTAAAAACACTATAAGTTGCCACAAGGAAAAAATTAAGTATTATTTCAATGTCCCATTAAACACATAAATTACAATTTAACAGAAATTAATGGAGAGGCCAACAACACTCATTTTTTAAATTTCAGGAAGTAATAACGCTCACTTAAAACTTGAGGGATCAAGAGAGTACAATAGGCAAATTCTAGGGACCAAGAGTTTTATTTTTACAAAAGATGTTCATAGTTATGACCCACATAACTATTCCATTTTGGGGGGTGTTTTGGGTCCACTAAAATTTTGGAGGGGCAAGTGTAATTTTTGGAACCTAAACCTTACACTTTTATATGTGAAATTGAGAAAAAAAAAAAGAAAAAAGAAAAAAGAAAACGCGCACACACACACGTCTATATATATATATATATATAGACACACACATGCACTAACTTAAGTTCACTCTATGCTCTAACATGACTTTAGCAAATCTAAGATTTTCAGGTTATGTTTAGTTAGGGGGATGGAAAAGTGGGAGCATTGAAATTATTGGGACTTGAGAGGATAGGAAAATGGGAAGATAGAGAATAATAATAATAATAATAATTATTATTATTATTATGCATGTGCGTCATTGTTGTTTAAACTTTTTTTGTAACTCATATGATAATCCTTAGTTTATTTTTTTTTAGTTAAGTTAGTTTGTTGTGAGTTTTAGTTTACTCAATTAATCAATTTTTTTTTTTATTGTTGAATAAAAGATATAGGGTTTAAGCTTCATCTATATGAAAAACAAATTAGTTTAGGTTGATGATGACAATGGATGATAAAAGAAATCATTATAAAATGAATGCTATAGGTTTAATATCTATATTAAAAAATAATAATAATTGTTTGTTTGTCTTTTTTATTTGAAGGACTGGACTATTCACAAGGAAGGTTTATTGTTGTTGGGCTTGTCCAATTCAACACTTCATGACAGGGGCTTTTCGGCTTTGCCAGTTGCGAATCCCAAATGGAGGATTCTATTCTCATACCCACATTACCCGTAGGCCCAAAACATACACGGATCATTACATTACCACCTTCTCGTTAGACACTGATGTAAGCCCATTCCTCATACAGGCCCTTCGTTTATTTATTTATTTTTAAACTAACACTTCAATATGAATCAATGACTTGCTGTCACAAATTTTGGGCCTAGAGTAACCTATGGTTGGTTCATTTCTTCTACTCATATTATTATTTTTGTTGTTTTTATTTTATTTTTATTTTTTGCTGATAAGAGTGTCCAAAGTTATTTAAGCACCTCATTAACCCATTGTTGATTCCTTTAATCTTCCGCATTTATTTGGACAATGATGTCTTAGTCTAATGATAAAGAGTAACCATCAAAAAGCAGATACTATAGATTAAATTACTATCCTGTCTATTTTTTTAAAAAGTACAATGTTCAAAGATTTTTGTCAACTTAGAACAAAAATTCCTCGGAAACAAATTTTATAATAATAGTTCCTTGGAAAGTTTCCTTAAAAAAAAAAAAAATGATCCTTGGAAATATTTCTTTTGGTCTTAACTGCAATAAGTTGGTTGGGGGAATGAAAAAGAAAAATAAATGATCTATAGAGACTAATATTTTCACTGCTTAGTTTGGTAGAGTTTAATAAAATGAGAGAATGGAGTGGATTGTAGGTGAGTATACTACTCATGTGAGAGCCATATATTCTTGAGTCTAAACTATAACAAAACCTCTTTGTGCAAGCTTAAGGGCTTGTTTGGATTGAGGGGGGAAAGGAGAGAGAGGGGAGGGGAGTAGAGTGGAGTTGGCTAAAAATAGGCTAGTTTTAGGCCAATTCTATTGTACTCTACTCCTTATCTCTTCTCTTCAATTCAAACGGACCATAACCTTGAGTTTTCTCCTCGTGAGTTGTTTTCAAAAATACTCATAGTGAGTAGAGTTGAGTTGTTCAGGGAGGAGGTTCATTTAGAAGGATTTCAGCATTTTGGAATCACTGCATTGGAAAGCTAACAAGTCATTTACAAGGGTTACAACTTACATATATAGTCTTTGGATACAAGGTTTTGTTTATAATGAGATTTTTATTTTTATTTTAATAAAAGGGTTGGTTATCTTTGGAATGGTTTTTCTTTTTGAAGAGTTCTTTAAAAGCTTTTTATTTCATCACCAAATTGGTGTGTGCTTTTTACTAGTTTTGACTGCTTTTAGATTTTGGTGATACTTGTAATTGTGCAATTGATCAATCACAACAAGTATCAACAAAATCTGGTTTTATATTTTTTAGATTTGGCACTTGGGATGTAGCATGACGTTTTTTTTTTTTTTTGGTTATTTGGGGTGCTAAAATAGCATTTTGGGTGATTTAGTACACCAAACACTAGCTCTAACCGCGACTTTTCCAATGTGGTTGGCCATTAGATAATGAGTAATGTTACAACCACAAGCTATTTTATAAAATTTTTACAAACTGTTTATGTGGCTATTTCTTATTGGTTCTTTTTTATGCCCATTCTCGACAAGAGGGCCCAATGGCAGAAGAAGCCCAATAATATGAAAAAAGGGTGAAGAAAGAAAATAGCAAAGTAAAAACCATTGAGCTTGAATGGCAGGAATAATGGTCCACGAGCCCACAAAATAACAAAGTGGCTCCAAAGAAAGCAAATGGGTCAAGGAAACCCCAAAGAATGAAGTAGTAAGCCTATGAGAATCATGAGAAATAGAAAGAAAGCAAAAAAAAAGGGGCAGAGGAACCCAAAGAAAAGAATTGGTAAATGGGATTGGTTTGAAGGCCAATAAACCCAACGGAAAAGGATGTGGCAATTAGGCCAGGGGAGCCCAAAGAATTTAGCAAAAGCACACAGGAATTTAAAAAATAAGGAAAAAACGAAATGGGCCGAGGATGCCTCAAAGAATAAAATGGGCCGGGGAAGCCTAAGATGTTGTGTAAACTAGTCTAGCAAGAATGTTGGGTAGTAAAAAAAACAAAAGACTAAAAGGAGGAGTAACCCTTGAAATTGGGATGGCAAGCATTTCAACCCACGAGCCTAGAGGAAGTCCAACAAACAAAGTTAAATAATATCATGGTAGAAACAACGTAGTGGCATGGTAGGAGCACCAGCCAGCCCACAGATAAGGGATGAAAGGAAATGTGGGCAGGATTAAAGAAGAAGAAACCCACACCTGAGCAATGTCCAGCTTGAAGAAGGAATAAGACAAAGAATGAAGACCCAATGACTTATCCGCACCACAAGAGTTAAACAAGCAGCAGAATTAGACAAACCTATAGGAAATTGCAAATGCGTGAATGCCAAAGGGGTAATGGACTCATATGGGAGTGGAGCGTGCATACAAGACTTAGGCACCACCTACTTGTACCCAGCCAATACAGGGGAGGTGGGCCATGGGTCAGAGGTAAGAGAGGGTGTGGTGTGGCGGTGGGGAGAAGGGGAAGCCTATTTTGGGGTTTTTGCTCAAGCTCTTTTGGGGAAAATGTCCTGCTAGGATGACATACCACTCAAAAAAGGCAAATATGAGCTGGAATCACTAGGTGCATGCTATAAAGGTTGGTAAGAGAGAAACCCAGCCTTTATCCGGATGAGAGTGCCAAGGGAAGCAAGTAAACAAAACAAAACAACTTTTGTTTAGGAATGAAGTGTGGTGCGGCCAATACAGGATAGTGGTGGTGACTGGGCAGCTAGCAGACCAGTAGGGCAATCTTGGAAAGACACCCACAACAGGCCAAAGTAATTGAAGGGTAAAAATGGTGAACCTTGCTACAGCAGGTAGTATAAAAATCCATGAATGTGCACAGTAAACAACAACACGGAATAATGGAGGGAGAGTACCAAAAGGAAAATAAAGAAAACAAAAGAAGTATGTAAGGAAGCAACGAAAATAAGGAAACAAAGAGTAAAAATATGAGTGATAGGAGTAAGAGCATGCACCAATAGGCAATCCACTTTTCTCCCACTTAATAGCCCACTCTCTAGCAGACCAAGAATCTGAGGTCAAGCCATTTAGGCCCATTTTCCAAAGTGAATAATCTCTACAACAGAAGGCCCTCTGAGGTCACTCAAATTGGAGGGTGGTTCCCTTCCCGGACTTGAATCTGTCAAGCAACCAACTCTCTTTCTTTAACGAATTTATCTTCTTTTCTTTTGCCATGATTGATTGAAAACTAACATGACTTCTTTTGTTATTACTTTATTTTAGCTGTGATCACATTATCACACTTCTTTCTCTTTACAGAACTGTTTAAGTATGACTATTGTCAGTAGAAATGTTTTAGTTAAAGTATTTTAGCTATCTCACTGTATTTTTTTTTTTTTGCCTACTGTAACATTTTGTAACAGTGTTTCCTACTGTGGGAATTTAACATGCTCGAGATTCTTGCCAGGGGTTCTAACTTGTGCATAAGCTGGCCTAAGGTGAGTTTGAATTAGGCCAGTCCCGACTCTCTTACCCCAAAATCATTGGGCCGCAGTACAGCAAGAGTAATCTAGCCTAGGATGTAAAAAGGCTCACCACATTTAAATTGGCGACTTCTTTGGGGAGTTGGAAAAAGACAAGGAAAATGGATAAAGCCCTCGCAAGTTATGCCCCTGAGATAAAAAAACGATCGAAACATGAGCATTGTGCCCTCGCAGGTAGAGTCAAGACCAGCCATGCCCCGTCAGCACTAGCCTAACTAGGCGGAATGTGTTAATAGAGCAGGGATTGAGTCGTAGTAGCTACAAAGAGTTCTTGCTGATAACGCCAACTTTTTTATAGAGGTGCTTCAATTTGTGCAGCATTCTCAGCAGTAGATAATGGAAGAGATTTGCCAGATGAAGGCAGACAAGGTGAAAGAGAAAGGAAGCCAGCATGACTCAGAGCATGCAGCAGACAAGGAAGAAACCCCTATAGTGGGTGGCCCACAGAATGTTAAGTAGCGTTTCATTACCATGGTTGAAGTTGCAACGCTTCTAGAGTAGGAAAGGGCCAAAGCACTTAAGGAGAGATTTTATGCACGAATGCCTCCTTATTTGTTGAGAATACAGTTATCTGTGAGCGATTGCGACCTAGGCCTACCAATTTTTTCTCAAATTGGGCCTAACCTGCAGGAACGGGTGGGATCGTGATGCTCAAAATGTTGAATTCACTGTAAAATGTACTCCCCCCTAAATCGAGGGTTTTACATGGACTCGCCACTTATTTAATTTGAATGGAAAAATAAGAAAACCTTCCAAAAAAAAGAAAAAAAGAAAAAAAAAAAAAAAGGCTTCTGTTGTATTAATGTATTTGACAATTTACATAAATTTTGTAACAAAAATTTACAATACTTTTTTGTCCTAGATACAATCTAAGAAAAGTAAATTACATTGCTTTCTTTCCTAGTTATATTCTAAAAAAATATAAAATTGCATATACAAGAGCATAGTCTAGAACCCTTGATCTTGGTTCGAAGGCTAATTTACGAGATGGGAAGGGATTAAGCACCCATCTCGCTCGGTTAAACCGTTCTCCTAGGTTAAGGTGGCCAATATCAAGCCATGTCAAACAAATACAAACAATATGTCATATAAACATGTTAATTTGCAAGAATTGTAAACAAATATGTGTTAGGGGAATTTGACATAAAGAGAAACAAAGAGTGAAATTTGTTAGATAACAATTTTAATGTAAAGAAAGCATGAAGGTAATGACATGTTCATCCAAGAAATCAATGTAAACAAAGAATTCCTAGCCTAGACATTTTCATCTAAGCATGTGAAGAAAAGACAAAGTTGTCATGTTATTTGTCATCAACATAATTGCAAAGAGGAAAAAAAAAAAAAAAACCATTTAAGCATATTTTATCATCCAAGCAATTATGAAAAATGTAAAGGAAAATCCCTTAGACATGGTCATCTAGAGAAAATCAAAATACTTAGACATGTTCGTTCAAGCATTTAAAAAAAGTAAAACAACTACTTAGACATGTTCATCTAAGCATTCAAGGGAAAGTTGTGCTTTAGCGGTTTAGCCTAGAAGTGTTCATCTAAGCATTCAAGAGAAAATTGTGTTTTTGCCTACAAGTGATCATCTATGCATGTAAAAGGAATATCAATGAGACATATAGGCACGTTCATCCAAGCATATAACGAAAGAAACAAATAATGATTTGTTAAGCATTTATTTAAGCATGTGGAGAAAGTCAAAAACATAATTAACTACTTACCAGCATAGAGCATAAATTAAAAAAGGAAAGTGATCACTTAAACGGCTAGGGAAAAAGCAAGGAAGTACTAAACTACAACCAAAGTAAGAACAATGGTTGCACAATAGCTTTTCTTTTTTGCTTTCTCACTAGCTCTCCAGAGGAAATTCGGGGGTCTAGAAAATGGAAGAGATCTTTTCTATTTATAGGGGAAGGGATGGCTTAGCTTTAAAGCTAAGTTATTAGCTTTCTTCTGAAGCTAAGGGAGGAGATAACCTGTTTAAATGAGTTGGAACGGATTTGGTGTTGATCCCCATTTGAATTTTGAAAGGAAGTTGAAGATGATGTTACACCTGTTTCGTATTTTGGCTCTAACTTTCTGCTCAAAATTCCAATTGATTTAAGATTGGCTTTTCTTGAAATTGAATTCAATTCTCTACAACTTTTCCGGAAATAGAGAAAACCAAATTTCAACGTTTTCCAGGCCAAAAATGCGATTCAAATTGCTGCTGAAAACAGTAACGTTTTTTGAGCATTTTTCTGTTTTTTTGAAATTTTTCATAGGATGTATCTGTTTCTCTATCCAATTTATTTTTCAAAAAAATTTCTTCTAAAGCTAAGGGAAGGGATAAGCCTATTAGATAAGATTGAACAAATTTGATGTTGATCCCCATTTGAAATTTTGAAAGAAAATTGAAGATGATGTTGAATTTGTGTTATCTTCTGCACCTGTTTCGTATTTTGGCCATAACTTTCTTCTCAAAATTCCAATTGATTCGGGACTAGCATTTTTTGAAAGGAAATTTAATTCTTTACAACTTTTCTAGAAATAGAGAAAACCAAATTTCAACCTTTTCCAGGCCAAAAATGCGATTCAAGTTGCTGCTGAAGATAATGACGTTTTTTGAGCATTTTTCTGTTTTTTTTTTGAATTTTTGCATGGACCATATCTTTTTCTATCTCCAATTTTTTTTTTTTTTTTTTCAAAAGAGCAGATAAGATGCCATAAAGGAAAACATTTTTAATTATTTCTTAACAAATAATGAAATAAAATGAAATCCAATAAAAAATCACACTTAATTAATTTTAAATTAATTTTTGTCAGAACCAATCAAAATTAAGTGTTTAAAATAGGACGTGGTTGGGCCCATCGTGTAGGTGAGCCATGATCATTGAAAATTGTTTATATGATAACTTTTGATCAGGTGGTCTGATTAAAACCCATGACATACCATTATGATCGTTAGAACATCAAGATTTGTTTTGTATCACAAATCTGAAAATTTACCGGTTGGTTAAATGCAAATTGTAAAATGGGGTGTCTATATTATCTCAGCCAAAAGTCCAAAGAACCACTCTCGAATAACAAGAGAAAGGGGGTGGCAGTAGTTGTTATTTGCAAAGATCTAGGAGAAGACGAAGAGGAAAGGCCAGCCCTACCTAACGCAACAATTACTACCTTGCAGAAAAGTTCTAGGTTCAAGAACCTATTTGATCGATTGGAACTCACAGTCAATGAGCGGAGAATTGCCACAGAGGCTTTTGCGTGCATTGCCTCTGGGGTCAGAGTATAATGTTTGTCGGCAAAAACCAGAGTTGACAAAGCCTTCTTACAGGACATCAACGAGATCACTTTTAGTGATAAATATATGGAAGTAGGGTATGTAGATCATAGGAGACATCTTTACCTAGCGGCCTCCATAAACCAAATCCCCGTAAAAAAGGCCGTAGTTGATACAAGCGCTTTGGTAAATCTCATTCCGCTTAGCATATTGCAAGCGGCAAGAATTTAAAAAGGGAAAATGCAGGGATGCCTAATGGAAATAACAGGATTTAGGGGAAGAGGTGAATACATCGCAAGCCATATCCAGTTATGGTTGAAAGTGGGACCAATAGCTTCCTTGGCCCGCTTCCATGTAGTGAAAACAGAAGTTTCATACCTCGTATTATTAGGAAGGCCGTGGTTGCATAAACACCGATTGGTCCCGTCTATCTACCATCAGTGCGTGAAGGAAAGGTTGAATAGCAGAATGATACGGATAGCGGCAAACTTGTCACCCTTTGAGCAAGCAAAAGCTCATCTAGTAGAAACCACGTTTTATGATGAGTAGGTACCATTTGGTGAAAGTTCAGTGTCTAAACCACAAGACACCTTCATCCCCAGATGGGAGGATATTTAGGATGACCCAAAGCCCAATTTGAGAGGGTTGCTGATGTAGAGAAATTAGAGGAAAGAACTGCCCACTTCGGAGTCAAGTGATACACCACATTGCGTCAAGGTTCAGACCCCTGATGGTAGAATAGTCTACCAGTTATGAAGGTGCGCGAGGCCCACTTGTAGTGCATAAGGGGGTCCCAGATAAGGGTCATAGAATAAAAGCTTGGTGTGCAGTGTGGCCTAAGAAAACTCAAAAGAAGAAAGTGATATGGAAAGAGAAAAGGAAGTCATAGCAGAAAAGGATACACAGGTAAGGGTAGAAGTGAAATGGGAGGAGGTTGACTTGGGCACCGACCTATAGAAGCCAAGACCCATTTCAATAAATTCAAAATTGTTAGAGGATAAAAAGTCAGAGTTGATACTATTATTGAAAGAGTTCAGGGATGTTTTTGCATGGAGCGAGATGCCTGGGCTAGACCCAAGATTGGTAATGCACAAGCTCAACGTAGATCCCGAGGCTAAGCCAGTGGCTCAACTTGCCAAAGTATTTTATACCGAAATAGAAGAACAGCTAGTGAAGGAAATGCAAAAGTTGTTGGCCTCTAGTTTCATTAAGCCCGTCCAACCCCCGCGATGACTATCCAATATCATGCCAGTAAAGAAGAAAAAAGGGCAGATAGGATGCTGCGTTGATTTTAGAAACCTCAATCGAGCCTGCCTAAAGGACGAATTCCCACTGCCCAACATGGACCTGCTGATAGACTTTGTAGTAGGAAACATCGTGTTCTCCTTTATGAATGGATTTAGTGGATATAACCAGATTCAAATGGCGCCAAAAGATGCGGAGAAAACTGCTTTCAGAACATCCATTGGTAATTTCTACTACACTATGATGCCCTTTGGGTTGAAAAATACAGGCGCAACTTATCAACACACGATGACCACCATATTCCATAACATGATGCATCTCGAGCTGGAAGACTATGTCATCTTCCATAACATGATGCATCTCGAGTTGGAAGACTATGTGGATGACATAGTCGTAAAATTGAGGAGGTAAGAGGACCATGTTAAAGTATTAAGAAAGGTATTTAAAAGATGCAAACATTTTAAAATGAGAATGAATCATCTCAAATATGCTATTGGAGTGTTTGTTGAGAAATTCCTAGGATTCTTGGTCGATAGTGGGGGAATAGACGTGGACCCAGCCAAAGCCATGGCCATAGCAACCATGAAGTCAACTGCCACAGTAAAGGAATTGAAGAGTTTTCTAGGAAAAGTTTCTTACATTCAGAGGTTCATTCCGGGCTTAGCATTAATCACTTTAGCTTTCACCAAATTACTCAAGAAAGGAGAAAGCTTTAAATAGGGAGAGGCATAGCAGACAGGCTTTCAAAGGCTACAGCATATCATGACAAACCTTTCTACTGTGCAAGCCCCAATCCGCAAAAGGCCACTGTTGCTTTATCTAGCCTCAAGCCATCTGTCATTGGTGCTTTGATTGCCCAAGAAGATGGAGGCAGTATCGAACAACCAGTTTATTACGTGAGTTGTGCTCTAAGGGATGCAGAGGCCTGTTACCCTAGAGCAAAAAGGGCATGTCTGGCAATAGTATACACATCACAAAGGTTGCACCATTACTTCCTAGCCTATGAGAAACGCAATCAAAGCATTTCTCCAACAACCGATCCTCTCTGGAAGAATATCTCAGTGGTTGTTACAATTATCAAAATATGACTTGTGAGAGGGGAAAAATGTATTAACACTTTGCAAATTAATTAATTACCCAAGTTAATTAATTAGGTTCAATTACATGTAATGGTGTGATAGCACAAACAAATCACTAACTAAACTAAATGTAGCGGAAATTAAATTTGACACGGTGATTTGTTTATTAATGGAGAAAATCACAAAGGCAAAAACTCTACCTGGTGATTTTAAGGTTACCATTCCCAATAATCCACTAATCAATAATCAAGAGATTACAAGTAAAAAGGAATCTTACCAACTACCCTTGGCCTATCCCAAATTACCAACCTATAGTTGAATCTTCACTCCAATATTCAATTGGACTTGATCTTGTAGTGGCACTCTTTCCATTTAATACACGAATCACAGTACATGACTAACCAATGATGCATACACCCCAGTACGTGACTAACACCAGCAACTTAAAGAAGGTTGTTGGCTGCAAAGTTCTTTACTTCATGAACAATGATGATCAGGAAGCTCATTGGTTACAAAACCCTTTGGCATAAAAATGCAGTAGGTTCTTTCAAAGAGAAAAAGGAACTAGGTCACTTAATGCATGTACAACGGCCTTTAAAATAATCATTATATATGTCTAGGATTGTGAGAAAAGAAACTCTAGACAAATACATCAGCTTGGGCTGAAAATCAGATCTATAAATTTTGATTCCATAAGTCTCGACAAAAACAACTTGTATCAAGTTTCTGTCGAGCTTTAACATTAAATCTCGATAGAAAGGATTCTGTCGAGACTTCTATTGGGCTTTAGTGAACAGCTCTTTCTTCACTTGATTCTTGGTCAAATCTTCATGGCTTTAACACTTGACTTATACTCTTGTTTTTTGAAGTATTAAACCCATCCTAGATCTACCCAATTACAAGTAAAGTGCATTTTGTCAAAAGATTAGCCAATTACATAAAATATGTCCTTAACAACTTGAAGACTGGAACACCCAAGGTGGTAAAGAGTCAGGTCATAGCAAACTTTCTAGCACAATTCCCGGGAGAAGAGGAATTCCTGTTGGACGATGAAGTTCTAGGGGAAGTGGCCTCAGCAGATGTGATTGAAGAGCAATGGGTGATGAAGTTCGATAGCTCTTTTACATCAAGCTTGGGAGGCCCAAGAGTAGTCCTTTATCATGAAAAAGAGGAGACCATAACACTCTTGTTCAAGTTGGAGTTTCTGTTTCAAATAACATTGCAGAGTACGAGGCCTATCTTACCGGGTTAGCCATAGCCATTGAGATAGGGATCAAACATTTGAAAGTGATAGGTGACTCCAACTTGTTGGTTTGTCAGGCTAAGGGGAGTTTCTCTTTAAAGGAACCAACTTTGGCTCTCTATAGGAAGCTGGCCTAGAAAATGGAAGAAAAATTTTCTACATTTGAGATTGAGTGTTCTTAGAGAAGCGAAAATCAATATGTAGACGTGTTGGCCGTGTTGGGCTTGCAGATAGCATTCGAAGGAAGTAGTAGTAAGGTCGAAGTCAACAAGTAGAGGGAGTTAATTGTTGAAATACTACAGGAAAGATTTCAGGAAAAAAAAGGGTATGAGGAGGGTTGGAGAATTCCCATTAAGGAAACCCTATTGAAGGAGGGAGATTTGGCAGATTTGAAGACATTGAAGGACTACACCCTGATGAAAGGGGAACTATATTGTAGAATGCCAGGAGATGGATGGCAGAACCTGCGGGTCCTATGGCGAAATCAGCCTTTATCGCAAACTCTAGAAAGCGGGTTTTTGTTGGCCAAGCATGGGTAAAGATGCATACCAAGTCCAAACCCAATGCGAAGCCTGCCATTTGGCTACAGATAGGGAAGAAAGTTATGCTGTGATCACTAGTGAAGACTAGAGAAGCCCGTTTGTGTAATAATTGGTAGAAGGTGTCATGCCACAGAAGTATAGTGAAAGATATAAGCTCATGAAGCTAGCCGCGCGCTACTTTTTACATGAGGGAGTCCTTTTTAAAAAGGGATATGATGGGAACCCATTACGATGCTTGGATCCTAAAGAAGTTGGGGAAATGATAAAGGAGGTGCACGCAGGGGAATGCGAAGAGCACAAGGGGAAGAAAAAGTTGTATTGGTGTATGTCACAGATGGGTTATTATTGGCTCATTATGATGGAGGATATAACCGAATTTGTGAAGAAATGTCATAGTTGCTAAGTGCAGGCCAACTTGATTCATATCCACCCATAAAGCTTATAGAGCATGGTCACCCCATAGCCCTTCCATACCTAGGGGCTTGACTTAGTAGGACCAGTTAACCCACCTTCTCATGGGTACATATGGATCCTTGTGCCTACATAATACTTTACCAAATAGGTAGAATCCATACCACTTCGTAAGGCCACGGGAGGAGCTTTGGCAAATTTTTTTAAGGAAAGCATAATTGCCATATTTGGGGTACCTCATAGAATTATAAGTGATAATGGCAATCCATTTGTCAACAGTGAAGTAAGAAAGATGCTGGAGTTTTATTAGATCAAGCACCATCGGTCACTGCCTTTTTACCCCTAAGGGAATGGGCAGGCAGAAGCAACAAACAAAACTCTCATCAAGATCATTAGCAAGATGAGTCAGGAATACATTGGGGGATGGGCAACGCATCTGCCAGACGCCCTTTAGGCCTACCAAAGCTCATCCAATTCTGCCATGAGATTTTCTCATTTCTCCTTAGTTTACGGAATGGAGGTAATGAGCTCAGTTGAAGTGATGATGCCCTCCTTAAGGGTCACACATGCACGAAAGAAGGAAAAAGAGAAGGGAGTTTTCATGGTAGAAAGATGCAATGACTTGGAAGGATTATACGAGAAAAGGAAGGAGGCCCAAAAGCATGCAGCCGCATTTACAGGCAAAAGATGACTGAAGCTTATGGTAGGACAACCAAAGAAAGGGTGTTTGTAGAAGGATAGCTTGTACTAAGAACGGCAGACTACGTTAGGCGAGGTATGGTAGGACCATCTAAATTTTCACAAAAATGAGAGGGACCCTTTGTAGTAAGGGAAGAACATGCAAGTGGATATTACGTTTGGCCTAGATGAATAGAAAAGATTTAATAGACCCTATAATGGCAAATGGTTAAAGCGTTATTATGCTTAAGAAACATTATGTAATCAAAGGCTTAAAATAAGGATCTGATCTCTAAAGCAGCTGGGGCTAGCAACACTAGAAAGGAGACACTTACGACGTGCCTTTAGGTCGGCCACCTCATTCTTTAAAGTCTTGATGCGAGCATATGTGGCGTCCACAGTAGGTTGAACCTTCTTCGTAAAGAAGGCTCGAGTAATCTCCCGCAAATGATCTAGCAGAAACTTCACAGCAAATCCAACCCTCATCAACTCCTAAATTGCAGCCCTTCATTGCAAAATCCTCTCAGCAAAAACAAAATCAATAAAGTTGTGCTCAATGTCGTTCATCACACTCCTTAGTAGCTTGAGGAAGTGTTCCCTCGCGGATTGGCCAAAAAAGAAAGCTATACATAAAGTTCCCACGATTGTTATAAATTGCCTCCAAATGAGGGATGCACTCCTTAGGAACCCGAAAATTGTGAAAGTCAACATAGGGGGCTCCAGCACCCTATAAATCTGCAAGATCAAGATAATTGGTCTTAGGCTGGTCAAACTGGATGAAGAAGGTAGCGGCCTTGCTCGCTGGATCAGGAATTGTGGCAGAACTGCTACCAACCTCAAACCGAGAGGATGGAGCCATCTCAACAAGAGTCGGACCTAGGAAGAAATAGGAAGTATAGCATGAGTTCATAAGAGACAGAAAAAGTGAAGGGATGAATCCGTAAGGAGGATTAAAGAGGACATGAAACAAAGGAAAGTACCAAGATCCGTAGGAGTGGGGGCTAAAGGTGTGGCAGAAGTAGGGGTTGTAGGCATCACAATATCTACTGCAGTTTTGGGCTCCTCAGGAATGTCTGTGGCTAAGAAAATTGATGCACAAAATAGTCAGAAGTTGGTACCAAGAAATGATAGGAAGAAAAAAAAAAGAAGATCTTTCAAGGACAAAAGACACATACCCATAGCCTCGGTCTCATGCTCACCTTCCTCATTAGAATCAGAAATCCTCGTCCTCATGATATGCTTATCCTTGGAATCCTTAAGGGCCTTTTCGGATCCCTCATCAGAGGACAAATCCGCATCAGGCCCTCGAGTGGCAAAACTAGGAATGAATGAAGGAGTGACTAGCAATGAGGAGCTATCCTAAATGGCCTGAGAAAGGGCAATGAAAGGGTCGCTGGCGGAGATGACAAGATTAGTAGCAGGAGAAGCACTTCCAGTATATGATGCACCTGCAGGAGTGACTTTTTTTCATAGAGTAGGAGTCTCAGCAGGAATGGGAGCAGACTCACCAACCCTTTTGGCCTGGGCACTCTCCTCAACAGGTATAGGCTTTGGTGGACGAATGGGAGCCTTGGTAGGAGCTCTTTGTGCAGCAGTAGAAACAAAGGGCATGACCTAAACCACAATGTCAGCCCCATCAAAGAAGCCCTCCATGGGCGTGCCTATAGCAAAAGAAACTTCCCCACTCGTGGGGTGATAAATAGAAAGGGGCTCGGGATCAACCTAGAAAAAAAAAGGGGAAGGAGAAGAGAAAAAAGGATGGTGGATGTTAAGGTAGGAAGGAGAAATAAATAAACATGCCAAAAAAAAAAAAAAGCAAAAAGAAAAAAGAAGAAGAAAAGAAAAAGCACATGACAACACGTAGCAATAAAAATGCATGCAGAGAGAAGGAATGTACCTCAAACTTGGGCTTGTCAAGTAAGATGGGGCAGGTTGCAGAAGTGTCCTCCTTATGCTTAGACTGCCAAGGAATAATAAGACAAAAGGGGAGCTGAATAAGTATACACGTAGAGTTAGCTGCAAGAAGTCCCCATGAATAAGAAAAAAATAAAGAAAAAGCAAGGTTTAGAGATCACATACTCTCCTCTCAGTAGTGGTAGATGGAAGTGGTGCAGATGTCTTCCTCTTGCTACTGCAGGTTTTGTTAGAAGGAGGAGCATCCATAGATAGCCTTGGAGTGGAAGGCTTGGGCTTACTTGCAGTAGAATGCTTGTTGGAACGAGTACGAGCAAACGGAGGAGGAGAACCCTCAAGAACTATGTTACCAATGGGAGGAAGGCCACCCTCATAGGGAACAATGTCAGAACAAGTTTCAGAAGAATCATCCCCTATCTTGGCAGATTTGTGATTGGCGGTTTGAGACACCAAGCCCTTCTTCGCAGGCGTAGGAAGGTTCACCACCTTCACCTTTCTCTTCCAACCTATAGGGTACTCACCAGCATACAAGTACCACCCCTTCTCCTTCGTCTGCCACTCAAATATGGTAGACCTACTCTGTTTCCTAGCATATGCCACCACAGACTTGGTGGGAAGCAACAATCATGGGTTTGCAGAAATTATGGCATGAAAATCATTAGGAGGAATGTAGAAAACCCACGGCCACCCAACAACTCTTGCCTAAATGAAGCATCATGGCTTGCTAATACCCATGTATCACGGCTGTGTAAAGACCCTCTCTCTGTGAACTCGGAATAATGAATACTGTGAAACGCTTGCTCCAAAACTCAAAAGCACTAGGCTATAGAAATGGTTGGACGGAAATAGTGGACTTTAGAATGGCAGAGAAATCATCAGGTATGTCCTGATCCAACCTAAACTACCTCCTCATTTTGTTGGCAAAATAGTGTACAAAGCGGATGCCCTCATCAGCAAGGTAAGGCAGCCACCTAGCAGTATTGGCTACCAAGTACGTAATCCCCCTCTCATCAAAGGCAGTCAACAGGGTGTTGGTCCTAGCAATGTCAATAAAAGGGCCTATAACTGAATCAACACATATGAAACCAGTGCCCAAACTCCTGTATGCCCTTCAACAAAAGTCAACTCCTCTATCAAAAAACTTGACGGTAGGATGCCTAAATGGCTTTAACCTAACCCAACGGTAAGCCAATGGAAAATCAGACATGAAACGGCCAAAAAACTCAGTAATAACCTTTGGACAGGAATGTTACTTCTCTTTGGCAAAATGGATAGACTTGCACTTAGCCAAGTGCCTAGCACAACGCTCCTACAGCAAATGTTGCAAAATGGCACTGTGGGCAGAAGTAGTAACTATGTGGTAGGAGCCTACTTGCTTCTCATCACTCTGCAAAATGTCCAACTGCATATACAAATGACCTAGAAACATAGGGGCCAATGATAGACTCACCTCGACATAAATCTTTATAGCTGAACAGAAATAAAGAGGTTTTATAGCATAATAAGGGTGAGAGCCAAAGATGAACTTGCAGAGGTAGAACATAACAAAGGCAAAATGCAACAAAAGCCACACGACAGATTACATCGGAAGCCTTGGAGAAAGCCTCAACCTAATGCAACAATTTCGCATTTCCACACATCCTTTCAACTCGGCCTCCATGGCCTCCTCCTTGAAGGAAATCTCAATATTGCTCTGGTTTACATGACCGAGAATGGGCAACAACAGTTGATTCGCCACATCCTCCAAGGTCATGGTGATCTCACTGCAAGAAAGGAAGAAGGTATGGGTGGCGCTACACCATTGGTGAACGAAATGATAAAGATTAAATAAGTCCCTATAGTTGAACAAGAAATGCAATGAAACAATGGCCTTCCACATGCCAGCTTGCTGCAATATCACCATGAAATCTGTATTGGACAACTTTTCATCTATCCATTCCTTCCAACCTAAAGAGGTACCTAACCTAAATTCGAAGAGGATGGCATGGGAAGAGAAGTTCCTTTGCGTATGTCAAGATCAGGGATTGAGGAAGCCAAAGGGACCCATGACACCTCCATGTCATAGCGGCAAATGGAGAGCCACAAATGGCTTGGCGGTAGAGGCAAGTAGTCACTGGGCACCACGGGGAAATGGATGAGGGTGTCATACCATAGATTGATAAGGGGATAGCACCATTCACGGCAAGAAAAAAAAAAGGTGGGGCCCATTGTTCAAAAAACCCATGAAAAAGAAAAAAAAAGGGGAAGAAGAGAAAAGAAAGAAGATTTTATTTGCATATGAACCACTCGAGCAATTCATATACTCAGGGGGCTGAATGTTGAGGCCCATTTTTGGCAATAGGGCCTAATGGCAGAAGAAGCCAACAATATGAAAAAAAGGGTGAAGAAAGAAAATAGCAAAGTAAAAACCATTGAGCTTGAATAGCAGGAATAATGGTCCATGAGCCCACAAAATAACAAAGTGGCTCCAAAGAATGCCAATGGACCATGGAAGCCCCCAAAAATGAAGTAGTAAGCCTATGAGAATCATGAGAATTAGAAAGAAAGCAAAAAAAGAGCCGGTGGAGCCTAAAGAAAAGAATTGGTAAATGAGATTGGTTTGAAGGCCAATAAACCCAAAAGAAAAGGATGTGGCAATTAGGCCAAGGGAGCCCAAAGAATTTAGCAAAAGCCCATGGGAATGTAAAAAAGAAGGGAAAAACGAAATGGGCCGAGGATGCCCTAAAGAATAAAATGGGCTGGGAAAGCCTAAGATGTTGTGTAAACTAGTCCAACAAGAATGTTGGGCAGTAAAAAAAATAAAAAAGACTAAAAGGAGGAGTAACTTATGAAATTGGGATGGTAAGCACTTCGGCCCATGGGCCTAGAGGAAGTCCAGCAAACAAAGTTAAATGATATCATGGTAGAAACAACACAGTGGTGTGGCAGGAGCACCAACTAGCCTATAGACAAGGGATGAAAGGAAACGTGGGCCACCAAGCAATGTCTAGCCCGAAGAGGGAATAAGACATAGAGAATGAAGACCCAATGACTCATCCACGCCATAAGAGTCAAACAAGCAGTAGAACATGTAGTAGAACTAGACAAACTTGTAGGCAATGGCAAATGCATGAACGCTAGAGGGGCAATGGACTCATATGGGGGTGGAGCACATAAACAAGGCTCAGGCACCACCTACTTGTACTTAGCCAATACAAGGGAGGTGAGCCATGGGTTAGAGGTAAGAAAGGGTATGGTCTAGCAATGGGAAGAAGGGGGAGCCTATTTTGGGGTTTCAGCTCAAGCTCTTTTGGGGGAAATGTCATATTAGGATGACATACCACCCAAAAGAAGCAAATGTGAGCTAGAATCACTAGGTGCATGCTATAGAGGTTGGTAAGGGAGAAACTCAGCCCTTATTCAAATAAGAGTGCGAAGGGAAGCAAGAAAACTAAACAAAACTACTTTTGTCTAGAAATGAAGTGCGGTGCGGCCAACACAGGATAGTGGTGGTGCCTAGGCAGCCGGCAGACCAGTGGGGCAGTCCTGGAAGGTCACCCACAACAGGCCAAAAGTAGTTGAGAGGTAAAAATGGTAAACCTTGCCATAATAGCTAGTATAAAAAGCCATGGATGTGCGTAGTAAACAACAACACCGAATAACGGAGGGAGAGTACCAAAAGGAAAAGAAAGAAAACAAAAGAAGTAAGGAAGCAACAAAAACAAGGAAACAAAGAGTAAAAATATGAGTGATAGGAGTAAGAGCTTGCACCAATAGGCAACCCAATTCTAAGAGTAAAAATATGAGTGATAGGAGTAAGAGCATGCACCAATAGGCAACCCACTTCTCTCCCTCTCAATAGCCCACTCTCTAGCATACCAAGAATATGAGGTCAAGCCATTTAAGCCCATTTTCCAAAGTGAGTAATCTCTACAGCAAAAGGCCCTCTGAGGTTACTCAAATTGGAGGGTAGTTCCCTTCCTGGACTTGAATCTGTCAAGGAACCGAGTCTCTTCCTTTAACAGATTTATCTTCTTTTCTTCTACCATGATTGATTGAAAACTAACATGACTTCTTTTTGTTATTACTTTATTTTAGCTGTGATCACATTATCACACTTCTTTCTCTTTACAGAACTGTTTAAGTATCACTGTTGTCAGTAGAAATGTTTTAGTTAAAGTGTTTTAGCTATCCTATTGTATATATATATATTTTTTTTTTCTGTAACGTTTTGTAACAATGTTTCCTGTCGTGGGCAGTCCCAACTCTCCTACCCTAGAATCATTAGGCCGCAACACAGCAGGGGCAATCCAACCCAGGATGTAAAAAGGCCCACCACAGTTCTCATATGAGCTGACCATTAACATCATTTTTTCACTTATCAATAATCATTCGCCACATCAACAGTTTATAAAAAATATTATAAAATAGTTTGTTTTACTAGTATTTTCCTTAGATAATTTTAGTAACCTTAATTTGGATTTTAATTTTTATAAATTTATATTTGGTTATTTGTTGTGGTTTTGTTAAAGGGATATTTCTTAAAATATTCTGCATTACATGGGGTAAAGATGCAACAATATAAAAAAATACGGTTCCATCAACTGTTAATTCTGGAACTTAACCTATCAAAAAAAAAAAAAAAAAAAATTGGAACCTAAGATTTGTTAAAGCAATGCAAGATTGAAATTGGAATCTAACTGTTGTCTATGTAACTGATAATTCCATCAATGAGTTATTTATTATATCTTATGGTTTTCTATGAGACTTTTTTCTGGGATATTTAATATTTTTAATCACGCAAAGAACCATGTCAATTATTTTTTATTAAAAAAAAGAAGCAATGAATCAATACCTAAGGCGATAAATGTTTTCAGTGGCATGATTTTTTTCTTTTTAATAAAAATGGTGAGGGACAATTACCCAATACAGTCCTATTAGGCATGAACATAATAGACTTGGTAGTTCCTTTACTTGGTAATGAACCAATACCTAAGAGCTTTACATTCTTAAAGCATTTTACTTTCTTTTTTTATTAAAAAAATGGCCTGTTTGAAAATATATACCATTCATCCCCAAAATTCAGCTATGGATGTAGTAGATATTGAGCAAGGTTAGGATCACAACGAATTTGTATTATGGGCTCCTATTAACTCATAATGAGAAATTTGAATGAGAACAAGAAATAATTATGTATAAATCATGTAAAACTAAACTCTTATCATTTCATATCATGGATCGTATTACAAGGGTTTCTCTTTAGAACAAAGACACTCTTATCTTCTGGAAAATTCTCCTTTTCTCAATAATCTCTTTTTCTCGTGTATTCTGTGTGTTTTTTCTGCCCTTATCCTTCCTTATATTAGCTCTATCTTCTTCTTTAGAGCGTGTTGTCCTTGTCCACCTAAATAACTTCCTGTTCCATTAGACTCTTCTTTCCTTATTTTTCATCATGAAAAGAGACTTCTAGGGCTTTTTATTTTTTATTTTTTATTTTTTATTTTTTTACTGTTCAGGCTTGTCATTCTGCATTAAATGCGGTGGTGCCAAGTAGGTGACCTTCATCAATACGGAGATTACTGTAGAATCATTAAGAGGCTTTAGAAAACTTCCTCCGAATAACTCATGCCTTCTAGAATTCTGCCTTGGAAGTTCGGTTAGACCTTAGATGGGGTCCTCAACATTTGGATCTAGGATGGTGCTATAGGGATGGCAATTTTGCCCTGCCCCTCCTCGCTTCGTTCTGCGTGGGTTTTCCTCGCCTCGCAAAGGTGGTGGGGCAGGGATGGGGTAAGATTTTAGCCCCGCACCATGGGGCGGGGCAGGGATAGGTTTAGACTTTTTAAACCCACCCTGCCTCGCCCCTCCCTGTCCTCGCCCCACCCCGCATTGCTAAAGGTTATAATTGTAAAATTTTCATACCCTAAAACTCTACTATTTAAACGAACATATCAATATTAGCTTATTTTATTTTACCTAATGTAGTTCTCTGCCTTTATTTTGTTATGTGTTATACTATGTGATTTTTTTTTTGGTGATTGTCTTGTTAAACACCATATATTTTTCAATATTTTTTTTCTTCTAAAAATTGATTTGATTTGATGAGATAAATTTAGTTGTAATTTCAAGTATATTTTTATTAATAAAATATATTTCATTAAAAAAATTGTACTAGTTGTAGGGCAAATTAACAAAAAGTAGAGTTTTACGAGGTGGGACAGAACTTTGTGGGGCCCCAAGGGGCGGGGATGTGGTGAGAAAGTTTCCCCCGTCATGCGAGGCAGGGTAGGGATGGGGTAAGAAAAAACTATGCGGGGTGGAGACGAAGACTCCATCCTTTAGCCTTGCCCACCCTATTGCCATTCCTAGGCGCTATGCCTAGTCTATGGTCCAAGGCTTGATTCTCTTTGAGAGGCTTAATCTCAAAGTGGACCAGTCAATGTTGGGATTATTTCTACTAATTAGGCTGATGTTAATTGGGTCCTATATTTCATTTCCCTAAATATACCTAAGAAATAAAATGTTCTATTGGACGGCATGAGAAAAATAAAGTTGATTTTTAAAGAAGTTGTACTTTGAAAAATTGTGGGTTTAAGTCTTCGAAACAAATATGCTCTATTAACAATAACTTCCGTTCCCACCAATAAATAAAGTCCTATAATGCTAAGAAAAAAAAAAAAAAAAATCCTAAACTAATGCATCTGTTATGATAGAGTTAAGATAATTATTAAAAATAGCCTTATAAGTTTTTTTTTTTTTTTTTTTTTTTTAAATGTCATAATTTTTCAATCATGCCAATTTAGGATTTATGCTATTGCATGCCAGTAAAGTTTATGTATTAGCTAATCATCCAAATAGCTAGGAGTGTAATAAGATCTTATTACACTTACATGGAAATAATGACTTCAATGCTATTTCAGTGTTCACTCTTTGTTGCAAGGTCTCATTACACTCCTAGCTTTTTTGGTGATTAGCAAAAACATAAATCTTACTAGCAAATGCATAAAAACTAAATTGGAATGATTGCAAAATATTGACATTTAAAAATAAAAAAGAAAAGTCTCTGAGCATGTATGTATAAGCTAGTTAAATTCTTTGTTTTTTGTTTTTGAGACACAATTTTACTCTAGTCTAATCTAAGTATATATGTGTGTTGAGGTTCAAAAAATCATAATATAAGGCGCAAAGATTTGAAGCCCAAGATCCATGAAGGAGCAGGTTTTAGAGCCCATAAAACAAAGGCCTAGCCTGCCAAGATTAGAAGACAAAAAAAAAAAAAAAAAAAAAGGAGAGGAGGAAGAAAGAAACTGGGCCAAGATCCCAGAGACTGCCAAGAGCTAGGGATCCTTGTGACGCGCAACACAACCAGAGTGGGATTGAGACAGCTCGAAAAGGGAGAATAAAAAAGCACAGGAAATGAAAGATAGATATGTCCTCCTCAAGCGCTTAGTGATGTAGCAAAACCAGAGGGCTTGGAAAGCAACAAATCATGAGAAAAAGGCTGGCACTTCGGGGAACCTAGAAAGATGAAACATAAGGGGAAGTAGCAGGGAAGACCTTCGACTTGGCAGGGAAGGATTCGGCTCATTTTGGAAAAATGACAAAAGGTAAAGGCATGCAAGCATTGAAAGAAGGGAGATTGAAGGTCGGATACCTAGGAGCACCACCGAATGGAAAGTCAGCAAAGGACTTTCAGGGAAAATAGCACCAAAAGGAGAAAACTATAAGGAATAAGGAAAGAACCTACCATCTGGGTAATAGGCACAGCACAAGCTTTGATGCCTAGGGGAGTAAAAGAGAGAAATTGGTGGTACCTTAGAATCCTACCATGACAGGCCAACATCAAAGGGTCATTCAAAAATAGTGGAATTATAAGAGAATCATTGAGAAAACTCTATCAAAATTCAAAAGAAATAGAAAAATACCTCCCGGTATCCCATAAACCGACACTAGTATTTACTTAGATTCAAGGGGATTCAAACTTTGCAAGTATTAGAGGCTTGAATAGTCATCTAAGTCTGTAATTTTTGAGCTCATTTGGACCTTGTATCATGTTTTAGTGAGCATACTGTGATCCATAATTAAAAAGATAACCAAATACTTTATATTAGTTTGGGGATCCCTACTAGTCTGTGAGCACCTTGTAATTAATAATTAAGAGAAAAAAGACAATGAAATATCTCATACTGATTTGAGGATCTCTAACAGTTATTTCGCGTATTTATTTATTACATTGTCCTCCTTTGCTGTTTTTCTTGCTATTCAATACATATATTCTTGCTTGCCAGTGTATATGTGTTGTAGGATCTTTGCTCTGCGCATAGCCTGGTTCGTAAACAGCCTATTTAGTTGTGGGGAACCAAGCCCAGTCCCTTCAAACTATGACAAGAGGGTTCGGGGTCCTTGCTTAAACTTGAGCCAGGATATCGTAAAAAATCGACCCTCACAATGTGTGAAATTTCCTCTTGGAGATTTGAATTCCAACTCTTCTTCTACCGCACAGCCTATAAACATTTATACTTATGAAATGACTATCACGTCAAGAGTATTATGCTTAGACCTAATGGGAGCCCCAGAGACAAGAAAATCAAAGGAGAGGAAAAGGTCATAATTCATACTTGAGATTAATGACAATGGACCAGAAGTCCAGATTCTCCGGAAGCCCATACTTATCGAGTTCCAAACCTGTAGCTGTCCCCTATCATTTTTTTTGTTTTGACTGAGAGCGATAGAAATTAACATTTTTAATTTTTTGTCCCCTACCATTTTAATATTCCTCTTAGTTTAACAATCTGATTGTTATCCAAAAAATCTACTGCTTTTTGTTTTTATAGACACAAAGGCAAGTGATGGCTGTTCGGTTTGCGATCAGCTCATCGCAGTGTGTTATACAGTTTTTCTTTGGCACCTTTATCCCAATGCTAAACGTCCTTGACTTCCAAGGCTTCATAAAAGCCGCATCTCAAATTCCAACTTCTTGACCTATCAGCCACTATCTTAGTAGGGAATTGGTTGGTTGAAAAATTGCCGGCCACATACATCAATCTCATCAACTTTACGTATAGGCAGAGAATGCTTAATTTTACATTAGCCTCTTTAAACACTAGAATTGGGGTGTTTGTTATTTTACCATCTAAACTACTCAAAACCCATTCCATCCGAGTTTGTAAATTTAAAAAAAAAAAAATTGCAACTTATGAATAGGAAAAGGTTACACATATGCAACCTTACTGCTCATAGATTGTAAAAAAAAAAAAAAAAAATTAATATGTGGTTGTGTGTAAAGAGAAAAAGTGAGTGGGAAAAAAGAGAGAGAATAATACTTTTTATTATTTTATTGGATTGTATGTAAAAATAAAAACTTGGATGTAGGGTGAGTTGTAAAATGAGTTGGTAAAATAGATAAAGTAGTGTCTAAGAATGCAAAATTTTTCTCTGTGTGTGTGTGTGTGTGTGTGTGTGTGTGTAACACGCCCAAGTTCTCTTTCTCAAAATATGTTGTTTTTGTTTTATGTTTATGTGTTAGTGGAATTCTTATTTAGAA
The DNA here is from genome assembly GCA_030445155.1 of Quercus variabilis. NCBI lineage: Eukaryota > Viridiplantae > Streptophyta > Magnoliopsida > Fagales > Fagaceae > Quercus > Quercus variabilis. Next base: position 37,175,351 of record CP129454.1, on the reverse strand, counting down.
GAGCACCTAAGAAAACAATTTATTGATGACATAATTATTAGTTTTTAATTTTTAAAAAATTTTGCAAGCATAGAGGGTATAAGAAGAAGATGTAATCCAATAATAGATTTGTCAAAATTCATCTCCAAATAAAAGATATTGAGTAATTTAAAATTACAACTAATTTTGTAACTAAATTTTGCCCTTAAAATAAATTGGAATCCATGAAATTATACATATACACATACTTCTATTTATAAAAAATTTCACTAGTTTTTTAGAATCAATAGATGGCTTCACAAGCTGGATAATTTCCTAATTTGCATATGAAATTGAATATATACAGAGAGAGAGAGAGAGAGAGAGAGAGAGAGAGAGATATGAATTAATGGACTAATAATTGCCAGAATTTTTTATTATGAGTAACGTTTGTCAAGATACTAAAAAATATTTGGCAGCAACTAAATCTAATTGTGGTACTTAATACGACACTGGCCCTTTAAAAATTTATTTTATTTTATTTTTTGGAGACGGGCCTTTAAGATTTTGGAATATGAGAATTTATGAACATGAAATATAATGGTGGTGTAATAAAGAGAGCAATTTAATTACACATGCCACAATTAATAAGTGAAAAGAGCCTTCAAAGAAATTAGATAAAAATAGCATCTTCCTTTCTTTACATTAAATCTAGGCTTGCCTAATACAAAAAGAAAAGAAAGAACTTATTCACATTAAAAAAAAAAAAAAAAAAAAGAATAATTAAGGAAAAATTAAAAAACAAAGAAAGAGAAGAAAAAGAAAAGAAATTGTACATGATATACAACACATCAAGTGAGCAAGGATATGATATGAGATAGTAGTAATGGGGGGTTTAAGCATTTGATGACGGCAGTTGGAAACGGGTATCCAAGTGATAATGGTGGGAGTGGGAGGGTGGTTCCACATGTTCAACGGTGCAGAAAGAAAGTGATTTACATACAGCTAGATAATGACCAGTGAGTGCAATGGATCCTAGGTGTCCCTCCCAACTCTTATCAACGTTCTTATTTTCCCCACTTTCCCTCAAATCATACCATGCACTGCTTTATGTAGGCCCCAAACACCTTCACACTCCAACATCAAAAACACCCCCTTTAAAGTTCTCTCTCTCTCTCTTTCAAAACAAAAGTCCCGGCAAATTCGCCTATGATTGATTTTCCTTCTTTAAAATCTAATTTTCGGTCAATTTTATCATACCCTCCTTTATTCCTTTCAAATCCAAACGAGTGTGATTATCACATGTTGGTAGGATGTGCACCTATTCAAAATTGTGTATACAAATGTGTGAAACAAATATTAATGTTTTATTTTTAGAATCTTTGTTAGTGTTTCTTAAACTCGCCGTTACAATGCCGAAAAGATTGTGTATCTGATGAATGAATGAAAAAAGTGTGACACAGTGGAAATTGGTTTAGTGATGGTGTCCCATGTAATGGAAATGGAATACTAATAGCTGGCTAATATTTTGAAACCTTGACAGTCTGGTCCTCATCCCCCCATTCCAAAATTCCAACCCCACAAAACCCATCACAAGACACAACCCAACAAACGATAACCCCACAAAACCACAATCCCCTCTCTTTAAAAACCCACATCCCACAACTCTTTCCCACAACCCCAACTCCTCTTCTCTCTCTCTCTCTCTCTCTCTCTCTCTCTCTCTCACATATTTAAGGTGTTTGGTTCCTATAGAGTTTACAATTATATTGTGAAACAAATTAGACATGGCTGAGGGTGAGGAAGTTCATAAGCAAGCCCAAGAAACATTGGCAAGGGTGGAAGAAGAAGTGGTGGTCACTGATGTTCCACAAGCTGAGAAAGCTGCTAGCACCACAATAGAGAAAGTGCCACCACCTTTGCCAGAGACAGAAGAGCCAACAAAGCCCAAACCCATTAAAGAAGAGCCTGAAGAGGGTGCTGCCGATGCTGAGGTATCAAAATCAGGTGACAATATCAATGATGAGAAGACTATCCCTCTATCTGGCTCCTTCAAGGAAGAAAGCACCAGAGTTTCTGATCTTCCTGAGACCGAAAAGAAAGCTCTTGAAGAGCTTAAGCAACTCATCCAAGAAGCCCTTAACAAGCACGAATTCACAACTCTGCCTTCACCACTACTACCACCACCACCACCACCACCCAAAGAAGATCAAGAAAAGCCAGAAGCTTTAGAGGAAAAGGATAAGAACCCAGTTGAAGAAAAGCCTTCCCAAGTGGTTGCTGATGACGAAATTGCAAACCCAGAATCAGAAACTGTAGCAGAACCAGAAAAGATAGCAGAACCAGCAAAAGAAGGAGAAACAGTTGAAGTAACAGAAACAGTGGTGGTTACTGAGGTGATTGAAGAGAAGGTGGCTGCTGAAGTTGTAGATGATGATGGTGCAAAGACTGTGGAAGCCATTAAAGAGACCATTGTGTCAGTCTCTTCTTTGGTTCCACAAGAGCCTACTCCTACTACTTCTGAAGCATCAAAAGAGACAGAAGAGAAGGCTGCTCCATCCTTGGAGGCAGAGGCAGTAGAGAAAGATGCAAAGGTTGAGACTTTAGCTTCTCTGCTTGCAGAGGAGGTATCCATATGGGGGGTACCTCTTCTTGCAGATGAGCGAAGTGATGTGATACTGTTGAAGTTTTTGAGGGCAAGAGATTTCAAAGTGAAAGATGCTTTCACCATGATCAAAAACACGGTTAGGTGGAGGAAAGAGTTTGGGATTGATGAGTTGGTTGAACAAGAGTTGGGTAGTGATTTAGAGAAGGTGGCGTTCATGCATGGGTTTGATAAGGAAGGACACCCTGTGTGCTATAATGTGTATGGGGAATTCCAGAACAAAGAGCTTTACCAGAAAGCATTTTCTGATGAGGAGAAGAGGCTGAGATTCTTGAGGTGGAGAATTCAATTCCTAGAAAGGAGTATCCGGAAATTGGATTTCAAGCCAGGTGGTATTTCCACCCTTGTTCAGGTCAATGACTTGAAGAATTCTCCTGGGCCTAACAAGTGGGAGCTTAGACAAGCAACCAAACAGGCTCTCCAATTGCTTCAAGACAATTATCCTGAATTTGTAGCCAAACAGGTATGCATTTTTTTTTTCTTCCTTAATTTATTATTTGTAACGTTCTTAATAGTGTCATATGTTGTTCTAATTTTGGGGTTGACTGTTTTTTAAAGGTGTTTATCAATGTCCCTTGGTGGTACCTAGCAGTCAATAGAATGATAAGCCCATTTCTGACTCAGAGGACTAAAAGCAAGTTTGTGTTTGCTGGTCCTTCCAAGTCTGCAGAGACCCTATTGAGGTCAGTACCATTGTACCAAATATTGTATCTACCTCTCTTATTTCTCTATGAAGGGTTACTTTAGAGGCTGCTTTGCTTAATAAATTTTGCCAATGCAGGTACATAACTGCAGAGCAGGTACCAGTCAAATATGGAGGACTGAGCAAAGATGGTGAATTTGGCACAACAGATGCTGTTACTGAGGTTACTGTTAGGCCAGCGGCAAAGCACACAGTAGAATTTCCAGTTACTGAGGTGTGTTATTCTATGTCTTTATGGTCAAGGGTGATTTTTGAGAACCAAGGAATTAAAAACTCATCCATTCTAGACTTTACTGTGACTTTAAGCATTAAAATACGATATTCTATTATATACTGCTTTTGGTAAAATTTTTATACTATCTTGTGTTGTTGAAAATGGGAGGAATCTTTTCTTGGATTCTCTGAACACTCTGTAGTGACATTGTATGTACATTTTTGTGTTTGTTTTTACTTTGCTGGTACAATTTAACTGGGCTCCCTTTAACTATGGACAAGCTGTGAGCCTATGTTTTGTAGATAAAAAGCAAATTATAATTAAAATATGAAATACTAAGACATACATTTGATTAAATGATTTCTGAGAATTTGGAATTATAGTGTAGGGAAAGATAATGTGATATATTAAATGTACCATAAATGGAGAAATGTAGTACATGGCAATTAATTGATGGGAGAGGACTTGTGTGTAAATTACCAACTTTCCTAGGTATATACTTCATGTAGTAAATGGCATTGAATAGATTTTCGTGTGTGTGTGTGTGTTTGTCTCTCAAAAAAAAAAAAAAAAAAGGAAGAGATAAGAAAAGAGAAGGAAAAAGGTATACCCTTCATTTGGTCTCCAATATGAGAAGTGAACAGGAATCAAGATTTGGAATACTACTAAAAGTTCATATCTTGAATAATTTTACCACCGGCCTTCTCCGCAAACAAATGGAACATTTCTCCCTTTTATTTGTTAAATTATTATGTCCGTCTTTGGAATCTACACAGCAGCTATGTATAATAAGTAGATACTGATTAACATTAGAGTTGCGATGGCCCAAAGCTCTTCTGATGATGGGCTTTCTTAAAGCAGAGAAATGATGTTAGTACTATAATCACTCCTGCTCCTATGCAATGATAGCTCTCGTTGAAACTCATTATTATAAATGAGTAGATTATATGCCTAAAGAAGTGATTATAGCTTCAACTTGCTGACTAATTAAAAATTATATGGGAGGAAAATCTTTAACTATTTGCACTGTAAGTTTACGAAGATATAACTTTTGCAACAAAGTAGGTGCAATGCACATGTATTAACATATAACTACCAATTAGAAAAATACAACATGAGAAAGTCAATAGCCTATAACCAGCAAAACCCCTTCTAGATGCCTTTTTATGGTGATGTCAATTACATTAAGGGGTTGAAGAAAAGCTGGTTTTCTATATTGTTTTGTGAACTGATTATATTTCACTGGAGGTAACAGCATGATCAGAGAGCACAAGTTATGCAAATATGGCACATTATCAATTGATTTGAGCGTATCATTAGGGAAATATCTGTGCTTGTTAACAACTGAAGTTTAAGTGTGATCAAAGTGATAATAGCAGTTATTTCCTCCCCTCTTAACCATACAAGAGAAGATAATTTTGTATCTTTCTTTTGATGAACATTAAACTAAGTTTTTATAACATAAAATTATTAATATGCAGTCCTGCCTTCTCACTTGGGAGGTCCGAGTTGTGGGATGGGATGTGAGCTATGGTGCAGAATTTGTGCCTAGTGCAGAAGAGAGTTACACTGTGATCATACAGAAGGCTAGAAAGGTTGCCTCATCTGAAGAACCAGTTGTTTGCAACAGTTTCAAGATTGGTGAACCTGGCAAGGTAGTACTGACCATTGACAATGCTACCTCTAAGAAGAAAAAGCTCCTTTACCGCTTGAAGACCAAGGCTTCTTCTGATTGAATGAATTGAATTGTTCAAGAAAAAGAACAGTAAGGCCGTTTTGCTTACATTCCTGCATCCAGTTTTATCTTCATCATGATCATCAAAGATTGAAGGATGGGGTTTGTTGATTATAGATAGGGAAGCAAATATATTTGTTGAAGGTGGTTTTTTCTGTTTTCTTTTTTTAAACTGAATGTTTAAATATACATTTTGTGGTTATTTATTAAATATGAATATGCTTTTTTAAATTAAATTTGTAATTGGTGGTGGCATGTGAAATCTTACTGATGTAGAGAACATAATTCCATTTCATGAATTGATTTTTCGGGGGAGCTATATATGTAACATTTGTGGGGGCTGGAATGCAGCTCAGTTACAATTGCCATAAGAACTGTTCCAAATTTTTTCTATGTAAACTTCTGTTGTCCCCTCATCCATTTTTCCTCTATGTAATTAAGTATTTTCTGGAAAATAGTACTATGCATTGGTTGCTTGGGGTACCTTGATAAAAATATGATATCTTGTGACACTGACATATATGACACTGCGCCCAACATATGGGTCTCACCGGCATAACATATGGGGCTCACCAAATATGAGTGGGCATCTCTTATAAAATCGTCTCATAACTCACATTTTCTTTTTACCACATTTCTTGTAATTATCGTGACTACCTTTGAACTACAGAATGTTGAACCTGATGTAATTGACTAGAGCAATAGAACTTGTTTTACTCAATCGAGTTCTTTTTGCCTGGAATACGTTGGAGATTTTGAGAACCTTCAAGTTTCAATGAAAGAAAGATTTGGCACAATGTGATGCAAATAATTTTTTTTTTTTTTTTGGTGAAAGAGGATATTAGATAATTAACTAGAAATAAGTCTGTTACAAAAGGCTCCCTCTCTATCAAGGGAGCATAGGTGCTCCACCAAAAGCGATAATGTGATGCAAATTAATAGAGCTAAAATTTGGAATAATTATCATCTAAGACATGTCAAACCATGGTTTATACATAGCCTTTCGGCTGAAGTACACTTACATTACATCGGCCTCTCTCTCCACATATGGTCTCTCCCCATGGAGAGAGTACTTGTTCAATTCGAGAGGCTAGAGCATCCTCAAAACTTCATGTAAAATAAAAAAAAAATGGTGATAGTATACCGTACACAATTGAAATCATGTTTTAAGTTTTAACAATTTTATTTCAATTAAAAATGTGAAATTGTGTTTTGATTTTAAAATTATAGGAAATGTTAATGAGTGTCGTTGATGTATTGGTTAAGAATCCATTTTAAGAAAGTTTTGATATCACTTTTATGGGAAATGAAAAAAGCTGTCAAAACATTAATTGCTTTTTTTTTTTTTTTTTTTTTTCATAAAAACTTTCTTTAATTGGATTATTAACCAATACCCTACGGCACTCATTAACATCACTCTAAAATTATAACTCAATTTAGTTTCAACTTTTGTGTGTAGAATTGTGTATAATTTAATGTGTGCAACAATAACTATCATTAAAACAAAAAAAAAAAAAAAAAAACTTGGAACTGGGAGTTGCTAAAAGCCAGTTTTGATATTTGTGAGATACCTTTCTTATAACGTCATCTTCTTATTATAAGTGTTCATTGTTTTTTCCATTACACTGAAGCCACTTCCATCAAGTCAAGTTTTGCAACCCTTCTCAAAAAAAAAAAAAAAAAGGTCAAGTTTTGCAACTTAAGAGATACATCTTTCAAGATTATTGGCAATTAGGAATTACTAAAATAATCATATAATGTCTTTCTCGGCCGAATACATTTGAAAATTTCAGCAGCTGGTTTTTTCCTGAATTCTTTTACCTTTGTCAAATTCCATCATGCCTAAAGTCAAGTACCCCTTTAAACATCCATATTAATTTGGGATCATATTTTTTTTTTCCTCATTAAAGGCCAACTTCAAACTTGTACTGTGTCTCAAATATCTTCTTTTCCATGTCTCCTATTCCAGCTTCCTAAACTGTGCCAGCCATGGACCATGGTTAAACATGCCAAATGCACAGAACAATTTATATTTTGCAGACATCTTGGGACCCATGAAATAATACACATTGTTCTAAAACTTTTTAAATATTTTTTTCCCTCTATTCCGCACTGATTTTCTTTCATCCTGAAACCCACTAGCTTTGAATAACATAATCCATTTTACTATATGCTTTAAACATAATTTCCTTTTTCTCCCCTACTTTTGAGTCTTTTAAGGCATGAAGAGAGGTGATTTCTTTATCTTGTAAAAGTGGTAGATGGTCATCATTTATACTACCCCACCTTACCTTAATAAAGTGCACGGTTGTTTTCCTACATTACTTTAATAAAGAATGTCATATAGTTTGTTTATTTTCTTTATCATCATTAATCAAGATCGCCCAACATATTATAAATGCAATCCCTCAATGTACTATGATAATAAAGGGTAAAGAGGCATCCAATGTGAAAGGCATTCGAAGTTCAAACTGGTACATGGTCCAAACCTTGTCACGTAGTCCTTTTCTTTTGCTTCTTGTTTGGTTTATGTAAAAATAAAATGACAAAAGATCATTCTCTGATCTGGCAAAGTAAAAGCTTGAGCGGCAAAAGTATGGACCCAAAGTATATTATGTGGTCGGGGGTTAGATAGAGCAAACAATGCAGAGGCTGCGGCAGCAAAATGCAGGTGTACATTCACTTCAGTGAGTTTGGCATTTCATCATTATTTTTGTGTGTGGTGGTCCCGACTCTCAACTCTCAAGGCCAAAGTGCATATTTCAAGTCCTCTCTCATGCCCCATGTGCATTATTTCCATTCCCTGTTAATGTAGTGAAGTCCTTTCTATGAAGAGTTAAAACAACAAATGAGAGCATTAAAGTTTAAACATGGGGCCTCTTTTCATTCTTTTTCCTTGATGGCCATCGTATCAAAAGTTGTCAACCTCCATCAAATTGCTTAGAGAGTGGACTGTCCTTGCCCAAACACAGGCCTGTTCATTACTTTCTTGACAGTTTCTTTAGACCAAGTTGCCTTTAGCCCTTACCTACAGCTACAGGCTACAGATGTTGAACAGTACGTCAGAATTGTTCGATAAAGGGTTCAAATACTACATCCAAGGTGATAAGATTTTGTATTTTCTGATATTTCGTTAGGATGAACCTCGATCGTTTTAGTTGGAAATATCAAAGAATGAGGAATTCAATTTTTTCTCATTATAAACTTGTCTTATCACGAAGTTTTAGGTAACACTAGAACACAAACACATAAATTGCTTCTAGTCAACAAATTGACCTACTAACTAATTTGTAAATATCTTCTAACCTTATTTCATTAATTGGTAGTATATTTTCACTAAAATATTATACGAATAACCCAAGGTGGGTCAAATTGTGGGCAAGCTTTTATGTCTATAGGAAACTAATGGGCTAGCCCATTGGCTCAACTTGATAACAAAAATATAAGAGGAGTATGAGAGATCAATCTTAAAACATTATAGAGAAATTTTTTTAAAGAGAACTCATCTAACCACTTAGATACTTAAATTGATTGCGTCAAATTTAGTTATATATATATATATATATATAGTAGTCTAACAACTTTGAATTAACCATTGGACATTTTTTTTAATAAAAAGATAATAAAATAAGATGCTAATACAAGCCCATGGGTAGCCTATTAGATCTAACCTGGTTGCCCTGCCCATTAAAGGCAAAATGCCCATGGGTAGGGTTTTTTCTTTAGGCCTAAACTGAATTCACCCTACCCAACCCATTGTACACATGAGCCAACTAAAAATGGGTCGGACTGGCTTGACTCAGCCTACTATCAACTTATGTATCATTAACAAAATATATATTATATATAACAAGTTACAAAATTAGATGTGTGCAAACCCAACCCCAACTCTATTTTAGGGTTTTTTTTTTTTTGGTGGGATTAATAGGTTGGAATTTTATTGAGTCTTGAATTGGATTGGATCAATTGATAGTTTTTATTTTTTTCTACTCATCTAACCCAACTTATTGTAAAGCATATATAATAAAAGTTTATTTTAGGGATAATTACAGTTTATCCACTTATTCATAGTTTGAAGAGTGTTATTTTACTCACCCGAAGTTGAATTATTAGCCACTTAGCATCCATTACATGTGCCCTTCCTATTTTCTTTTTATTTCTCTTCCCTCTCTTCTCTCTTTTCTCCTTCTAATGGACATGACAATGGAACCAGAACCTCTTGGGGTCAGTTGCTGACATGGAAACGGTGATTTGTAATCGGAGCCGGAGCAGCAGAGGCTGCGGATTTCAGAGGTGGAGGCAAGATGGAAGTCAAGGCTCACTTTGGGATCCTTAATCTTAAACTTTTACAATCAAACATAACCTCAATTTGCAGCACACACAGTAAGAGCGAAGCATGGATAATAGCATGTGTATGATGAATATATTGAGAAGCTTATAATTAAGAGTTTGTTGCATGAAATAGCTCTTAGTGGCTTCGTCTGGGGTTGCCTGGAGGCCCAAATTATTATTATAGTAATTAATTAAATTATATCATCAAACTCAAACATAGAAAACAGATAATAGAAATGGGAGGTGAAGATTGAAATAGAAACTTGGCTCTGATTCCTTCGGAGAAGAGAGAGAGAGAGAGAGAGAGACGGGATAAGAGCTTTGATTTGTCTTTTAATTTCCTTTGTATTTTTCTTTTTCAAAATTTATTGTCTATTGTTGGTAGTTTATTGAGATGCTACATAATTTTGCAACATTTTCTGTATATTCAAAATGGATTGTGTTTACAATTTTGCTGGGATATCTGACTCTGTTTATGAAATTTTTAGTGTTGGTTGAGATAAAGAATAAACAACTTCAACAATTTTTACAAATCCCCTCTTCAAATCTGGATTTTTATTATTTATTTTTTGTTTTATGGTTTTTTTTAATGTTTTATGTTTTTACCTATGGGAGTGATGTGGTGGGCAATGACTACATAACAAAGCTCACCTCGGATGGATAAAGTAATATTTTACCAATTATAGGTAGATAAAATTAAACCGAGCTTAACCATAAGTAGATAAACAGTAATTATCAATTTATTTTATTATTTTTATTTTTATTTATTTATTGATATTTTGAGAATTAATTTTGACGAATGTGATAATTTGAAATATAATTTAGACATACTATGATAATTATAATAATTTATAAAAAAAATACTTAAATAATTTAGCAAGTGTCTTTTGGCTTTGGATTTGAGATGGGCTTGCTTTGTTTTGATTTTTTTTTTTTCGCTTTGCTTTTTGTGGGTAATGAAATGGAGATAGATTTCTTGTGCTGGTTTTACCAAAACAAGCTTAATAGATCTAAAAAATTTCAAAGTAATTGGTTTTATTTGGTGTTGTGTTGTCGTCAAGACAAGAAAAGAAAAGAAAATATGATCTTGAGTTTTTATTTATTTATTTATTTTTATTATTAATTTCATTTTTTTCTCTGTTAAAAAAGCATCATTTTGATTTTTTTTTTAGGTGAATTTATTATTTATAGAGATGCAAATTTGTCTTTTTTTTTTTTTATATATATTTTTTTATTAATAATCAATTATTATTATTTGCTATTTTATTAATTAGTTGTGTGTTTGCCTAGTGAGAATTTCATCAGTCACGTTAGCTTCTTCTATTAATGAGATGACGATAAGGTATATGAAATTTTTTTCATAACTTAAGGATCAAAATGATTTCCAAAAAAAAAAAAAAAAAAAAACACTTGAGGAAAAATCATGGTTTTTAAAATCGGTATGGTCAATGTACCATTTTTGCTCCTAGTTTCCGATTTTTACCTGTTTTTAATTGGTTCTAGCCCCTTTTTGACCTAGTACACCACAAGGATAACAAAAAATTGGTAGCTTCTCAACCATTTTACCACACATAAGAGGCTTCATAATGTCAATGTTCACCCTAATGCAGAGAAAGGGACCATATGCCAGGCCAAGGAACATCAACAATAATAGGTTCTCTAATTTCATTAGCGATCCGATGCCCCACATCCTTGTTCATGCTTCTAATTGGGAGATTAAATACCCGAATCCAAAAATATGAATTCTAGAACTTCACATTACTTGGCCTAATTATATCACCTTCAACCCGCATCATAAGAATTAATCTCTTGTCAAAGAACCAAGGACTTTTGTCAACAATCTCATGCAAATTGTTTTCACTAGCAAAAAATGGCCCAAAAATAAATTGCCACCCACTTCTTTGATAGCAACACCACCATGAGGGCCATACTAAATTTGAAGCAAAATATTAATTGTGGGATAGGGAGATTTAGTAAAGAATAAAAATTCCTTATAACAATCAGGTATCACCGATTGGATAAGGGAGATTATGCAAAAAACAAACGATGGTGGATGTCATTGTTGGCCTTGGTATCTCAGATTGGAGGAGTTTGGATCTTGCCAAGACCTAAAGGAAGTCTAATGCGAGAGAAGCCGTCACAACTTTAACTCAAGTGGTATCTTAAAGCTATTTTTTTTTTATTAATTAAAACTTTGACAATAGACGTTTTTAGTTAGAGCAAACATTATAATTATCCTTTACCAAAAAAAAAAAAAAAAAACATTATAATTATCGTATGGTTCTCTATTTATGTAAGCCCAATTTGATATAATCGGTCTCTATTTATGTAAGGCCAGTTTGATATAATCGGGCCCTATCATGTAAGTTTAGGAGACTTTCGTAGTATATTAGGGAAGAGAAACAACAACCAAGGCCAAGACTAAGAGTGACAATCATGATCCATTAAGCAAAAAGAAAAGAGAAAGGCAAAGAGTGTGACACGGTGGGACCTATCATCATCATGGGTGGTACACGAGGAGGAGGAGGAGAATTTGAGCGTGCGATCGAGTTGGTGAACAAGCGGTTCGAACACGACAGGGATGTTTACAAGCAGATGTTGGATGTATTGAGTATGTTCCGCGATGGACGTACGGGCAAGAACCTTATTGCTGAACAGATCATTGTCCTTTTTCACGATCATCCCGATCATCCCGATTTGATTTCTGACTTCTCTAACTTTCTTTCTGATGGCTAAGATTCTTATTTTCATTGTTCGAATATTACAGGGTTTAGCAGTTTTAGAATATTAATTGGGGGGTTTAGTTGGGTTTTGCAGTTTGGAATATTAGAGAGTTCAGAGGGTCTTAGAGTTTGCAGTTTGGAATATTGGAATATTATAGGGTTTACAAGGTTTTGCAGTTTATAGAATACTAAGCGCTAACCTGTGCGATGCACGGAAAAGCTATTATATATAAAGATGTAAACTATTCTTTTTTTTCTTCTTCTTTGATTGTACATTCAGATTCCAGTCTCATAGTTTCCTATTCTTGATATGAAAAAATAAATTACGTAATGAAAAATAGAAATCAAACTTAAGTTTAAATTAAAATGAAGAATCAAATCCCTTGCATCCTCAATTATCCATTAAATGAATGAAACACAAATTTAAAGAACTACTTAATCAATATTTCAAATAAATTGAAAGACAACTTTTAATGTGTTTTTTGTATCTTCTTCCTTTGATGCTTCATAGTAGTCACTGAATATGTCCTTTTGTTTTCCTTGGTTATAGATGTTGGTGTGAGTTGCACATTGCCTTGAACATCAACTTTTTGAAACTTTGTAGAATCACCACCTTGTTCACTTGATAAGTTGCTATTACATTCATTTGAAGTATCACTAATATAAACTTGGCAATAGAACAGGTTGAGAAATATATTACAAGTTAAAAATCAAATTTGTAATTTTGCTATGTTAAAGAATATGTACTTTTGTCATTTTATCAAGCTGAATTGCTTTGTTAGTTTCTTCAAAAGATTAAAAAACTTTCTTGACGGTGAAGAGTTCCCATTCATATTTGAGATTATAGTCATTTTGTTATATTTGGAAAACAAATTCTTTTCCATTCAGATTTTCCATTTAATTAATGAATATCAATCAATTCACAATTTTATAGTTAAATTTTGTAAAACCAAGTCTATAGTACATAGAGCAATGTTAAGGACACAATGTTATTGTTCAAGGTTTTCTTTCTTCTTATCTCATTATTAGAGTCCCACATAATTTTAGTTATTTCACTTATGGTTCTTCTATTGATGTTCATCTCTTCTTGAACTATCACTTGTTATTTGAGTTGTTTTGGCATTTGTACAATTGGTTGGTTACTTTCCATCAGCCTATTATATAATATAAAGATATTAGACATAAAATTGTAGAGACTGTAAATACATTAAAAGTGTGAATCCAAAACAAAGCACTTACTGATCTTTGAAATTAGCAGTCTCAGGAATTTCCAAATCAATATGAACTCTTGTTTCACTTGTTGACAATAAGTTATACTCCCCTGTATTTAATATATAAAATTTTATTGCCTTTTGATTTCATAACGTGGGATGGTCAATTCATTTTATTAAGATTTGAATAAACCTGCAACTTTCTATTAACATGAAGCAAGCAAACATAACCCGTATTAATATTTCTCACTGTTCACTAAGTCCTTTTTTAAGAATCTGCCAATATCTACCAAAACATCCTAAACTTTGCATCAATTCCTAGTACAATGCCAACAGCTACCAATTCTCACAATACAACTAACACTAAGTTTTTGCATCATCTGCTTTACTCAAACATGAATTCAATTACTCCCTTGAGAGATAAAGAGTAAACCTCCTGAAGAATTCCCATCCATACTTGAGATTATAGTCATATTCTACAAGTAAAGTGCATCAATTTTATATAGATAGAGTACATAAGTTATATAATGATCGAACAATATTAAAATCTATAAAAGAAAAAAAAAGTGCTCATCAATTAAAATCATATCTAAACTAATAATTTCATTATTTTTTGAGTTGATTGCATCCCACATCCTTGATACTCTGATCTTGACTTTCCAATTTTCTTTTTGTTTGTCTATATAATAATTCAAACTTTCATTTAGATACTCCATAGAATAAATACTACTTTGCAAATGTAAGTAGTTAGCTTGTCAAAGATAGAAAACAATAAATGATGAGAATATCCTTGGAAGCAATTTGGTAGAGAATCATGGTTGTAGTCAGTTTTATGTTCTTTGTTTTAATACTTCTTCATCTAAAGAGTAAAGAAGTTTTGAAATCAAATTTAGCACCAACTTTGATAAGAAAATAACAACTATAACAATTACAGCCTATCGTCAATAAAATTTCCTCAAGAGTAAAATTGTTTTAGAAACCACTTTAAAGAAACTATAGAGAGCTTTAATTTTTTCTTAAATATTCAAGAAAGGTGTGACAATTTGATCAAATAAAAGATTTATTTGCATCCATATAAGAAATTATATAACTCAATCACAATATAAGCATTTAAAACCTATAGGGACTTATTAAAAAAAAAAAAAACTATAGGGATTCGCAATGGAATATTTAACTATATATGGTTTCATATGATCTAGAGGATAGGTGATTAGAGATGGCATCACAAAATTGTCTGATAGGCCAAGAATGTATTGACCCATTGTGATGAATTAACCAATTAATTAGCCAAGTTAATTAATTAATTCAATTAGCATGCAATAAGCATGGTAGCACAAACAAATTACCAACTAAGTTAATATGTAGTGGAAAATAAAATTGACATGGTGATTTGTTTACAAATGGAGAAAACCTCCAAGGTAAAAACCCCACCTAGTGATTTTAAGGTCATCACTCTCGAGAATCCACTATTATCAAAACAAGAGGTTACAAGTAAAGGAATCCCAGTACCTTTTACCAACTTATAGTTGAACCCTTACCCCAATACACAATTGGACTAGTTCTGTAATGACAATCTCTCATTTTCAATGCACGGCTCCCCGTACATGACTAACAAATCGATACATGGATCTTAGTACGTGACTAACCACCAACTTGAGAAGGATGTTGGCAGCAAAATTTTTCAGTTCATCAACACGATAAAGATCATGAATCTCTTTGGTTACAAAACCTTACGATGTACAAACGTAGCAGCTTCTTCAAGAGAAAGATGAATTAGAGCATATGCCTCTGGTCACAATATGCTTGTGAAAAACTTTTTCATTAAGTTGCATCAGCTATGACGGCCCTTAAAATAATCCTTATATATGTTTAGGGTTGTGAGAAAAGAAACCCTAAACAAGTATACACGGATATGTGTGAAATCAAATCTGGAAAACTTATTTTTGTAAATCTTGATAGATAGGTTATCTATCGAGTAGCTGTTGAGCATCGGGCTGAAGATCCCTTTTAAACCTTGATAGATGCTATTTGTCGAGTTAGCTGTTGAGCTTTAAAATCCAGCACTTCTTCACTTGATTCTTGGACAGATTTGCATGACTTTAACACTTGGACTTGAACTCTTGTTCTTTGAAGTATTAAACACATCCTAGATCTACCCCAATTACAAGTAAAGTTCATTTTGTCAAAGGATTAGCCAATTCTAAATTACATATGTTCCTAACATGATTCATATATGTCCTAAAATTGTCTATAACATCCATATATGAAAGAAAACCCAATAGGCAATAACAAAATGCTATTCTAAAAGAGAACCAAATAATAGCATTGTTAAATATTATGTAGCATGTCTCCATAAAAGTGTTTTTTAGAGCATCTAAATCTATAGTTGATGATGTCTAAGCCCACCAAACTTCGAAATTGAAGCAGAAAATATATATTGATAGTTTAAAATATATATATTTAGGCAAAGATTCCTTCAGAGAAAATCATTACAGGCCAACACAAAAAAATCTTAAAAGAAAGCTAGAACCTATTAAAGGAATTGAAAAGCCTTCCCTCCAGAGAGATTCACGTTACTACTTATATAGATTAAGGGAAAATACCTAATTTACTTTTTCATTCCCACCTGATTTGAATTGCTTATAACTTTTTCTAGAATAAACACGTGCTCTATTTCAATATTCCAAGTTCCCAAAAGAGACTAAGACTCGCTTAAGTTCTTTAAATCAACTCCTTTGTGCTTTAACCCAGTCACCATAGATAGATAAATACAAACAAATTAACAAAAATAACTAAACTAAAACCATTTTTACTCAAATACCTTAATTAAAACCAAATATAACCTAAAGACCTAAATTGAAACCAATCCATGCAAATAAAAAAAAAAAAAAAAAAACTTGATCATATTTAATGTACAAACCAAAAGGCAAAGAGAAAAACATAACTTAAAGACCTAAATAGAAACTACTCCAAACAAAGTGGCTAAATCAATTTGGAGAAGGAGATAAACACAAAAATAAATAATATAAATGCAAAGCAATTATGAGTGAATTTTACAATATAAATTATGTTACATCTATTAGTTGGTTTCTTGACTCAGTGATTGGTAAAAACTTCTTTATACACTATTTTTTGTTTCAAAAATTTTAGTCCATTTCTGCTTGTAATCCTAGCCATTGCAACGTACAATTGCCTATGACTAAAAAAAGGTTTTGGCAAATACATAATATAGCTTCCATGTACTAACTTCAAAATAAAAATATGCAGTATAGAAATTAAAAAAAAAAAAAAAAACATGATTCTTCGATAAAAAACAAATTGTACATAGAAGTAATAAAAAAATGGCAATCTTGAAATGAAACAATGAAACCAAACATAAAACCAAGTTTGAGATAACCAAGAAACTTAAATATGCAATCACATTCCAATTTCAAATTATTTCTAGAAACATATTACCAATAAATATGCAAGAAACAGTATAGAATAAAGGAGAGATTGGTAGATACCTGACTGTCATTGTCTTGTAGTTGTATTACCAAATAACCCAGATAACAAAATGCCAAATCCCTACTTGCAAAACAATAAGAATCCAATTTTCAGCCAACATTCAAGCAACATTAATAGAAGAGAAATAGTGCAGTGCAGAAAGTTTGAAATAATGCAATGTAATGTAGATTTTTATGAAACTCATTGCATCAATTAGCTGACAAACCACTAGGCGTTGTTGAACCACTAAGTTGTCCTTACCAATGGGTTTGAAATTATGACCATGATAACCAGGAGTCTTCCAATATATATTAAAAAGATAGTTTTATTTATGATCACAATTAAGCTTTTTAAGATACATGATGCACAAATTATTCTGGATAGTGACAATAATAAGTTCTTAATTTTTTTTGTTCACAATAATAATAATAAAAACGTTTGTAATATGTTTACCTTGATGAAAAGGTTGTATCTTTGACCATAACTTTACCATTCTTGATGCAGGTATTGGGAATTCAGCAATTCCTAATGTCTCAGCCCTCTGTAAGCCAGAAAAACATGATGTGAAATTAGCTGTAATGCAGATATGGTCACATACACCTTATCCTCAGCACTATATAAAATTGTAACAAAAGAAACAAATAAATGATTTAAACCAATAAAAAATAAAATAAAAATAAAAATAAATAGAACAAAGCAATATAAAGGTAAGACTAATATAACCAAAGAGAAGAAATTTACTATGAAATTCTACATCGATGATGAGAAAGTTAAATATTTCAATTACCTCAATAAGAAAAGGAAAATCAAGAGAGCCACATTCAAACTATATATATGCTAGTGTTAGTATAACCTCGCATGTGGAGCATTTTCACACGTAATTATAAATATTCATTTAAGAAATCTTCAATTGTTTTGTAGAAGATTTACATGTTGACTTTTTTATTTATTGAATTTTTATGTAAGTATGTTACCATGTGATTCTCTTAGCAAGTCTCCATGGCAATATAAAATCTATGAATATTAATATGTTGACAACCTATGGAAAATTTATTAATCTGTTGAAACCATTACCAATAGTAGTTGTTTCACTTCGTAAACAATTGAAATACACTCTTGATCAAAATTAAGAGGGTTTTATGAACTTGATCTCTTGGATTCCATCAAATTTAAGAGGGAATCATCTTTTTAAGTAAAACAACAAAACTTTCAAAAAGCTTTGATTCCTTTGAAGTTATTAAGAATAAAAAACTCTAATCTTAATGCACAAACACACCATGAAATAAATCATTAAAAAAATCAAACCTACTTCTCAAACGGAATCATTTTAAAATCTCTTCCAAGACTCCACCAAACCCACATATCTGTCATGCTCAGAATTGGGACCATAGGCACTTGAAACACTGACCTGTATTGATCATCCACACATTTGAACTTACATAAACTGAATAATTTCCCATAGCCCCATCAAATTTCTCTACTAATCTTCTAGTCCACAAAAATAGCAGCCCAACAGAGGCCCTTAAAGCTCCAAAGTGACACCAGTCCACAGACTAATAATCAATATGGTAAATCATTGTTATAATAGTGCAGCCAAAAAAAATAAATTGTACAGTACTATCAACTATTACCAAAACTTTCTAAATGTTGTTTTCTACTATATAAACCTATCTCACCATTAATACCAATCCCAATATGTAACATATGAATCATAAAAAAATTCAAACCCATACCAATCCCAATATCTAACATATGAATCATAAAAAAATTTCAAATACACAATCTCAAAGAATTAGAATTTAAAACTCCTTATGAATTTTGAATTTATATCCACAAACTATACACTAAAATCAAGTTTTTAAGCATTTGCCACATGAATCCAGATAAAAATTCAAAAATTAAATCCAAAAAAACTGAATAGAAATCAGAATTATAAAGAGAGCCATAAAAATTCAGAATTATAAAGCGAGCAAAGAAAAATTTCAGAAGAAAGGAATGAAAAATACAAAATTTCAGTCATGAGTTGCATTGTAACATAATTGAAATATACAATGGGTTGAATAAATTCAGCTGGAGTATAATGGCCCAGTTTCGATGGTTGTCATCAGCGCTCAAAGGTGGAGATCGGTCCTTGAGAGTAGCAGTATGGAAAGATTGGTGATGCCTTACCTGACAGTGTGGGGATGGCTTTTTGGCGGGATTGGTTTTTAGCGTTGGGTTTTGGGGAAGGAGAAGGTAGAGAAATAGAGAAGAGAGAGGAACGACAGAGTGTGGGTTTGCGTTTTGGAGGAAGGAGAAGGCAGAGAGCTGGTTCTACTTTTATTGGGTTTTTAAAAAGTTTTATTTTTTATTTTTTATTTTTATAAATATTGTGCTGACGTGAAAAATTGTGGGAGCTTCTTTATATATATTAGTGTTTAACCCACACAATGCGCATGATCATTTTACATATTAATGATCATTGCATCCAACATAAACTTAGTTCTCATACTTCTACTACGTACTTTCAAACCTAAATAATTTAGTATATTTAAGCATATAGTATCCAATATCCCCTAAAAATTTTAAACATTACTCTCTTCAAATCACATCTAGTATGCACTTTCATTCTCCAATAGACCACTTGGAGGAACATATGAAGTGAGCAACAACCACTTTTATTACTTTCATTGCGTTCAAATGAGTTTGAATGAAGGGAATTCTCTAGAATGCTTATCTATTTTGCATGCAAAAATGCAATATCTTCAAAGCAATTAAAACTTGACTTACTTTGAGCAAGAAGATTGACATAAAAATCTGAACTTGGTGTACTTGTTGTAAACTTGGTGTACTTGTCATCAACTAACAGACATCATAACTTACTTAGAAATAAGGGAAACAAATAATAACAATTTATTATGGTGGAAATCATTTAGAAAATAGTGCAAATATATCCAAATGAATTGGTATAATATCATTGTCTAAACATTTGAGACTAATCTTCAACGTCGAGTCTATACATTAAGGAAGATATTCATCAAGGGTTTGTTGTAAATAATATTTTGATGGGACATTTGTTCTTAATCTCTAGGGGCCTATTTCTAATAAGCCACTTGAAAATTAAGCGAATCCAAAATATCACTTTAAGAAGTAGATATAGCACTAAATTTGTCAGGAGTTTGATGAAACCTAACACAAAAGAGGAACACAATAATTACATAATGGCAAGATAATAGGTTTGTAATTTAGATAATATATAGACCATCAAGAAAATATATTAAAAAGCAACCTTTATAAAGAATAGTCCCTTTGGACTCATCACTATTTAGTATTATTAGTATCATTACAAACTCATATAATGTGTTCTCTCCTATAATTCCAATTCACATGAAAATTGCTTTAGGTATTATAAGTTCTATTGCAATTTTGTTACAAACCGATTTGGAAGCAGAATTATGATACAATGCATAATACGTCAACAAGTCCACATCAATTCACAATAAAAATGTACTCAATGTCTAGTAGTAGAGATCATTGTGAATTAAGTTCAATGCATAATTAACCATTATTTCTCACTAAAACAACCACAATAAACGTGACTCAAAAAGATCTAACCTTGGCAACTGAATCCATACAATTGACACAAAAAAGTGCAGATAACATTAGATATACATGTCTGTCATTGTAAATTCAGTTCAATGTATATTTTAAAAAATACCCATTAACTATTATTCCTCAGATAAACAAACCCAACAAAATACAAAATACAAAAAAAAAAAAAAAAAAAACCCAATAGTTGTACTAATTTCCCAAACTCCCCAAAAATTCAATACCTTTCACCTCAGTTCACCTTGGCCTCCTTCTTCCAAGTCTCTTTAAAATAAATAAATAAATAAATAAATAATAATAATAATTAAAAGGCCTTCACAATTTTTTTTTTTTAACAAAACAATAGTGGTATTTATTGAGAACTTATAAAACTTGTACATCAGTAACTATTGAATTTGAAATACATTCCAGAGTATCTTACCAAGTACATGGGTTGAGTATGCTGTGTCACCTCAAAAGAATGCAATGCACATGAAAGCATGATGAAGAGTTAGCAGGTTGCGCAGAAGGTTTTTAGTCTTATAGCATATTAAGTTCTTGAATGATGGAGCTATCTTCATACCCTAGGTCTCATATTGAAAAATGCTAGGAAAATTTCAAGGCTTTACACATCCCCACAGCTAGCACTTCCAAACAATCATTATCAGTATCTAACAGAAAAGCCTTTCCAAGGGGTTTTTTTTTTTTTTTTTTTTTTTGTAGGGTATTCTATATATCATACAAAGTTGAGATATACAAAGTTGGCTAATCTAATACTCTTTTCTTTCTCCTTTAAAGCAATTTGTTGGTTTTTGAACCTTTCTTGAGTTATTTGGCTTTGACAGTCATAAAACTACAAAGATTGAAGGAAGGGATTGGCTCATAGATTAATGGTCTAAAGAGCATAAGAAAAGCAGACAATTGGAAATAGCAAAAAAGGAAAAGAAAAAAAAAAACCACATTTATAAACTATATTCCTGGACTATGGCTGTTGACACCCCATTTTGCAACCCGCATTTAACCTCACATGGAGGGTAAAATGGTACTTTCACTTTAAAAATATGCATCTTGATTCTAGCCATTAGATCATTGAACTCATTTCACCAAAATGATCTTGATGTTGTAACGATCAAATCGACTGCTCATAAGCCCTAATCGGACCATTAGATTGAAAGTTATCATCAAATCAAGTTTTAATGGCTAAGATGTACTATCACAAATTGAGTCCGACTATATGTGATTATGAACAATTGATTTCAATTGGTTATAGGTGTAATCAATTTGAGAACAATGATGTGTCATAATTTAATTGGTTAGGACTACATTTTATGGTGAGGTTACATACATCTAATTAATTAGATAGTTAAACATTAATTATTCAATGAGTAATTTGTGTAATTATCTTTTAATTAGAGTAAATTGGGAACCAATTAATTCTGAAATGGGACTGATTGGAGCCATTTAATGTTAATTGGGAGCTAATTTGGGACCTATTAATGTTAATTGTGCTGAAACCATTTTCTAACAAATGACCTCTGCTTACTATTTCATCAATATATCTCAGAATATTTTGAATCTGTGAATGAGGTTAATTTTCCCATAAACTAGACATCCGGGGCTTCAATTTGAGCACAAGAACGAGACAATTCCGATCAGAATTGGGTCAGATATGATTTTTCGAAATTAGCTCTACAAGCTGTTACAGCAGCTACGGGAAAACCGAATTTTGGCTTGCTCCCCACTCCCACCAATCTCTCCATTTAATGCACCAGATTTTCCCCAAGGCTAAAATGAGGTCTAGGTTCATAATCCTTGTCAACTCTCATTAAATGGTCTTCCATTCATATTCCCTCCACTACCACTATATAAACCCTCCACCTCCTTCATTCCAAGAGATCAAAAACCCCCTCTCTTCTCCTCTCTTGAGTTCTAGTGAAGTTGAGTAGTCTTGTCATATCTTGGTCTTCCTGAGACTCAAGGTATTGAGTGAGACTCACTCTCCCTCTCCTAGCTCTTCTTTTCCTCCACCCTTAGGATCTCCCTCGAAAGTCTCCTCCTCCACCATATGGATCTTGCATGAAGGTATAACCTCTTTCCCTAATTGTTTTTTGTGTTACCATGATAAGGGTTTAAGATTAAAGCATGATAGTAATCATTTGAATATGTTTGAATGTTCTTAATTATTCTTATATGTTCTTCACATGTTCTTGGTTGTTCATCACATGTTCATGCATAAACACTAGTTTTAATCTTAAATTTACATCAAAAATATGAAAAACATGTTTCTTTCATAATTTTTTCAAGTCCTTGAATCTAGGATATCACTATACACACACATTCACTAGAATTTATTTGTCAATCCAAATGAAGTGCTTAATAAATTGAATTAGGGTTTATCACATGCACACACTTTAAATTCAACATGCAAATTGATTGATAACATATTGGATGATGTGATATGAATGTTGGCCACCATAGTCTAGAAGACCGATTTCACTGGGCAAGGTGGGTGCCTAACACCTTCCCACCTTGTAACATAGCCTCCGAACTTAGATCAAGGGTTAGTAGATCAAGTGCTTATCCTTGTAATTTTCAATTTCTAGATTGTAACTAGGAAACAAAGCCATGTACTTTATCTTAGATTGTATCTAGGACCAAAGCCGTGTAATTTCCTATGTTCAATGTAAATTCAATTTCAAATTAATAAAATGACGACTTTTTCAATTATGGTTTTCTTATTTATTCCAAAAATTAAATAAGTGGCGACTCCATTGTAAAACCCTTAATCTAAAGGGGAAAATATAACTAGTCGAACCTCCATTTTGAGAGGCAATAACACGACTCCACCTATTCACGTGGGTTTGGCCCAACATTCATTAAAACGGGCCGGGGACGCGGTCTCTCACAGTGGCGACTCCACTGGGGATATTAAGGGCTAAGCTTCAATTAGGTTATGGTGGCCAACCATGTCATTGTTTGTTTGTTACTTTTTTGTATATAACATGTCTAATATGTCATTATTTTGCATGTCATGCATCATTTGCTTGAATGAAATTTATTTTATTTGTGTGCTAGCCCGGAAGCCCGGTAGTATTAGCCGTGGATTGTGGTCTTCCTGAGACTCACATACCCAGCGGTGAACCTACCACCCACCGCGACAAGGATCATCATGGTTATGCCATGGTGGTTCATAAGGACAAACTGTACCGTTCGGACCAACGCGGCGCTTCTGGCGTCACAAGTTGGAAGGTACGACGTCCTAGCTTGTGGGGACCTTTAACCTACCTTCTACCCATGTTGTAATGACCCATAGAACCTACCTTTAGGTCGGTCCATGTAAATTGCATTTTATTATGCATTTGTTTGGCCGTTGTTTGAACCATGATGACTCAAGTCCAACGCTTGATCCCATCATAATTGGTTGAATCTTGTATGCTATGAATGAGCTCAAGCCCAAAGGCTTGTGATTGAACTCTACTTGGTATGGAAATCAAAAAAGTTTCTTGAATCATTCTAAGCCCAATACTTGAGCCCATCAAAGGTGTATATGCATGATCAATATCAAAAGCCAAAAGCTCACAAGATGCGAGCCTTCCAAGTGCAAGCCCAAGCCATTTCATCATAATCAAGGTTCAAGTACACCAAACCTCAAGCATCCTAAATGGACCAGGAAGAAGCGAGTGACTCAACTTTGCCTCACTCCACATTTGGTTTGCAACATCATGGTTAAGCTTAAAATTTGTTTTTTTATTCCATGTTTCTATGTTTCTTTGAATTCAAAATTTTCATGCAGCATTTAATGAGCTTTGTTCATGTATATATATTAAAAAAAAAAACAAAAAAAAATTTCAAATTTTTTTTTTCAAGATTTCCAAATCTTTCCCAAAAAAAGAGAAAAATTTTCAAATGAAAACAATCCTTGGACTAGGGGCATTGAGCCCTTAAGTCATTAAAAAAAAATTCTTTGAACTAGGGGCATTGGACTTACTAGTGGTTTTTTCAAAAAGATCCATTTTTTTTTCTTTCAAAGATTTCAAGATTCTTTAAAGTCTTTTTTTCAAAAGGGCACATAAAGATCTCTTGGACAAAACATTTTCTGAATCTTGATGTTTAAAGGCTTGAGCAATCAAATTGTACCAAGGAATGATTAATTTCATTTAATCCATGTAAAGACTTTTGCTACTTGACTTAGAATATAAGAAGAAATGGTCTTAAAAGGCAATCAAAAAGAATCCATCCATCAAAAAATCCCAAGAAACCATACACTCAAACCAATTTTCACAGATCTTTTGTTTCACATCATCAGAGCATTCATACATTTTCTTTTTAAGGTGAATTTATTAAAAGAACTTAAGTCATTGTGCCTACAAGCAAGCATTGCTAGGGATAGGAGGCCGTCTTTGGTAAAACAAGATTATACCTTAATACCTAGAATGATTATTATCCATTGCTAGCCCATTTGAGCCTTTAAACACTTAGCCTCTTTTTCGCTTGAACCCACTAAAATCTAAACCTAGGGTGGGAAAATTCAAAGTATGCATGCTTAAATCTCATGTTAAAGAGGAGTTTACCATGAGCTTTGAAGCAAATTGATAAATCTCTCCTAGAGGACATGAAAGACAAGTAGAGAATTCATTAAGCTAAAGATAAGAGATCATCAAAGTAAAAGGAGTTTTCACTCAATCAAGGAAAGAGAAATGAAATTCCATCAATGTGAGAGAAAAAAAATGTGCATCAAGTTTGAAGAACCTAAAGTTCATCATGCCAAGAAAAGTAGAAGGTTCATCCAAAAGAAAGTTCATCAAAAAAGGAAAAGATTCATCAAGCACAGAAAGGTGCGGGTGCATTGAGGCAAGAAAGAAGATCAAAAATCATTAAGCTGAGAAATACAAGGAAGGCAATAGTTCATTCAATTAAGAGATGAAAGACAGCAAAAAAAAAAAAAAAAAAAAAAAAAAAGAGCCCGCTAGGCTGAAAACCCAAAAGAGCAGTCTAGGCAAAAGTTAGGGCCCAAAAAAGAAAAAAGAAAAAAAAGCTCGCTAGGCTGAAAACCCAAAAGGGCGGTCTAGGCAAAAGTTAGGGCCAAAGAAATGAAGAAGAAGAAAAGAAAAAATTGGAAAATCCTACCAAGTTGGAAACTTGAATATGCAACCTAAAAAGAGAATAATTTTACAAGATGAAAGTCTAGAGGTATGATTCAAGAGGAATGAGCATAAAAGCGATTGTTGATACAAGTGACCAATGAAGACTAGTGAGAAGATGATAAAGAAGAAATGGTAAAACTCTTCCAATACTTGATTTTTGAGTAATGCATACTTGGGGGAACATCATAGGGAATTTTGAGCCTTTTTATATCATTCATTTCATAACCTAAACCCGGCCTACATTACAACCCATGAATAAGACCTCCTTGAAGTCTTGCTAATTGTAGGCGCATCTTAAACTCTAACAATATTTTTCTCTTGAATTAAAAAGGAAAAGTGCTTAAAATTGTCAAACCCCACGGATGATATTCCGAGGACAAAATTTCTCAATTCCTCAAATCCTCAAAATGACTCAAAAGAACTTCCAAACTTGGAGCACTCTCATTGTTTGCACCCAACAATGTGATTCATAAATATTATCACATTTCATTTCTTGATTGCCTTTGGAGACTTAATCTGATGATGTTCAAAAGGATGAAGCAAATTTGATTACATGAGTTTAATGATCTTGATCCTTCCTAATCAAAGAGATTTGTTTGGTTCTTAAACACTATGATTTTCTAAAATGGTTGTTCAAAAGATCACATCTTGTTCCAAAAAAAAATGAATTTTTTTTTTTCAAAAAAATGAAAATTTTTTTTTCCAAAAAAAAAAATCATTCTTTTTCAAAATCCAGTTCTCTTGAACTACGTTTTGACCTGATCCTCTATGAGAGAGGTACGTAGGTAGCCTTGCAGAGGCCCGGTCTCGTTCACCTAAACAACCTTGGAAAACAAAGTCAAAACAATGTGACAAAATTGTTTGGGTGCATGTTAGATTAAGCCCATTTGTTTGCATTAAGCATGTTTAAACTTGGAGAATTGGCCTATTTATATTGTGTGCAAGTTTTCACAACAACTGGTTTCTAACGAGCTAGAGAATGAAGCCTTTTTGTAGGAACTAAGGATGGCGAACCATGATCTTCTTTCATGTTCCCCAATGGTCAGAACATCAAATGAATTCAGCTTCAATCTAAGCATGGAATATGTCCCAAACTGGGGGCATTGGGTAAGCACTTCCAATTCATGTCAATGAATAAATCCATTGCTAATTGAAATTATCTTTTTGCAGGAATTAAGCAAGAACTTATCCAGCAATCCACATCAACTTCCAGCCAAAGTTGTTCTCATTCAAAGGATAGGTTTTTCAAAAAAAAAAAAAAAAAAAAAATCATCATGAATAAATCTTCATCATTTCTAGTCCATCTTCATCTTCTTCACTTTTTTATCATAAACAAATCTCCATTTTCAAAGGAAAAATCTCCGTTTTTCAAAGGAAAAATCTCCATGAACAAATCTTCAAAAGGAAAAATCTCCAAAACCATATTCCAAATGAAAAATCTCCATGAACAAATCTTCTTGAAAAGTTTCAAAAATTCAATGGAAAAATCTCAAGAATAAATCTTCAAGGAAAAATCTCCATTTTTCAAAGGAAAAATCTCCAAAACCATTTTTCAAAGGAAAAATCTCCATGAACAAATCTTCTTAAAAAATTTTCAAAAATCCAATGGAAAAATCTCCAAAATAAATCTTCAAGTAAAAATCTCCATGAACAAATCTTCAAAAGGAAAAATCTCCAATGAATAAATCTTCATTAAAAAATTTCAAATCATCAAAGGAAAAATCTCCAAAACTGTTTTTCAAGGAAAAATCTCCTATGAACAAATCTTCATTAGAGTTTTTCAAAATTACAATGGAAAAATCTCCGGAATGAATCTTCAAGGAAAAATCTCCATATTTCAAAGGAAAAATCTCCATGAATAAATCTTTTTTTTTTAAATTTTCAAATGTTTAAAGGATAAATCTTGAAGATAACTTTTCAGAAAAAAAATCTCAATTTTTCAAGGAAAAATCTCCAATGAATAAATCTTCATAGGAAAAATCTCCAATGAACAAATCTTCATTAAAAATTTTGAAAACTTCAATGGAAAAATCTCCAAAGTCAAAGCTTCAAAGGATAAATCTCTTGAGCATAGCTTCAAATGAAAGATCTCCAAAACAAATGGCAGATTGCGATCTCCTTCCATATTCTCCAGTGGTCACAACAGCAAGTTAGCTATCCACCCTCAACATTCATCGAAGCATGAAATATGTCCTAAACTAGGGGCATTCGCCAGGTATGCCAAAGTCTTTTCAATGAATAACTTTGTTACTAATTGAAAATATTTATCTTGCAGGTACTAGGGTAAAAGGCCCACGCACATCGGCATGAGCCAAAAAATCCAAAAATCCTAGGTCTCTAAAAACATGAGCCAGGATCCAGAACCTTTGGTCCTCTGAAAACATGAGCCAAAGCTTCCAAAAACCCTTGGTCCTCTGAAAACATGAGCCAAGATCCAAAAATCCTAGGTCTCTGAAAACATGAGCCAGGATCTAGAACCTTTGGTCCTCTGAAAACATGAGCCAAAGCCTCCAAAGAATCTTAGGTCCTCTGAAAACATGAGCCAAGATCCAAAAATCTTAGGTCTCTGAAAACATGAGCCAGGATCCAGAACCTTTGGTCCTCTGAAAACATGAGCCAAAGCCTCCAAAGAATCTTAGGTCCTCTGAAAACATGAGCCAAGATCCAAAAATCCTAGGTCTCTGAAAACATGAGCCAGGATCCAGAACCTTTGGTCCTCTGAAAACATGAGCCAAAGCCTCCAAAAACCCTTAGTCCTTTGAAAACATGAGCCAAGATCCAAAAATCCTAGGTCTCTGAAAACATGAGCCAGGATCCAGAACCTTTGGTCCTCTGAAAACATGAGCCAAAGCCCAAAGAATCTTAGGTCCTCTGAAAACATGAACCAAGATCCAAAAATCCTAGGTCTCTGAAAACATGAGCCAGGATTCAGAATCTTTGGTCCTCTGAAAACATGA
This sequence comes from Quercus variabilis, assembly GCA_030445155.1. NCBI lineage: Eukaryota > Viridiplantae > Streptophyta > Magnoliopsida > Fagales > Fagaceae > Quercus > Quercus variabilis. The sequence continues at coordinate 37,146,656 of CP129454.1, read as the reverse complement.
GCCAAAGCCCCAAAAACCCTTGGTCCTCTGAAAACATGAGCCAAGATCCAAAAATCCTAGGTCTCTGAAAACATTAGCCAGGATCTAGAACCTTTGGTCCTCTGAAAACATGAGCCAAAGCCCAAAAAAAAAAAAAAAAAAGCCCTTCATCCTCTGAAATCACGAGCCAAGATCCAAAAATCCTAAGTCCTCTGAAAACATGAGCTAGGATCCTTGGTCTTCCATTTTTTTGACCTCAGGTAAGCATGTCTTGTACTTATTCAAAAAAAAAAAAAAATTGCATGCATGAACTATGTTTGGACCTGATCCTCCCACCAAGAGGTACGTAGGCAATCTCCCTCGAGATTCGGTCCACATTTTGATCCATAATATGACCATCTACATTTTTATCTACATGCATCATACATTCACCACGGTTAAATGCTGATTGCAAAGTTAGGTGTCTCTTTCATACATTGACATTCGCTTTTCAAGCTCTGCCAATGAGGGGCATTCTGTTGACACCCCATTTTGCAACCCGCATTTAACCTCACATGGAGGGTAAAATGGTACTTTCACTTTAAAAATATGCATCTTGATTCTAGCCATTAGATCATTGGACTCATTTCACCAAAATGATCTTGATGTTGTAACGATCAAATCGACTGGTCATAAACCCTAATCGGACCATTAGATTGAAAGTTATCATCAAATCAAGTTTTAATGGCTAAGATGTACTATTACAAATTGAATTCGACTATATGTGATTATGAACAATTGATTTCAATTGGTTATAGGTGTAATCAATTTGAGAACAATGATGTGTCATAATTTAATTGGTTAGGACTACATTTTATGGTGAGGTTACATACATCTAATTAATTAGATAGTTAAACATTAATTATTCAATGAGTAATTTGTGTAATTATCTTTTAATTAGAGTAAATTGGGAACCAATTAATTCTGAAATGGGACTGATTGGAGCCATTTAATGTTAATTGGGAGCTAATTTGGGACCTATTAATGTTAATTGTACTGAAACAATTTTCTAACAAATGACCTCTACTTACTATTTCATCAATATCTCTCAGAATATTTTGAATCTGTGAATGAGGTTAATTTTCCCATAAACTAGACATCCGGGGCTTCAATTTGAGCACAAGAACGAGACAATTCTGATCAGAATTGGGTCAGATATGATTTTTCGAAGTTAGCTCTACAAGCTGTTACAGCAGCTACGGGAAAACCGAATTTTGGCTTGCTCCCCACTCCCACCAATCTTTCCATTTAATGCACCAGATTTTCCCTAAGGCTAAAATGAGGTCTAGGTTCATAATCCTTGTCAACCCTCATTAAATGGCCTTCCATTCATATTCCCTCCACTACCACTATATAAACCCTCCCCCTCCTTCATTCCAAGAGACCAAAAACCCCCTCTCTTCTCCTCTCTTGAGTTCTAGTGAAGTTGAGTAGTCTTGTCATATCTTGGTCTTCCTGAGACTCAAGGTATTGAGTGAGACTCACTCTCCCTCTCCTAGCTCTTCTTTTCCTCCACCCTTAGGATCTCCCTCGAAAGTCTCCTCCTCCACCATATGGATCTTGCATGAAGGTATAACCTCTTTCCCTAATTGTTTTTTGTGTTACCATGATAAGGGTTTAAGATTAAAGCATGATAGTAATCATTTGAATATGTTTGAATGTTCTTAATTATTCTTATATGTTCTTCACATGTTCTTGGTTGTTCATCATATGTTCATGCATAAACATTAGTTTTAATCTTAAATCTACATCAAAAATATGAAAAACATGTTTCTTTCATAATTTTTTCAAGTCCTTGAATCTAGGATATCACTATACACACACATTCACTAGAATTTATTTGTCAATCCAAATGAAGTGCTTAATAAATTGAATTAGGGTTTATCACATGCACACACTTTAAATTCAACATGCAAATTGATTGATAACATATTGGATGATGTGATATGAATGTTGGCTACCATAGTCTAGAAGACCGGTTTCACCGGGCAAGGTGGGTGCCTAACACCTTTCCACCTTGTAACATAGCCTTCGAACTTAGATCAAGGGTTAGTAGATCAAGTGCTTATCCTTGTAATTTTCAATTTCTAGATTGTAACTAGGAAACAAAACCATGTACTTTATCTTAGATTGTATCTAGGACCAAAGCCGTGTAATTTCCTATGTTCAATGTAAATTCAATTTCAAATTAATAAAATGACGAATTTTTCAATTATGGTTTTCTTATTTATTCCAAAAATTAAATAAATGGCGACTCCATTGTAAAACCCTTAATCTAAAGGGGAAAATATAACTAGTCGAACCTCCATTTTGAGAGGCAATAACACGACTCCACCCATTCACGTGGGTTTGGCCCAACATTCATTAAAACGGGCCGGGGACGCGGTCTCTCACAATGGCTTGCATAGTACACTTTGCAGTGGAGTGCTCTATGATTTTGGCTTTCAATAATCTTCCCTTTACTAATCTTACTAACAATCTACAAAGGTCATTTTATTTTTAAAGAATTTACTAATTTGTTCCAAGCAAGAACCTACAAAAAATGATGCACAGAAACAAACTAACCTAAGCAAAAAAATTTTAAAAACCACATAAGATACATTAGTTATCAATCTATTTGTTTATTATTTTAAAATGCAGTAATTAATAGAAAAAAATTCCATAATCCCATTTACAAAAAAAAATTATAATTACTATACATTCTAAATCATGCATGTTGAAATTTGTTTATTAAAATAAGGGTGAAAATCCCTAATGCTCCAAAACAAAATAAGCAAATCGCAAGCACCTTACCGTTAGCACTTCCTAAGTCCAACATCACTTTTTTTTTTTTTTTTTGGAAATAGCAAGAGATGACAACAAATCAAGTGCCAAAGGAAAAATATAATAAAATTGTACAACAAAAATACAACTTGACATTTTGAGATACACTTTCAAAACTACAAGTATACATAAAATTTTTTCCACTCTTAAAATAGAATTAGAGATTCCCAGTTGACTGGAAACTATCTAGATCAATAGTGTTTTTCTTTTTTCGCTAAGATAGTTCAATAGAATTAGAATTTACCATTAGATTAAAATTTATTCTAGATTTCCCACCTAATAAATTTCATAATGTCTTCCTTTATTTTAACTCAATAAGAAACTTTGAAAGTGTACTATCCTACATATATTGTAATTATGGTAGTGAGTACTTTATAAGAGCACAATGTTTATCAAATTTGTTTTTTTTAACATGTATATGAATGTTTCATAATATATATTCATATTACAAAACCATTATTGCAAGTGCATTATTCTTCTTCATTTGCTTTTTCTTGAACAAATAATTCCTTTTATTCTCATACAATCATTTGAAGCAAAGCTCACATGTTAAAAACATATCATGACTATGCCAATGCAATTGAAACAAATCAATTTAGAATCTCAGATTGATAGATTGGTAAGACTGAAATAAATTATATTGAAAAGATTGCAACATGAGCTATCTAATGATCTATACTAATAGTTTTGTGCCTACTGGCTGGGCAAGTGATAGCGCCTAATGCTAACCCAAAATAACATCAATTAGAATATATCATATCATTTTATTAAATAGTCTTAAAATTATCAACTGATTGTAGAAATATTACTTGGTAAGGCCAAATATATATATATATATATATATATATATATATATATATAAAATAACTAGCCAGATGGGTTAGTTTTGAACTTAACTTTCATCCAACGAAATTGATTCCTGGAACACATCATGTTTTTACTGCAAATGAGACCTGCAAAAAGAAGTAGATTACCTAGATATAATTACAAATAATCAGAAAATTTACAGGCATTGAAGAGCTTAAAGGGAAGAAGATATCAGATAATTTGATGCTTTTATAATATTAGACTTATCTTATTTCGCACTCTGTAGGTAAGCATGGAGACAAAGGGAAAATAAAAATAAAAACCATTGGAGATCAATGGATCTATGAGAGAGAGAGAGAGAGAGAGAGAGAGAGACTTATGGATAGTCTCTTTGACTTTTGAACCAATAACTCATTGGCTCAAAAATTTATGAAGTTAATTAAAACTGGACACATGATATCTGATTAGTGAGTTTCATGATTAGTGCTTTTTAATTAATTTTCGTATTTATTTGTTTCTAATTTTAGTACAAATGAAAGTCAATTATAAAGTCATCAAAGGATAAATATAATTAACAAATTAGTAAATAGCAAAGTACGAGAGTTGTTCTTCCATGAAATCTAAATACTAAAACCCACAAACACCAAAAAAGAATAAATGCTATAGAGACCACAGTCATAAATCAACAATCATAATGTGTATGTGAGAAAAAACTCACAAAATCAAATTAAGTTCAAAACTTCAAATACATAGGGAAAAGAAAAAAACAAGGAAAAAACCAATTTAATTAAGTATCCTAAAATCCAAAAAATCATATATAAGTATATAACCCATATAGGCTCTTATAGAATCTAATAATGCCGAAAATATCACTAGTGAGCCACACGATACTCGCACACCCGAAATAACACCTGCACAACAAAAAGAGAAGATCTAATAGAGAGCACCGATGTGGTGCCGGCTAAATACCCTCCGAAAGTCAAGTTAGAATTTCTCACAACTCTAGAGTGCTAGAGAGGGGTCAATTATGTGTACCTTGGTTTGTGAGGGTATTGGGGCTTTTATAGTAGTAGAGGGTTGACCCCCTCTTCCTTAGGCTAAAAGTATTTTCCTTATAGGAATCCTTATGAGCGTATATTGCAGAATCCTTTCCTTGTAGGAGACTAACGCTAAACGTGGGATACAAGACAGTTCCTTATATACTCATGTGTGGTGGCCAAGTCAAGGTTACATTAGAGCTGTCAGCTTTAGGGTCATCATCTTTATCGTACTCCTTTCAGCCTTATCGTCCTCAGCTTATTGGTGGTGTCAGCCCTTAGATGTGCTTTGCGGACTCCCTTCCGCACCCCAATCAGATCTCTGTTTGCCAACCTTTACTAATGGAAGCTGATGGCTTTACCTGTAACCGTCAGCTTATACCTGTTAGTTTTACCTGTAAATGTTAGCTTGTGCCTTAATACGAGTAAGCATTATTTTCACCCTTATCAGCTACCCCCTACTCCATATCCCCGTTGTTTTAAATTGACGGGTTATGGAGTTAAGTTTTTCATTGGTTAACTATCTTTTGGTCCAAGGGAGAGCGAAAATCATTTATGGGTTTTTCCTCGAGCCGCCATTCATTTAATTCTTGGACACATGGTGCGTTCTCGTTGGCTCCGCTTCTGGATGAGGGCGTCGCTTTGTCTTCAGCGCATTTTTCCTCTTATATATAAATCACATCCTTCTCCTCATTCCTCTATTTCAACCTTGCTGATTATTGAGAGAGAGAGCTTGTTGCATTCGCTTTCGTCAGCTTATTGACTTGTCAAATTACTAATGCCGTCACTTTTCCAAAGGCTTATTCACCTGTAAGTTTTTTCTCTTTCTTTCTTTGCATTTTTGCTCTAGTTGAACAGTTTCTTAGTGAGGTCATCAATTTAGGTACTTAGAATGAATCTGTCACTTGTAGGTAGTCAGATGTCAAGTGATGTGTCGAGTGAACAGTCGTCAGTCCACGAAAGAGCTGGCTACGACGAGGTTTTTGGTTCAGGTCAGGAGTCCGTTGGCTTTTTGGGGTCGTCTGAGAGGGAAATGTCAGCCTAGTCTCCTGACGATGAGATGGAAGATTATGTTGAGGGAGTTGAGGAGGAAGTAATAGATGAGGATGAAGGGGAGGGGGAAAGTGACGGAGAGGAGGATGAGGATGAGGGTGATGAAGAATCCTATGAAGAGGCTTTAGTAAGTCCTGGAGGTAACCGTCCTTTCATCCTTCCTGGGGATTGGGCTGTCAACAAATTTTTGCCAAAAATGAGTGATAGGGTTTTCAAGGATTTACGCACCCGTTACCAGATCCTAAACCATATCTCAATCTGTCTTCCTAGGAAAAAGGAAAAATGCTATACTGGATTGATTGTAGATGTCGGCATGTATGACACCGTACTTGCTACCGTATTAAGCCTACCATTGACGGCTTTTCACTGTTGACTGGTTGACTTCATGGGGCTATTCGTTAACCAGATTGCCCCTAATGCTTGGAGGACTTTCAATGGAGTGGAGATTTTGTGGGGTCGTCTGAGCGGTAGGAACCGTTAGCTTTCCCTTGATGAGTTCTTTTATTGCTATAGACCCCATCAAATCGCTTCATCTAAAGGAACTTATCATTTTTCTGTCCGGGAGAAGGACTTAAGACTTGTGTCTGACATGCCTAATTCCAATAGGAGTTGGAAAAGTAGATACTTTTTTATTGAAGGGTCGAATTGGGTATGCCATCTGGAAGAGTGGGTTACCATGCCTAGTGGTTTTGATAATACTTGGGGAATAGTTAGAGACTCAGGTTTAGCACTGATGGCTTTTGTTTCATTTTTAACCCCGTCAGCTTTTAGTTTTTTATTGCTTCATTAGTGTTTTAATGTCGTCGTTTTGTTATTTCTTTTCTAGCCTACACCCGTCCACATACAATTGACGAGCAGGAGGCGTTCATCCGTCGGGTTCTTGAAATCCCACTTGAGCAATGAAAGTGTAGGGACTTGATCACCCTTGACAATCTTCATTTGTATTGCGGAGGTCCAGAGCCCATGGTTGAGGCTTGTAGGTTGGATGAATTTTCTCGTCGATGTGGGTAGATTCTTTATTTCTTCCATCAGTTTACTGATTCTGTCCACTTTACTAGTACACGTTAGTTATTTCGTGCAGAGATGGAGGCTGTTAAGCAAAGGGTGAGGGCTGTCGCAACCCATAAGACGGAGGAGAGGAAAACGAAGGAAAAGGAAGGGGTATCCTTATCAACCCCTAAGACCATCGCTAAGGTCATCAAAAGATAGCCTGACGGGAAGGACAATCGTCCTTCTAAAAAGGTTGCCATCACTCCAAGGGGAGTGCCTTCCAAGAAGAAGTCACCCCTCAAGTTAGGCCAGGGTGCAGGCAAGGGAGTGATGACTTCCTCTGGTCCCGTCATCGAAGGACCTCATTGCCTTTTGACTCATAAGGACTATGCCGTCGAGGAAGTGGAGTCCTTTATAAAGCCAACGAACATAGGGCTTTGTGATCAGTTAGGGACGGAGGACTTAGGGGCGTCAACTCTTTTTGACCTCAGTAGGGTGTGCTTTTCTTCCTTAGGTTAAGTTCGTTTCGTTTGTCTCTAATTTGTTTTAACTGACGACTACATTCTTTCCAAGTCTTAGTGCGTGTTAAAGTGCTTCAAGATCGATGTATTGCCAAGGAGGTTGTCGTTACTCGGGTTAGGAAGCACAACACCAACTTGTTGGATTAACAGGCTCAGTATAAGGAAGGCCTTCTTGATTTGAACCATGAGTTGAAGACAAAGGGGGAGAAGTTGGAAGAGGTGGAGCATCAAAAGGAAAACTTCAAGAAGAGGTGACGGCTTTGCGCAAACAGGTAGAGACAGTGGGGACTAACGCTGTCCAAAAATTTAAGGCATCATAATCATTCGTTGACTTTTATGCTGATTTTTATGGCACTGGGTTTGAAGATTGCCTTTAACAAGTCACATCAGCTTTCCCAGAGTTGGAACTGTCTGGAATAACAATGCATGATCTTGAGCCGATGAAGCCGACTGATGACGTCATTGTTAGTGAAGGTGACGGCTCCCCTGAAGCCAATCTTCCTTTCACAGATGATTGCATTGTCGTTTTGGCCCAACCTGCTGCCAATCCTTCTCATGTTCCTGCCTCCAACCCTCCAATTGTGTCTGTAAACGTTGAAAGTCCTCATCCTCAGAAAAAAGACGATGAAAACCCTACTGATGCTCCTACTGCCTGATTTTATTCTTTGTGTATTCTATTTATTTTGCAAACAATGTTTAAAGGTCCCTTTGTTTTTGGGTTCTTATTTGTAAATAGTTTACCTTATTATATGGCATGTTATTTTTGTCATTTTCTGTCTTTTATACTTTGTGTGTTGGATGCCAAGAATAAATTCGTTGGCCTGTAGTCCCATCTATTTTGGCAAATTCGTCCATTTCATGGACATTGGTGAACTTGTTTGTTTCAAGGGTATGATAAGTCCGTCAACATATAGGCTCGTCCATCTTAGGGACCATTAACTCATGTTCTTTGTAGTTTTTAACTTCGTCAATCTTATCCCTTGAGCTTGGTAAACCCGTCGATTTTATGAGTCTTACCCCTGGACATTGGTTATTTTGCTAACCTCATGACCTTGTCTATCTTATGGAGTTTGATGGGCTTGCCATTCTTTATGAGCCCGTCGGCTTTATAGCCTCGTCTACATTAAGGACTGAACTTATCCTTTTTATAATCTCATCCTTTTGATGAGCCCATCATTTTTATAGGACCGTTAGTTTTATAGCTTTGTCCACACTATGGACTTGGTGAACTCATCCTTTTTACAATCTCGTTACTTCGATGAGCTCGTCAACTTTGTTAGCTGAAATTTTTTCATCCCTTTGGGATGAATTGATGTTATGTAGTTTTGAACAACGAAGTCATCTACTTCTCATGGATTTGTTCGTATTTGGACTTGGTTTTTCACCCATTCAAAGGACTTCAACCATGCTTCATCCTCTTGGGATGGGTCCGTTCGCCTTATGGACTTAAAGTTGCCCATTTTTTGCGGGCTTAAGGTCGTCCACTTTAGGGACTTCAATTCTTTCACTTTTTATGGACTTAAGGTCATCCACTTTTTGTGAACTATAAACTTGTAAATAAAAACTTCAGCCGTTTTGAATAAACTCCTCTTATTGCCATGCATTCGAATAAAAAAGTAGTTCTTAAAAAAAAAAAAAAAAAAAAAAAAAAAAAAAAAAAAAGGTTCCTGCCCTTTGGGCTTATTGTAGCAAAAATTATAGTAAATGATAAAATTGAGGAGTATAACTAAATTCGCTATGGTGAACTGTAAATAAAAAGGGGGTGTTGTTCTCTATGTTATCATTTCTACTGGTAGTATTTTCATAAGTGCTCGGCGTTCTAAGGATGTGGCAGCTTTCATTCGTCTAATGTCTCTAGGTGGTAGGTGCCCTTCCTCTGCCATGTCGTGATTCAGTAAGGTCCTTCCCAATTTGGGCCAAGTTTCCCTTGGGTTGGGTCTCTTGCAACACCCATGACTTTCCTTAGAATGAGATCTCCAACTTGGAAGTCTCTGTGTTGGACCCGGGAATTGTAATGCTTGGCCTTTGTTCTGTTGTCGCCCTGACTTCATCTACTAGATCGAGCTGTAGACGTATGGCCTCGTCGTTCTTGCTCTCGTCATGGTTATGCACCCTATAGCTTGTGAGTTCGACTTCGATTGGGATGACTGCTTCGCTCTTGTATGTTAGCCGGAATGGTGTCTCTCCTGTGGGCGTCCTCACCGTTGTCCTTTATGCCTAAAGTATGCTTGGCAACTCTTCAGGCCATATACCCTTTGCCCCTTCGAGCCAAGTCTTGATAATCTTGAGCAAGGATCGGTTCGTGACTTCGACCTGTCCATTAGCTTGAGGGTGGGCAGGGGAGGAGTAGTGGTTTCTTATCCCCAACTACGAGCAAATATCCTAGAAAGAGTCGTTGTCTAATTGCTTCCCATTGTTTGAGACTAAGACTCTAGGGATGCCAAACCTGTATATGATGCATCTCTAGATGAAACTCCGCACGTTCTTCTCCGTAATGGTAGCCAAGGCTTTAGCTTCCACCCATTTTGTAAAGTAGTCAATGCCCACTACTAGGACCTTTAGCTGTCGCACTGCTGTAGGGAATGGCCCCATGATGTCTAGTCCCCACTGAGCAAATGGCCATGGGGCCGTCATCAGGGTTAATTCTTCGGTTGGTTGTCTAATGATATTGCTGAACCTTTGTCACTTGTAGCAGGTCTTGACGTAAGCCTTGGCATCCTTCTGCATGGTGGGCCAAAAGTACCCTGTTTACACTAGCTTGTGCATTAATGATCTTGACCCTGAATGGTTTCCGCAAATTCCTTCGTGTACCTCTCTCATGACGTAGTCTGCTTCTTCAGGATCTAAACATCTTAGGTATGGGCGGAAGAAGCCTCTTTTGTACAAGACGTCTCTTATTAAGATGAATCTCATTGCTTGGACTTTTAGCTTTCTTGCAGCCTCCTTTCCGTTTGGTAATACACTGTTTTTCAAGTAAGAGACTAATGTGTAGTCCAATTGCTTTCGGAACCTATCTCCTACACATCGATGGAATTTATTAGTGGAGAGAGCTGAACAAAAGAGAGTACATTATCAAGGGTAGTCATATGTTTGGCTAAGCTGGCTTTGGCTAAGCGGTCGGCTTACTCATTTTCTCCCCTAAGGATCTGCATAATTTTGGCCTTCAACTTGTCTACCCGCCTCCTTGCTTGGTCTAGATACCTCTTCATTCTTTCACCTCTACATTTGTAGTCCCCGTTTATTTGGATGGTGACGACCTGAGAGTCGTAGTAAATGACCACGTTTGCGACTCCTGTAGCTTTGGTGAGATCAACCCCTGCTACTAAAACTTTGTACTCTGCTTCATTACTGGTGGTAGTGAAATCGAGGCAAACCATACACTCGATCGCATCCCCTTTGGGTGATAGTAGTACAACGCCAGCCCCCTGGCCTACCTGTTGGATGATCTGTCTACATGTATGCTCCATTGAGGAGGCTCCTTTGATGGTGGTTCGTAGGCATTATTGGATGTTAAACTCACTTAACTCTATGGTCCATAGTGCCAATTAGCCAGTAGCTTCAAGGTTGCTTATTGCCCACTGCAAGGGCTTGTAGTTAGGACGATGACCGTGTGGGCTTGAAAGTACGATTTAAGTTTGTGGGCTGCCATAACCAGTGTGAAGGCATGTTTCTCCATGGATGGGTATCTTTCTTTGGCATTGCAAAGTGCCCAGCTAGCATAATACACGAGCTTCTGCACTCTTTCTTCTTTTCTGACCAAGGCGGCATTGACGGTGGCAGGGGAGACGGCTAGATAGTGGAAAAGCTATTCACCTAGTTGCGAGGGACTTAGTAGCAGCAGGGAAGAGAGATAAGTTTTTAATTCCTCCAATGCTTGTTGACACTCGGCAGTCCACTCAAAATATTTCTTCAGTGTGCGAAAGAAGGGTAAGCACTTGTCTATTTCCCTTAACACAAATCTATTTAGCGCTAATATTTTGCCGTTGAGGCTTTGTACTTCCGTCACATTTTTTGGGGGTGCCATCCCTATTATGGCCCGAATCTTGTCTGAGTTGGCCTCGATGCCCCTCTGTGACTCCATGAATCCTAGGAATTTTCCTGTCGTCACTCCGAAGGCGCACTTTCTTGGATTAAGCTTCATGTTCTAAATGTGAAGGGTGTCGAATGTTTCCTTGAGGTCTTCCAAGTGATCTTCCTCCTTTCGGCTTTTTACCAGCATATCGTCAACATAGACTTAGACATTTCTCCTAATTTGCTGCACGAACATCTTGTTCATAAGCCTCTGATATGTCGCGCCCACATTTTTTAGGCCAAATGACATCACTATATAATAGAAGAGGCCTTGGCTAGTTACAAACGAAGTTTTCTCTTAATTAGCTTCATGCATTTGAATTTGGTTGTAACCAGAGAAAGCGTCCATAAAGCTTAACAGCTTGTGCTGAGCCATCGAGTCTACTAAAACATTGACTCATGGAAGGGGATAGCTATCTATGGGGCATGCTTTGTTTAGGTCGGTAAAGTCCACGCTTATCCTCCACTTCTCACTGGCTTTCTTGACCATTACCACATTTTCTAACCAATTGGGGTAGTACACTTCCCTAATGAAGCCTGCCTCTTGTAACTTATCGACTTCTTCTGCTATCGCTTGATCTCGTTCTTGGGCGAAAATTTGCTTCTTCTGTCGGACAAGTAGAAAGGACGACACATTCAACTTGTGTACCATAATTGAAGGGTCAATTCCTGGCATATCCTCATGACTCCAGATGAACACATCTTGATTTTCCTTAAGGAAAGCTACAACTGCTAAGCGAACCGTCGGGCTGGGGAGAGTACCAAGCCTTATGGTCCTGTCCAGCCTAGAGCTATCGAGGGGTATCTCCTCGAGCCTCTTTACGGGTTCTACCCTTGTCCGTTGTTCTTCTATGATCATGGTTTGTAAATGGTCGTCCATTTCCAGCATCGCAATATAGTATTCGCACACAGTTATTTGGTCCCCTCGTAATTCCCCTACTTCGTATTCAGTGGGGAATTTGATCATCAGGTGATAGGTTGAAGTTAAGGCCTTCTAGGAGTTAAGGGTAGATCGCCCTATAATGGTGTTATAGGCAGAGGAGCAATCGACTACAAGTTATGTAACATCCCTAGTGATTTATTGAGGATAATCTCCAATGGTGATGGATAATGTGACCGCGCTTAGGGGGTACACTTTGGTCCCCTTGAACCTAATGAGTGAAGCATTGGTTAGAACTAGTCGCTCTCTGTTGATCCGCATCTGCTGGAATGCTAGGCAGTAGAGAATATTCGCGGAGCTTTTGTTATCAACCAAGACCCGGTACGTGTTATAGTCTCCTACTTGGATGCTAACAACGAGCGCATCGTCATGCAGATGGTGAAGATGTCGGGCATCTTCTTTCGAGAAACCAATAATAGGGTTGTCGGCCTTTGGCATCTTCAGGATGGCGCCTATGAGCTGGACATTTTGGACCATTCTGAGATAAGTCTTTCGAGCCTTTTTTGATAAGCTGTTGGCGGCTGCGCCCCCTACAATCATCCTTATGTCTCCCAAGGGTTGTCTCGGATGTTCGTTGTCTCATTGGGGAGCTTGCTCTTGAGGAGGTAAATCTACTATCTCCTTGCTGCCAAACTTCGGTAACTTCCCTTACCTAATAAGGGTTTCAATTTGCTGTTTCAAGTCATAGTAGTCAGTTGTTTCATAACCGTGGTCACAATAGAAGCGACAGTACTTGTCTCTGGACCACTTATTGGGATCTCTCTTCAGCTTTCCAGGGAAAGTCAAGGCACCTCGTCCTTGATTTGCATTAGGACTTGGTCAGTTGGGGTGGTCAATGGAGTGAAGCTTGTGAATCTCCCCGTAGGAGGCTTAGAGCACCTATCATCCCTGCACTCTCCGATTCTCGCCATCTTCCACTCTCTTTCTTGTCTTGTATCTTCTTGCCTTTCTCTCTTCTTGGGCTTTTCTTCGAGAGCTAGTAGTGTGTCTTCGACATTCATGTACTTGGTGGCCCTGTAAAGCACGTCCGACATAGTTTTCGGGTCGTTGTTATATAGTGAAAATAGGAACTTACCCTTATGTAGTCCATTCGTAAATGCTGCTACAAGTATTTTGTCGTCAGCTTCATCGATTAAGAGTGCTTCCTTATTAAAGCGGGCTATATAAGATCTCAGTGTCTCGTCTTCTTGTTGTCTGATACTCATCAAGCATGTAGTAGACTTCTTGTACCTGTGCCTCCCAATAAAGTGCGAAGTGAATTGGGCGCTCAACTCTTTGAAAGTGCTGATGGAGTTGGGCGTCAGCCGGCTGAACCAAATTCTTGTGGGACCTTTAGGAAAGGCCCTATACATGATCTCATCTACTACTCCTTAAAGATGCATTAAGGTCTTGAAGGTCTCTAGGTTATCAAGAGGGTCCTTGGCTCCGTCTTAGCTCTCTATTTGTGGTATGCAAAACTTCTGCTATAGAGGGAATGAGTTGACGGAGGTGGTGAATGGCAAATTGATTCGGTGGACCAAATCGTCGAGGTCGCTAGACACCCGTCCTTTAAGGGCGTTTATCATAAGGTCCATCATTTCCTTTATCAATTGCATCTCCACAACCATGTAAGGCGGGGTCGTATCAAAACCGAAAGGACAGTTGGTTTCCTGTCGTTCTTGTTGGTTTGGAGTGTTGCTGCATTCAGGTCCCTCCTGGTTCCTTCTTTCAGCACTGGTCTCTTCTTGATCTTCTCTTTGGTTATTCGGTGCTGCATTCTTTTGGCGTAGCTGTTCTTCCGAGAGAGTTTGAACTTGTCTCTCGAGGGCAGTCGTGGATGGTTCCTCTTCTTAAATATCGTTAGTGGTTGCCATCAAGCGAGTGAGCACTATGTAACTCTTTGTCCGAGAAGTTATAGTATGGCTTACGAATCGCAAAAAGAGTTCCTACAGATGACGCCAACTTATGGTGCCAAAAATATCACCAGTGAACCACACGATACTTGCGCACCCGAAATAACACCTGCACAACAAAAAGAGAAGACCTAACAGAGAGCAACGGTGTAGTGTAGGCCAAGTACCCTTCGAAGGTCAAGTTAGAATTTCTCACAACTCTAGAGTGCTAGAGAGGGGTCAATTATGTGTACCTTGGTCTGTAAGGGTATTGTGAGTTTTATAGTAGTAGAGGTTTGGCCCCTTTTCCTTGGCTAGAAGTCTTTTCCTTATAGAAATCCTCATGAGTGTATATTGCAACATCCTTTCCTTGTAGGAGACTAATGCTAAACGTTGGATACAAGACAGTGCCTTTTATACTCATGCGTGGTGGCCAAGTCAAGATTACATTGGAGCCGTCAGCTTTATCCTACTCCCTTCAGCCCTATCATTGTCAGCTTATTAGTGGTGTCAGCCCTTAGGTGTGCTTTGTGGACTCCCTTTCGCACCCTAATCAAATCTCTGTTCGCCAACTTTTACTAATAGAAGCTGACGGCTTTACCTGTAACCGTCAGCTTATACCTGTCGGTTTTACCTGTAAATGTCAGCTTGTGCCTTAATATGAGTAAGCACTATTTTCGCCCTTATCAGAATCAAAACCCCATAACCTTGCTAGCAAGATGAGTATTAATATAATATATACAAACATATATAAGAACCATATACAGATATAAAAAGAAATGAACTTGAACTAATTAGTCCTAAAACCCAAAAATTCGTATATAACCCAATTGGCAAATTATGGTCTTTTAAGAGAAAAACCCAGAAAATTTGCAACAACCATTGTTTCAATATTTCAAGATAGTTAACAAACATGAACAACGAAAATTATTCAATAATCCTAAACAGGTAAATATCATAAAATTAGTATTTTAAAAAATTATCTCATTGGACCCATTATAATAGCTTGACATATCAATGGCCAAAAATATCATTCAAATGCAATTACTAACATATCAAACAAACATAAACACACACAACACACACACACACACACACACACACACACACAAAACAAACAAACAAACAAAAACAAAATTTCTTCTTCTTTTTTTAATTTTCCAAATTGTTTTACCCATAAAACTAAATCATTGTTTGAGCAACATAGCAGATCTATATTAATGAGCTATTACAATTTATAATATTAAAAATATTTATAAAAAAAAAAAGAACTGTTAAAAATTGCTAATCTAAGAACCAAACGCAGAGGCAATAGTTTTAGACATAAAACTAAATCATGATTTGAGCAACGTAGCATATCTATATTACTGATCAACTACAATATTAAAAAAATTAGGAAAAAGAAAAGTTCAAAATTTGAAAACAATACTTGCTTGACTTTGACATAGCCATCCGTGAATGGGTTAGGGGAAATGATGGGGAGACTAAGAAAATAAGGAGAAAGATCTGTGTGAGGAAGAAGAAGAAGAAGGTCATGGGAGTGCATTAGAAAGAGAGAGAGTTTGATTGGGTGGTTCTGTTATCCAAAAGAAAAACCAAATCTAATACAGATATTTGATATTAAAAACCATTCTATCCCAAATTCCTTACTTAAAACTGAATCTAAGCCAAAACCTTAATGCAATCCAATACAATCCAATCCAATCCAATACAATCCAGTCCAATCAAAATACCTAGACCTAAATCATATTTAAACCCAAATTTAAAGAACCAAAAAACAGAGACTAATCGATGGAGGATACGGATTTGATGGTCTGTCTCTCTATTTCTCTATATCTGCCTCTTTCTATCTCTGTATCTCAATACCTCTTAGACCTTTCATCGCATTTAATTTTGATTGGTGGTAGTTCTCTCTATCTCCGTATTTCAATTCCTGCACACACCTTTAGGTTACCGGTGCCAGTTGCAGTGGTCTAAGTCTGGCAAGGGATGGTGATGGCCAACAGTACGAACTCTATCTCCTCTGTATCGCAAGCTTTTTTTTTTTTTTCTCCTTCCCTTTCTCTATATCGTTAGTTTTTTTTTTTTTTTTTTTTTTAGTTGCAAGCCTTATTTTATTTTATTTTAACTATTTTTTATACACACACACACACACACACACATAAAGACTATCAAACGGTATTAAGGTTGTGAAACAATATAATTTATCACTTTTTAACTTATACATGGCTAAATTTTAGATGGACATTTTTCCTACATGGCAACACCACCTTTATTGCAGGAAAAGCTTTTGCTATTATATATAGTATATGATATATAGGGTTGGACAAAGTTTAGCTACAAAATCGATTGTAGCGTTAGGCTACAAACTCACTCAGTATTTCTTTATTGGAGGTGAATTTTGACAAATCCACCATTAGATTGCATCTTCTTCTTATATCCTCCATGTTTGCAAAATTTTAAGAAAATTAAAGATCAATAGCTATGTCATCGATAAATTTTTAAATTGTAAGTTTTTGTAATTTAAAATTATGCATAAAATATAAGATTATAGATTATATAGTAAATGATATCCGATTGACACAAAAATTGACATGTGCATTAAAAGCGTAAAGAATATGTAATTCAACGGTTAGATTTTCAAAATATGCAGTATATTTATTTTATTAAGTGAGTTTGTAGTCTAAGACTACAACCAATTTTGTAGCTAAACTTTGTCCTATAGGGTTTTAGAAAAGTCTTTTTTTTTTTTTTTTTTTTTTTTTATATATTGTACTGACTTGAAAAATTATGAGAGTTTCAGATGCTTCGGTTTTATATATATATAGATATATATATATATATATATATATATATATTTATTTATTTATTTATATAGATTATAGGGTTTAACAACGAGGTGGAGATTAGAGGGTGTCTCGTTGGAATATTTTAGTGTTTTTTTTTTTTTTGAGAAGGAAAATATTTTAGTGTTAAGAGTTCAAAATTACTGAATTCACTACTCGGTTTTTGCAATTTGGAATTAAACTTTTGACTCTTTTAGCATGTCGTTGTCAGCAGTCAAGAGGGATTCCAATATTTGGAACAACGTTTGATTGAATCTGTCTTCTTCTCTTTTTTTTTTTTTTCCCTTGCGTTGTTACCAATGAATTTCATTCCAACAGTGACCTCGCAAATTGCAACCATATCATATATTTCGATATTTGTTATTAATGACATTCTTCACAGGTTGATGAATGTAACAACTAGAATTGCACAAATATTGAAATTGATATAAGCATATAGATTATTATTTCTAATGAGTAAAATCGAGCATGATACATCATTGTGAAATTAAAGCAATTAGCCACAACTTCTAGCATTAAGCAATTTCTCTCTCGAATTCCCTCTTTCTCAATTCTACCTAGAATTAAGTCAGATTCGATCTGTTCCCATTCATTTTCCCTAGAACCAAATCGAAACATTATATTATTATCTCTCAAGATTTCATAGAAATAATGATTATTTGACTAAATTCACAGTAGTCAATTAACCTAAACTTTTTGGTCAAGTGATAATATTGTTTTTGTTCATACAAAACTCACTATGTTACTACGCAGTTTGTTATAAGAATATAAAATTACTTCATGTATTTGGGGAGTGCAGGAAACATACATGCATCCTCCATTAGTTAGATGAACACCAAACATCATTAATAGCATTAGCCTGTAGCAATTTCGAGACACCATATCTCCTTATCCACTGTATGAAAATATGGTTTGTTTTGCCTACCTGAATATCTATATTATAATTTAATGGCCTTGGAGGAATGTATTTTAATGATGGCAAAAATACATTTTTGGTTTGTACATTTTGGGCCAATTCTCATTTTGGTCCCTAAATTGATTTTGCTACTAATGTAGTCCCTAAAAAAAAGAAAATCAATTTTATTTTGATCTCTGCCGTAAACTAACTGATAGAATTATCCTACATACTGATGGATCGCCACATGTCAAGCCCACCCATTTAAATAACAATTAAATAATCCTACATGTCTAATGAAACTCGCGTGATTCACACCTCACCCGTCCATGTTAGCTTCCCGCCACTCAACCCCACACGTGACCCCACGTGACCTCACTCAACAACTACTTCACACGCTACCTTACCCAGACACACTCGAAGAACCCTAAAAAAAGCTCTACCTCTGCATCATTGAGACGAAGGCATTCCAAACCAAGGGAAGAAGAATGGAAGTTAGCTCTACCTTTGCATTATCTAAGGAAAGCTTGAGGAGGAGAGCAACATGCATGTGCTATTGCCCCTCCCTTGTGAAAACCATTCTAGTGGTGTCCTGGACAAAAAACAATCCAGTTAGAATGTTCTACAAGTGTCCCAATTATTGGGTAAATGGGGGTTTCTTGTTTTGAACCCTTTCAATTCGTTCTTCATTACTTCATTTTTGGGTTTAGGTTAGGGTTATTGTTGGTTTGGATTTGTTTTGTTTTTTTTTTTTTTTTTGTTTGCTGATTGTGTATGTTGATTTGGTTTGAATTTGGGTTTAATTTTAGGTAGGTAAGAAGTACAAATTTTTCCCATGGGTTGATGATAAGATTTGTGAGCATGGTAAGGTGCTTATCCCATAAATGAGGCAGACTATTCTCAGACTCCAAGCCAAGGTTTCAACTAGCAAGAAGAAGGAGAAGTTTTTGATAGTGTGTTTGATATTGACATTGGTGCTATGTGGGATCAGCCTTTGTGTGATTTTAGCTTTGGTGGGTTAGATGGGTGGGTTATGGTGTAGCATGTTGTTAGGACGTATGTGATTCACATGTTAGGAACATATGTCACTATTTTATGTAGTTGGCTAATCCATTGACAAAACGCACCTTACTTGTATTTTGGTAGATCTAGGATGTGTTTAATACTTCAAGAAACCTTGTTTCAAGATCAAGTATTAAAGTCATGCAAGTTTGTCCAAGAATCAAGTGAGAAAGTGCTGAATTTTAAAGCTCCATAGCTTCTCGACACCTCCTCGACACCTGGCTATCTGTCGAACTCTTCAGCTAATTCTTATCACAATCTCGATAGCTGGTTGATCGATCGAGAAAGTTTTTATCCCCTCGACACCTTCTCGACACCTCCTCGATAGCTGTTATCTGTCAAGATTCATTAAATCTTGACACCTGCTCAACACCTTCTCGATAGCTGCTATTTGTCGAGGTTACGGAAATTCAGATTTCTATTTTTGGGCTAGGCTTATGTATTTGAGTAGGGTTTTTTTTTTTCTCACAACCCTAGACTTATATAAGGCTTATTTTAGAGGCCGTCACACAAGAGAATACAAGGAGAACATATGCAAAAGGTGACCGATACCTTATTCTCTCTGAAAGAAGCTACTGCGTCTTTTGCGCCTTAAGGTTTTGTAACCAAGTGCTTCTTGATCTTCATTGTTGATGAAGTAAAGAACTTTGCAACAAACATTCTTCTTCCTCAAGTTGGTGAGTGAGTCACGTACTGGGATTTGTGTAAAGGAGTTAGTCACATATTGGG
Source organism: Quercus variabilis (assembly GCA_030445155.1). NCBI lineage: Eukaryota > Viridiplantae > Streptophyta > Magnoliopsida > Fagales > Fagaceae > Quercus > Quercus variabilis. The sequence continues at coordinate 37,126,993 of CP129454.1, read as the reverse complement.
ATCCATGCAACATTAAAGGGTGGCATTCATATATTGAAGAGTTCAGAGGTTCTGAAGCAGTAGAAGGTTTCTGCTGTGAGTTCATCTACGAGGATTGTAGAGTCTAGGGACAAAAGTTTTGTACTAGATCTGAAACTTCTCTTTACTATAGTGGATTGCTTTTCGGGAAGGTTTCCCCCTAGGCTTTTTACTGTGAAACTGGTTGGTTTCATTGGTTTTCTTGGGTCATCATATCTTGTCTTATTTATTTTTTCCGCTACATATGATTTTGACATGATATTGATGTTTGTTTATTTTAACAAGTTTTATTAATAATAAATCTAATTAACAACTTAGGTTTAAAACTTGTTAATTCTATCAACCGGGGTCTAAATTTCCCAACAAGTGGTATCAGAGCAGGTTCACTCTGATTGGATTAATTTCCTGAGTGTGACCCTTGACCCCCGTTGTCATGGATCGTGGACAATCTCTTTTGATTCCTCCTTTATTTGATGAAACTAATTATGCGTACTGAAAAGTTCATATGAAAGTGTTTTTGCAAGCTCTAGGCGAAAAGGTATGGCAAGCCGTTGAAGTTGGCTAGATTAAGCCAAAGGAATCGTCGGTGGATTGGGATGATGTAACAATCGTTGCGGCAAATTTCAACAGTAGGGCTTTGAATGTTTTGTTCTGTGGGGTGACCAATGAGGAATTCAAGAAAATATCATCCATGAAAGTTGCCAAGGAAGCATGGACCATTCTTGAGACCACCTATAAAGGTACCAAGGCAGTAAAGACTGTGAAGCTTCAACAACTCATTAGTAGTTTTGAAGAAATAAGGATGGAGGAGGATGAGAACTTTGATGAGTTTTATGCTAAACTCAAGGATATTGTGAATTTTGCTTTCAACCTTGGAGAATGTATTGCAGAATCCAAAATTGTTAGGAAAATCCTTAGGTTCTTACCTGAAAGATTCCATGCCAAGATCACTGCCATTGAAGAAGTCAAGGACATTGATCAAATTCCTTTGACTGAGCTTGTAGGGAACCTTCAAACCTATGAGATGGGATTAAGCTCAATGGGAAAAGGTGGAAAGAGCAAAAACTTGGCTCTTAAGGGTATAGAGGAAAAAATTGAGGACTCTGAAAGCGAAGATGAAGATGAAGATGATAATGAGGATGAGGATCTATCATTCATAACTGATGAGATTATCAAGCTTCTTCAATTTAGGAAAAAGGATAAAGGAAAACCTCCTAGGAAATCTAAATCCTCAAGGAAGGGTAAGAATGAGAAACCCCTCATCAAATGCCATGAGTGCAAAGGTTTTGGTCATATGAGGATAGAGTGTCCAAACTACCTCATGAAGGAAAAGATCAAAGAGTCAAAAGATAAAGGGTTGGTTGCTACTTGGAGTGACACTAAGGATGACTCTTCTGATGAGTATGTGGATGAATGTCGCCACGTTATGGCCTTTGTTGCCACAACCGATAAGGTGATTGTGGAGAGTGCTAGTGATAGTGAGGATTCTTCTGATGATGAAGTACCTAAGAAGATGACCCTTCAAGGAGCTTATGATAAGCTATGCACTAAATTCATAAAATCTGAAAAGACTTCTCATCTTTGTAGAAAAGAGCTGAATGAGGTAAAAATTGAAAAAGCTGATCTGTTAGTTAAACTGGATGAGACTACAAGGTTAGTTGAGACTCTTGTTGTGGAGAACGCCTCATTAGAAGAAAAGGTCAAGAATCTTGAGGTTGAGCTTAGTCAAGCTATAACTCAAATAGAGAGGATGTCTAGTGCAAAGTTTGATGAGGTATTGAGTGCTCAAAAGTCTAGTTCTGATAAGACTAGCTTAGGATATGCTGTTTCCTCCAACCCCTCATCTTCCACGGCTTCCGGATCAAGCACTGTCTTTGTGCCACAATCTGAGAAAGGTAATAAAGGTATGAAATCCAAAACTGATTTGGCTAATTCTAAATCCTTTGTTAAACCTAATGTTTGTCATCATTGTGGTGTTACTGGACACATTCGTCCTAATTGCTTTAAGTAGTATCCTCATAAGCAATGTCCAAACGGTCACAGGTTTCCTCTCAAGGACCTACACTTTTGTTTGGAGAGTTATTAAAAGTCTTGAGCTTTTTAACTCAATTTCAGGAGAATTCTAATTCTTCTATGTCCTTTAGTAGACATACTAGGACACATGTCTTTTCATCTTCATAGCCAAAGACTCGTGCTGTGCGAGTGAGAAAGAAGTCTAAGACTTAATTGTCTTTTCTATTTGTCATCTGCTTTAATTCTGTCTATCTAAAGTAGGACTCTCTTTGCTTGATTTCTTATCTGTTCTTAGAATCATGCTTTCGTGCATCTGCACATTTCTATCATGCTTTCATGCATATGCATGCATATTTCTTTCATGCTTTCATGTTGTTTGTCTATTTTTGTTTGGTTGTTTAGTTTTTATTTTGTTTTGTTTTCAAAATAAAAATAAAAAGGAAAAATCATAAAAATACAAAAACAGTGTGTGTTTTGTGTACTTTGGTACTTGTGAACCTTGGATGGCCATTGAAACAAAATTTCTAAACTTTGTCTCTTTTGTAGCTTAGATGAGCATCTCTATGCACAACTAAGCAAGTGAGCTTTGTGGCTCTTGTTTATGATGAGTAAGATTAAGTTGTCTCTTAAACTTAACACTCGTATCACTCTTTTTGATGAGTAGGACTAGAAAATCCTAAGAGAAAGGCATAAGTAATCATCTCACCACTGTTGCCCACCAATCATAAATGACGCCTGTATGCTTCGGCATAGCAAAAGTGCAATGTCATAGACACCTGTATGCTTCGGCATAGCAAAAGTGCAGTGTCAAAGACATTCGTATGCTTCGGCATAGCAAAAGTGCGATGTCAAATGCTTAACATCTTCGGTATTTCTTTTCTCTCTTTTATGCCTATGTATGACATGCAAAAACAAAAGAAAATATGCAAAGAAAATAAAAAGCAAAAAGATTAAAAATGCTTTAAATATGGTTGCAAGCGTGTATTCTAGGAGATATGGAAGTTATAGGATTTACCTCGAAGGTGATAGTCCCCATCAAACAGTTATGATTGTATGTGAGTTAAAGTTATTTTCTCATATCTCAGATCGTCATAACATGTATACACATATGCAATCTTGCAATGTTTTTCACACACAACATGCAATATTCTTTGCTACTTTTGATACATGTGCAGGTACAATGTGATTTGGCCATCACAAGGTTTTACATGTGCTATTTTATACACACTAAACTGTCTTGACTTGTTTTTAAAATATAAAATTTGTTAGACTTGTTTAGTGTGTGTGTGTTTTGGATCCATGTGTTTTTCACATATTTTTCATCCTTCTTTTATCTTGTCATCCATAACATCTTGTTTCATTACATTCATGCATTTTTTATAGATTCCTTGTGCCCCCTTGATCATCCTTAATCATCTTTATGTTTATGGTGTGAAGCTTTCTAGCTTCTTGTACCATTTGTCAATCATGACAAAAAGGGAAAGAAATTGTGGAGACTTTGTAGTTTCTTTCTTTAAGATTCTACAAGTTAGGGAGAGAAATACATTCCTTCGTAAGGGAGAGATGTGCTTCATCTTGTTAGGGGGAGTGTTTACTTCCTTCTTCTTGTACCTTGGGTCTTGTGACCATTGTTTACATACATTGTGCTTATCTTCTTTATATGCTGATGTATGTTTCTTTCACCTACCTTTACATGTGTTGTTTCTTTTCTATCTTCATACACATGTTTCTTATACTTGTATGTAATCTATTATTTCTATTTCACACTAAGATGCCTTCATGAGTTTTGTTTAAATGTTTCAGAAATACAGGTTGTCAAAGTCTTCCATGCTATGAACTCTCTTATTGTAAAGTTTTTCAAGAGTTTGTGCTAGGATAGATTTTATTGTATTCAACAAGTGAATATGAGTTGAGTGATTTATAACTTCTCTTATATATTCATTTGTTTGTTGTGGTTTTATCATGGATTGCCAAAGGGGGAGATTGTTAGGACATATGTGATTCACATGTTAGGAACATATGTCACTATTTTATGTAGTTGGTTAATCCTCTGACAAAACGCACCTTACTTGTATTTGGGTAGATCTAGGATGTGTTTAATACTTCAAGAAACCTTGTTTCAAGATCAAGTGTTAAAGCCATGCAAGACTGTCCAAGAATCAAGTGAGAAAGTGCTGAATTTTAAAGCTCGATAGCTTCTCGACACCTCTTCGACACCTGGCTATCTGTCGAGCTCTTTAGCTGATTCTTATCGCAATCTCGATAGCTTCTCGATAGCTGGTAGATCGATCGAGAAAGTTTCTGTCCCCTCGACACCTTCTTGACACCTCATCGATAGCTGCTATCTGTCAAGATTCATTAAATCTTGACACCTGCTCGACACCTCCTCGATAGCTGCTATCTGTCGAGGTTACGAAAATTCAGATTTCTATTTTTGGGCCAGGCTTATATATTTGAGTAGGTTTTCTTTTCTTACAACTCTAAACCTATATAAGGCTTATTTTAGAGGCCGTCACACAAGAGAATATAAGGAGAACATATGCAAAAGGTGATCGATACCTTATTCTCTCTGAAAGAAGCTACTGTGTCTTTTACGCCTTAGGGTTTTGTAACCAAGTGCTGCTTGATCTTCATTGTTGATGAAGTGAAGAACTTTGCAGCCAACATTCTTCTTCCTCAAGTTGGTGAGTGAGTCACGTACTAGGATTCGTGCAAAGGAGTTAGTCACGTATTGGGATCCGTGCAACATCAAAAGGTGGCGTTCATATATTGAAGAGTTCAGAGGTTCTGAAGCGGTAGAAGGTTTCTGCTGTGAGTTCATCTACGGGGATTGTAGAGTCCAGAGACAAATGTTTTGTACTAAATATGAAACTTCTCTTTATTATAGTGGATTGCTTTTCGGGAAGGTTTCCCCCAAGGTTTTTTACTATGAAACTGGTTGGTTTCATTGGTTTTCCTAGGTCATCATATCTTGTCTTATTTATTTTTTTTGCTGCATATGATTTTGACATGATATTGATATTTGTTTGTTTTAACAAGTTTTATTAATAATAAATCTAATTAACAACTTAGGTTTAAAACTTATTAATTTTATCAACCAAGGTCGAAATGTTCCAACACATGTTTTGGACAATGTGGCTTTAAGCAGGGTTAGGGCAGAGTTATGGTGGTACGAGAGACTGGAAAAATTAGGCCTCTCAAAAAAGAGAAATTCTTGGAGTGCTTTCTAGGGCACCTCTCTTTTTGGGTAAGTGGTATGGAGTCGCCACTTTTTTTTTTTTATACAAAAAAGAAAAAGAAAAACTAAATACATGACTGAATTATTTTCTTCATTGATTGAATAAAAAATTACATATTTGGAAGTTTAAAAAATTACATGGCTTTGTGTCCTAGATATAAACTACCAAATAATTACATGAATTTTTGTCCTAGTTACATTCTACCCAAGAAAAAAAGTAAAGACAAGGCTTAGATCAACTTAACCAAAAACCTAAATCTAGACGCTAGGTTACAAATGGGAGGTGTTTAGGCACCCATTCTGCTTAAACAAAGTTTGGTCTTTTAGACTCTTGTGACCAATGTACCTTTTTATGCATGTTATGAATGATATGTTGAACATGTTAAAAAAAATTAATCACACAAATTTATTTATGAATGAAATATCTTCTTTTGTTTTTTTTTTTTTTTTTTTTTTTTTTATTTTTTTTTTTAAGTTTAGATCTGCTTTGGTTGGTAAGAAAAATTGATCTTGATTTGTCAAAATACCAAATTTGTTTTGTAGCATGTAGAAAAAAGTGTTTTTTGGAGATAAAAATTCAAATCTGTGTTTATTTCACAAAATAAAGTCTTTTGATTTGAAAAATATCAAATCTATTTTTAAGAACTAAAACAATGGTTTTTGATTTATAAAAGATCAGATCTATTTTATGATAATTAAAAAAAAAAAAAGGTTTTTTGACAATAGAAAAATCAGATTTGTTTTTTATATGTTTTAAAAGAATGAAAAAAAGATTTTTTAAGAAGTGAGTTTCAATCATAATTTAAATTCATGTAACATGAATTAAATAAAACAAACAAAAACATAATCATGTTTTATCTTCTTCTTTATTTCAAAAATCTACATTCATTAAAAAATCAGATCTGTATCTAAGGAAGATACAAGTCAGTTTTTTTGATAAAAAATGTTTGAATTTGCATCTAATGAAGAAAAAACTAGATTTGATTAAGAAAAATTCAAATCTACATCTAAGGAAGATGCAGATTTGTTTTATTTTGAAGAAAAATTCAGATTTACATCTAAGGAAGATGCAAATCTATTTTATTGTGAAGAAAAATTCAGATCTACACCTAAGGAAGATGCAGATCTATTTTATTGTGAAGAAAAATTCAGATCTACATCAAAGGAAGATGCAGATTTGTTTTATTTTGAAGACAGAGTTAATTACTAGCAACAATAAAGGAATCAAGAACATATTTTCATAAACTAAAGTAACAAGGTAGAATATGAATATTTGAAATAATCAAAGATGCATCATCATGATAAGAGAAACATAAAAACAAAAGGGTTAGAAAGCAACCTCTTGCATGGAACACTTCTTGTTCTTGGGAGGACGTTTTAGGGTTCAAAGAAATTTATGCAATTATTTTTGAAACCTAAAAACCCTAGCCTGAATAGAAAATTAGAGAGGAGATTAGAAAATATGAGCAATTTGAAAGCCTAAAACGTATGCCTCTCAGAGCGTAGAAAAAAAAAAAGTTTTTGAATTATGAGGTTTAGTCTCTATTTATAAAGGCTAAAAGACTTTAAAAAATAGGCACAGACGATGAGGATGTGAATCTGGATGCATTCTTTTGTGAAAAGATCGAAAAGGGTGTGTCTTATTGTCACCTGAAGGTCGTTGGGCCAATGCTCAAAAGGGGAAAATTTGGCCCATTTAGAGTGCCATTCGACACTCCAAAAGTGCCGAATTGGCTTTTGGACACCAAACGCTCTTTCGTGTTTGGGTGCTGTTTGGATTCTGGGTTTTTTTTTGGACTCCTAAATGTGTTTCATCCTCCGTCTATGATTTTTTATCTCTTTTCTAGATAATTTAGGCTTTTTAAGAAAAATTATCTTGTAGATAAATACCCTAAAATAAATCTTGATAAAGTTCAAATTATCCACAATTTTATTATTATTCAATCATCCCTTATATTCTTATGCATGCATCCTTATTTTAAACACTAATTATTCACCAATCACAAAATTGTTTAATTAATTTTAATTGCTTAATCAATCAGAATTAATTTAAATAAATCAAGTTTGGTTAACTCTACCTAGACATAATGCATGTTGACCGTGCAAATTTGATCATGCGATATCTTTTGATTCGATGGTCCAATTTGGAAACTGGAAACATTGTTGTGACCATTAGAATCTTAAGATCATTTTTATGATATGCAATGAATGAATTGATGCATTTAATACAATCATGATTTTTGGGGTACATGGATGGTCATTTAAATCATTCTCCTTGATTAAATCATGGGTGCAAAATTGAATGCCTACAAAATGCCCCTCATTGATAGAACTTGAAAAGCGAATGTCAATGTAAAACAAAACACTGATTTTAGTAACCATGATTTAATTGAGGTTGAATTTTCAAATATTACTTAGCCCTTGAACCTAAAACTTTGGAACATAGAACTAGCCTTATCTTTTGACCAAAAAAAAAAAAAAATGAAAATACTAGACTTAGCTAGTAATTGATGACTCTGGAAATGATTCTTGACAATTGGGGCAACCAAGAGACTTTTCAATCTTGATCTAATTGGAGCTGTTTGCGACCAAAGAGCTTCTATGAGAAACCTTGACAAAAGCGTCTCTCAAAAAAGAGATTCAGGTACCTTTTAGGCCACCTCTCTTTTTGGGTAAGTGGTATAGAGTTCCCACTTATTTTTCTTTATACAAAAAAAAAAAAAAAAAATGTTGATTACAAAATACATGACTGAATAGTTCCCTTCATTGATTGAATAAAAATTACATATTTAAAAGAAAATTAAAAGTTACATAGCTTTGGGTCCTAGTTACAATCTACCTAAAACAAATAAAGACAAGGCTAGATCTACTAAACCAAAAACCTAAATCCGGAGACTAGGTTACGGAATGGAAAGGTGTTAGGCACCCATTTCACCCAGACAAAGTCTGGTCTTCTAGACTCTTGTGACCAATGTGCTATGTTATGCATGTCTTGAATGATATGTTAACCATGTGAAACAAAAATTAAATCACACAAATTTATTTATAAATGAAGTCTTCTCTTTGGTTTATTTATTTATTTATTTTTTATTTTTAATTCAGATCTATTTTAATGATAAAAAAAAAATGATTTTGATTTGTCAAAATATCAGATCTGTTTTGTAGTATTAAAAAAAAAAAAGTGGTTTTTGATGATAAAAATTCAGATCTATTTTGTTATATGTTTTACAAAGAATGAAAAAGATTTTTTAAGAAGAGAGTTTCACTCATAATCCAAATTTATGCAATCATGAATTAAAATAAACACCAACACAATAATACACAATCTCTTTCTTTATTTCAACAATTTGCATGTATTAAGAAAATCAGATTTGTTTTGTTTTGAGAAAAATTTAGATCTACATCTCATAAAGATGCAGATCTCTTTTTGTTTGAGAAAACTCATATCTACATCTAAGGAAGATGTAGATCTATTTTTATATTGAGAAAAACTTAGATCTACATCTTATCAAGATGCAAATCTATTTTTTGTATTGAGAAAAATTCAAATCTACATCTTATAAAGAATGCAAATCTATTTTTGTATTGAGAAAAATTCAGATCTACTTCTTATAAAAATGCAAATCTATTTTTATATTGAGAAAAATTCAAATCTACATCTTATAAAGATGCATATCTGTTTTGCTTTAAGAAAAATAATTGTTCACATGCATATTTATTGACATTCGAGAAAAAGATTATGAAAATCACATAAAAAAAAAATCATGCTTTAACAAAACAACAATTTACAATTTATGTTATGGATATTTTGAAAAAGGAAGAGATATAACATGCATCATCACATCACCAGAAAAAGGCTTAAGAAACAACATCTTGCATAAGCACTCTTTGTTCTTGAGATGATATTTTAGGGTTCAAAGAAATTTGTTCAATTCTCTTTGAAACCTAAAAACCCTAATTTAAGCAGCAAAACTCAGAGTGAGGATTAAAAATATGGGTGGTTTGAGAGTAAAAAACGTATGCCACTCAAAGTGTAAAAAAAAAAAAAAAGGATGTTGAATTATCAGGTTCAGTCTCTATTTATAGAGGCCAGAAGACTCTAAAATTAGGGTTTGAATCCGGACGCACCCTTTCGCGAAAAGATCGAAAAGGGTATGCATAATCGTTACCCGAAGGCCGTTGGGCCAAAGCCCACATTAGGGAAATTTGGCCCTTTTAGAGTGCCATTCGGCACTCCAAAAGTGCCGAATTGGCCCTATGGCTCCGTATACACTTTCGTGTTCGGGTGTTGTTTGGACTGCTCTTCAAAAGTTTTTTGGCCGATCCTTGTACCTGGATGCATTTTCATCCTCCGCCTATGATTTTTCATCTTTTTTTGGATATTTAAGGACAATTATCTTGTAGATAAATACTCTAAAATAAATCTTGATAAAGTTCAATTTATCCACAGTTTTATTGATATTCAATCTTCCCTTTTATTCCTATGCATGTATCCCTATTTTAAACACTAATTATCATCCAATCATAAAATTATTTAATTAATTTCAATTGTTTAACCAATTAGAATTAATTTAAATTGATCATGTGTGGTTGATTCTACCTAGACACAATGCATGTTGACCGTGCAAACTTGATCATATGATATCCTTCGATTCGATAGTCCAATTTGATAATTGGAAACACCACTGCGACCATTAGAATCTCAAGATCATTTTTATGATATGCAATGAATGAATTAATGCATGTAATGCAAAGAAAAAATGATGCATGTAATGGAAGAACAAATTGACGCATGTAATGCAATTATGATTTTTGGGGTACATGGATTGTTCATTCAAGTCATTCTCCTTGATTAAATTATGGGTACAAAATTGAGTGTCTACAGCTTCTCTACCTCAATCTTGACGAAAGGTAACCAAAGGGCTTCTCTTCCTTAAAACTAGAGCTGCCTACAACTTAAGGACTTATCTACCTCGACCTTGATGAAAGGCAACCAAAGGGCTTCTCTACCTTGAAACTGAGCTGTCTGTAACCCAAGAGCTTCTGTACCTCTATCTTGATGAAAGGCAATCAAAAGACTTCTCTACCTTGAAATCGGAGCTATCTACAACCCAAGGACTTCTCTACCTTGATCTGGAATTGTTGAAATGTTGATCAAAGGTCTTCTCTACTTCAATATGGAGTTGGTGAAATGTGGATCAAAGGTCTTCTTTACTTCGATCTAGATTTGCTGAAATGGTGATCAAAGGGTTTCTCTACTTTGATTTAAAGCTGCTAAAATGGTGATCAAAGGTTTTCTCTACTTCGATCTGGAATTGCTGAAATGTCGATCTAGGGCTTCTCTACTTCAATCTGGAAATGTTGAATTGTTGATCAAGGTCTTCTCTACTTCGGTCTGGAATTGTTGGAATGTCGATTAAGGTCTTCTCTACTTCAATCTGGAGCTATCATGTCGATCAAAGGTCTTTTTTACTTCAGTCTGGAGTTGTTGAAATGGCAATCAAAGTCTCTATACTTCGGTTTGGAATTGTTGAAATGTCAATCAAGGTCTTCTCTGCTTTGATCTGGAGTGCTGCAATGTTAATCTAGGGCTTCTCTACCTCGATCTGGAATTGTTGAAATGTTGATCAAAAGTCTTTTCTACTTTGATCTAAGGTCTTCTCTACTTTGATCTGGATTGCTTCCTACAAAAAGTCAAAATTTGGGGCTAGACTTCTAAATTATGAGAGCTTTTTGATCCCGCTATTTTTGAGATGTGTGTTTTTAATTTGTCCCTTCTTGATTTAAATTTTTAACAAGAAAAGTTTAATTGACAAAAGATTCTATTTTTGAGAAACATTTGATTTTTGAAACTTGGACGTTTTGAAATTGACATTTAAAAATTTGAGACTTTTTAACTTTGAGATATTGACTTGAAATTAGGAACTTGAAATCTGAAATTTTGAGACTTAGAATTTTGAAAATTAAGGCTTGAAATTTGATCATGAAATCTGAGGTTTGAATTTTTTGAAAACTGAAGATTTGAGTTTAAAATTTGGGCATTGAGAATGTGGAATTTGGGAATGAAAATTTTAAATTGAAAAATTGGATTTTGAAAGATACTTGAAAACTTTGAAATATATATATATATATATATATATATATATTTTTAAAATTTTTGGGTTGATTGAGTCAACTCAGTTTGATTGAGTTGACTTAGCTTTTAGCTGAGTTTTAAGTGTGGCAACTAAAATTTGGCGCCCCACTTCCTTGTCTCTTTCCTTTTTCTTTTTTGCTTCATCTTCCATCAACTTCTCTTCCCCTATTGACACTATTCATCTTCTTCTTCCCCTTGATTTTTCTTCTTCAACTCACCATTTCTTCTCACAGAAAACACTTTTCTAAGCTTCTTAACCTTCCCTTATCCATCTCTATCAATATTTCTTTAGATCCTTGTATTTTTGTGCATTTTCATCACACACCCATTTTTGGTGAAACCCATTTTCTAAACCCATTTTCTTTGCATCAAAATGGCTTCTTCATCCAAGGGATCTTCTTTTCTTGCTTTTCATGGTATGAAATATGATCCAACATTTGATTGGCATGATGAGGATGGACTTCTTCAAGACCCTAGGACCCATGCTCCATATTGTCATGTAGACACTAAGGTGAGATTTTTTCCTTGCTTGGAAAAAATGTTGTTACATGTTTCATTGAAAGTTTCCTGGTGAGATATTGTCATTTTTTGTTGCAATTTGAATTGCATGATTGGTTATGTTGGAGAATGTTGGCTTTGGAGCATTCTTGAAGTGTTATTTTTTCTTTGAGCATGGTGCAATTTTGGACAATGTTGGTGGCTTATGGAATTTTGACAATATAGGTCAATTGTAGTGTTGTTAGATGAATTTTGGCTTGGATTTTGGGAGTATTGGCATGGTGAAAATTTGTGTTGTAGGCTTAGATAAATATATTCATGATGCATGTGGGAAAAGTTTATTAGCATGTGTAAACTTTGTTTTATGGACATGGCAAAATCTTGTGGGTATGTGCATGGATATATTTGTGGGTATGGAAAATTTTTGGACATGGGAAAAATTTTATGGGCATGAAATTTTGACTATGGAAAAATTTTGTTGGGTGTGTGATGTTGGTTCATGGAAATTTTGTGTGGTTATGATTTTAGTTATGTGAGAATTTATTTGTGCATGGGCATTAACTCGTGGGCATTCTTTATCTTGGACATGTGGAGTTTTTTTCTTTTTGCATGGCTATGGAAAAATTTTGTAGTTGTGTATGGATATGTGAAAATTTTGATTGTGTTGAAATTTTGGTGGAGCATTGATTTGATTTGATTTTTTGTTGTGGTGGGCATTGGCTGTGAGAGATGTATTTTTTTTTTTTTTTTTTTTTTTTTTGGGTGGTATGGAATTTTTTGGTCATGTGGATTTTGGTCATGGAAATTGATGAGCTGAACTTTTGTGTTGCAGAGTCTCGAGAATCGATGTAGTCTCCAAATGTTGAAATGTGTATGGGCATCATTGTCTCCTAGCATTAAAAACATCATCAATGAAGCGGGCTTTGACACTTTCTTCAAAGCTCTGTTAAATCATGAGTCACATGAGTACAAAGATCTTTGGCAGAGCACTTCTGGGACACTAATTGTACCTTCCATTTTCCAGGCATTAGGGAAGTAATGTTGACACCTTATGACTTCTCTATTATCACCAGTCTGAGGTTGGGTGGTGAAAGAATTCTTGTCAATGATTCCCTTACTTTAGCTGAGCTCAAGAAACTTCTAGGTGTAGTGCCTTCTAGAATGAAGAGTAACAATATTCCTTTGTCTTGGCTATGTGAGAATATTTCCCAATGTGAGACTGTGGCAAAGGGTGCTCGCATGTTCATGCTTCTTTTTATTGGGACCTTTTTGTGTTCGGATTTAGGCAGTACTATGAATCTGTGCTACTTGGGGAGCTTGAGAAAAATTGAACAAATTTGGAATTATGACTGGGGTGGCATGGCCTATACTACTCTGATGCATTTCATGACCCAAATCTCCAGGCGAAGCCTTTAAAGCTTGGGTAGGGCTCCATTTTTATGGCAAGTGAGGTTTGGTATTTATTTTGGCTATGTGTAGGTTTTGGAAAGTCATTTTGGCTACGTTTTAACGGTGTTGTGAATTTTTCAGCTCTGGATGTACGAGTACTTTGGAGTTGGTCCTAAAATTTGGGAAGAAGTTGCTAGCATTTTTCCTAGATTTCTCTGTTGGTTGCCCAAGCACCGTTTGTCTACACCTTCCAAGCGTTCTTTGGAAATTTCGCGCTTGGTGATTGATAATTTGACTATTGATGATGTGAGTTCTTTCCTCCTTCTCCTTTTAAATCTTTGGCACTTGGCTATGGTTCAATCTCTTCTCTTTCTGAGTTCCTTTGTGACTTTTCAGATGAACTTAAACCCTTGGGTTGCATGTGAGGGGTATGCTGAGTGTGAGTGGGCTTTAGAACTGAATGGCTGCCAATTATTGTTTGAACATGAGTATCCTCCTACCACAATTCCAACTTCTCCTTGTCACACTGTTCGATTGGCTGACTTTTTGGATGATGAAGAGATTGCTCGATGGCTATATCATTGCAGGAGTTGAAGGAAATTATTATGAATTTGTTTAAGATCATCTACAAGGCTACTTGGTTGGCAGAACGGTATTTCTCTTCCCTTCTAAGATCAAACTTTTATTTTGCAAATTTCTTTTCCATATTTTTGCTTGGTAACAATATTTGCATGTTGGATTTTCAGCCTCCATCTTCCATAGGAGAGGAAGGGGGAGAGGAAGAGGAAGAAATTCCCTCTCCTTACTATGTTGGTAGCTCTTCTAGTTCTTTCATTGAGACTTATCCTCATTTTCCAGCATGGCAGTGTAGTGTGATGAATCTTGATGGAACGTATAGTTCCATGCCTTTGACTAGGCCAAAGCACGTACCAAATGTTCCTTGGCTTGATCTAGTATGTTCTTGAATTTTCAGTTCTTTGTCCTTATTTCTTCTTGGCTTATTATATGGCTCTTGATCTGGCAAATTTGTGCTTCAGGTTGATGTGGATCTTGTGGAGGAAAGCATGCAGATGACTGGAGGCTTGCAATCGTTGGCTCGCACTCAATCCTCGTAATATGTGCTTAAGGATTCGAACTGGGTATGCCAAGTTGCTTTCTAAGTATCTCTTGCTTAAGCTTTGCTTGATGGTGGAATTAATACTTGATTCTATTGGCTTTTCAGGCACATAGAATTGAAACTGTTGATGCTGCCAGAAGAACTTTAGAGGAAAGGATCAGAAGCCTCGAACTTGAAAATCGTCAGTACGATCCTCGCTTCTTTGCAAGTCAAGAAGGAAACACTAAAGGTGGCTTTTCTAGAGGTGGATCAAGGAGATCCTCACGCAGGTGGACTCGGAGTCCTAATGATGTATGACTTGTATTTTTATTTTTCTTGCAAAAGAAGAGGAAGTGTTCCTTAGATAATCTTGTATTAATTTCCATATTTAGCTCTTTGCCCCTTGAATCATGTAGAGACTTTAACTAAGACAAGTTTAGAATTCACCTGATGAGATCTTGTAGTACTAATTTAAATTTATCTCGACTGGCTTTGATGTAATCTACATTCACTTGAATGAGGTGGAACCAAATGCCCCTAGTTTAAAATGAATGCATAATTTTTGGAAACCTTGGTTATGATGATTTTTTTTTTTTTAAGAAAAATGAGCCATGAGTGAATGCCCCTAGTTTAAAAAGAATGCATGATTTTTTGAAAATCTCAATGACTTGTTTTTTTAACAGATGATGATGACTTTTTTTTTTTTTTGGGTTGTGAAAATGAATGAGCCATGGGCGAATGCCCCTAGTTTGGAACATGAATTCATAAGTCTAAAAAAAACTTGATTTGATCTGTTTTTGAAAACAATGATGTAAGTGATGATTTTTTGAAAACAAGTGAGTTAGGCACGTTAGAATGCCTTAGTTTGACCCAAAAAAAAATCTTTTTGAATGTTAATCAATCTTTAAAAAAATTTCCGAGAGTGTGAAATTGCATGGAATTGCATGAATGTAGTAGGTGCCACTTGGCATATGAAGAATGCTATTCAGCACTTTTGGAGTGTCGTTCGACACTTTTAGAGTGCCGAATGGCACTTGGCCACACCATGATGCTCACACCATGGTGGGCCAACTCCTCACGCTTTTCCAATGCATATTTCTCATTTTCGCATTTTTTGAAAAACTTTTACTTCGTTTGTGATCATGAAACACTCTCCTAGTTAGCTACAAACTCTCTGAAACCTACTTCAAACTTGATTAGGAATTGATGCAACTTATATAAATGATTCTCCTGTGACAAATCTCTACTTAAAGGTTAGTAAAACACAATAATCACAAGAAAAAGTAATCCATGGCTAGCAATCATAATTTTTCTCATTCAACAGTTCATGATATCAACAAATGGGTTCGTAGCTTTGATTTCAGTATCAAAACCAATTTTACAGCCTTCAAACTAGAGAGAATTAAGGCTCTAAGGAATGTCAAAATATAGTGGGACTTTCTTTGTGCTGTTATGAAATTCTGGGATCCCAAAGATCATGTGTTTTGGTTTAACACTGCTAAACTCTATCCAACAACTAAAGAATTTTCTGCTATCTTGGGCTATGATCCTAGCAAGAGATCTGTAGCGGTTTCTTGTGATTCCAGGCATAAGGAATATTTTTCTGATGCTCTTGGTCTTCCTACTTCTATTACTGATAGTATGATTGAAGGTCAAATAATGAATCTTTGTGCAATTATCTCTCTACTGATTGATAAACACACCTATGGAGTGACTGACAATATGTAGAAAACTTCGGTTTGGCTTTATGCATGGTGGGAAAACTTTTGCTTTTCCCTAGAAGACACGGCTTTATGGATACTAGAGCCACAACTGTTATGAATCAAATTAAGGATGGTGATAATCCTGTTTCTTTGATCTTGGTAGAAACTCTTCTAGGACTAGATGCTGTGTTTCATGGTGGGGAAACTTAGATCTTCTTAGGGAGTCCTTTGACTTTGCAAATATGGCTAATGGAGCGACTGGACATGATTGCCAAGCCTACAACCGGTAAGAATGGGCCTAGCAATTTTCTTAGTAGGGTTGTAATCAAAACTGAATGCCAGACTGAGAGTGACTAGGTTCTTGAACAAGAAATGCAGTACCTCAATTCTATAGGACTGTTATTGGTGGAAATATCCACCCTATCTATTGAGGTCTCTAGGATTAGACCACATCTTCCTTGTTGGGTTGTAGAGGGAAACTTTCTACAAGGGAGATAGACTCTTGAGGCAATTCAAATATGAGCAAGGAATGGCCAATGGCAAAAAAAGAAGACGTTTCTCTCTAGTGGACACAAATCCTACTTCTGTAAAGAACATGCTATTGGGTTTAGGGATGGCTGACCGAGTGGACCAATCTTTTGTCAAGGTTCACTTTCACAGGATGACTACAGAATACTCTAATTGGTTGGTGAACAAGATTGTTGACAAGAAAGCTACAGGTGCCAATCTTTGTAGTTCTTTGTGCTCTTCTTCAAAATTTGCCCTATGTTTTTATTAGCAGCCTCAACTGCTCCATTGGTCTAAGGACGGTAAGGTGAAGACTTGTGGTATTGAATATTGAACTGTTGTAGCAGCTTCTCTATTTCTCCTTTGAAATGTTGCCCATTGACTATGATAATTTCATGTGGTACCCCATACCTACAGATGATATTGGTCTAAATGAATTAAGCAACTTTCTTTGAATTCAAAACCTTATATGAGGCAACTTCTACTCATTTAGTGAAGTAGTCAATGACTACAAGTATGAATTCATGGCCATTAGATGCTGTTGGGTGAATCTTCATAATAATGTCTATTCCCAATGTAGAGAATGGCCAAGGTGATGTCATGGTACGTAGTGGCATAGGTGGCATGTGCTTCAAATCTCCATGGACTTGATATTTATGGCATTTTCAGACATGAGCCACACAGTCGGCTTCCATAGTAGTCCAGTAGTAATCATGTTTCATTATCTTCCTTGATAGTATATGTGCATTCATATATGGCCCATAACTTGACTTATGAAACTCTTCAATTATTTGCTATGCTTCCTTGGCAGTTACACAAAGGAGATGAATTCCATCGTATGATCTTCTGTAGAGCCTTTCACCACAAATAATGTAATTAGTAGACAACCTCCAGATAGTCAATTAATTATTCTTGTCTGCAGATGGTGGGTATGTCCCATCCTTGAGATATTATAGGATGTCTGAATATCATTCACCTTCCCCACTCTTTTCTTCCTCTTCTTCTATTGTCATGTAGTAGGCTGGTTCTTTTTTTTGTTCCAACACCATTGGTCTAGCTTCATCTTCTTTTGGCCCCTCCATCATGGATGCCATGGTTGCTAAAGCATCTGCAATTTGATTCTTCATCCTTGGCACATATTGACATTGGATCTTGTTGAACTTTGATGCCCACTTCTGGAGACATTGATGAAAAGGCATCAGCCTTTCTTCTTTGATTTTCCATTTATTATGAATTTGAGTGATTATTAAGGTTGAGTCTCCATACACCTCCAACTCTTTCACTCCTAGGCCTAAGGTTGCTTGTAGGCCCATAATGCATGCTTCATATTTTGTGGCGTTATTGGTGGCATGAAAGTTGAGTCTGCTAGAAAATGGGATGTGTGCCCCTTTTGGAGAAATTAAGAGAACTCCAATTCCACTTCCATTTTGATTTGTTGCTCCATCAAAATACATCTTTTGTGATTCTACCTCAATCTCCATGATGTCGTTATCTAGAAAATCTCCTTGAATCTCTTTAGCTTCTTCTGGTGAACAATGGGCTAAGTGGTTGGCAATTGCTCTCTCTTTTACAGATTTCTGAGTCACATACTTAATATCAACTTCTGACAAAAGCAAAACCCATTTAGCAGTCTTCCCATCTTGCATAGGCTTTTTCATTAAGTACTTCAAAGGATCTATTCTTGCAATCAATAGAACCTTGTAAGCAAGCATATAATGTCTGAGTTTACAGGTTGCCCATACAAGTGGTACACATGTCTTCTCTAATAGTGAATATTTTTCTTCATAAGGCAACATCTTCTTGCTGATGTAGTAAATTGCATTCTCCTTGTGAGTCTCCTCTAGGTATTGAGCAAGTAAAGCCCCAATTGCTGTATTTGTAGTGGTGAGATACAACAACAATGGCTTTTCTGGAACTGGTGGAACAAGTATTGGCGGTTTCATTAGATAGTTCTTGATCTTCTCAAAAGCTTCTTGGCATTGTTCATTCCACACTATAGGGGCTTCTTTCTTGAGCAGTCGAAAGATTGGTTCACATGTCAAAGTGAGTTGGTATGAACCTGCTGATGTATTATATTCTCCCCAGAAATACTCGGATCTCCTTTTCAGTTCTTGGAAGCTTCATCTCTACAATTGCCTTGATTTTGTCAGGATCAACTTCTATTCCTCTTTGGCTTACCATAAACCCCAGCAATTTTAATGTGACTCCAAAAGTACACTTCTTCAAATTCAACTACAACTTGTAGAACAGGATTTTCTCAAAGAACTTCCTCAAAACTAGTATATTCCCTTCATGGTTTTTGGACTTCACTATCATGTCATTAACATCAACTTCTATTCTTTGTGGATTAAGTCACGCAACAAAGTAGTGACTGCATGTTGGTAAGTAGCACTAGCATTTTTAAGGCCAAATGGCATGACCTTGTAGCAGTATGTCCCCATGGTGTAATAAAGGAGGTTTTCTCCATATCTTCTAGAGCCATCTTAATCTAATTGTATCCTAAAAATCCATCCATAAATGTGAGCAATGCATGCCCTGCTGTGTTGTTAATTAGGACGGCAATGTGAGGCAAAGGAAAATCATCTTTTGGGCTGGCCTTATTCAAATCTTGAAAATCTACACACATTCAGACCTTCCCATCTTTCTTCGGTACCAGAAACACATTAGCTAACCACTCTAGATAGTTGACCTCTCTTAGGAATCCTGTATTGTACTATTTCTCCATTTCTTCCTTGATCTTGAGAGTCCACTCTAGCTTCATTCTTCTCAATTTTTGCTTGACTGGCTTCATGGTTGGATCTGTTGGAATGCAGTGCTGTACTATATCTATATCAATCCCAGACATGTCTTTATATGACCAAGCAAAGACCTCCTTAAACTCTGTTAACAATGCCACTGATGCATCCTTCTTTGAAGTGGTTAAGGTATTGCCCACTTGGATCATTTTAGGTTCATCATCAGTTCCCAGGTTAATGGGTTGGATTTCTTCTTTTATCGATTCTAGGTATCCATGTTTTAATTCCTTATTATTAAGAGTTTCTTTTACAATTTCAGAAATAAAAACATTCAAAGCCAGCAAATAAGCAGAATCATAAATCATATTAAAAGGGAAAGAGCTTTTAACTAACTCTTCAGGCTCAACTGGAAAACTATCACAAACAAACTTAACAGGAATAGAAACACTAGCAGAAATAGACTCAATAGGAACGGAAACAATGTTCTTGGCAAGAGTGACTGGCTCGGCAGTCTTGATCTTCTTGGCAAAAGTGTCTAACTTGTCGGTCTTAATTTTAATCCTGGAGTTGCACATCATTCTAATATGAATAATAATTCCAATGCTAGAGTTGCATTTAGAAGGTTTTGGATGCAAAAGGCTTAATCTAATTGATTCTTTGTGTCCATTCACCTTTTGATGTTTTTATTTTATATTTTTTATATTTTTTTATTTTTTTATTATTCTAGGATTTGCATTACATAAATTTATGCATTTCATGATAGGTTGTTTTTTTATTCTTTAAAAAAAAAAAAAAAAAGGGAAAGGAGGAAAAATTTGTTTTGCATTATCTCTCTTGGACTTGTAATCAAGGTTGGCTATATTATCTTTACATAACATGCTTATGTACCTTGTTTAGCTTGGATGAGCTTACTTTACTACACTTTGTTAGTTTTGGCTATGTAGTGCATGTTGTATGGGAATTGTTTATAGTTTTTGATCACATGATCTTGATTTTGAAGTCACATGCTTTTAATTGTAAGGACTAAACAATCCTAATAGAAATACATAAATAATCATCTCAACACTGTTTACTAGCCAATCATAAACACCTTAGTGCATATCATAAGATTTTGTGCTTGAGAAAGTGTAGCACATGCACAAAAACAACATAAGGTGTAGCTTTGGATTAATGCTAAAATTGGTCTATACATTATTGGGCTATGATAAATTCACAATGAAATCAAATTGGTGTGTACATTACTTGACTAATTTCATAATTTCAAATGAAATAAAATTGGTGCGTACATTTTGAGGCACAACAAGAAACTTATATGATTGCAAGCTTGTTTTCTAAGAGATGTGAGAGTTATATAATGCAACTCTTTAGGTGATAGCCACTTTCAAGCTTATGTGATGAATTTTGTAGAAATTGTGATTAATCACAATCTACTAATCACCTCACATGTATCTCATGTTTTTACTAGTTGCACACACTACACAAGTTATTATTTGCTAAACTTAGTACATGATATTGTGCGTGAAATTGTTTTGGCCATTCAAGATTATATATTCCTAGATTTTAATGCAAGATGTGTTTAATGTTTGAGTTTTTGAGGACAATTTGATTGAAAAACTTGTTTTAGAAAATCTGGGTTGAATTCTGTTAGGACATATGTGTTTTCACTTGTTAAGAACATATGTCACTTATTTATGTAAATTGGCTAAATCCTTTGACAAAACACACTCTACTTGTAATTGGGTAGTTTTAGGTGTTTTTAATACTTCAAGAAACAAGGTTTCAAGGTCAAGTGTTGAAGTCATCAAGTCTGTCCAAGAAAAAGCAAGCTGAAGTGCAAATTCATTAAAACTCGACACCTGCTCGATAGCTACCTCCACACCTGCTATCTGTCAAGATTTATAATTTCAGATTTTCTGATCTGATTTTCTTGGGATCCGTGAATATGCTTTTGAGCCTTCTTTTCTCCAAACCTTAAACATATAAAAGGATTGTTTTAAGAGCCGTCAAGTGTGACACAAGTTGTAAAAGCATTGAGCAATCTCTGTTCAAGCAAATTGTGATAAAAAACGAAATTCTTGACCTAGTTCATCTTCTCTGAAGAAGTTGCTGTGTATTTGTACCAAATGGTTTTGTGACCAAGCATCTTCCTAATCTTCATCATGTAGGATGAACTGAAGAACTTTGTAGCCAACCTCTATTCCTTAAGTTGGTGTTTTGAAGTCGCGTACTAGGATCTGCGCATTGATTAGTCTCGTACTTGGGAGCCGTGCATCAAAGGTGGGAACTGTCACTACAGATCAAGTCCAATTGGGTATTGGGGTAAAGGTTCAACTGTAGGTTGGTAAGGTACTTAGGATTCCTTTACTTGTAACTACTTGATTTGATAATAGTGGAGTTTTGGGAGTGGTGACTTGAAAATCACCCGATGGGATTTTTTCTGCGAGGTTTTTCCCTATTTGTAAACAAATCACCGTGTCATTTAATTTCCGTTGCATATTTAGTTTTTGGTGATTTGTTTGTGCTTCCACGTAATTGCATGATAAATTGATTAATGAATAACTTTGCTAATTAATTAATTGGTTTAATCACAAGGGGTCATTCAGTTTGTGGCCTATCAAGTGGTATCAGAGCGGGCACACTCTGATTATGTTTAATCTTTGCTGTGTTGATCCATTGACCCCTGCTTGTCATGGATAGAGGACAGTCATTAATTATACCTCCTTTATTTGATGGCACTAACTATGCATACTGTAAAATACACATAAGAGCTTTCTTGCAGTCTTTAGATAAGAAGATGTGGCAAGCTGTAGAGATTGGCTAGACCAAGCCAAAAGAAGAATCGACCGATTGGGATGACGCAAAGATCAAGGCGGATAACTTCAACAGCAGAGCGTTAAATGCCCTATTTAGCGCAATCACCAATGAAGAGTTTAAGAAGATATCCTCAACTGAAACTGCTAAGAAGGCTTGGACCATCCTCCAGACAAACTATGAAGGAACAAAGGCTATCAAAGATTCAAAGCTTCAGAGGCTCACTACAAGCTTTGAAGAAATTAAGATGGAGGAGGATGAGTCGTTTGATGAGTTCTATGCCAAGCTAAAGGACATAGTGAACTCAGCCTTAAATGTTTGGGAAACCATCCCTGAACTCAAGGTTGTAAGAAAGGTGCTCAGATCTCTACCTGAGAAATTCCATGCCAAAATTACGGCAATAGAAAAATCAAAGGATATTGACAAAATTCCTTTGACTGAGATGGTTGGAAACTTGCAGACCTATGAGCTAGGACTATCTAGGATTGGCAAAACGAGTAAAGGCAAGAGCATGGCCTTGAAGGCAAAGAGAAGTGATACAGATGAGTTTCCCGATGATGAAGATTTTAAGATGAAGTCCTACATTACATGGCAGTTTAAGAAGTTTATGAAGAATGCTAATGGGAGGAACTTCGACAAGGATCGCAGATAATCCAGTTTTTCTCAGTTTAAGAGCCAAGACAAAGGGAAGAAGGACACTGAGGATGGCGGTCAGTACACTATTCTAGCTGGACCAAAGTGCTTCAGATGTCATGAATTCGGTCACATGAAGCATGAATGCCCAACATATCTCAAGAGCATTGGGAAGAGTAAGGCACTTGCTGCAACCTTGAGTGACACTAAGCCCGAAGATGATTCCGACAATGAGGATGATGAAATCTTAAATGCCTTCACTGTCACAGTCAATCCTACTGAAGGGTTGTTGAAGAAATGGATAAAGAAGAAGAACTGGTAAAGCCCAAATTTAAGAAAATGGATGATTAAGATGATATCCATTCAGCCTATGAGAAGCTTTACAAGCTCTCTGAGAAGCATGAGAAATTATATAAGCTGGCCGCCTAGAAACTTAGTGATATGGAACTTGATCGTGAAGAGTTGTCCACAAAGTTTGATGAGGCGAATCAAAATATTGGAGCACTGAGATTTGAGAACAACTTTTTGGCTGAGAATACCAAGAAGCTTGAAGCTAAGTTGTTTCAAATTAGAGCTCAATTGGAGAGGACTTCAAGTGCAAAGCTCGATGAGATGCTTAGTAATCAGAAAACTGCTTCAAATTAAACAGGCTTAGGGTATGGTCTCTCTTTCTCTAATACTGCTTCTACTAGTAACACTGAAATTGAGAACACTGATGTTAAAATTGAATTAGCTAGTAAGAACTTAGACAATGGTAAATCTATCTTAGGAGCACCCCCTAATCAAAATAAGAAAGATGCTAAAAACCCTAGGACTAAGAAGGCTAACTCTCAAAAGCCTAAACAAAAGAAGAAGCATCTCTGTCATCATTGTGGAGCTGCCGGTCATACTCGACCTAATTGCTATAAGTGGCTAGCCACTCAACAGAGCAATGGCAAGATAGCATCTGGAGGCCAAAATCAGCTTCAATCCTCTCTTGCTCCTCTTGGAGATCTTCTGAAAGCCCTCATGTTCCTTTCAAACTTGAACGGTTTCAATTCTGCCCCCTCACCATCTGTTCAAGGGTTCAATTAAAGGAAAGGTTCTTCCAAGGTGTGAAAGAAAAAGGACTCTAAGTGATTTCATCACTTTCTTTTCCCTTCTTGTTTTTCTTGTTTGTTGCATTGCTTGTGTGTTTTGAATTTTTGTTAAGTCAGTCTAGTTTTATGCTTTGTTTTGGTTTAACATGTTTTTGTGTGTTTACTTTCAGTTTTGTTTACTTTTGTTTTTAATATATAAAAACAAAAACAAAAAATTAAAAAATCAGAAAAATACAAAAACAGTGTGTGTTTTGTGTACTTTAGTACTTGTGTACCTTGGATGGCCATTGAAACAAAGTTTCTAAACTTTGTATCTTTTGTAGCTTAGATGAGCATCTCTATGCACAACTAAGCAAGTGAGCTTTGTGACTCTTGTTTGTGATGAGTAAGATTAAGTTATTTCTTAAAGCTTAACACTCATATCACTCTTTTTGACGGGTAGGACTAGAAAATCCTAACAGAAAGGCATAAATAACCATCTCACCACTCTTACTCGCCAATCATAATATGACATTTGTATGCTTCGGCATCGCAAAAGTGCAGTGTCAAAGACATTCGTATGCTTCTGCATAGCAAAAGTGTGATGTCAAATGCTTAACATCTTGCATATTTCTTTTCTCTTTTTTATATGCCCATATATGATATGCTAAAATAAAAGAATATATGTAAAGAAAATAAAAGGCAAAAAGATAAAAAAATGCTTTAAATATGGTTGCAAGCGTGTATTATAGGAGATGTGGGAGTTATAGGATGTACCTTGAAGGTGATAGTCCCCATTAAACAGTTATGATTGTGTGTGAGTTAAAGTTATTTTCTCATATCTCAGATTGTCATAACATGTATACACATATGCAATATTGCGATGTTTTTCACACACAACACGTAATATTCTTTGCTACTTTTGATACATGTGCAGATACAATGTGATTTGGCTATCACAAAGGTTTTACATGTGCTAATGTATACTCACTAAACTGTCTTAACTTGTTTTTGAAACATAAAATTGGATAGACTTGTTTAGTGTGTGTGTGTGTGTGTGTGTTTTGAGGATCCATGTGCTAATTTTTTATTGAGAAATGATTTTGAGAGCTTAAAATGTTGATTGGATCTTTGGTTGAGGTGTATGTTGAATTGCATTCATGTCTATGTTTTTCTCTTCTCGAAAAACTGCTTTTTTAACCTGTCTCGACACCTCCTCGATACCTGGTCATCTGTCAAGCTTCTCAAGCCTTTTTCTTATCGCAATCTCGACACCTCTTTGACACCTAGTGGATCGATTGAGAAAGTTCCTGTCTCCTCGATACCTTCTTGACACCTTGTCGATCGATTGAGCTTCTATTCTTTGAAATTGTTCTTGTACCTCGACACCTCTCGACACCTCAATTGTCGAGATTTACTTAAGTGTCTATATAAGGATTTTTCACAATTTTTCTCTCATTCTCTCGATCTGTCCGAGGTGTTTCATCTCCCAACCACCTTTCTCTTACTCAAATCTTCAAACCCGCTTCATTTTCGGTCTTCCCTTGGTTTCAATCACTTGGTAAGTTCATTTTTCCATCCCTTTCTCATGCATTTCATGTTTTGAAACCTAGTTTTTGGGATTTTTGAAAAATTTTGGGGTTTTTCAAAATTGATGAGTTTTTCTTGAAATTTTAGGTTGGGTTTTCACTTAAATGCTTTCAAAATGACATACATTGCATTCCATGTGCATTTGAATGATATTTACATGCATTTAAATGTGTGCTCTATGCTATGTGCTGGTAGGATTAGATTGGGCTGAGCCCATGATGCCTTTTGATTTGCATGTCACATGCTCATGCATTCCCATGCATACGTTCTTTTTGTTCAACATATTTGATCTACTTGAACTGTGTTGCGACTTTTCTGATTGTCTGCCTCTCTATCTCTTTCTCATTCTTTTACGTTAGTAGTGTCTATGGCACCCAAACGTAAATCCACTCCTGCTCGAAACCCTCTACGTTCTAGAGCTTCCTCTTCTTCTGACTCTTCTCCTCTTAACCTTTGGTTCCGTGATGGAGATGCCCACAAGGCATTTTCAGAGAACTTTTCTCGACGAGGTGTTCATTCGGAACGCCAAGTCATTCTGGCAGACTTTGCTGACACTAACCTTCCCTCTGTCATTCACAGGAGGGGACGGGAGTCACTGTGTGACGTCCCGGCCACTTGTCCTCTCATGCTGATTTAGGAGTTTTACTCCAATATGAACGGGATAGATCGTTCAGTACCTCTCTTTTTCACTCGCGTTCGAGGTACGCGCATCCCCGTCACACCGCAGCTAGTTGCGAATGTGCTTAAGGTTCCTAGGATAGAGTTTCCTGACTATCCTTCTTGTGAGCGTTTGAGGATTGTTTCCAAAGATGAGCTCATCTCTGCCTTTTGTCAGTGCCCTGCTGATTGGGGTGAGCATCAGTACACATCATGTAGGCCTTTTGCTAAAGGTCCTAGATTCCTAAACATAGTGATGACTTTTGTACTCCATCCTCTCTCTCACTACAACTCTATCATAGAGCCTCATGCTCGATTTTTGTTATCTCTTTTAGAGCATCTTACTATAGATTTTCCTTCTCACTTTATTTTTTCTATCATAGATGTTCATCTTGATTCGATGTCCCGTGATAAGCTCATCTTTCCTTCCGCTATCACGAGGATCTTATGCCATTTTTCTATTCGCTTTCCTGTGTCTGACCACTTCACACACATTTGTGCCATAGATGCCGCTACCATAAAACGTAGTGAGGCGTAATTTAGGTCGCGACAGACGAATTCTACTCCTCCCTCTCGTTCGGCTCCATCCAGATTAGCTCCATCTACATCTGCTCCTTCTTCCTCTACGGGCGATGTATCTCTAGGAGACATTATGGCGCAAGTGCAACGCATGGACACTTGCCTTAATACACTCTCCGTTGAGTTGTATCAGGTGAATGCTCGTGTTGGTCGTATTGCACGACGGCAGGCGATCATGGGTGGTTTTGCTCCAGAGGCTACTCCTTCACCACCTACTCCAGCATCTTTAGATTTTGAGGATGAGGATGATGATGATGATGATGATGATGATGATGGAGATGCTAGCTCTACTGATGAGATGTCTACATGACACTCTACCCTTTGTCACTCGTGACAAAAAGGGGGAGTAGGTTTTGGGTTATGAGAGTAGTCCTCTTAGGGGGAGAGTTAGTATAAGACATTTTTGATAGGGGGAGTGTTGATATTCTTGAAGGATGTAGTGAGGTTTTGATGTATCTTTTCTTTTCTATTCTTTATAGATACATAGATCTTGTATATGAGGTCCTTTGACCTTTCTTACATTCATTGTACTTATACTTCTTTATATATGTGGATGTATATTTCTTTCACCGCTCTCTTCAAGTGTTGTTTCTTATCTATCTTTATACACATGTTCATTATACTTGTATGCAATCTATTATTTCTATTTCACATAAGATGCCTTGATGAGTTTTATTTAAAGTGTTTCAGAAATACAGGTTGTCAAAGTCTACTTGCCATAAACTCTCTTCTTGCAAAGTTTTTCAAGAGTTTGTGTTAGGATAGATTTTATTGTATCAACAAGTGAATATGAGTTGAGTGATTTATGACTTCTCTCATATGTTCATTTGTTTGTTGTGGTTTTGTCACGGATTGCCAAAGGGGGAGATTGTTAGGACATATGTGTTTTCACTTGTTAAGAACATATGTCACTTATTTATGTAAATTGGCTAAATCCTTTGACAAAACACACTCTACTTATAACTGGGTAGTTCTAGGTGTTTTTAATACTTCAAGAAACAAGGTTTCAAGGTCAAGTGTTGAAGTCATCAAGTTTGTCCAAGAAAAAGCAAGCTGAAGTGTAAATTCATTAAAGCTCGACACCTGCTCGATAGCTACCTCGACACCTGTTATCTGTCGAGATTTATAATTTTAGATTTTCTGATCTGATTTTCTTGGGATTCATGAATATGCTTTCGAGCCTTCTTTTCTCCAAACCCTAAACATATAAAAGGATTGTTTTAAGAGCCATCAAGTGTGACACAAGTTGCAAAAGCATTGAGCAATTTCTGTTCAAGCAAATTGTGATCAAAGACGAAGTTCTTGACCTAGTTTATCTTCTCTAAAGAAGTTACTGTGTATTTGCACCAAAGGGTTTTGTGACCAAGCATCTTCCTGATCTTCATCGTATAGGATGAACTGAAGAACTTTGCAGCCAACCTCTCTTCCTTAAGTTGGTGTTTTGAAGTCGCGTACTGAGATCTGCGCATCGGTTAGTCACGTACTTGGGAGCCGTGCATCAAAGGTGGGAACTGTCACTACAGATCAAGTCTAATTGGGTATTGGGGTAAGGGTTCAACTGTAGGTTGGTAAGGTACTTAGGATTCCTTTACTTGTAATTACTTGATTTGATAATAGTAGAGTTTCGAGAGTGGTGACTTGAAAATCACCCGGTGGGGTTTTTGCCATGAGATTTTTCCCCATTCGTAAACAAATCACCGTGTCATTTAATTTTCACTGCATTTTTAGTTTTTGGTGATTTATTTGTGCTTCCACGTAATTGCATGATAAATTGATTAATTAATAACTTGGCTAATTAATTAATTAGTTTAATCACAAGGGGTCATTTAGTTTGTGGCCTATCAAATTCAAGTGTTTTTGAAAGGTTTTTAATCTCATACTCATGCATTTTATTCATGAAACAGTATGCTTTGAGGAGTTCCTACATTAAATTGCTTTGTTTTTCAAAAATTTGAGTTTTCTAGATTTTCGACCGATCAATAATGCAATAAAAATTTTGGTTACAATTTGCCTAGCTCGATCGGTGCTTGATTGATGTTGGATAAATCGAATATGTTTTTCGATCGATCGAAGCTAATTTTCAATCGATTGAAAATCGGTCAATGAGTGTTTTAAAACAGTTTTCTCACGTGTTCTTCACACTTTTTAAAACTTTTCAATCACTCCTTTGACTATTCTACTTTGACTGACCCAATCTAAGCGAAATTTGTCATTTGCTTCCACAAATTTCCCAAGGGCTTTTGACTTCTTATGCTTCTAAGTCACTTTTACCCTTTCTTTTTCAATTTATTCACATTTTTCGTGCATTTAAAAAAAAAAATGGAACCTAGGGATTTTGGGATTTTTGTTCAAATCAATTGTTTTTTTTTTATCAATTTTGTTTAATGGGTTTTTGTCCTTGGATGTTATTAACATGATTCCCATGCATTAATTTGTTTAATTTTGTGATTTGGAAAAAATTGAAACTTTTAGGGCTTGAAACTTTAAGAAATTGGGGATTTTGTTCAATTGGGCTAAAATTGATGAAATTGACTTGTGTTATTGGTTGATTATGTCATTATATGATGTTATCTAACTAGTGTAATGATAAATTTATCAATTTGTTGGGATTTTTGAAATTGGGTTTTTCAAAATTTGGGGATTTTGGTTTAAAATTCTTTGTTCAAGTCAATTGATGGTTTATGAGGTTATTTTGAACAAATTTCAATGCATTAGAGCATGCATCATATGTGCATTCATCTCATGCATCATATAGATTGTTATTTATTGAGATTTTTGTGCTTTAACTCTCTCTAATGCAGTCTGCCCTTGTGTTTTCTTTTTATTTCTATTCTCTTTTTTGTCTACTCTCTTAGCATCATGGTTAGGAAAATTAAAGAAAATAAGAAATCCACCACCACGTCTACCCCTGTTTTTGAGAGTGAGAGGTTCAGAATCGAGAAAACCCAAGAAACCTACGAGAAGCTTAATATCTATAGGTCGGTTTGGGCTAAGCATAAGGTAATTCTAGATGAGTTAGATCCAGCAATTAGTAGGAACTTTGAGAGTCAAGGTTGATTACCATTTTTAGATATACAGCATCCCCCTCCTGCTGTCTTGATTAGAGAGTTCTACTCGAACCTCTCTATCCACTCCAATGATTCCAACACTCAGGTTGTGAGAAGTTGGATAAGGGGTGAAGAGTATGTCATTACACCCCAGGTAGTGGCCTCTGCTCTTGGTGTATCTTTGGTAAGGCAGCTTGTGTATCCTTACACTGAGACCCCTCCACTTGATGATATTATGTCCTTAATCACCGGTACTACCATTAGATGGGGTACTGATCCTCGGATCACCTCCCATGAGCTTACTAAGCTCAATTATCTGTTTTTTCAGATATCTTGTCATTCCATTTGGCCTATCTCTCATTTACACACTATTCCTCTTAAGAGATGTGTGTTTTTGTACACACTCATCACTAATGCTCCTATGAGTTTTCCTACTCTTTTTATTTGTTCTTCAAGCGACCCCACTGCTGAGGAGTATGTCGATCCCACCGCCTCTGTTGATCCTTCACCTTCTTCTTCAAGTGATTCATCCATTCGGGTTATGCTAGATACTGTCATGACCGTTCAGGCGGCGCATGGACAAATTTTTTTGGATGTGCTTGAAATTTCAAATAGCGTTGAAAACACTATGAATGTTTAAACCCCCAAAATACAAATTATCAATTCAAACTTTATATCAAACAATGTATGTATGGAAAATGATTATAAGCTTATACCATAATTGATAAACAATCTAAATCAAATAAAATCACATTCACAGCAGAAATTAAATGGCAAAGATTAAGGGAAGAGAGATGCAAACACAAGGACAACATAGCAATGTGTTATTGAAGAGAAAACTGAAGCTCTCGGTGTAAAACCTCTCCACCGCCCTCCAAGTGGTCAATAATCCACTAGAAAATGAAATTGGGATATATGAACAACAATAGACCCTCCAAGCCTAATCTACCCAGGTACTTAGACCCTCCAAGCTTCTTGCTCCAATGATGTTACGCTGAACCTTTGTCTTTTCTAGCTTACTAGATTCCGCTGTAACCCATAGCATCAACCAGTAACCATTGGTCCCTTCTTAACTGCTTCCCAAAGCACCAAATAGCCTTCTCACAGATATGGGTATGGTGAAAAAAGGATTTGAGTAAGAACCTCTCAAAGATGTAACAATGGAAAGGATGAAAGTAGAGGAATTTGAAAAGTTTCTATGTGAAGATTATGGATGAATCAATCTTGTTTTTCTCTAAGGTTTCTCTCTCAAAATTCTCTTTGAAAGCTCTCTATATTTCATGGGTTTAAGCAGGGGTGGCTCTACAGCTAGCCCAGGGGGTTCAAATGAACCCCCTGGCTTGGCCAAAAAAAATAATAATAATATATAAAGTTTTAATTTTATTTTACTCCTAAAATAAAATTTTGAACATTCTGACTCTAAATTTTGTTTAAACCCAATTGAAATAAACTTGAAATATGATCATTTTAGTGCTATTTTCATAATATTTTTACAATAAAGGCTAAGTGACAAGTTGTAATTGGCTTTTTATTTGAACCCATAATTGATGTCACTTTTTTACATATTTTTAACAACTTAACACCTAGATTTTATTGCATAAATGTTGTGTCAATAGCATTATTATTAAAATGGCTCATTTGTTAATAAATAAACTTTCTCTCCGAACTCTAGCTTACTTTGCCTTTGATGGAAAATAAAACTGTTTTTTCTTAAACTTTTCTACTCTAGCTTACTTTACCTTTGATGTAAAATAAAACTGTTTTTTCTTGCACTTTTCTTCTTCATCGGCAAAAAATTACATCATACCAACTATTCTGTAATTAAATATATGATTCTTTTCTCATTCTCTCTATATTTTCTTTCTATCTAATCAAGTAGTTTGATAAGTGTTCTAGAGTTTTTTTAGTCCAAAACATCTTTTAGTACTTACTCCAATTCCAAGAGAATGACCACTTGTCTGGTTAAAAATCCATACACTTCAAAAACAAAATATTATATTAGTTACTATTTTTTTTTTCTTTGTTTCACGTTTACTCCCATACCTACTCTTGTATGTGTTACTATTCTTCTTTATCATATATTTTTATTTAATTGGTATTGCATACGATTATAATGAATTATTATTAATTTGACAAATTTTATGATTATTTATTTAATTATATTTATTTATGCATTTAATTGTTGTTGTCTTACATACCGATCTTTAAACTATTAATAATTTTTTTAGACTATTGTATAGTATAGTTGCATTGTATACTACTTAGAATATTGTGTTAGATTATTGCATGTTATATGAAAACTTTATATATATATATATATATATAATAATAATAATAATAATAATAATCATTTTATTTTTTACTCATCCACAACAAAATCCTAGCTTAAGACATTAATGACCCCCCTAGAAAAAAATACTGGAGCCGCCACTGGATTTAAGGGGTATTCATACTTGGATGAGAAAGGAATGCGAAGAGTCAGTTTTTCCCAAATAGGGTGGTCTGGTGGCTTGGCCTCGTGACTTGACTGAGTCACGAGTTCAAGCCGCGAGATAACAGAACGGTTAAGTTGGACTTTTTGTCCTGTAGTGCTCCAACACATGCGACTGTTTATCTTCTCGTACGCTTCACTCATGTGTTGCATTTGGCGGCTTACCAGTCGCAAGTCACTCGCGAATCCCAGCTGCGAATCTCTGCATCTTGCACAATCTTGAGCATTTCTTCACACTCTCTCACTCACTACTCTTATATGTTTCCTACCTAAATACAAGGTTACTAATTGCTAAATTACAAGCAAATTTGGCACGGAATAAAGCCAATACAATGGTTGATTAAATTCAACCTTACAATGCTCACGGAGCTTCAAGCTTTGCATGCCGATTTGGGTGGTGCTCGACGGTCTTCTCCACTACCTCCTTTTGATGATGAGTCCTGATTGCCCTTTAGCAATTCATCACAAAAAAGGGGAGTACATATTGGTTTATGCATGGAGATAGAGGGAGTTTTTTTTTTTTTTTTTTTTTTTTTTTGTATATATTGTGTCTGGGAGCTTCATGATGTGTATTTGTTTTGGTGATGATATATTTTTTATGAGTTGTATATGTTAGGGGGAGACACTATGTTTTATGTTTCTTTTATTGTTTCTGTTTCACATGTGATACAATGGTTATTGATTTATATTATGAGGTTATTCATGATATATGTCTTTTATTTTTTGTTTTGTGAAACCAAGAATTTTCTTTTGTTTTTACTTGTATTTTCCACACATGCATTTATGTGTTTGTTGAGTGTTTTAGGAATATACAGGTTTATTCAGTCTTGCTGCTGTCTATACTAGCAACTAATAGATAGTAGTTAGGTTGAATTATTTTTGGGCATGTTAATTTTTTTTTTTTTAAAGGGTTGTTTGTAACTTTGAGCATTTCAATTTTGTGATGTGTTTTGTCACAGATTACCAAAGGGAGAGTTTGTTAGGTTTTAAGACTTTAGGAACTAAATGTTTTAGAACTTCAATGTGTAATGTATTGGCAAACCATGATCAAAACTTAGAATCTAGATTTAGGTTGCTCATAGTGTGTTTATTTGTGAAGTTGGAATTGAGTGATTGGAGGATTTATTTGTCCAAATCTGCAAGCCTTGATCAATCAAAAATTAGGCTTGATCAATCGAACCTCATGCAAATTATTTTTTCTGTAGAATTTCCAAGTCAGCCCAAGCCTGGTTTGACGTGTAGGGTTTTATATTTTACTCCAAGTATAAAAGGAAAAACCCTAGCCACGTTTTTGAGGTTGTTGATATGCTGTGTGTTATATCTCTTATGAGATCTAGGAGTGTTTACCTTCATACACACTTATAACTTTAGGAGTTCTAAAGTCACAAGTGGGAGTACTTGTGGTTACAGTGGATCAAGGAAAGAAGTAGTCTGTAGACTCAGAACTGTCACGTGGTCATAGTAGTAAGTTTTCTACACGATGTAGCAATAGGATGTTAGTAGTCTAAGTTTTACTGTAAAAACTTTAATTCTTTCATAGTGGATCTGTTTTACCTTTTAGATAGTTAAGTTAAATCCTCCCCAGATTTTTTATCATTTTGGTTTTTCAGGGTTATCATATCGTGTGTTATTTACTTTTTCGCATTATTTACATGATATGATTTGAATGTGTTAACCTAAATATGAATAATTTATCTAAGTAATCACTTGGCTAAATAACTAAGTTAAACTACTTGTGTTTTAAGAGGTCTAAAAATGTACGCTTTCTTCTCTCTCTTTCTTTTTCTTCTCTCTTTCTCCGCCACTCCCTTCTTCTTTGTCAACTCTCTTCCTTTCTTATTCTTCTTTCTTCTCCAATCTCCAGAATCTTCACCTCTCCCTTCTTTTCTTTTCTTTTCTTTTTTCTCTGTTTTTCCTTTTTTTCTTTTTTCTGTCACTCTACGCCTCTATGTCTTTTTTTTTCCCCCTAGTTGTGGATTCCATGTGATTGTGGGTGGTGGTGGAGTTGGGTTGATTCCATGTGATTTGGGTTGTATAAATGGAGTTGATTCATCTCTTCATATATATATATATATATATATATATATATATATATATATATTTAGAGTTTTGTGTTGATTTTGATGATTTTTTTTTTTATTAAGTAGTATTGGGTGGTGGTGGGTGGATTGTTGTTGGTGGTGGCAGGTTGTACCTGTGGCTGTGGGTGGTGGTGGCAGGCTGTGCTTGTGTATAGTGGTGGGTTTGGGCTTTTTTTTTTTTTTTTGGTTGTGGATTCCATGTGATTGTGGGTGATGGTGGTAGAGTTAGGTTGATTCCAAGTGATTTGGGTTTTATAAATGGAGTTGATTCATCTCTTTATTTATTTTTGTTAGAGTTTTGTGTTGATTTTGGGGATTGTTTTTTTGAAGTAGTATTGGGTGGTGGTGGCAGGTTGTACTTGTGGGTGGTGATGTCGGCCTGTACTTGTGTATGGTTGTGAGTTTGATACAATTTTGTGCTTGTGTTTACGTATGATGGTGGGTTTCTATTTTGTATTTTTTTTTTTATATTGATGATTTTTTTTTTTAATATTTTAATGTATAGAATTGAAAAATAGAAGATATAATGAATGGTAAATTTAAAAATGGTATATATTAAATAATAAAGTAAATTTTTGAATGTATTAAAATGACATGTTTATATAAAAGCATCCGTATCAAATGTGCCAAATGCCAAATATTTGGCACACCAAATACTAAAAACACTCATTTATCAGATGTGTTAAATGTTCTAAATTTTTGCAATATGCTACAATGCCATCACAATTTTGGCACTGTACGGACAAATGTGGCATAATATATATTATTATTTTATTATCTTTTCTCTCTCCTCATCACAGTATCATATCACTCTCTCCGTCTCATCTCTGTCTTCTCTCTCATCTCTATCTTCTCTCTTTGTCTTCCACAGCACACCGAAGACCAATGGCCACCACTCAACGCCGCCGATCACACCACTCGACGTTGCCGACCAATGGCCACCACTCTTCTCGCTTCGGGTTCTTTTTTTTTTTTTCCTTTTTTCTTTTTTCCGTTCACTTTTTTTGGCTGTGGTTTGATGGGTGGGTTCGGATGGGTAGATCGGTGGTGGGTGGGTTCGAGTTGTGGGTTATGGCGGTGGGTGGATTGAGTTTCATGGGTTGATTATGGGTTATGGCGGTGGGCGAATCGGCTGGTGGTGGGCGAATCGATTGTGAGTTATGGCGGTAGGTGAATCGACTGGTGGTGGGTGAATCGTTGGTGATGGTGAATCTCTGTTCTAATCTCGGTGGTGGTTTTTTATTTTTATTTTTTTTTTCTGGTGATCTGTTTTGTTCGATTTCTAGTTATGGTTGTTGTTGTAGTAGTAGTAGTAGTAGTTGTTGTTGTTGTTGTTGTTATTGTTGTTGCGGTGGTGGTGTCGATCTCTGTTCTGATCTCGGTGGTGGTTTTTTTTTTCCTGTTGATCTGTTCTGTTCTGGTCTGTTTTCTGGTTGTGGTTGTAGTTGTTGTTGTTGTTGTTGTTGCTGCTGCTGCCATGGTGGTTGATGATGACGATGATGATGGAGGAGGAATTTAATATATTATTTTAATGTGTAAAAAATATTATTTTAATGTATAGAATTGTAGTATAAAACATCTGATAAATAAGATGTTATAAAATGACGTGGTAAAATAATAAAGTAAGATTTTAATGTGACAAAATGACATAATTTTTGCCACATTTAATGCGGATGCTCTAACACCTAATAAAAATACTCTTACAATACCACCTCACAAAAGCCAAACCATGGCACCGTCAAGTCAGTCCTCGTGAGTTGGGTCAAAAATAAAAATATAAAAAGTCAGTCCTCGTGACGGTGACAGCCATGCATGCACCACGTGATCGATGCCAATCTCTATTTTACATAACAGAGCATATATATATATATATATATGCACCGCCACCACTCACCACACTCTTTCTCTGCCTCTCTGACACGAAGAACAGTACGCGTCGTTATGAATTCTGCTATATAAATGGTAGGACACAACTCCCAAAACCGCTTGTGCTTCAATTCTGTAGTTGTTTTAGAATTAATTTCAGTAGGAGTTAGGCTAAAAGAAAAATAAGAACATCATGGAGAGGAAGTCACTTGGGCTTTTCATGCTGCTATTCATTGTCTTGGCTTCTCGTAAGACTCTCTTTCGTTCATCATCTTATGGAAAATATTAAACCTAGCTGTTAGAAATTTTACTTTGAAATATGTATTTACTAACCGATATATAATTAAATGTGATCGGTAGAATTTTTCTTTTTCTTTTTTCTTTTTTATTTATTTATTTATTTTTTTTATGATATAGGTGACACATTCGCTCTTATTTTATTTCTTTTCCAAATTTGATTTCTTGGATCACTTATAATAATACTAAAATGTGGTTTTTGTGTGTGGGTTTTATGATATTAGAAGTGATGGTGGTGCCGACTGAGGCAAGAGTTTGCGAGTCACAGAGCCATAAGTTCAAGGGTGCATGCATGAGTAACCACAACTGTGCTCTGGTGTGCAGGAATGAAGGTTTCTCTGGTGGTAGATGCAGAGGATTCCGTCACCGCTGTTTCTGCACTAAACTTTGTTAATCGGTGCAAGTGCAATGAAACGATATGTTTGCAGCATATATAATTGCATCAGCTTTTGATTGTAGTGACGAATAATAGTTATTTTTAGTTCCAGCTCTAGAGTTTGTGGTGGTGATGTGCAAATAAATTGTTCTCCCCCATATTGCTTATAGTTTTTCGGTTGAGTAAAGTGTCATCCAGTCATGACTTGCATGCTCAAGGAAATAGCAATCATTTTATTTTAAACATCAATTTGCTTCTTATTATTGTCAATTTATATATCATAAGAGATTCTCTCCATAGCATGACCATGTTGTTTAACCATACCACATATATATATATAGATAAGTAATCATTCAAATTTTATAATAAGGACTCACTTTGGAAACTGAGATTGTTTATTTCATTGTCCAATATTTTATTTATTGAATTTGACCGTAAAAACAGTGTTATCTCATTTAAAATTCTAAATAATATGTCAAAATCTGCACGTTTATAATTTATTGAAGTGACATATTATAAATGGTCTTTATATTCATAATATTATGCTCATGCAACACACAACTTAAATTACATGTAAATAAATCGAATTTATATTAAGAGTTAGTAAGTCACTTGAAACTTTAATAGATATATGTAAAGTAAATTAACTATTTAATAATTTTTAAGTCACATGAAAATAACACATTAATTTACGACTTGTAATACATATATATATATATATATATATATATTCAGTCATTTTACTATATTAAATATAAAATTATGATCTTTTAAATTACTAGAAATTTTGGTAAATTTGTTAAAACTTTTGTTTACGTAAAATATGCTATACTAGCAATGGAGTTTAAAGGTAAATTATCTTAATAATTAATGAAAGTGTAGATAGCTGATGTAATCACCTCTTCTGGGATCAACTTAGCTAGATATTCATGAAGCTTCACCACACAAAAAATAAAAAATAAAAACACTTTCAAAGAGAACCCACTTAGAAAAATAGAAGCCATGAAATGATCAAAATGTAACCCAAATCTATTTTCTTTTTATTTTTTTGTAAGTGTAGTCTATGCCCCTTATAGTGCTAGAATAAAGGCTAACTGTAGCTTTTTAACGATATTATCAATGAATCAAAATCTTGAAAAAGCATATGACCGTCTTGAATGATTGTTTATTCAGAAAATGCTTGAATTCTTCCAAATTACCCCTAAACTGATTCATGTTATTATGAATATGATTTTCTCAACTCATTTTAATATTATGTGGAATGGTACATCTTTATCACCTATTATTCCATCTAGGGGGAACGTCAGGGAGATCCTTTATCCCCATACTTATTTATTCTATGTTTGGAAAGATTATCCTTCCTTCTAAAAGAGGCAGTTTGAGACAGACCTATTCATCCTATTACATTTAGGGGTCAAATTAAATTTCTCATCTTTTCTTTGCTGATAATATCTTTCTTTTCTCGAAAGCAAAAATAATGGAGTGCCAGAATCTTAAAAACATTCTCCAAATATGTTGTAAGTGTTTTGGACAAATCATTAGCACACAAAAATCACGTCTTTGGTTTTCACCAAACACATCTAGGCAAACAAAAGAACTGATTGCTGGCATCTTTGACATCCCTACTATGACTCAACTTGGAACTTATTTAGGAACTCCTATCTTCACTACTCGTCGAAAGGCATCTGCTTATTAATATATAGTGGATAATATACATAAAAAGATCGAAGGCTTGCAAACTTAATACCTTTCTATTGTGGGCTAGGTTACTTTAATCAATTCCACCTTGGCATCTATCCCTATTCATGCCATGCAAACCACCCTTCCCCCGCAAAAAAAAAAAAAAAAAAAAAAAAAAAAAAAAAAAAAAAAAAAAAACTAGTCAACAGCTGGATAAATTAAATTGCAAATTTCTGTGGGGAGATACTCCCAACCACAGACATTGCCATACGGTGAGTTGGGAAACTATCACTACTCCTAAAGATGCGGGAGGGCTGGGTCTAAAAACTGCACATCATATGAATGTGGCTTTGCTTATGAATTAGGTCTGGAGGCTTCAGCAAAAGTCATCCATGCTATGGGCTCAAGTCTTAAAAGCCAAATACTTTCCCCATACAAATCTGTATGATAGTGGCATAAACCCTAGAGCATCTCATTTTTGGAAAGCATTACTAGTAGGAAAAGATGGCTTCAACGAGGTATGAATTGGGTATTAGAGGACGAACAGAACATTCGTGTTTGGGAGGATCACTGGATACCTGGAAGGCCGCTACAAAGTTATATTCATGGCCCTTTTCTACCCAATGAAGTACAGAGGTTAGTTAGTTCCTTACAAGATAATAATATTTGGAGGTTAGAAAATTTACAATTTTACATGCCAACACATATTGAACAACTTATACAAGGCATTCCTATAGCCCAACTGGCTAGGTTATCGGATACCTTTATATGGCCTCTGAATAACAGTGTTTGTTTGGTCCAATCTACACTGAAATTTTTATACCAACAAGCTAATGTTCCTTCTGCAAAAACCTATTGGAATTGGATTTGGAAACTACAATTTCCCAAAAAATTTTAATTTTTTATTTGGAAATCCATACTAAACCATTTGCCTACCCGTCTATATCTTCATTTTCTCTCTCGAAAATAAATAGCTGCTGTCCTAGGTGTAACAATCCTGAAACTACTATTCATATTTTAAGAGATTGTCCTTGGGTTAAGAGGATATGGTATCATTCTCCAAGTATTTTACCACTATCCTTTTTTCACCTTTCACTTCAAAACTGGATACATACCAACACTACATCAAATTCTATTATCTTCCACTATCAATTAACTTAAAATTTAGTTTACCTTCCTATGTTGGCACTTATGGCTAGCAAGGAATGAATGTATCTTTAAAAATCAATCTAGTTCTCAAAATCATATTATACACAAAGTGGTTTAGTGTGCTACTGAATTCTTCTTTTTGGTATGCCCAGCAAAGAATATTAAAATTAGAATTCCTAGGATTAATAAATGGAATGCTCTGCCAAAACCTTTTATAAAATTAAACACTGAT
This sequence comes from Quercus variabilis, assembly GCA_030445155.1. Taxonomy (NCBI): domain Eukaryota; kingdom Viridiplantae; phylum Streptophyta; class Magnoliopsida; order Fagales; family Fagaceae; genus Quercus; species Quercus variabilis. The sequence continues at coordinate 37,087,113 of CP129454.1, read as the reverse complement.
GGTAGCTCATTAGGTAATCCTGGTTTAGTTGGTGCAAGCGATTTGTTTCACAATAGCTTAGGAGATTGGATTTCAAGTTTTTCACTACATATGGGTATTACTTCCAATAATATAGCTAAGCTGGGTGTAGTTCGTGAGGGACTCCTTCTGGCATGGAACTTGGGTTTCAGATTTATTTATCTTAAAATAGATTCTATGACAGTTCTTTCCTGGTTGACTAATAATAACAATATCCTACAAGTTATTAACCTAATATTATGTGATTGCAGGAACCTTATGGAGTGCAACTGGATTGTCCAGGTGTATCACATATTCTGTGAAACTAATATGGTTGCACGGATGATCTAGCAAAGAGGGGAAATCAGCAACAGTGTCTTTTGGAAACCTATGATACCTGTTCCGCTTTTGTATATATGACTTTTGTATGGGATATGGAACATATAGGAACTACTAGAATGTGTAATGTAAAGGCTGTAATGCCTGCTATTGTTTGACATTATATATAATTAAATAATACTCCTCATTTATAAAAATAATAATAACAATAATGATGAATATAACTAAAGGTAGTCAAATATTTTATTGATTCCTTAAATAAAGTGTTTGGTGAAAAAATAGTTACAAATAGATACACAATTCTATTGTTTGTGTTACATCAATGGGTAGAGATATAACATCTAATATTCAAAATAAAGATTAAAAAGAATAGGGAAAAGGGAACAACATAAATAAACCCTATTCACCCAACCCCCCTCCCCCCCCCCCCCCCCAAAAAAAAACAAAAAAAAAACACATATAGAATTCAACTTCATAATCATGATATGACATGAAAAGCAGTCCAATGAATCATTAAAAGATGTCCCAAAAAATACAAGGTATGCCTAATATATAAACATTGTTAGAACAGTAAATGAATTTCAGTAAATTTTTATGTAACGCATTTGAACTAAGAAGGAACAGCAGAAGAAAATGCAACCCGATAAACAATATTGTGACTAAAGTAAGTATATGTGTGTGTATATATGTGTATGTATATATATATATATATAAATGTTTGTGCGCGCGTGCATGCATCGCATATCACACACCGCACACGCAGCAAATTAATACACATTTTGTAATGAGTAGTAACCTTGGACATTGAGAGTCCATTTGTTACTGCTGTTTAAACAACAATTTTCAATATTTAAATAACATTACACATTTTTTTACACATTTTTTCATTTGCATGTATTTTTAAAAAGTATAAACAACTTTACTAGAATAACATTATCAAATAGGCTCTGAGTTTTTCTAATTTTTCTGTTGTAGTATCATGGGAAAGATGCCAAATAAATCAACTCCTGTAATGCACTCTGTACCACAAATTGGACTTGTTATCATCTTTTTGAAGCTATAGAATTCGTAGGTGAGAAGTGAATTTTTTTTTTTTTTTTTCTAATTTAAAGATGAGAGAGAAGTGAATTTTATAGTAAATAACTATGTGTGTGTGAAATTGGAGGACATCTTATCATGCTACTTTAGAGATATGATTTTGGTGATAAATATTTATTTTAGATTGTTTGAAATTTTTGTTAACAGAATTTTATTTAAACAGGTGTAAAGGTAAAACAAAATAAGTAAATAAATAAAAGATTGTGCATTGCTTACAAAACAAAACCAACTCACAAACGCCAAACCATGGCACCACCAAATCAGTCCTCGTGACGGAATTATGTTTTGACAACAATGCTCTTGCTAGTTGAATTCACATGATCGATGCTATCTTTATTACCCAGCTTTTAATTTGTAGCATATGCACCGTCACCTCACTCTCTATCTGGCTTTCTGACACGAAGAACAGTACGTGTCGTTCTGAATTCTACTATATAAATGGCAGGGCATGCACATGCACAACCCCATAATACACCTGTTCTTCAATTGTACTGTGGTTGTAGAATTATTTTAAGTAGAGGAGTTAGACTCAAGAAGAACAAGAAGAAGAAATATTATGGAGAGGAAGTCACTTGGGCCTTTCATGTTGCTTTTCATTCTCTTGGCTTCTCGTATGACTCTCTTTAGCCCTTTATTTTATGGAAAATGGTAAAACCTATAACAAATTTTACCATAATTAATTTGCAAACTAATACAGTAAAGAATGCGATTGGTGGAATTCAATAATTTAATAAATAAATATTTAAATTACTTTTTAGTGATACTAAAACGTGGTTTGTGTGTGTATGGGTTTATGATATCAGAAGAGATGGTGGTGCCAACAGAGGCAAGACTTTGCGAGTCAAAGAGCCACAGGTTCCATGGTGCATGCTTCAGTCACCACAACTGTGCTATGGTATGCAGGAATGAAGGTTTCCCTGGTGGCAAATGCAGAGGATTCCGTCGCCGTTGTTTCTGCACTAGAAATTGTTAATCGGTGCAACTAATTAAACGAGATCTGCACAAGCATCTGATATTGTAGTCACCAATAATAGCTTTTAATTAGCTTTTCGATCTGTTGAATAAAGTATCATCCAGTGATGACTTGCATGCTCAAGGTAATAGCACTTACAATTTATTTCAAACCTGTGTTTGCTTTATTACTCACAATTTCTTTTTTCTCATTAATTTTTCTTTTTAATTTTTTTTTAAATAGAATTGTTACTTTTATTTAACTTTATTTTAAATAAAATAAATCAATAAAAATAAGCTGTTCGAAACACATTTATTATATATAATACCATGATTTTCATAAATTTCGCTACAAGCTAGATACTAATACAACTTATAAATTAATGTCCTATTAAAAAAAAAAAATTACAAATTAGTGGATTAATTCTCAAAAAAAAAAAAAAAAATCTCATAAGACAGTCTTAAAAATTCTACTATGTCTTGGGTTGAAAAATATGTCTTATAAGACGGTCTTAGAGCTCTTTCTTGTAGCATAAATGAACTTCACACGTGTGGATTACATATCTTGTGAGATAGCTTGTGAGAAAAAGATCTTAAAAAGGTCTTTTTAGATTTAACAATATACATTGTGTCATTTTTATTTAGAAAGCAAAAATTAGAGAGAGAGAGAGAGAGAGAGAGAGAGAGATAATTCTATAAAATAAAAGAATAATTGGACTACACTTTCAAGGAGTTTTTTTTTATTTTTTATTTTTTTTTTATTTTTTATAAGGGCCTAATAAATATTAATTGCACACAAAAAACATTAAATGTAATAAAAAGAAAAAAAAATTGAAGAATTTTGCCAATATTTTATAAGACTGTGTAAATTATAATTTATTATTGTTATTACTATTATTAGTATAAAAAATTATATTGATTATTAATAATAACAAATAGTATATATTGTTGTTAATATTTGTATATATAACGAATATGATACTATAAAACCTGGACGGTAAACAAAAATTTTGAACAATTTCTTGCACATTAAAAAGTGAAAAAAATTTATTCAGTTAGAAAATTATAAAATCACAAAACGACAATAAAAAATCCATTTTCAAAATAAGATTTTCATTTAAATAATCACCGATCCATGTATCAATACATATGGAATTACAAACCTTGAGAAGATAATAATTACCAACCTCAGAGTAAATATCATTAAACCTTCGATTATAGTTATGAATATTTTTTATAAGTTTTTTTTTATAAATCTTGAAAATAGAAAAACTACTGAGCACTATATATAGTTACTATATTTAAAAAAAATAAAAAATAAAAATGCACTACATTCCCCAAGCTAGCAAGCTTTAAATGTCTTCCTTCATAATTGCTATTTGCCAACGTTAATGCAAGGGGTCATGCTAAATGCTAATGGGTGCTCTTAGACTAATAGTTAACAATTCATTTTAGAAAATTTTTGACACCACTTTTATGTAAAATGAAAAAAGCTGTCAAAATATTAATTTTTTTTCTTTTATAATAAAAATTTTCTTTAAATGGATTATTTTTTTGAAATACTTTAAATGGATTATTAATCATTGTCCTAAGGACATCCGATAACGTTTCCTTTCTTATAAATATCTCTCTCACCTCTCTGTCATCAATTGAGCAAATAATTTAATTGAAACCTTGCACTTTTGCCTTCTACAAAAACCCCCCCTTACTTATGCTACTCAAACCCCACCTATTTTGATGTGCATTTAGAATGGTTCCATCCCACAAAAATCCTTCTACCCAAAGAACCAAATTTGTCCCCGAAAAATAAATTAAATTAAAAAAATGGGATCTTAAATCAGTAACAAAAATGAAAGTCAACATTGTTACTTGTTGACTTTCTAACAAAAACAAGTCTTTCTCGAAAAACTTTTTCAAGAACAAACCATGACACAAATAGAAACAAGTTATGAAATAAAAATAGTTGAAAACATTTCCCTAATGGTAAAATTTTGTAATTAATAAATAAATTGAAAGGGGTGGCTAAAACTTGAGCTTTGAAAGGAGGCAAATTATTTAAGAAATAATTTTTTGGCTTTGCTTTTAAATATATGATATTTATGATATATGATAGGAGGCATGTGGAGAATTGGAATAAGTTTGCCCCATGGGCCTTGATTCGAATAGAGTATCCCCAAGAACCACCACGGAACGGGCCCAACCCACATGTAAATATAGGACAGCCAAAGGCCAGAAGAAGAGAGGCTGTCCAGGCTTATTACCGAGGTAATCCAAGGAGCCTAGTTGTCCCGAGGTTAAATAATCCACCCGAGAAGCTGCTAATTGGTTCACCAAAAATATCGCTTCAGTTATCTTCCCAAAGAGCATGAAGAAGAAAATGCAAAGCTCAATGCAACAGTCACCTCTGTATTAAAAAACTCTTCCTACCTAATGTCAGCCACATTAAATGTTAAATAATTAGCCTAAACAATAAAAACACCCCAAAAGTCGGACTTCATGATCAAGAAATGGTAGAAGGGGAGTCTAATATGACAAGTATCTCCACAAATCCAACTCGGAGAGGAACAACTAGAAAGGTGGAAGGAGAAGTATAAAAGAACAAGGCCGCCAATAAGCAAGGGGATCTAGAAAATAGTGGGAGAAAAACTTGTATCTTCCCTTAGAATAGCCATATGTACCTTGGGCAACTGATTTCTATATATGAAAGTGCATTTTTCTGTAATCTTTGGCTTAGATTTCTTGTCTGATCTTCCCATTGTAGAACCAATTCCCCCATTTTAGTGTGCATTTGGTTCCAAATTAAAAAAACCAGTTTATTTTACTATTCAGCTTATTTTTACTACTATTCATAGGCCCTACTGCACTTTTTAATACTATTCATGGATCTTACTGTACTATTTCAGTTAACGTTTACTTTTATCTATAGTACTTTCAGTAAAAAGTTTTCAGTTTCAATAAAATAAGTGGTTCCCAAACAAACCCTTGGTTAAAAATTAGTTGTGTTGATTAGAAACTCTCTTACCGTTTTTTGATTATTGTGTTTTTGATTCCCACAAGGCAAATTATCAAAATCAAAAGGACAGCCAAAAAAAAAATATATATATATATATATATAAGATCCAAATTTTATTTGATAGGCTTTTCCTCTTTGAAATCTTTCATACTCAAAGAATTGCTTCTTCCTTTTCTCTGTGTAATGTTACAAAGTACAGACACAATATTTTTCATAATAGTTGAATTGATAATATTTTATTAAATCTCATCTGGTTTGTCACTGACGTCACTATTTTACCTACCAATAACAACTTGCTATCTAATTAATTAGTAGAGAAATTTTTATGTCTCTAGACTTACCATTTCCCTATAGTTTCACCATTCAAGCAGATGCAAATTACAAAACTTAAACTATTCTGAAATACAAATTACAACACTTACCCTAATCTGAAAGCCTATTCAAGTGCCTATGCACATGTGAAAGATCGAATGTGTGTGAAAGCTTGAATGTGTGTGGAAACACAAGAGCTTGTTTAGACCCCCAATTAAAAAATACAGCTAAATTGCTTTTACTCTAACTTATCTAAGTGGGAAACAAGAGTAAATGAAACATAATAAACTGATAACTACTCTAGTGCATAAACATGAATAACAAACAATAAAAATAAAGCATAAGAATAAGGGAAGAAGAAATGCAACCAAAAAATAATACCAAGACATGTTATCGAAAATGAAACTGAAGAACTCGGCGAAAAACCTCTCCGCCGCTATCCAAGCAGTAATTGATCCACTAGAAAATAAAGTTGGAGTACATGAATAACAAAAGACCCTCTAAGCCTAGTCTACCCAATGTACTTGAGCCTTTCAAGCTCCTACTACCCACGGACTTCACGGAGTCATGTCTTCTCTAGCTTTCTAGATCTTGCAATATGCCTAATTGCATCTCCCAAGCCTTACTGCCTTTTTTTGGCAAATTTCCAAAACTTTCCAAGGTTAAAAACACTCTCTACACTCTGAAAATGTGTGGGTTGTGTTTGGATAAAAATCTCCTCTCAAGATATGACAATGGAAGAGGGAAGGAGAAACAGGTAAAATGATTTCTCACTAAAGATGAGTACCTCTCTCTCTAAAAGATGGGTATGTATGTTGTAGAAAACCTATTTAGGGTTTTTCTCTCTGAATGGCCTCTTTAATACTTTTGTGGGTAATGATGGTATATATAGTATAGGTGAAGGGTAAGAAAGTCCCACTTAAAAATCTTTTAGGCAGAGAGTTTCGCGAGTACTTCATGGGAAGGTCTTACCTTCGAGACACTCGCGAAACTGACAGTCTGGCACGACTCTTCAACTTCCAGTCATGTACTTCTTACGTAGCTCTTTCGTGAGTTAGCTTCTTGTAATCTTCTCGTGAAATCCACTTGTTCTTCCAATACATGCTCAATTCTTTACAAACTTAATACTAAACCCAATACAATAAAATCCTACAAAATAAAGGAATAACATTAAAGCAATTATAACACTTTTTGTCATGGAATAAAACCGACACAAAACATAATTGTAAATCATAACTTTACAACCTTCCCCTTTGGCTATTCCATGACAAAACACCCTATAACAGACTCTAGAGTTAAATGTGAGTTTAGGAACAATAATAAAACTCACTCACACGTAAATCTAAAAGCTGTGATGAACTTGGAACATATATACCTGTAACCTGAAACACTTGCACAAAACACATTAGACCCTCAAGGTAAATCAAGTGATAAAAGGACAAATATAATATAACAAGTAAACATACTATCAAGTAAACATGTTGTAAAACATATGAGTAACTTGATCAAACACAAAACAGTTATATGGAAATTACTACAATGATCATATAGCAAAACAAATGATCATCCGATCATGCAACCAATAAAGCATAATAACATAAGGATGAGTGCATGTCTAACACATAAACACGATGCGATGAGAGCAATAAAGCATAGATACTAAATGTAACTCAAAGCACCATAAAGTGATGAGAAAACAAGCATAAAGTAAAACAAAACAAAATAAGATTTTCCCATAAAACATGTCTTCTCCCTCTTGGTATATGCATCTCCCCTATGGCTTTCTCCCCCTACGAATGTGCACGAGGTAAAATTTCTCCCCCTAAGAATGTGCATATGAGTCATATAGAAATGATGAAACACATAGGTATACTCTCCAGTATACTCTCCCCCTTTTTGTCACGAGTAGACAAATGAATCAAAAGGAATGAATGAAAGAAAAGAAGATATGAATAAGGGTAAAGATGCATGTGGGGTGTAAGATGTATGAGAAAATGAAACTCAAACAAAAGATAAACATCTTAAAGATACAATGCTACAAAGCATAAATTAAACATGACATGCTAAAGATGATGGAACAAAGTAGAAACCAATGCATGATATAGACACAAGACCATGTTATATGTGCTAAGAAGTCTAAAAAGACTTAACTAGTATGAGTGAATGCAAAACGTGTCAAGTATTAGAGTGTGTGCAACAAATGTGCATATGTGATGCATGTGCAAGGCATAACGAAACACATTTGGGTCAAAGTGTATAAAATACACAACCAATGATCAAAAAATAATAAACATGTATAATCATGGTAATCTCCAAAGTTTGGTACTCATTGGGAATTTTATCAAACACTTGGTATGCACAAATAAAACTAATATGTAAGCAATGCATGAACATAAGTGAATCTTGCTTAAATACATGTTAAAATGCTACAAGGGGCCAACATAAACACAAACAAACCAAATGGGACAGAGAATTGAAAAAAAAAATTTACAAAACTCAAAGTTTCCAACCCTTTTTAAAAAGGAACCCAACTCAAGCAAAAACCTAGAACTTAAGGCATAATCTAAAAAAAAAAAAGAGAAAAGATTGAATAAACATACCTTAGATATGATTTTGAGAAGATTGCACTTGAGATTTTGTTGGGTTTTTGAGTGAAAATAGGTTTAGGGTTGAGAGAGGCTCAAGGGAGGCAAAGTGAGGGAAAAAGATTGTGTTTGAAAAACTGTCTTGATCAACCTTTAAAAACTGAAAACACACATTTTTTGCAAGTTAGCTTCTTGCGAAGTTACTCGTGAAAAATACATGTAAAGCACAAAAATTGATCCATTAGAGAATAAATTTGGACATACACGAATAACAAAAGATCCTCCAAGCCTAGTCTACCCAATGTACTTGAGCCCTCCAAACTCTTGCTACCAATGGACTTCACAGAGTCATATCTTCTCTAGCTTTTTGGATCCTATAATACGCCCAATTGCATCCACCAAGCCTCACCGGCTTCTTTTGGAAAATCTCTAAAGCTTTCCAAGGTCGAAAACACTATCTACACTCTAAAAATGTGTGGGTTGTGTTTGGGTAAAAATCTCATCTCAAGGTATGACAATGGGAGAGAGAAGGAAAAAATGCTAGAATGATTTCTCACTAAGAATGAGTACCTCTCTCTCTAAAAGATGGGTGTGTGTGTGTCGTAGAAAACCTATCTAGGAGTTTTTTCTCTGAATGGCCTCCTTAATACTTTTATGGGTAATGAGGGTATATATAGTACGGGTGAAAGGTAAGAAAGTCACACTTAAAAATCCTCAAGACAGAGAGCTTCACGAGTACTTCGCGGGAAGGCTTTCCTCGTGAGACACTCGCAAAACTGACAGCTAGCACGACTCTTTAACTTCCAGTCATGTGCTTCTCACGTAGCTCTTTCGCAAGTTAGGTTCTTGCGATCTTCTCGCGAAATCCACTTGTTCTTCCAATGCTTGTTTAATTCTTCACCAACTTAATACTAAACTCAATACAATAAAATCCCACAAAATACAAAGAATAACATTAAAGCAATTACAACACTTTTTTTCATGGAATAAAGCCAACATAAAACATAGTTGTAAATTACAACTTTACAACATGCCTCTATTTGTATAATAGAAAGTAGTTCTCATTTTGCGACTCATATTACAAAATAATAATAATAATAATTAAAAAAAAAAAGTATCACTAACTATTACTATATATGTTGGCGCCTTTTTTTTCACTTTGTACATGTTATTCGTGAGAAGGATGACTTTTCTAAACTTTTTTTTTTTTTTTTGAGAACAAATCCATTACTCATTCATTAATATGTAAGAGATCATGATGTAAAGCATCTACAGCAGGTAAGGGCTCATCTTCCATCCAATACATATCCTCCACAATGTTCCTAGCAAATCTAGCTAAAGAATGAGCCACCATATTTCCTTTCCTTTTAACATAACTAAAACCAACAAATTGTCTAATGTCATCCACAATATGGCCAAAGAAAGAATTATTAGGTATAGAACTTGAAATTGCTCTCATCACATTTGAGTTATCACCCTCAATTAATAGATTTTGGAACCCGACCTCTATAGCAAATTCCAAGACCTTTCGACGTGCCAAAGCTTCTGCATCATCTCTATTGTGCACATATTCCCCCCTTGCTGCCATTCCGACCATCACCTCACCATTTGAGTTTCAAATGATCACACCAACTCCAGAGCAATTCAGGTCCAAGAATACCACTGCATCAAAGTTTAGCTTATAAACATCCTATGGCAAAGGCTTCTAGTAGTTGCTGCCTGTTGCTGCACTTGAGAGCCTCAAATTCGAATGAGCTTTTTGATATTCTTCTAGCAGCTTAGCCATATGAGTTGTTAGCCATTGCGAGTTCTTCATTTGTCCTCCATGCACCACCACATTGCGTTGATTCCATATGAGCCAAGCTTGTACAAGGAAGAGCTCCAACTCAGTTGTTGATAATCTGTCCAACAAAGTTGTAAATAGCTACAAAAAATCAAAATGATTAGTCTGAAACCTCTGCATCACATGGAGACTCCCTGCCCAAACATCTCGGACTACACCACAACCCCATATGGCGTGTAAGGCATCCTCGAGTAACCTCTTACAGCAATGGCACAAAGAATCTGAAATAACTTTGCGCTTTGCAAGATTCACCCGAGTTGGAAGGATGTCATAGGAAGCTCTCCAGCTAAATATTTTATTTTCCCTGGTATCTTTAACTTCCACAAAGTTACCCCACACATGCTGCCATCCACTTCTATTTGATGCTTCAACCCAAACCTCATTCCTTAATACCTAACATGCTACATGGTACCCAGACTGAACAGTGTACTCACCTTTTCTATTATGCAACCAAACCATACTATCCTCCACAACCCATCTGCTCAAGGGAGTTATGTAGATTGCCTTTCTTCATCTCTATTAAACTTGGCCATCAAGATGTCTCTCCTCCACCAATAAAGATCCCAATCAATAATTTCTGACACTTTCCATCCCTCCTCCATATCATTCACTGGATGTAGCAATTTATTAAAAGGGTCATTTGGGATCCATTTATCATTTGTGGCATCAATGGACTCACCATTTCCCACTCTCCAACAGCAGCCACTCCTCAAAATTGGCAAGGCAGCCATCATGCTCTTCCAAACAAAAGAGCTATTAGGTGAATCATGTGCATGAAGAAAATTGCATCGGGGGAAATATCTAGCTTTGAAACATTCAAATAGTAGAGACTCTTGATTTTTCAGTAACCTCCAACCTTGCTTTGCTAACATAGCAAGATTAAAATACCTCAAATCTCGAAAACCCATTCCCCCTTCCTTCTTTGGTTGAGTTAAGCTATCCCAACTCTTCAAATGAATTTTTTTATCATTTCCAACTTGCTCCCACCAGAATTTAGCGCACAAGGAATTTAGTTCATCACATAACTTCACCGGTAATTGAAATACTCCCATGGTATAAGTAGGAATAGCTCAGGCAATTGCCTTGATAAACACTTCCTTCCTCGCCTTGGATAACATTGTCCCTTTCCAACCCTATAGCTTTTCCAAACTCTATCCTTCAAAAAAGAAAAGGTTTGGTATTTTGCTTGACCCACCAATGTAGAAAGACCCAAATAAGACTCAAACTGCTCCACCTCTCTCACACCCAAAAGTGATACAATCTCATCTCTTTGGCTGCCACGGGTATTGCTACTAAAGTATATTGATGATTTTTCCATATTAATACATTGGCCAAAAGCATTAGCATAAGTCTGTAGCATTTCATTGATTACCCCAACCTCTTCAATAGTAGCCTGACAAAAAAGAATGGAATCATCTGCAAACATTAGATTGGAGATTAATGGTGCCCCTCAACATATAGAGATACCCTTGATCCACCAATCCAGCTCAGCCTTAGCTAGTAATGAGGTGAATCCCTCAGCACACAATGGAAACAGGTATGGTGATAATAGATCACCTTGACGGAGTCCCCTAGATGGGTTAATATTGCCATATGGCTTCCTATTAATGAGAATGGAAAAAGAAGGAGTGGTAATACACCCCATCACCCATTTAATCCAAGCCACTAGAAAACCCAACTTATCCATTATACCCTGCAAGAACTGCCACTCCACACGGTCATATGCCTTGCTAATGTCAAGCTTCAAAGCCATAGCACATTTTTTAACTTTTTTCCAAGAATGCATAGTGTGTAAAGTTTCATACACCACCAATACATTATCTGTGATGAGCCTTCCTAGAACAAAAGCACTTTGTGTAGGGGATATAATACTTGGGAGGACTTGTTTCAACCTGTTTGCCAAAACTTTGGATATAATCTTGTAAATAACATTACATAAACTAATGAGTCAGAAATCAGACATTTTCTCAGAAGACTTTATTTTTGGGATCAACACAATATGGGTATGATTTATAGCAGGCACCATGATACCAAAATTAAAATAATCCAGCACAGCATTAACTACAGAAGTACCCACTACATGCCAAATTTTTTGGAAAAAAAACGCATTCATACCATCAAGGCCAAGTGCCTTAGTTGGTCCCATTTGAAATAGTGTAGCCTTGATCTCTTCAACTGTAAATTCACTAGTTAGAGTCTGTTGCATTTTGGAGTCAGCTTGTTGGGCACAGTACTGAGGCAATCATCAATCTGGGGGCATGTACCTGCATGAAACAAGCTGTCAAAATAATCAGCTGCCACCACAGCTATTTCTTCTTCTTCCTCCATCCAGGTACCATCCGGATTTTTTATTCTCTGAATGTGATTTCTCCTTCAACGTTGTGAGGCTTCCAAATGGAAAAATTTTGTGTTCTTATCTCCATGTTTTAGCCAAGCCACTCTAGATCTCTGAGCCCAAAAAACTTCTTGTTTCAGCAATAAATCATCCAATGTCTTGCTTATCCCCAAAAATTCAGCCCTTGACACTTCAGTAGTCTCCACCATATTTAACACTTCCAATCTTTTCTAAAGCCGGTTTATCTCCTCAGTCTTTGGGTTTGTTTTAGCTGAGCCCCAAGCCCTTAAAACTTCACTACAATTTTTAATTTTATACTACACCTGCTCCAACCCGTGGCCATCAACCTCATTAAATAACCATGCATCCGAAACTACTTCTTCACACTCCTCCCAAAGCAACCAATTTTCCTTGAAATTAAATCCTTTCTTACCCCTTCTTGGCTTCACCTACTGTGTTTGGAGAACAATAGGTAGGTGGTCAAATTCATGAGGGGGAGGATAAGTTACAGAACACAACTGAAACTTGTCTCGCCAACCTTTCATTGCAACAACTCTATCAAGCCTAAGTTTTGTGTTTGCATCCCCCGGTTTATTATTATTCCAAGTAAAAGGATAGCCTTTAAAACCCAAATCCTCCAAGTGACAATATTCCAATGCAACCTGGAATGCATCTATTTGACTCATTTGAGGTGGTCTCTTACTAAGCTTTTCTATAGATTGAGTGATTGCATTAAAGTCACCAATGCACATCCAAGGTCCCCCCACAAAAGTTTTCAGGTGTTGTAACAATTCCCAAGACTTATATCGCATATTAGCTTCTGGCCAACCATAAAAACAAGCCAGTCTCCACTCAAAACCGTCTTCTTCCTTTACTTTCACAAGGATATGATTAGCTGTGAAATTCATTAAATCCAAATTTATCCCTTCCTTATCTAATCTTGTTTCCATCAAAAAGCACACATTGGGAGCTTGTTCCCTCACAATCTTGCGAAGGCTTCGACCTGTCTAAGGCTTCCCAAGCCCTTAGCAGTTCTAACTTAAGAGTTTCATTGCTCCTAGCAAGGGTGACCGTCCACCCTCGCCGATACATCTGCATCATTTGAAACTAGCTTCTCACACTTAGCTTTCTGAACTTCCTCCTCTGTATGTGAGACGGGTAGGTTAGAATTCTGCTCACTGACTCTTTTCCCTAATATTGGACCCTCTATTGCTTTTGTGATACTTCCTAGCCCATAGTCCATACGTATAATTCTAGTCTAAGTAGACCCTCTATTAGTTGTGAATTGCTCACTGCCATGTCCACAGCAGAAGGAGTAGTCTCACGTTTATCCACAACCTCTCTAGATATCGGATTATCATCAACTTCCTCCACATCATTTTTCTCGGAACGCATCATCTGAGACTTCGAGTGTATCCCTTTATTCTTAGCTTGATCATCATACTGAGAGAAATCATCTCCCAGATTCTCAGGCTTCCATGCACCTGTCTCCTCTTTTATAGCTTCCTTTTGTGGTGGCGATCTCAAACGTCCAACAGCCACCTTTAACCAATCTCCATATTGATATGCTATTTCCCCACCATTTTTCTCCACAACATAGTGACTCGCACAATGTTGTAAATCATGGCCAAGCAACCCACAGTAGTGACAGAAAATCAATAACCTTTCGTACTTAAATTTCACCCATGTGCGTACACCCCCTGAATCTGCAATGAACCCTCCACACCTCAAAGGTTTCAAAACAGGCAGTGCATCCCGGACCCTCATGAATAGATTTTGCATGTCTTATCTACGACGCCTTTCTACATCCTCCATAGTTCCCAACCTACTTCCTATCTCAGTTGCAACTTGAGAAGAGAACATGTCAAACAGAGCCCCCCAAATCTGAACCCATAGAGAAGCATATTCAAATTGCACATTACTGGCAGTCATCCCCTTTTTCCATCTTTGAAGCATCAGTAGCTGATTATCAAAACTCCATGGACCCCCTTTTAAGACTTGATTCAGATCAAATTCAGTCTTTGGAATAAAGTCGTTCCCACCTCTAGAGTTTGCAAATCGGACTGCAGTCCCCATACTCTCCTTATCATAGCCAGTGCAGCCTGTTTATTAAAAGTTTTGCAAGTTAGAAAATTGCCAACTAAATTCAGAGTACAACTTTCAATCTCAGGCAACCTGGCCTCCTCAGGTATCATAATAGTTTCTTCCTCCTCCGCAGTAAGTTTCATACTCCCCAAACTCTCAATCACCTCCTCTGCCATAATAGTTGACTAGACAAACCCCTTCTACGGAAAAAGAATAAGAAAAGAACAGAAACAAAATAAGAAAAAAGTTATCAAAATATTAATTGTTTTTTTTCATCTTTTATAAAAATTTTCTTTAAATGGATTATTAACAATTTCCTCGTTAGCATTTCCCTTTCATATATCCCTAGCATTACTCTTTGCTTTTAGGAGTTACACCCAGAAACTTGACATTGATTCAAAGAAAACCAATTGCTTTTAGTACACTTCTAAAACTACAAGAAACAAAGCCCAAAGTCCAAGAAAGAGAGTGTGAATAATAAATGAATTTTTATTTTTATTTAGTAGTAAAGTGAAGATTAGAATAGCATGGGTTTAATGATAAGTTAAAACAAAATAATGTATATTGAACGGTGAGATAAATAGAGTAATGAATGTTCCACATTTTAAAAAAAAAAAATCAATAAACTAGTTTTTTTTTTTTTTTGGGGAGGAAATAAACTAGTATGTTTGGTAGTACATATCAGCGGAAGCCATATAGGTCTAGTAGTAAAACAACAATGAGTATCCCACATTTAGCCAAGGTAGCGAAAATTAAAAAACCGGACCAATCAACTAGAATCAGACCAAAAACCAATTTGGTCTAATTTTTTCAAGAAATCAAGTTGGTTTTAGTTTGGTCCCCATTCTTCAAAAAATTCCAACCAAATAAGGGGTATACATTTTCTTAAAATTAATCCTAACCCAACCCATAACCTCACCTCTTCCCATTTTTCTATACCATTGCCATTGCCGATTCTTTAGCTCCCCACCCCCTCCCCCCGCGGCCGTGTTGGCTTTGTGAGGTATTGTTTCTCTTTGACTCTCTGCTCTCTCTATATTAATCCTAACAACTATCAGTTATTCTTTTTAGTAGAATTTGATATCATTCATCAAGTATTTCACGAGTTAGGGTTTGTGTCTTATCTTCACTAATTTGATTTCTTGTACTCCACAACAAAGTAGTATTTGTTACTTATTATTGTTATAGTGCAAGACTTTTTTTGTTAATTTTCATCTGGATTCATTACTAATCTTACTCTTCTTTTTTTTTTTTTTACCTATCCACTAAAAATTTGTCACATTAATAGGTATTAAAATTTTGATTGATTAACGGGGGTGCCCTTAGTACATATGTTAATAGATCATTTTAGTAAAATTTTAATATTGCTAAAAACAGTTAAAAAATCAAATACTTTTTTATTTTCCCATAAAGAATTTCTAAAAATACTTCATAGATCAATGTCCTTATGGCATCCATTAATTTTTCCCTTTAATTTTTTATTTCTATAGAATTTCTCCTTGAAGTTGTGTGCAGTCTCTACACTAACACTGTGTTTGGGAAAACAAAGGGGGGAAGGGGAGGGAAGGTAAGGGAAAGGGGGGAAGAGAGGGAAGAGGAGAGGGAAGAGAAATGATAAATTTTTTTTTATTTTCCTTGTTTGGTTTGTAAGGGAAAATTGGAGGGAAATACACCTTATATATTGGTGGGTCTCACCATAAGTACTCTCTCCTTTTCCTTTCAATTTGGGAGGAAAGAATATAATAAGCCATGGAGGAATTTGTTTCCTTCATTTTCCTTTTCTTCACAGCAGTCCCTCATAATCAAACAAAAGAATTTATTTCTTTTCCTTCCATTTCTTTTCTTTTGTTCCCTAATCGCTCCTAACCAAACAAAGGGAAAGTATTTGAGCACTGAGCTTTTTTTTCTTCTTAGCTTTTATTTGTTAAATATGGACATTTTTGAAAATCGTGTATATCTCATATGAAAGAATATTATGGATACAGATCACAGAGTGAGAGTGTAAATTAAAAAGCGTAAAACAATAATTTTTCTGAACATATACATTGGATTCCCACGTTTCTTTTCCCAACATGGTTTTCCTCGAATTCCCATGACTGCACCAAAACACGAAGCTTTTCACAAATTCGCAATTTTCATGACACAGATATGGGTGTGGACAAGCGTGCGTGGACCACTTGCTGCACGTGAAGAGTTTCATAGTCTCACGACACTCACCTGTACCGCAGAAAGTGATCATGCATTTTTTAGTCTCTATAAACCATAAAAGGATTAATTTTAATTTAATAATGTGTATACTATACATTCTTTCATATACAATAATTTTCATAGTTTTTTTTCATTGTCGTTAATAAAAATGGTATCAGTCTCTATGCCAAACAGCTATTTGAGCTTTATTTATTTTTTTTATTTTTTTTCTTTTCTTTTCTTTTCCTACATAGTTTCCCTCGAGAATTCCATTTCCATGACTATACCCTCGGATGTGCACCAAAACCCTCTTCTTCTCTTTTTTCACAAATTCGCAATTTCCATGACAAATATATGATCAGTGTAGTGTAGACAAGCGTTTGGGCCACTTGTTGCACTTGCACGTGTAACAAAGCTCCAGGTCACCGACCATGAATTAATATTCTTTAATATATAAGACCTCGATCGGTTTTTATCCTTCTCTATATATTGAGGAAGGAACCCAGCTTGGTTTGTACTGTACGTGTAGGAAGTTTCAATAGTGAAGAAAGAGAGCAACGCTAAAAGAAAAATACATCATGGAGAGAAAAACCTTTGGGCTGTTGTTTTTGTTGCTTGTTCTCTTCTCTTCTCGTAAGCCATATATATATATATATATATATGCACTCTCTCTCTCTCTCTTTTTCTCTCTATTTTCTAGCATATGAACATTATTTCTTTTCTCATTTATCATTTGCCATTCACAAAAACGCTAAATATTTTTTGACAATCATTTACGTCCACTATTTTACATAAATATTTACAGCTGATATGAGAATGCCTACATTTTATATATAAAAGTGGACGTGAAAATAACATATAAATGCCGTCAAAGATTTCCAAGGTTACTTTTTCCTCAGGAAGACCACTTAAAACGTGTTTTTTATTTTTATGCAGAAGAGATGGTGATGCGCACTGAGGCAAGGGTTTGTGAGTCCCAGAGCCATGGGTTTAAGGGTGCGTGCGCCATGGATCACAATTGTGCTCTGGTATGCAGGAATGAAGGTTTCTCGGGTGGCCGTTGCAGAGGATTCCGTCACCGCTGCTTTTGCTCTAAGTTATGTTAATTCTAGCTACTGGACAATGCATTCAACACGAACGATGGCCATCTTATTATAGTTTTAGAAGTAGCTACTTGCGATTAGATCTGAATAAGGAATCTCTTCCATTTTTGGGGGAGGCTCATCATGTTTGTTGCTTTCTATGTTTGTCTCATGTAGTATTTGATCTTGCCATAAAAGGAAATAGCATTTAGCAGTTTACCGTTGTGCTACTTCTAGTATTTGCTTTCAAGAGAACAATTAATTATGTCTTTCTAGCATCTCTCAGGAGCAAGATTCCCACCCTGTTGTCTTCTTGGTTTAGTAACTTTTCTTTTTGTTACTCTACTTTTCTCTAAATATTTAATCATTTTTTATGAAGCACAAAAAAACCAGTATGTCAATCATCCAAAAGAGAGCGTTGAAAGACCTACAAGAATGAAACAGATATTTGGAGGGAACTGACGTGATGTTGTTCTATGTTTCTCTAATACTTAATTAAGTTAGCGATCCTAAAACCCAATTATAAAGCTCAAAATGCTGCTGTGTTAGGATTTTTGCCTCATACCTTGAAATGGAGAAGGCTTAATTAGGGTTCAATTATATGGAGTATGGGTTGACTGTATGTCTTCCCACTTTCTTCTCTGACTTTTCATAATTAATTGATAAGCGATGGAAGCTTAGCATTTGTGCCCTTGATTGGAGAACATGGGTTGGTGGGATGATATCTTGCACAAGAGATCACATATGTGGCAGAGTCCAAATCTTTTGTCTCATCTATTGTGTTTCACTCTATGCTCCATCAATAAAACTTGAACAATTAACCTCTTTTATTAAGTGAGTAACCCTTGACGTTAACGTTAAAATGAGAATTTTTTTTTTTCCTCTTCCACAACTTTTGTTTCTTCTCTTTAGTTTTTGCTTTTGGTTTTTTTTTTTTTTTTTTCCTTCTTTTTTCTTTTTTTCTCTTCTCTATGTGGTCTCAATCTCAAGTGTTCATCTTCATCCTCACTTCACACTAGTTACAGACACATCCGTCTCTCTCTTTAAATCTTTCGCTTGTTTTTTCAAAAACCAATTTTGCTTCTATTAGTTTGTGGAAAGGAAATCTTCTGGGTTTTTTTTTTTGTTATCGAACATTTTGAGGGTTTGATGTGAGAGTAAAGTGTGGAGAGAAACAAAGTGACTTGTCTGTGGTGATAATGGTGTTTGATTTTTGTTCCACTAGGAAACATGTGGAAAGAAAAACGCTTTTGAACGATGTAAATGTTGTAGTTAGTAAATAATTAAGGTTGCTAGATTTTTTATTTTACATGTTTGTTGAAATTCTTGAAAGAGTTTAGGGATGGGAAGCTTCTCCATAGAAGCTCTCTTGTATATATATTATTGTAGAGATTACAATTTGATTTAAATATACGGATAACATTTTATTTAAATTTCAGGATTTTATTATTTTATCAAACTCTATTTGATAAGGACTAACTTAATTGATGGATATCTGCTGAGAATGATTGGACTAATATGTTTTAGTTTTGTGCTTCAATTGAGATAAGGTCAGATATGTCTCAATAGATGGTGGATTTTAAGCCCATAAATTGGTGGAAATTACTCTATGGGTAATATCACTAATATGCTTCAATTAAGGCTAAGTTTTTTTGTTTTTTTGAGATGAAAGATAGAAATTTTATTAGATAAATATGAGAAACAGTACATAAGAATCCTATACACAGGGGAAACCGGACCTATTCTACAAAAACAGAATCATTATGTAGGAAAACAAATAATTTCTGCAGAAACAACTAATTATGCAAAAAACAACACTATGTAGAAAAGTAACAGATATGCAGAAACCAATCAAATCATAATCAATTGCTTGATTAAGCAGCTATCAAACGTTGATACTCCTGCAGAGAACCTAGTGCTCCATTAAGAATGGACTTGGGGTGAGTTTGGATATGTTCAAAATAATATTTATTTTGAGCATTCCAAATTACCCAAGCCGTCATCGCCCATCTTTCCAACTGTTGTTGAGTAAGTAAACATTTTGTGCAAAAGGAAATTTCCAAAGCAAATGGGCAGCAAAATTTCCATGCATGTCTTATGAGTAAAAAGATCAAACAGCTTGTCCCTATCACATTGTCCAATGGCATCATGAATCAAGTCCTTCACCAATAGATTGGGCTGAACCTCTCCCAAAAAAATTGGGTTATGTGTCAAGCATTTATGAGTTGAAACTTTAATATATCTTCCATCCCCAACCTGTAATTTTGAAAGATTCCTACACACATATGAAAGATTGCTGCCAATCTCCGCATCCATAAAGGAACAATTTGGAAAATACCTTGATTTATACACCTAATAGAACAGAGAATGAGCATTACGAATCAAACGCCAAGCTTGTTTGGCTAACATGAGGCTAGTTAATATAGAATTTGTTATTGTCATGCTAGGCTAATAAGACCCCATATATGAAATTCAAAATCAACCAATATTTTCTCTATATGGATTATGACTTTCAATTGACTCTAGATGATGTAGGATAGAATCTTCAAATTAATTTATGAAATTTGTTATTTTTAGTAGTTTTATGTAATTTTCGTTATTTTAGGCTTAGGGCAATTATTTCCTTGTTTTTAGGTGCTTTCAATGCTTTTTATGTTAAATTTGGTTCTTGTTATGGTTAGGTATCAATTAAGAGTTATTTTAGACTATAATTTTTTATCTATCAAGTTTTATGAAGCCTTTAAATAGGCCCCTAAGTATATACACGTTTTTTTTTAACAATTATTCAATCAATAAAATTCAGACTTTTGTCTTTCTATTTCCTGGTAGATTTCAAGCTCTTTCTCCTTGTGGATACAAAGAATCCTTGTGGATTCAAGGTTATTTTCAAAAACAAACGTGTTTTGTTTCTTGTTTTCTAGAAGTAGACGTCTTCTACTTCTTAATACTTCCACATCCTGCATTAGTTGGCATTAGAGACTTTACTTATCTTGGTCTGGTAGCTGACACATGAGATGGTAGCAATTCCGATGACAAAAAACTTAGCAAGTATTATGTGACGAACAGCTAGCACTCACAAATATCTTTGCTAAGATTTCTGTCATAGGAGCATGGAAACAATAGGGATAACTATCACGAAAACATAACTCACGAGCACCTATTGGTAAGCAAATTTCATATAGGCCTTATAAAAAAATTGCAAGTTTTAATGGTTATTTTTATAAAGAAAATTTTCTTGATTGGTTACTTGATCTAGAGGATTTATTTGACTTTGAGAATATTTATTATAACAGAAAAGTTGGACTTGCTTTGTATAAACTTAGTAAGTATGCCTTACGTTGGTGGGAATGAATACAATTTGATAGAATCCAACAAGGTAAAGAAAAAATTCGTTCATGGTCAAGGATGAAAAAGATGCTAGCTATCAAATTTTATCCTTTGGATTGTGAAGAAATCTTGTTGTATACAATACAAGATTATTATTGGCCAAGAAATTCATACTTGAATTATTTTGAAGAGCTAAATATTCTACCATTAAAGGAAGAATTGCATGTTGAAGAAAATATTGTTCTTGAAGAATATGTAGAAATCAAAGAAGAAAATATAGAGATTTCAAAGGAAATTAATGAAGGCCTTGTTATAGAAAAAGAACCTAAAATCAAGATTGTGGAAGAGATTAATGAAGACCCTATTATAGAGAAATATCTTAAAGTCAAGTTAGTAGAGACCATTAAAAAAGAAACTATAAAGGAAGTTGTCAACGATCTCGATGAAGTCAAGTTAGATGATTGCAACGTTCAAACTCCTACTAGTTTGGTAGGAAGCATTGAAACAAAATATATTGATTTTATCGAGGTGGAAAGATTTGATTTGATCATTGACTCTTATTTGGTGAATATTTTCAATTGCATGAAGATCAAAGGACAAGAAGTTCAAGTTGCCCAAGTGATGACTTTCAAGTTTGGTAAGAATACAAAGAAGATGAAGACTTCAAAGTATTTATTCTTTTGGCATGGAAAATTTCAAATTTCAACCATCAACTCGAGGACGAGTTTGTTTCAAGTTGAGGGATCTGATGTAGGACAAAATCTTTAAATTAATTTATGTAATTTGCTATTTTTGG
This sequence comes from Quercus variabilis, assembly GCA_030445155.1. NCBI lineage: Eukaryota > Viridiplantae > Streptophyta > Magnoliopsida > Fagales > Fagaceae > Quercus > Quercus variabilis. Next base: position 37,065,163 of record CP129454.1, on the reverse strand, counting down.
TATTTTTATGTAATTTTCGTTATTTTAGGTTTAGGGCAATTATTTCCTTGTTTTTAGGTGCTTTTGATACTTTTTAGGTCAAATTTGGTTCCTGTTATGGTTAGGTATCAATTATGAGTTATTTTAGAATATATTTTCTTGTTTGTCAACTTTTACGAAACCCTTAAATAGACCCTTAAGTCTATGCACGTTTTTTTTAACAATTATTCAATCAATAAAATTCAAACTTTTTTCTTTCTATTTTCTAGTGGATTCCAGACCCTTTTTTCTTGTGGATTCAAGGAACCCTCGTTGATTCGAGATTATTTTCAAAAGCAAACATATTTTGTTTTTTTATTTTCTAGAAGTAAACATGTTCAGCTTTTTAATGCTTCTGCATCCCGCATCACTAGAGTCAAGAACTTTGCCACTACAATTAAAATAGAACTCCATGAACAAAATTAGGCAAGTGCCATAACCATAGTTGTCAAAATCGTGATCTAGATTGTAGGATTGCATGATTTTACAATCTTACCTCACCAAAACGTTTAGGATCACACTAGGATCGTAAAAATGGTAAGATCGTACATAGGATTGTGTAGGATCATATGAGATCCTACTGATCCTACCCAAAACATAAATTTTTGGTTTTTTTTTTTTATTTTTGTTTCGGGAAATTTTTTTTTGTTTCTATGAAGCTTTAAGGGTTTATTCATGTTGTGATGGTATGACTTTTTATTTTATTTTTATAAAATTATTTTAACCTAAGCAAATATTTTCTAGTTTCTAGTTCACTTGTAATCAAAATGAAGGAATGCTTCATCATTTCTAAATGAAGAATTTAATGTTGGCTTTGCTACTTTTTAAGTTATAATGTTATTAAATTTGCTTGATCAATATACTAATTTGTGTTCTAATATTACTAAAATATTTTTATACATATAATTTTATCAATTATACTTGTATTTCTATATTGATTAATTGATTTTTTTTTATAGCTTGAATGGTATAACTTGAATACAAATATATAATGTATCTGAGTGGCATAACTTGAATAGCTGAATGTGAAATTGTATCTTGATGTCTTTTGCAGCTCTAGTATACAAATATATAATGTCTATATAAATGATGACATAGATGATGATGATTAGGAATTTAGGATGGTGGTTATAAGAACCTTAGAATAAGAATAATTAAATGTCTACTTCACCTTAATATTCATCCTACTTTTGGATTTCATATTGTAGTTAACAAGTTTCCATTTGCTAACTTATTTTGGATTTCAAACTTAAAACTTAGAACTTGGAAAATATTTTCCATATGTTTTGATAAATATTTTGGTATTTGGTTGCTAATTAAACATTTATTGAAATTTTTAGATACATTGGATCAAAACTTAAATATATTTATTTTGTTAGTATAAACTTAGCGATGTATGACATGCAAATTATATCACATGATGCAAATCTTAGTTTTTTCATGGGTGAATTTATAATTTACGTAATTATTCAACATACAAAGCCATTATCAATGTGTTTTTTACTTTAAATCTAAAAATATGTAGAATCTTACGATTCACATTCCAATCCTATGATCTACAATTCCACCTACCTTTAACGATCCTACGTAGAATCCTGATTTTGATAACCTTGGCCATAACATCTTAAATAATGATATATGCAGTGTAGCAAAGCAAGAAAGATAATTTTTAAAGGAAGAAAAAGTTTTAGGCCTATAGACAAAACAACGCCCTCCTAATAACTCACAGTCCCAAACTAGAGACAAACAAAAAATGTTGCTCCTCCACCAGATACAAAAGTTCAAGGAGCCTTTTCGCTAACAAGATCTAACTAAAAGATACATCTAGAAAACCACAATAAAAGATAAAAAAAAAAATTTTGCAAAATTAAGTTAACATCTCTCTATCTAATATCTCAATGCATGATCTCTATGGACTTGGAGCATGTCTGATAAAGTCCTACAAGCAATCACACCTCTATCTTCACTTCTATCTTGTTATTCAACGTCTTCATAATTTCTTTGATTTCCCATTTTGGGTAATTGTGTCTCCATATCAATATATAACAGATCAGAAATCAATAAAATCAAAGCAAAAAATTAATAATTAAATCAACTTTCATCTAATTACCTATATCAAGTTCAACATATCAATAAAGCCAAGTGTATTTAAATTTGACATGCTATCTTCCTAATTCATTTCACAATGAAACAAGTAAAAATCAAAGAAAAAAAATAAATCAATAAATAAACTTTCATTTAATTACTTGTATCAAGTTCCACATATCAGTAAAGCGAGGTGTATTTATAATTGCCATGCTATCTTCCTTATACATTCACAATGAAATAAATAACAAACAATATAATGAACCATTTATGAGCTGATACTACAAAATTTAAGAGTAAAATAACAATAATAAATCATAATCAAAATTTAAAAGTTTACCACTGTATGTTGAGGTGCGTGATTCCCTGAGCTAAAGGCACCATCATAAGGTGGCTAAGAAGGAAAAAAACTCATATAAATAATTTCATAAATTAGTACTTTTTTACGCAATATATATATATATATATATATATATATAGTTAAATAAATTGAGGAAGACATCAAACCTACTTGATTCCTTGAGTTAAAGGCACCATCATAAGGTGACTGCTGTCATATTGTTGAAATAAAAATCATATAAATAATTTAAAGAATTAGCACATACTATTGTTTAACAAATTGTAAATACAAAGTAACAAAACACAGAACACATTTCATACTGGTGTGAGCTATTAAATACGAGATGATGCTTTAGTTTGACATTTCCTCTTTCTTGTAGCTTTCTCTAATGCATCCTTTCTTGTACAAGATGTCCCTACACATGCTTGTCTCCCTTTAAGCTTAATTCCTTTAATTTTATTTTCTACACAGTTAGTAGGCTGCACATTGTCATTAGCTTGTTGAGCCTTTGATTTGAAATGGGTGCCCCCAATAGTAGATTCTTCAATTGATAAATTTTTCAAATTTGCCTCTACTTTGTTCAAAGTACTTTCATGAGCATCTAAAGAAATACAAAAAGACTCATCAATCCGTGCAACTCTTGCTACCAAATTAGAATATAATTTAAGCAACACTTTATAACAACTTTCCACATCTACATTTTGGTCATGTGGTCCTACATGCATATAATTATTTATTGCAAAACCATCATTTGCATCTTTTGTCCACATTTTTAAAATATACTGATTTGGCATCCTTTTACAATTTTGAAGAGATAACACTTTTAAGGCATAAGCACATAAAATTCCAACAAATTCAATTTATTACAACTACACATCACTGTAGAAGCCAATGAATCAAATTGAACAATGTGTTGGCGAGATTTACGAGGAGAAATAACTTTATATTTTACGACAGATCCAACCTCACCATCTTTATGCAAATCACAATCCCATATGAGCCATAATCCATGATCAAACAATTTAAATACTGTAGGAGTATAAACACTTGCTGCATGCTTCAATATTTCTACTGGATATTCCAATGATGGTCTACTTTGAGTTGCTTTAAAATCTGCTCTCAACTCTTCAAAACGTCTATCATCAACCAACCTTTGAAAGTGACAAAAGAAACGCAACAAGTCATAATTATAAGTCATATATCTTTTAATTTGACTGTTCATACTCTCACTTCTTTGAGTAGTAGACATATCAGCCCAAAATGTTTTCCTCCCATAAACCAAAGCCCAATTCTCTCTTAACTCAAATTGTCTTTGCAACCAATTGTTATTCTTTAGACCATATTTATCAATCATATTATCCCATGCATCTAAAAAAATCATCTTCATAGTCATGGTCATATTTATAACTACTAAAATTTGTTGCAAAAATACTATACCATCCAAACACTTCATTAAGTTGCTTAACTGCATTTTGTTACATATGCCAAACACATAAACGATGATGTATTTCTGGCCATTGTGAACCTAATGCCTTTGCCATTGCAACATCTTGGTTTGTGAGGATAGTCTGTGGTTTCTTACCAAACATTGCCTTCTAAAAAGAATCAAACAACCACATGAAAGTCTTAAATGTTTCATCATGAAGAGGACAAAATCTGGCACGATGAATCTGTTCAGGTAGACCCGACAGTACTAGGTTAGTAGGCTGTCGGAGACAAGACAACAAAAGGGCATCGAATGGATGAGACATGTGACGGATGGACTCCTCCCCATAATAGATTAATAGTCCCCAATATGGACGAATTCAAGTCACATGAATACAAGGTAGATGGATACCAAAGCCACGTGGTACCAACATAGTTTTGAGTGGGCTCTAAGGAATCCTAAATGGAAATAACTTGTATCCCACGATTAACTCTAATTAGCAGAATTCCAATAGAAAAAGAATTTCATAATATACGCACATTTATGATGATCTTTCCCGTAAAAAAACACCTTCCTATGCAAGAAACGAAGGTCGATTCTACAATACTATAAAAACTCAAAGCCCTCAGAAAACAAAGTACGCATAATTCACCCCAGTTCTAACACTCTAGAGTTGTGAAAAAGTTCTCTAACTTAACCATCGGAAGGTTTTTGGCCGATACTCCCCAAAGGTCTTCTTGTTTTGTGTTCTGCAGGTATTGTCTTGAGCACGTGAGGACTGTGTAACTAACTGACGATTTTCAGCATCATCAATTGACACTATCTGTGGGAACCCTTGAGATAATCCATACTTACTGCTTCCTAGACAAAAAGTTGCATGGTACTTACTCGGTCAATGGCAATGACCACTAATAATCAGGGTAACGAACCGTGCACCATTGCCCTAGACAGATAAGTTCAAACCCTCGCAGCAATAGTGGAATGCCTCACCAAGTAGAATCATGACTTAGAGAAGCAACTACGCCAAAAGAACGCAACACTTAACACCAAGAGGAGGACCAGGAAGGAACCAACGCTGAAAGAAGGAATCAAGAGGGGCTAAAAGGCAACAACGCCTCAAGCAAACAAAAGTGACAATACCAGTCGTCCATCCGCCACAAATACAGCTCCCTCTCACATAGTCGTAGAGATACAGATAATGAAGGAATAGATGGACTTCATGATGAACACCCTTAGAGGACGGGTGTCTAATGACCTCGATAACTTGGTCCATCAAACTTATTCACCATTCACCTCATCTATCATGTCATTCCCCCTACCACCAAAGTTCTGTATGTCTCAGGTAAAAAGCTACAATAGATCTAAGGACCCCCTAGATCACCTGGAGTCCTTCAAGACTTTAATGCACTTGTAAGGAATGGCAAATGAAATTATGTGCAAGGTCTTCCCCATTATGCTAAAGGGCCGTGCAAGGATTTGGTTCAGTAGGTTAACACCCAATTCCATTGATACCTTTAAAGAGTTGAGCGCCTAGTTTGCCTCACACTTTATCGAAGGGCATTGGTATAAGAAATCCACTACATGCCTAATGAGCATTAAGCAGCGAGAGGATGAGACATTGAGATCTTACATAGTCTGCTTTAATAAGGAATTACTCTTAGTTGTTGTCACGTTCACAAACAGGCTGTGAAAAGGTAAGTTTCTATTTTCCTTGTATAAGAATGACCCCAAGACTATGTTGGATGTGCTTTACAGGGCTACTAAATACATGAACGTGGAAGACGTGCTGCTGGCTCATAAAGAGAACCCAAAAAAAGGGAAAGACGGGAGGAATCATGACAAGACGAGGGCGAAAGATAGCCAGGATAAGAGATAGAAAGGAAGATAGACGCTCCAAGCCTTCAACTGGAAGGTTCACAAGCTTCACCCCCCTGAACACCTTGATTGATCAAGTCCTGATGCAAATCAAAGATGAAGAGACCCTAACATTCCTTGGGAAGTTGAAGGGAGACCCCAGCAAAATGTCTAGAGACAAATACTGATGTTTCCACCGTGATCACGGCCACGACACATCCAAATGTTACGACTTAAAGCAGCAAATAAAAGCCCTCATCAAGCAAGGGAAGTTGCAGAGGTTCATAAGTAAGGAAGGGATGGAACAACCCTAAGGATAGCCTACCCAAGGAGAAAACGAGCACCCTAAGCCACCTTTAGGAGACATAAGGATGATTATAGGGGGCAGTGCAACTTCTAGTTCTTCCAAGAAGGTGTGCAAGACATACCTACGAATGGTTCAGAATGTCCAACTGATAGGGTACGTTCCAAAGATAGCACAAATCGATAACCCCATAATTGGGTTCACAGAGGAAGATGCCTGGCGTCTTCATCACCCACACAACGATGCACTTGTAATCAGCATACTTATATGAGATTACAACACACACCGAGTCCTTGTGGACAATGGGAGCTCTGCCAATATCTTATACTACCCAGCATTCCAGCAGATGAGGATAGAGAAAGAACGGTTAATTCCAAACAACGTACCATTCATAGGATTCAAAGGAACAAGGGTGCATCCCCTAAGAGCGGTCATTCTACCAGTAACAGTCAATGATTACCCTCAACAGATCACCAAGGATGTCACGTTCCTGGTTGTTGATTGTTCATTCGTGTACAATGCCATATTGGGTCACCCTACTTCAAATTCATGGAAGGCCATAACCTCAACCTACCATGTGATGATCAAGTTTCCCACTAAGTACGGAGTGGGAGAAGTAAGAGGGGACCAAGTGGCAGCACGCGAATACTACATTGCCATGCTGGAGATGGACAATCATTTGTAGACTATGTGTATAGAAGAACAACAGACAGTAGTAAAACCAATGGAAGGGTTGGAAGAAATACCTCTTGATGATTCTAGGCCTGAACGAACAATGAGAATAGTCACTTTGGCTAGCCCGCCAGTGCGTCAAGCACTCACGACGTATTGCCCTTGTTCGCCTAGAGCCATGAGGAAATGCCTAGAATTAATCTATCGATCATAGCCTACAAGTGAACGTATCGCCCTTGTTCTCTCTCATCTGGCAGAAAAAACGAGTGTTTGCACAGGAGCAAGACAAAGCTATAGCTGAGGGGATTCACAAATTACAAGAAGCAGACTTCATACGAGAAGTGTACTACCCCGATTGGCTGGTGAATGTGGTGATGGTCAAGAAAGCCAATGGAAAGTAGAGGATGTGCGTAGATTTCAAAAACCTAAACAGGGCCTACCCCAAGGACAGCTATCCTCTCCCATGAATTAACACCTTAGTAGACTTAACCCCAAAACACCAGCTGCTAAGCTTCAAGGACGCATTCTCTGGTTACAACCAAATCAAACTGAATGAGGTGGATCAGGAGAAGACTTCATTTGTAACCAGTCAGGGTCTCTTTTGCTACAAAGTGATACCATTCAGACTCAAGAGCGCAGTTGCCACATACCAAAGGATAATGAACAGAATGTTCGCACATCAAATTGGAAGGAATGTGCAAGTTTATGTGGACGACATGCTGGTAAAAAGCATATGGGAGGACGACCACTTAGGTGACCTCCAAGAGACCTTCGATACCATTCAGTCGTACAACATGAAACTAAATCCAAAAAGGTGTGTATTTAGGATGACGGCAGGAAAGTTCCTAGGATTCATGGTATTCCAAAGGGGTATTGAGGTCAACCCAAAAAAGATAGAGGCCATAATGGAGATAGCTCTGACAAAGCTGAATGGTCAAAGAGGTACAAGTTCGTCTCAAGAGCAACGGATCAATGCCTACCTTTCTTCTACACATTGAAGAAGTCGTTTGAATGGACAACCAAGTTCCAACAAGCATTTAAGGATCTGAAATCATATTTCTTCTCCGCCATTACTAACCTGTCTAAGCTAGGGGAAGAACCGTTCATATACCTAGCTATCTCCTTGGCCACTGTCAACGCAGCTTTGGTCAAAGAAGAGGATGGGGTGCAAAAGCCTGTATACTGCAAAAGACGAGCACTCTAAGGAGCATAAGAGAAGTAGCCCCCGATGGAAAAGCTCGCTTTCATGTTAGTAACTATGATATGAAAGCTCAAGCCATATTTCTAAGCATACACTATGGTCTTCCTGATAGATTAGCCCCTACGTAGAGCAATGAGTAGCCCTAAAGCTGCGAGACAAATGGCGTTATGGGTAGTCAAGTTGAGAGAATTCGACATACAGTATCAATCGCGCACAACTATAAAGGGGCAAGTAATCACTAACTTCGTCGCAAAATTCACTCTCGTAAAAGGCCAAGGGGCAGAAAAGAACCCACAGTACAAAGTAGAGTACGAAGCCTTGATAGTGGGGTTGGATTTTGCCAAGGCAACAGGAGCTAAAAACTTGGTCGTATACTACAATTCCCAAGTAGTAACCAATCAGGTTAATGACGAATATGAATGCTAGAATGAATAGATGAAGAAGTATCTCGAACAGGTGAAGGGTTGAGTTAGCAACCTCCAAGTAAAGCTTGTTCAAATCCCAAAGGAGGAGAATGAGCACGCCAGTCGGGTATTATCCTTCGTCCAAATATCATCATTAATAGACGATGCCAGTGTGTAAGAGATAGGTTCTGAGAACTATTGGACGACACCAATAGCCTTCTACCTAAAGGACGGCGTGCTACCAGACGACAAGGAAGCTGCAAGGAAGTTGAAGGTTCAAGCAACTCATTTCACTCTAATTAAAGACGTTCTATATAAGAGGGGCTTCTCCCGACCATACCTGAGGTGCCTCGTCCTCGAGGAGGTAGACTATGTCATGAGAGAAGTCCATGAAAGAGTCTACAGAAACCACTCTGGATCATGATTGTTGGTGCATAAATTAATCCAGGTGGGATACTACTGGCCAACCATGTAAAGGGATGCCCATACATACATTAAAGCTTGCGACAAATGTCAAAGATTTGGCAACCTCATAAAGCAACCAACAGAGGAGCTCACCCCAATGATAGCCCCATAGCCGTTCGCTCAATGGGGATTGGATATCATAGGCCCCTTCCCAATAGTAGTTAAACAGTTGAAGTTCCTAATAGTCGGCATTAACTACTTCACCAAATGGGTAGAAGTAGAAGCCCTAGCCACCATCACAGAGAAGAATATGTGTAGCTTCGTATGGAAGAACATTATTTGCAGGTACGGTATACCTAGAGTGCTTGTCTCAAAGAACAGGAAGCAGTTCGACAACGACACGTTTAAAGACTTTTGCTCGCAGTTAGCAATCAAAAACCACTACTCATCCCTTACACACCCTCAAGCCAATGGACAAGTTGAGGTCACGAACCGATTCTTGCTCAAAATCATCAAAACTCAGCTCAAGGGGGTGAAGGGTATATGGCCAAACAAACTACCAAGTGTTTTATGGGCATACAGGACGACAGTACAGACGCCTACAGGGTAGACACCATTTCGACTAGCATACAGAAGTGAAGCAATCATCCTAGCTGAAGTAGGACTTACAAGCTATAGGGTAGGGAACCATGTCAAGGGCAAGAACGATGAAGCTATGCGCTTGTAACTTGATCTGGTGGACGAAGTCGGAATGACTGCTAAGCTAAGGCTAGCGCGATACCAGAACCTCATGGCTAAGCACTACAACTCCAAAGTCAAACACAGAGACTTCCAGGTTAGGTATCTTTTCTTGAGAAAGGTAACAAGCGCCACAAAGGATGCCTCCCAAGGAAGGCTAGGACCTAACTCGAAAGGGTCGTACAAAATTGCATTATAGCATAGGAAGGGAACATACCACTTGGAGACAATGGACGGGCAAAAGTTGCAACACTCGTGGAACATGGAGCACCTGAAGAAGTACTACCAATAGACAATAAAAAGAAAACAACACTCCTCATTTCCAGTTTACTTCCTTTTTAAGTTAATATTTATTATTTAATAGTATTTTTAAACCTGCATGACAGTTACTTATTTTTTCTTTTTTACAAACAATTTCTACGCATATTTTATCACATAATGAGAGGAGTTATTCAGAAATGACATGTGTATGCTATCTAAATCCCTACAATAAGTCCATAAGAGGACAGATTCATCCTATAAGGGTGATCTGAAAAAATGATAGTCCATCAAGTGGACGGACTCAACCACGCGTTGAAATAAAAACACAAGTCTATAAGAGGACGGATTCATCCTATAAAGGTGATTTTAAAATGGACAGGTTCAACCACGTGTTGAAATAAAATCACATCTATAAGAGGACGGGTTCATCCATGAGCATTGAATTACAATCACAAGTCCACAAAGCAGACACACTCATCTTGAAAAAGATTATATTTAACAGGTCCATAAAGTGGACGGAATCATGCCAAAAATAATAGCTCAAATTTACCAAGTCCACTTAGCGGACAGATATATCTTTTAACCAATCCATAAAGTGGATGGGATCACCCTAATGAAAGGACATAAACCCGTCAGGTTCATAAGGTGAACGGATTCAAATACGTTTGCTTAAACCTACAAGGCAGACAAATCCATCCTAGCCACCAAGTTATATTCATATAACCATAAACCGAACAAATCCATCTATATGAATAAAGGCCAAAGTAGACAGACATTTTAAAACGAATGATCAATATACTACGAAAGCCCATAAAAGGAGATGTCTAGACACAAAAAGCAATGGATAAATTAAACATAGATACTGTTCTTAACAACTTTACATTTTAGCTAAAGTAAATAAATAAATAAATAAAAAGCTATTGCTGGATGGTAGGGGTTTCTTCATCCTTCACTTCCACAATCTGCACGGCTTGAGGTTGACGAGTACCACCCTTGACGAATTGGATTTGGCCTTCCATAGGCGCAAACTCTCTGTCACCTCGAGGATCTTCAACAAGGGCGTTGTCAACAAATAATTCATTGGTGCTCACGGAATGGATGGGCTGAGCTGGGGTTTGGGCCGGGGCATCAATAGAAACATGTGATAGGTCCAAATCTGGAGAAGAAGCTTTGACTTAACGGAGGCAGTCATCAAAGCTGTCCGTATAAGAGCCTCTGAGCTCTGCTAGAAGGGTTTTAAAATCACAGTACTCCCGTATCGCGTCTTCCTTCACCTGACGAAGCCAATCCGTAGCATCACTGATCTTTTTCTTCTTATCATTAAGAAGCTGACTCAGTGTCTCCATCTGCATCTCCAGCTCACTTCTAAATTGCTCCAACAAAGCAAGCTTCTTCTCTTGAACCATCTTCTAGGCCTTTAGCTCAACAAGCTCATCCTTCGTCGACCTTGCCTTCGCCCTAACATGATCCAATGTCGTCTCGTGGTTTAGGCAATGACCCATCAACCCTTTCATCATTAGCATCACCTGAAAACAAAAGAAGGGTTAGGAGCTAGGAAAGTTGAAGGAAAGAAAAAGAGAAAGGAGACAGATACAGTTACCTACGCAATGCTAAAAAGACCTATCTCCCTCATAGCTTCAGTTGCATGGTTGCTTAAGTTCTCATAATCGTCAGCTGTGATGATGGATGAAAGCTACTCTAGCGCATACCGAGAATCCTCACGGAGGAAGACAAGTGGTCTTTCAGTGATGGGGACATGACCCGTCATAAGTCCTTTGCCCCTCCCTTGGCCAAGCTAAGTTGCCATCTTCTTAGGTTCAGCCTTTAACCCGATGACTAGTTCCAATGTCACCTTGGGCTTTTTTGGAAGACGGTCAATCTTCTCTAATAGTTTCCTCTTGGACGCCAAGTTGGCTGGACTCGTCCCCTTAAGTAGTTGACTCCCTTCCTATTTTTTCTTTGCAGCTTGCTGCTTGATGTAGGACTTTCTTTTGCTGTCTTCCATTTCTGCACAAAGGTGGACAGATAAAATGAGTTAGATAATTTAAAAGCAAAGAAAGAAACCAACGTATTAGGTGACGGACTTATGTAGGTGAACTTGACTGTCGTAACGGCGGGGAGCTACTATGAGCTCTAGTCCGTCACAATACCAGTAGAGAGTATCTAAGTTGACTAGTTTAGCCCACGTCCTCTATGACAGTGAGGTTTTTTTCAAAAATTTTTCCAAAAAATTCTATTGTTCAAGTGTGACTGGAGGACGATCCCGAGTTGCAAAAGGAGACGGTTAAAGTAACAAGTAAAGCTAACACAATTAAAAACCTAAATACAGATGGATGCATACCAGACGGGGGCATTATACCCAATGTCTTGTCGATGGGCATGCATTCTTGGTCACCAGGGTGACACATCTACTCGTCACCTTCCATAAAAAAATAGCGACTCTTCCAATTCCTGTGTAAGTCGAGGGTATCACATACGAGCCTCAGCAACGGGCTCCTGGGCATAAAACTATACATGCCTTTAGACTTAACGATCTCAGTTGGATGGTAATAGTGAAAGAACTCTTCCACCATCAACCTACATCCCCCATTGGACATGGCCCTATACAAAACCTTCACACTAAGGAAAACCTCCAAGTGTTTAGAACAATTTGGGTGACAGCCAACCCTAAGTATTGAAGAATGCGACGATGGAGAGTGCTCAGTGGGAATTTGAGCCCTTGCTCATAGATTTCGACACCTTTAACACCCTCGTAATAACACTTCTCGGATTTGTAGGGTAGATGGAGAGGTATGTGGACGGGTATCTAGTACTTCTCCCTAAGTGTATTGAAGTGTGCTTGTTTGAGGGTAGAAATGAAGTCGCTGACCGTCCACAAAGGAAGTATTCTATACTCCTTAAGTCCATCTGGACCTATGACAGATTAGGTTAAGGGTTCAACACCAACTAGCCCATCAATAGATCACCTCTAACCTATCCGTGCCCAAATTCTCATCCCTTGTGGAAAGTGAGGTGGTTGACAAATTCCTCTCGTCACTTGAGGTGCCAGAGTCATTCCGTCCTAACGGGAACACCTCATTGTAGCCCACCCTCTCGTGAACACACGATTGTTCACTCAACGTATTAGACATCTGTCACCTACACATAATGGGTAAACCCTAAGACACTAACGAATCTACATAGACAACGGGTGTGCAAAAATCTAAAAAATAGAAAGGGAATTCAACAAAAAAAGGTGACTTACCGGTTGAAGATGAGCAACAAGAGAAGTGTAGATGACGGGCATACCAAGTAGACGATATGCTAGTTTATCAAAGGAGATGGTAGCGCTCTGATCGTGGATTTGCTAAAGAAAGTATGGAATGAGAAGAAAAAAAAGCAAGTTTGTATAGAGAGAACGGCACGGAACACAAAGGGACACTTCGTTCTCGTTAGGACATATGTGGTTCACTTGTTAAGAACATATGTCATTCTTTTATGTAATTTGTTAATCCTTTGACAAAATGCACTTTACTTGTAATTAGGTAGTTCTAGGTGTTTTTAATACTTCAAGAAACTGTGTTTCAAGATCAAGTGTTGAAATCATCAAGTCTGTTTAAGAAACAAGCTGAAGAATGCAAGTTCATTAAAGCTCGACAACTAGCATGTGTCGAGGTTTAGAAAGCTGCTCAAACCCATGTGCTCGACACCTACTCGACAGCTGCTCAACACCTCCTATCTGTCGAGGTTTATGAATTTCAGAATTTTGATATGATTTTCTTGGAATCTGTGAATGTGTCTTTGGGCTTTCTTTTCTCCTAACCCTAGACATATAAAAGGATTATTTTAAGGGCCATCAAAGTGTACACAAGTTGTACAAGCATTGAACAAAGTCTGTTCAAGCAATTTGTTATCGGAGACAAAGTTTTGCCCTAGTTCATCACTCTTGAAGAAGTTGCTGTGTATTTGCACCAAAGGGTTTTGTGACCAAGCATCTCCTTGATCGTCATCGTTGGAATGAACTGAAAAACTTTGCAGCTAACAAACTTCTCTAGTTGGTAATTAAAGTCACATACAGGGATCCGCACAATTGGTTAGTCATGTACTAGGAAGCTATGCATCAAAAGGAGAAATTGTCACTACAAAACAAGTCCAATTGAATATTGGGGTAAGGGTTCAACTATAAGTTGGTATAAGGTATTGGGATTCCTTTACTTGTAACTGCTTGTTGTGATAATAGTGAAGTTTCGGGAGTGGTGGCCTTAAAATCACCCGTAGGGTTTTTGCCGTGTAGATTTTCCCTATTCGTAAACAAATCGTCATGTTAATTTATTTTTCGCTGCATACTTTAGTTACTGGTGATTTGTTTATGCTACCACGCGCTTTGCATGTTAATTTGATTAACTAATAAACTTGGGTAATTAATCAATTAATCCATCACAAAAGATTAATACGTTATTTTGGCCTATCAGTTCCAAGAGATTAACCACTGAAAAAATGCCACGTGCCCTTAAAACATTAATGACCATAGGCTAGCATGTCAATCTGTGGAAGCTTCTCAGGAGACGATTCAAACCGTCACTCCACGAATCCGTCCAAAGGAGGTGACAAACCCATGGAGTAAAGGAGCAATTGAAGAGGACAAAATCTGGCACAACGAATCCGTTTAGGTAGACCTAATGGTACTAGGTTAGTGGGCTGTCGGAGATAAGGCAACAAAGGGGCATCGGATAGATGGGACATGTGACGGATGGACTCCTCCCCATAATAGACGAATAGTCCCCTAATATGGACAGATTCAAGTCACATGAATATAAGGTAGACGGATACCAAAGCCACATGGTACCAACATGGTTTTGAATGGGCTCCAAGTAATCCTAAATGGAAATAATTTGTGTCCCACAGTTAACCCTAATTAGCATAATTCCAATAGAAAAGGATCCCGTAATATACGCACATTTATGATGATCTTCCCCGTAAAGAGACACCTTCCTACGCAAGAAACGGAGGTCGGTTCTACGTTACTATAAAAATCCAAAGCCCTCAGAAAACAAGGTACACATAATTCACCCCAGCTCTAGCACTTTAGAGTTATGAAAAAGTTCTCTAACTTAACCATCAGAGGGTTTTTGTCTGGTAATCCCCCAAGGTCTTCTTATTTTGTGTTGTGCAGGTGTTGTCTTGAGCATGTGAGGACTGTATAACTAACTGACGATTTTCAGCATCATCACATCATATAATAATGCAACACTAAACATGATAGTTTGTTTATGATGATTTACACCAACAAACAATGCAAACGGCCTACCTTCTTTATTTTTTTTGTAAGTTGTATCAAAGCACACTACATCCCTAAAATATTCATAATCCAAATTCATTCTACCATCTACCCAAAAAATATTTGTAATTAGATCATCAAGAACAACTTGAATTGCATAAGAAAAATTAAGGTCTTCAAATTGCAGTCTTTGAAGATATTCGAGTAGGCCTCATGTATCCCCACTTTTCATCTTATCTGTTCAATTATACACAAATAATTATTATAATCCTCAGGAATGAAACCAAGATTTTCAAGTCCACCCATCCTTTTGGCCATTAGTCCTACACTTCATAGCCATGGTCATATACACAACTACTAAAATCTGCTACAAAAGTACCATACCTTCCAAACACTTCATTGAGTTGCTTAGCTATATTCTAGTACATATGCCAAACACATAAACGATGATGTGTTTTTAGCCATTGTAAAACTAATGCCTTAGCAATTGTAAAACTAATGCCTTTGCTGTTGCAACATCTTGGTATGTGAGGACAGTCTGTGGTTGCTTAACAAACATTGCCTTCCAAAAAGAATCAAACAACCACATGAAAGTCTCAAATGTTTCATCATATAACAATGCAACACCAAAGATTATAGTTTGTTTATGATGATTTACACCAACAAACAATGCAAACGGCCTACCTTCTTTATTTTTATTTTTTTTGTAAGTTGTATCAAAGCATACTACAGCCCAAAAATATTCATAATCCAACTTCATTCTATCATCTGCCCAGAAAAATATATGTAATTAGATCATTAAAGTCAACTTGAATTGCATAAGAAAAATTAAGGTCTTTAGATATTCAAGTAGGCCTCCTGTATCTCCACTTTTCATCTCATCTATTCATCTTGTACACAAATAATTATTATAATCCTCAGGAATGAAGCCAAGATTGTCAAGTCCATGTACGCTTTTGGCCATTAGTCCTACACTTGCTCTTGGTGCAATTCCAGAACTATCTGCTAATTCAACCTCAACAACTTGAGTTGGATTAATGGACCTTTGAGATCTAAGGAATATATGCTTACAAGGAGAAGCTAAGACATGTGTGTGCTCTGACACAAATTTTACCACACAATATTTTTCACTACATCACAACTAATTTTCATCTTTGCCAAGCAACCACATCTTGTTTCTAGACGATGGCATTTCATATTATCATCTCTTTTGTCATTCCCTCGTATACACTCGCAAAAGTAACAAAAAAACTCTATCTAACCATTTACGTGAACCATCTTTATCACCTTTATGGCCCTTACTTTGCCTAATACTAAATCCAACTCACGCACATGACTGTTATAGAAATCATACGCATCTTACTCAGTCTCAAACTCAATTCCTAATTTTGGAATCACTTCTTCTTCTACATTAGCAATTTTATCATTGCTATCTATTGATATAGGTTCTAGTTATTCAACTGTCACAAGTGAATCCTCACCTTCAAAATTCAATTTTCAAACCGATTGATTATCAGTCTTAGTATTTTAATTACTATCACTCATGACCTTAATACAAAACAAAAACAACATAGTTATTTTTTTAATAAACAACATATACACACACACACACACACACTCGCACAAGTGTATATAAGTAAGTTCTTATAAATCCTAAAAGAAATTAAAAAAAGAAATTTATTTACACTAAACCAAAAAGAGTGAACTTACTATGTGATTGAGGGCCCATTTGGTAATATTATTCTAGTAACGTTGTGAAAGCTCAAATTTGTGTGAAAACACAAAAGCTTGTTTAGACCCACAATTAAAAGTTACGGCTCAGTTGTTTTTACTCTAACTTAAACTAAGTGCGGAATAAGAGTAAATGTAGGCAAACAAACGATAAAATTACTCTAAGCCATTTTTCAACAAATATCAACAATAAAATGAAAGCTAAAAGAGTAGGGAAGAAGGATGCAAACACAAGATAACACCAAGACATGTTATCAAAGAGAAAACTGAAGAACTCGATGAAAAACCTCTCTGCTAACCTCCAAGCGGTAAATCAATCCACTAAAAAATAAGTTAGAATACACAAATAACAAAAGACCCTCCAAGCCTAGTCTATCCCATGTACTTGAGCCCTCCAAGCGCCTGCTACCAACTGACTTAACGAAGCCTTGTCTTCTCTAACTTTCCAAATCACGCGATTCAACCTAATTGCATCCACCAAACGATTGGCTTCTTCCAATGCTTCCCAACAACACCAAAACCTCACTTTACACTTAGATTGGGTGTTGTAAGTGTTTGGGTTATCAACCTCTCAAGGATATGGATATGGAGAGGAAGAAGTAGAGGACAACCATAAAAGATTGTGTAGATGATTGTGAGTATGACAATCTCTAACTCTCAAGAGTAATATTTAGGGTTTTCTCTCTAAAAAGCACTCCTTACAATATGTGGTTAATGAGGGTATATATAATGTGGGTGAAGACATGGTGGAGCAGATATGCCAAAATAGCAAAACAGAATGTTTCACAGGTATTCGTGGCTTACCCAAAACCAAAAAAAAAAAGTAAAATGCTTGAGTTACTATAAATTTTACTACAATATATCTATAAGATTAATGTCAAATTATGGTAAATGAAAGTTTGAATGTGATTGGTTGATTTCTACCATCTAATATAAATGAAAATTAGATATCTAAACTCAACTCACTGCATATGCAATTAACAAGTTTACTCATACTAGGTTTTACTTTTAAGTAGTTGTACTCTTGTAAATTCATGTCTTGTTGGCCTTTTTCTTAATACCCTATACCAACCGGTTTACAATTGATACAGCATTTTCAGATGAATTATGATACTTAAATTCCCTTGGATCTTTACAAGTTTTTAACAAATCAGACATTCCTTTGGCTTTTCGCATTATAGATGTTGTCCTTGCATCTCTATCTCTGCTATATGCATTCGGCAACTTCATTGAATGAGGGACAGAAGACATCATGCCCCGTAGTTTATGTGCCATTTCAATCATTCCTTCTTTCTTTAATGCATTATTCATTCACTTAAATGTAAGATACTGAGCAACTATGCCCCTCCAAATCATGTCCTCAAATTCTGCAAAAGCCTCTTCAATCTATGCATTTTGCAAAGCAAATGAACCAACATAGTACTTGTAGGCTGTAGCTAAGTCCATATCACATCCCCTAGCTCTCATTTCTTCTAACCTGAACTACCAAGTCAAGTCTCTCCTCCTCACACAACATTTTCATCAAAAGATGGTAAGTAAGTCAATCTAGCGTGTACCCAGATTCATTCATCTTGGTATAAAGGTCATCCCTTCCTCAATCATCACATGTTTAGAGAATTACCTAAAGAAATAGTTATAGGTTGTACGAGTCGGAACAAAGCCCCTACCTATCATCGTCTTAAGGATCTTACTAGCTACTGCAAGATCTCCTGCCTTGCAACCAAAGAATTGTATGTTGAGATAGTGGGGCCTAATTCTAGAACTAAAAACTGCTCCAACATCCGCATTGCCCCCTTAAACCTTTGGGATTCCCCCAATGCATCAATTATTGGATTATACACAATTGCATTTGGCTCAATTCCTTCTCTTCTCATCAATTGCCCTTTCAGCACAACGCATCCAACAGTACCCTTCCACAAGTATACCATATGTCACAACACTTGGTTTCACATCATCCATTTTCGTCGCCTCCCAAAGCCTCTCTGCCTGTTTAAGCTTCCTCACAATATATTATAAACCCTTATTGATAAAACCCAACTCGGGTCCAACTTCCTTTTCTGACCTAAATATTCTGAAGCTACCCTTTACATGTCCTTCCTTACAAAGGGAATCCAACAAAATCTCAAACAAGCTCATTTTTTAACCTGATTTACAAATTGGGTCTAAATTACATGCAAATTCAAATGCCCGTATTGCAGGTTGGGTCATACCTACAAAAGTGTACCATAACATTGGGATCACAAATCTAAGATCTATAACTTCAGTTCCATATATCAAATATAACAACCAAAAGCCTTACTTAAATGCAGAATCAATATGGCAATATCCCCACTTCAATAACACAAAAATTCCAAAAATTTTAAATCAAATTTAATGCAGATTTTGGTATCCTCATTTATTTTACATGTAAATACATATGTGCAAATAGCGGATTGAGACCCAAAAGGCATAGATATGGGCACAGCAATACTGCAATTCTTGAAAAAATTAGGACATGACAAGGTGGGGATAAAACAATTAATTAATTAGTTAATATATAAACTACATTTAATTTATTATTTATAAACATAATTTTTACATTCATTTTAAGCTTAAAAAAATAACAACTATCAAAATATTTAAAAACATTTCTAAAAATCAAAGGAATTTTTATAAATTAATCATCCCAACACACTAAGGACACGCATGGAAGAGCATCGGCGTCCTCGGAGTGTTCAAGAGGAACACGCCAGGTTTGGAGTGTCCATGCTTCTTAGATTGAGGCATACCTATACAAGGATACATACCATCAAATCATAAATCGATCATGCATAAGTACCATCACATCAAAAATAGGTTAAAGAACATGAATATTTACATATCCACAATTGATCAGATACAATGCAAATGGGTTGATTCTAAAAATGTAAATTCAATGCTTAGCTCAAAGTAAATGACCAATTCAAGTAAGTCAACCAAGCCAAATAAATAGCAAGTTCAATCTCTTAAAATTTGCAGTAAAGTATATATATATATACACATCTGATGATGATAGCAAATGTGTCCCCTGAGACCAAAGCAACTCAATCAAGAACCAGTGACTGGATTTTGCAAGTACATTGATCATTGAATTGAAGAGCATTGCAGGAGATTGAAACCCAGGCTGCTTCTTAGCCCAAACAAAGAGCAGTAAGTTGGGAGACGAATGAAAACGGTCAAACAATGCCTGCAACAAAGTTGGGTCCGGTTCAACCCTGGTCTGGTCCAAGGCAGCCTCAAGGGCTGGACCACGAGAGATATTGGGATCTGTAAGGAGCTTAGAAATGGTGGAGAAGTCATTTTGTGAAACGTTGGGGTCAAGGTTTTGGTTAGGGTTTGGATTGTTGATTGGGTGTGATGGGGGGAGTGTGGGTGGTGTGGCAGTGAGGGCCACTTGATGAGGGGGTTACCGGGAACAGAAAGCTATGATTGGTCCTAGAAGAAACAGGTAATAATGGTTTGAAGGTAGGAGGTAAGGTTTGGCTTCATGAATAAGATGAAATATAGAGAGAGAAAATGATGAGGTCTGTGTGAGGGCATTAGGGAGACGAGTGAAGAGGTGACATTTTCAGTTTTGGAGGCATTCCTGTCAATTTTAAAAATTATTAGAACAGCCGACATCTCAATTGAACCTAATGTTAGTTTTTTATTAGTGACTGGCATTGAGGAGCCCCAAAGATATTTACATGCACAACTCTTACCTCCACCCCACCCCAGTGCTACCCCAAACCCACCCACTAGGTAGAAAGAGCAAGAAAACCTCAAATGATATTGCTTGCAAAGGTTCTAGAAACAGCTATGGTTGAGTCTGAGTTAAAAAATTGACAATAAAAACTAAGGTTAATTCATTTGTGATTACAATCATATTAACTCATTTAGCCCATTTTAATGGTCTTCTGCAACCAATTCCTGTACAAATGGCTTCTATTATATAATTCTTATCAGTTATCAAACTAGAAATGTCAACGGAGTCTGCTGAAGAAGGTATTTCTGGGTTTATTGTTGAATCAAAACAAAAGTTTTGGTCTCAAAAGTTTTAAACATAACTCCTAGTTATTTAAATGAGAGCTATCTGCTCCTAGTTGTTCAAAAATTGCCAACAAGCCCAGGTTAGTATTATCTCTTTGTGTGTGTGATTACAAACAAAGTTGAGCCAAGCCAAATACTTAAAGGCTCAATATTGACAGACTAATTAGGAAAACACAGGTTATAGCTTTTACTGCCTGTTCCATTTCTTTCTCTCGCGCTCACTCTCAAAAGCTAAACTACCTTATTTTTTGCAGGATGATTGCTTAAAGATGCTGATACAAGGCTTGCTCATAGAATAAGGTGTGACACAATTGATACAAGAGTAAAGGCAGCTCATTTGGCAACCTATAAAGCTTGCTCCAGTAAGCTATCCTGGCCAAGCCTTTAAAGCATCATATTCATATACCAATGAGCTTTATCAAATTATGAAACTTACTTTGTGTTTGTGTTACACTTGCCTAAAACCTCGTATACATAAACAAGACTTTGTGTTAGCAAGCATATTATAAGTATTTGGCTAAACTACTTCATAGACATTTTCACAAACAGGTTCAAGGCATATATAAAAAAAGGTTTTTACCCCAACCTTATACACCAGCAACAAATTCACTCAACACCGCAACAAAAATAACCACATTTTTCAACACCAATCAACTTACCGGCTGTAATTTCCGGTGATATTACGGCTGGGTGTGAACAGAGACGTAGGCAGAGGCTGAAATTATAAGTGGAGGAGTTAGAACATAAAGCCAGAAATGAAGAGTGGCATAAAAATAATATAAATGGGATATGTATAAAAATAAGTTAATTATATACTATATAAAAAATTTAAATGTGTATTAAATGAAATCATATATATACATACTCGAGGCGGACCATAATGAATAAAACCCGTTTCCACCCTATCACCTTTTCGAGGCAAAGAAAACTTGTGATGGAAATTTTTGTTATCCCTAGCCTTGATATTTAAACTGTTTATAGTGCACTTTTTTTTACTTTTATAGTTTATAGTGGATAGTTACTCAATAAATTGTTCATTTCTATACTAATTTAGATGTTGGGAATGAATATTACAAATTAACATTGAATTAGGATGCTGGTTACAAAATTTTAAATTTTGGGTATACATTACAAATACCCCTAAAGGTTGGGGTGGATATTTGTAATTAACTAATAAAATTAATTCTTTAAGCACTAGCATTAGGTGTGCCAAATTCCAAAAATTTGGTATTTGGCACACCAAATACTAAAAAACTTGCTATATGAGGTATTCCAAATGCCAAATATACAAGAACGTTCCAATAGTAGTATCCTATGGAAGTATGCTATTAATATTTTAAAAAAATTTATTCATATTTTTTCTCTCTTCTATAATTTTCGTTGACTAGTTGGGCATTACTCAAATTTTCTCTCTCTTCTATGACGGTAGCTCTTGGGAATCAAAAAAAAATAATTAAAAAGAAGAAAGAAAGAATAAAAAAATAATATTTAACTAAAGTGGTAAAAGAATAGATGTGATATAGGGTATATTGTAAAGTGATATATTATAATAGATAAAGTAACTTTATGATGTGTAAAAATAGAGTTTGTTTAGTACGCCTGATGCTAATGTTTTAAGTACACATTTTTTTCAAAAGTTATTAGGTGATAAGTTGTGATGGTTACAATTTTTTTTTTCCACATGCTTGTCACCAATACCACTTTTATCATGTATCATCCATATCATGTAAATTGTTTGTGAAAGAAGTTAGATTTTAAATGTTGCAATGGTTTTTGTCTAGTGATGTAAGGGATACTAGAAAAAATTAGGTTAAATTGCTAATTTATTCCTACAATTATTAATTGAATAAAAGTTTAATTTGGTCCTTCAACTATTAATTGTGTCAATTTAGTCTCTTAACTTTTAAAATTAAGTCATATCATCCTTAGGATTTCTCTCCATTTAATTTTAATAAAAAAAATAATAGTTGAATTGATTTTTTTTGGGCGGGGGGTGAAAATACTTGGCTTGATTTAATTTTGAAAATTTCACACTTTTCACATAACGTATGCCTCATTTGCAACATCCGTTAATTTTATTAAAATTTAAATAAAGATCAAATGTAACGATGAAATTGACTTGATTTTGAAAGTTGAAGGACTAATTTAAAATAGTTAATAGAGGCCAAATTCCCGAATTTCACTAATGCCAAGTTATTATCATTATCACTTGTGTCCATATAAAAGAACATAGATTTAGCTAATAAAATTGTCAGTCCTTTGTACAAATTTTGCAGATTGTGAAGATGGTCACATGCATCGTTTACATGTAATGGCTTGATGTAAATAAATGCTTTTGTTGCAACAATTTATTACACCTCTACTTGGGAGGAAGCATGTGCATTTTTGCTTAAAGTTGATATATTGAACTTGAACCCAAACTTGCGAATTGGTAATAGTTTTTCTTCTTTCAAATGTTATGATCTCGGGTTTACTAGTAAAATCTTATAAGCTAACTATTTCCATATAAATTGCAACAGTTAATATAGTTAGACAAGAAGAGAAGCCCCTAGCTGAATGCTAGTTGCTGAGAATCACTCTCTCAAAATGTTCTCTGTACTGGATGTAAGGGGGGAATGCAGAGGGAAAGTAGCTTTGCTTTTTGCCTCATCAACAACAATGAGTTGCCAATATCATGAAAAGGTGATCGTTTTGGAGGCATGAATCCACCATTTGATGTGTGTACTTTTCTTCTTCCAACCCTTAAGACCTCCTTACTTGCATTATCATTGGTTAAATGATTTTCCTTCAAGCGACAAACTAGTACTCGCTTCTCCATCCTGGGTAATTCCTTGTGAACTTTTGGTCCTTGTAACTGCTGAGTTTTGTTCCTTCCTCATCCTCAAGTTCCCCATGGAGCATGGACATTTGTGCTTGTAGCTCATTTACTTTGGTTTCAGATGATAGAGCCTTTTGTCTCCATTCTTGGACCTGGTGATAAGAAACATGGTATCTTAAAAACTATTTTAATCTGGTGATAAGGAATGACTTGCTATCTGCAGTGATATCTTAAGTTATTTTTCCCAATGAACTACATTGTTGGGACACAGAAACAAAGAAAAGAGCCTTTTGCATAAAGATTATTGAGATAGAAAACGAGACAAATTGAACATAGGACGAATTGGCTCAAATTTGGTTATACGAAATCTTACAGCAGAGTGTACGGATTGAATTTGATGATCGGAATTGAGGGCTCAATCCTCCCAAAAGTCTTGAGAAACCTGCAATTCTTCCATCTCCACCCTCACTTGCCCTAGCATCTGAGACCATTGCTCTGTATCAACTCAAACTAGCTCTACAATTCTTTGCACTATAGCCTTACAACGTCCTGAGCACGTGTATCCTTTAGAAGAATATTTCCAACTTTAAGCAGGAATTCTTTCCCTATCACTTTGTCATGAAAATTAACTAAAAGACATGCATGGAGCATTTGCAGGTCTGATGCAATTGAAAGAAACCCACCTATTGTACAAATAATTCCCTCCCTTTAGTTGAGGCTGCAATGCCTAGTACAGTAGTAACAGTAGACATTAATCGACATCCAAAGGTCCCAATAAAATCTTGAATGATGAAAAAGAAAGAGGACATATGTGCTCATCAAGAAATGTAAAGGGAAACCTTAAGGGAGTGTTTCAACATGGGTAACAATGAAAAGACATGACAAATCTAAATAATTAGAATGGAACTAGCTCTAGTTAGAGGAAGTTTAAGCTATGCAGTACAAGCCAATATGCAAACCACTTATGTCAAAGTTATTAAAAATATTCATATAACATATATAAAACATCTAAGAACAAATTTTATCTATACTCCTTGAGAACAAATTTTATCTAAGCAATGAAAAACGAAACATAGTAAAGAATGAAGAAGGATGTGCCTGATCAGATTGTCTTATTGAGGATTGAGGGAGAAGATGAATTATGAATTTCAATATGCTTGGAAGAGGATGAGGAACTGTTTGTTGAAGAGAGCATTGATCTATACTCCTCTTCCATTCTGTTTAACAAAATCCCCTTTGGCAGCCCCTCCATTTTCCATCTTAGAATGTCCACCTGCAATCTTTGCAAATTAATATTACCAGTTAAAAAATGGGATTCAATGATCAAAATATTTTAGAAAAAATAATAATGATGATAACAATAAAGTAAACATGGGTTTGAGAATCACTCTTTCCCTTAATTGAGCTTAAAGTTCTGTTTTATATGCTTTTGCTTAATTATATGATTATATCAACCAAAAGGAGGATTATGCGAATTGAAAATGAAAATGCTTTGCTGGTTGCTTAAAAAATGTACAAAAAGAGAACAACTCAGTGAATTGACCTTAGATATTCTATCACATAATGTCCTCTAGAACACAAAAAACTTCACTCAAATTTGTCTAATAAAAATTACAAGGCTCAATTAAGGATAATTTTCACTTTGAGAAACCACAACATTAAAAAGTTTATTGAAAACTAAGAGCAGCTTCTTCTTTGAGAAGTTAATAATTGAATAGCAGCATCATTGGGTATCAAAATATGGATTGATGTCACCAATTAGTGAAAGACAGATCATCCTTACATTGCATTTGCCACTTGAAACAAAGCTATGATCAACTCTACAACTTGTTTTAATTGACAAGCTTGCTTCTGCCATCTCCCGTATCTCCTTCACACATATCTCATCCAATGTTACTCCAAACTTCTCTACCCATCTCTGAAGAAGAATCACTTGTTTATCAAAATTACTACAGTTCCTAACTTCAAAATCCTTTTAGTCCTGAGCTCCTTTGTAACTACTCTAGTTTCTCTACCAAGTCAAGGATCTCCTTCTCCAATGCCATACTCACATCCTCTCCTTCACAAATTCTTTCTTCCCTACAAAGTAGAAAAAATCACCAACCATACCAGTTTAAATTCATGTTAATCAAATTCAACGAGATCATTATGGAAAAACAAATGAGACTAGACCTTAAGGATACAACTTAGCTCCAGTATTTTAGTGCATTGGAGTAGATACAATATGGATACGTGTTCACATCGTGCCAGCTCCAATACACTTGAGCATTGGAGCTAAGCTTTACTCATATGATATATCTTTTGTTCAATTTCAAATTTGAGCTTGTTTCAATTCCTTCAAGTCATTCTTGTATGCTATTCGATTCAACTAATTTTGGGGAGGTTTTTGGACCACACCAACCAAGTTGGTGTTCCTAAATCAAATCGTCATGGCACTAGAGATCGAAATTGCAATTACATCAATGGTAGGTTCAGTCAGTGCGATAAGTAAATGCTTATTACACCCAAAAAAAAAAAAAAAAGAGGTAATTACACTCTCTTCCATTGAAATTTGGAGAAATGACACTTCTTTCCAAACCATTAAATAAATAAATGCTCATCTCCCTTGAGGTTAGAAGAAAATAAGACTCTCCCCCTAATTTTTTTTATACTAGTAATGGAATATTCTAAATTTTTATAATATTCTCTTTATCAAAGTTTAATAATAATTAGTAAAAACTTAATTGATAAATTTAAAATTAAAATGCAAAGTTTATCAAGCATCAAAATATTTGCAATAACAAATTTTCTCCACAACCCTTTGAAAGAAAAAAATCCTAAGTGGCAAATTGTTTCAAGCTTTTAATTTGAATCCACTATTAAAATTACTTTCTTACCCAATGGTAACTACATGTAACAACTTGCACACATAAAATTTGTTGTGAGTGTTGTAAAAATATTGTAAATGTAATATTTCTCTTATTTAATTTAAAAGAATAAAGATATAAGTGAAATTTACAATTTGCTTCCCCCCAACACACACACGCACACAAAAAAAAGCTACACTACTCTTCTCTCTTTTCCTTTCATCTCTCTTCTTCCCACCACTTTACTTTTTACCATTTCTTATTTATCTAAATTCTTTTTCTTTTTCTTTTTTTAGAAGAAATCTATATAAATTCTTTTTTTCTTTTTTTGCGAAACAAATCTATCTAAATTCTGATTTGTGAATTATGGAGTTTTTTTTTTTTTTGAGAAAATGAATTATGGAGTTAATATTTGTATTTGTAGCAATGTGAGCTAAACCAACATTTTTGGACAAATGAACGAAAATAAATAAATAAAAGAAAGGCCGCATTAAGTGTGGCCGTATAGGTGGACGCAGAATCAAATTTTTGGGCTAGTCAAGTTCCAAATAGTTCAGAGCAAACTGGGTTGGATATTTCCTTTAGACCCAAAGATGACCTAGGGTTGGGCCTTGTTGCTAACTTGCTACCTAGATTACTCCAAGGGAAATCCAGACCTTCCTCATTTTAATTACGTACGATTATTGGCGCAAACTTATTAGCATAGAGATTAGAGTGTTTAGATCAAACAAAATTATGGTGAAATTTAAGGACTAAAATAGTATTTTTACCCAAAATCTTTTCTTACGTTGGCATGACTGTTTATTTAATACTCGGCCAAAAAAAAAAAAAAAAAAAAAAAAACACACACACACTTGCAATTAACAGATTGGTCTATTTGATTCTGAATTTAGTTCCGTCGTAAAAGTCTATACCCCTGTTATGTGTTTCTTTGTTCCCTTAACCAATTTAATCATCTTTATCTCAAGAAAAAGAAAAGAAGATTTAACCAAGATCTTAAGTGTTTGCGGAATCAAGTACGGATTTGGTTATTTCTATCTACTCTAATTTTAGATGCAACTGCGCCAACCAATTAAGAGAGTGTTCCCTTATTTTAAACCGTCAGCCAAATAATAAGTTTTACAAGTAGTTATACTAATCATGTTTGTTATGATTTTGTGGTTTGCCAAACGCTCTATAAATCTCTTTGAGCTAATTTGTCTCGTTTATTTGAAAAGTATTATGTAAACAAAGCATAGCAAAAATATTTTCGTGAATTTGGGGTCAACAATTTGGTCATTCCTACTTGCCTTGAATGAGGTAGCAAAAAGTGATATTTGTTTGACCAATAAAATAAATTAAAAAAAAAAAAAAAAAAAAAAAGAGGTAAGGCTTGCGTCTAATGCTTTAATGCAATAGGCAATAAACATGATATTAATACAACACGTGGTTTTTAATTAGTACACGTATTTTGTTCGTATCACCGGAGACAAAGCCATGATTTGGAGTTAAGTAAAGTCAACATTTTGGACGAAAGGAAAGTTAAGTTTTATTTTCCTTGAACTCAATTTAAATTAAGCCTTAATATATAAACAACTCAGAGTCAGGGAGGCCAAAGGGTCCTAGCATGACTCCGTCCCTACAAGTTGGCTAAATTATATAAGAGTACTAAAGGAAAACCAAATTCTAAAAAATTGTGCCAATAATTTGTCCCATGGTCATTTAATTATTTAAGGATATATGCTAAGAACCTGAACAGTTAGATAGTCCTTCCCTTTTCTGGTGTGCCTAATCTGAAATGATATGGGGACCCCAAAATTGGAGAGCTCTCAATTGAGACAAAATATTAGACTGATGTTTGAACTTTGAAGTCAATTATAATACTATTCTAAGAATATTAACTCAAAAAATTAATACATATAAAGAAGAAATATATATATGTATGTATGTATCAAAATGAGAATAGCACGAGAGGACCACAAAAAAGAACGACCCACCTTGTTTGTTCCATCCATGGGGTGCGAAAACCATGGAGACATGGAAGTGGGTTACCAACCTAAAAGATTCTTCCCTTTCTTGTTTGTTCTTTGCCCTTATTTTTCTCTCTTATTTTCTTCAAACCCTTCTAGAAGCAACAAAAAGTTAAGTTAGGAAGATGTGCCTTACCAACCTTGCCCATAAAATTAACATGGCCGGCTAAAAATGACACACACACACTCACTCTCTCTCTCTCTCTATATGGAAAGCTGGATTATGTGGGCAGGTTGGTTGAATAGTGAAAATGACAAATAAACTTTTTTTAATAAATCAATTTTCAATTACTAGTAGCAGTAATCCTATATGTTCTAGAAATATTTTTCTTTTTTCCATTTAACATCACTAGTAGGTAGGATTTATGTCACGCGTAAAAAAATATGACCTTAGGCAAGATTGGATGAGTGGATGTCAAAAGTTAAGGCCAACTTATAATTATTTCATTATTTTTAGGTCAATTAGAATTTTTTGTTGCTTTGAACGGAAATGATCTGGGTTTGAATCTATTTCATTTCCCATTTAAGATGAATAAAAAAAAAATTAAGGAAAATATAAACTTTTTTCTTTTTTTCTTTTTTGCAAATTAATAGTAGTATTTAAAAGCACAAGTCAGAAAATAAGAAAAGGAAGTTATGAAGTGGAGGCAGCGTGTTAATAAATATAAACCAAAAAAAAAGATAAGGATTAGAGGAAGTTGAAAATGGAAAATGATAGAGATATTGTAGTTGGGTACTGTTAATCTCAATCATAGAGGGTAGGGGAAGTTAGTTACTTTTATCAGCTTGAATTGACAAGAGTAAGTGGAGTAAGGGTAGGTGATCTTCTAGAATACTTTTTTTTTTTTTTTTTTTTTTAAATTATGAAATGGACATAAATATAGGTAGAGAAAGAAAGACAGTGGAAAGGAGGAAGACCGTATATTTAAAATTAAATAATAAAATAAAGTTGGGGAAAAGAATAAAGAGGACAAGAGTAAGAATTAATACGACCATACGATACGAGTATGCACTACTGTTTTTGCTCATGTAGGTCCTTAACAATCTTATTTTATCATGGGGGTACCATTTCCCCAAGTTTTGTATTTAATTATTAATCTTGCCCTTTCTTTTCTATCTCCTCCTTATTCTCTCAGGCTTCTCAATCCCATCAGTTTTTTTCAAAGGAAGTGAAGCCAAATTAACAAAAATTGTGTCTTTTAGAATATGCATGGCACATAATGAGTATGATATATATATATATATATATATATATATATATTTTTTTTTTTTTAATTAAGAAACTATTGAATTATGAAGGTTGATTGCATATCCAAGGATTTAGTTATATTAGATTTTTAGCATCAATTTTTAAAATATATTTTGAGCGTTGGCTATGGTAATATATATATATATATATATGAGAAAACTTAGGTACAATACTTAAGTGATATTCCTTAGGTTCCCTTTTTAAAATTCAATTATGTGATTTTTTTTTCTCATGAAATATAATGTATTTTAAGTTAAATACTGCTACATGGCTAAATTTTAAAAGAAAAACTTAAATAACAATACCTAAGTACTATACCTACATTTTGCTATATATATACTATATAGTGGAGATATATAAAAACTTAGTTTACATTTTTCTTCCACTTTTAAGAATACCCAAAGAATTGAATCACGTTAGAAATAAGACAAATTTAAATACATATATAAATCTTACAAATAGATGTGTCACTGTTGGATAATCACAAGTAATTTAATTAGGAAAATATTAGAATTCTTTTTTTTTTTAAAGGAAAATGTTAGAATTTATAAATATTATAAATTTTATTATATAACTTTTACAATTTGATGTGACAAAGAATATGATTAGTAGACTTCAAAAATCTATTAAATACATTTTTAAATTACTTTTTATGATTGGTTATACATCTTTGTAAGTCTCATATTGTATAAAATTTATAACATCCCTAACATTATTCATTCAAATACATGTTTAGTGTCTTATTGAAGTGTCACAAATCACATTTGTTACTATATTAGTTTGTAAGATTTTTGTAGTAAAATTTATTACAGCTTTAATATTCTCTCCAAAATAAAGTCATATTTAAAAAATAAAGAGTAAATTTTTTTAAAATTATGATATAAAATAATAGTTAAATATTATTTAAGTGACAACGTAAAAGTCTCATTTGAAGATATCATCTTACACCTCCAAATTGTTTGTACTGGCCATGTTCTTGAGTTAGGGCCATATAATTTTCAAGATATTTTTTTGTTCTTATCAAATATTGAGAATATAAATAGTAGGTTAGTGGTAAATTTTCAAGGCAAAAAAAAAATAAGGTAAGTTGTAAAATATTTTGTTGTCATACAAGAAGTTTGATAATCATATTTACTATTTACAACTAGGGAAGAGTACCACCCATTTAATCATATAACAACTTTACAGACCTAATTATAGATCATATAATTAGTATGACACATGAAGTCACCTAAATATTATTAAGAAATGTTGGGACATAAATTTTTTAACATTTTCACAAATATTACTAAGATGGTAAGTTGTGATTGGAGCAACATCCCTTACACATAGACCTGTCATTTACATCACTTTTATTATACATCAATTACAACATATCAAATTCACAATGATTTAAAAAAAATTGTGAAAAATTTTGTGTCTATATTTATTGAATACTATTCCAAATTTAAAATAAGTATTATATCACATTGTTTGGAGAATTCAAGGACACCATTTTTCTTGAACGCATCATACCTACCTTCCATTAACATATGATAAGTATGGTACATACTACATACAAAGAAAAGTGTATATCCTATAATGACCCAGTTTGTATTAATCAAATTTTTACGTGTTTTCACTAAGATTTTTATAACTCGACTGGTAATTTTTGGTATTTCCAACAGAGATGTATAGGGTTCAAATTACTCCTCCACCAACTATCAAAGAAAAAAAACCCTTAAAAAAAACTTGAAACAAAATTGTTGTGTTTTCAAATTGTCTTAACCAATTTACACCCTTATCAAAATCTATAGCTAAAGAGTACAATTTAAAACAACATTATATTTCAAGTAAATAAACTACCAAAACATTAAATTTTACAAGAATATGCTTTTTTTCTTTTTTAGAAGAATCAAGTATATGCTAAGTCATAGTTATCAATATCATATGATACGTGATACATAATATAAGATATGTATTATACTGTGTACAAAAAATTCTATATCATAAAAACGTATCAAAAGTATCTGTGAATTCTATGATATATAGGTATATATCATATGAATCGTATCATATCATATGAATCGTATATATTGGATGATACATGAACGCATTGTTTAAATTGGGTTTTCTACTAAAATTTTGGGTTGGCTTGTGCCCAAATGCTTTTCTACGTTTTTAAAAAAATTATTGGCTACTACTACTTTAGCTCATTACAAAAACATTGGCATGATTATTTATCCTTCTTTTTCCCTAAAAAATTTAGACCATACATTTGCCCAATTTCAAAATGAGTTACAAGGATTAAATAATAAAAAAATAATAAAAATAAAAAAAGGAATAAGAGCATCTACAATAGTGGTGCTAAAAAGTTATATTGGTATTTTTAGCACCTCAGATACTAAAAACCATTCTACAACAATGGAGCTATAGGTAAAATTTTTACCTCTTCAGCTACAGTGCACAACCATCTATAGTTGTGCACGGTAGCTCCAAAGCTAATATATATATATATATATATATATATATATATATATATATATTTTATTTAACTTCTCTCTTTTCCCATTAAAATATTCTCTCTCTCTCTCTCTCTCTCTCTCTCTCTCTCTCTCTCTCTCTCTCTCTCTCTCTTTTCTTTTCCTCTAACTCAAAGTCTCAACCCTCTCTCTTCTTCTCCTCTGACTAGCGAATGTAGTGAGATCGGTGAGCGTCGTGAGATCGGCAAGCATGGTAAGATCAACATGGTGGGTCGATGGGTTAAGGACGGTGATGGCGTGGTCAGTTTCATAGGTGTGGTCCGATTGGGTTGTGGCCTGTGTGTCAGTGGTTTTCATGGATGTGGGTCAGTGGGTTGTGGCCTATAGGCCGATGGTGGTGGGTTGTTGATGTGTTGGTGTGATTGTCGTGGGTGTGGTTTGATTGGATTATGGCTTGTGGGTCAGTGGGTTTCGTGGATGTGGGTCGATGAGTTGTGGCCTATGGGTCAGTGGTGGTGGGTTGTTGATCCATAGGTTGTTGTGATGTGTTGGTGTGATTGTCGTGGGTGTGGTTAGTGGGTCACGATAGGGGTAGTGGTAGTTGGGTTGATGGGTCACGGCATGGGTTGTGAGTTTGATGGGTTGCTCTTTGCTAGTTTGATGTTTTGTGGGTTCGCACTTCGCAATTTGTTTGCTTTGTATCAAAGAAGAGAGAGATGAAGAGGAAGTAGAGAAAAAGATAGAAATGATGATGAATAAAAATTAATATTTAAATGAAGTAGCTAAAAAAAATATACCTATTGATATTGAATGTATAATAAAATAATAAGTTAAAATAGATAAAATAATTTTTTGTGTAGTCTAAAAACTAAAACTTTGCCTCTAGTACCGTAAGTGCTCTAGTAGGAGGAGAAACAAAAATAGAAGAAAATAAAAGGTGTGCAAGTGCAAAAGTGGAGGAAGTAGAAAGGCCAATAACTCCGAGTACATGAAAAGTAGAGCTACCTACCAAATCCAGCACTAACTTAATTGTAACCACTCGTCTTTCTCACCAACTCGGTCAAATACCCTCCTATCCCTTCTTAAAAGAAAAAGGGTCCCCAGTCAATTGCACCTTCTTCTCTCCACCACCTTCCATTTATATTCGCTTCTTTCTCTCCCTTGTCCCCCCAATTCCTTTTCTTGCTTCCATTCCATTCTCCACAAATCTCTCTCTCAAATTAAAAACCAACAACAACAACAACCATGGGCAGATCTCCTTGTTGTGAGAAAGAGCACACCAACAAAGGAGCATGGACCAAAGAAGAAGATGAGCGCCTTATCAACTACATCAAACTTCATGGTGAAGGCTGTTGGAGATCTCTTCCCAAAGCTGCTGGTAATTTCATTCACCCAAAAAAGAAAAAGAAAAAGAGTTTTGTTTTGTTTTGGTTTTGGTTTTGGTTTTAGTTTTAGATGTGTGTGTGAGAGAGAGAGAGAGAGACAAAGATTGTGTGTTAAGGATTTTGCTGATTTGTATCTTATGTAGGTTTGCTTAGATGTGGCAAGAGCTGTAGACTGAGGTGGATAAACTACCTTAGGCCTGATCTCAAGAGAGGAAACTTCACTGAAGAAGAAGATGAACTCATCATCAACCTTCACAGTTTACTTGGAAACAAGTAAGCAATACTTATTAATTATTCCCACCTTTTATCTTTGGTTCTTTTACTTGGTTCAAAACAAATACTGATTTTTAATTTTACTTAATACAAAAACAGCATTTTCTCCCATTTATTGATTTTTGATTCAAACCCTTCTTTCAAAATGAGCAAAATCTGATGTGGGTTTTGATAAATTTTCAATTTTTCTAATTTTTTTTGTTTTCACTTTTTGTGATCTCTCAGATGGTCTCTTATTGCCGCACGCTTACCAGGAAGAACTGATAATGAGATAAAGAACTATTGGAACACACACATCAAGAGAAAGCTTTACAGCCGTGGAATTGATCCTCAAACTCACCGTTCACTCAATGCTTCCACCACCAACACCACCATTAACACTACAACTACCACTATCAACACTAGCAACAACGTAGCAAACTGTACCGACAACATCAACAACAATAACGATAGTAAGAGTAGTAATTCTCTCTTTGAAGTGCAAAATTATGTGACGCCATTGATGCAAGTGCCTGAGCTCAAGAATAATATTGCAACAACAACCAATATTGGCTCCAACATCAACGTGAAGGTTGCAACAGAGTCTGCTGAAGAGTCAAATAGTAGCAGTGGGGTGACCACAGAGGAAGTTTTTCCTGAACTCAACCTTGAACTCTCCATTGGACTGCCCTATCAGTCTCAAATCTCTTCTGTCAACATAAACGAGTTGAAGCAACAACAACAGGTTTCGTACCAGTGGTATGGGAATGTTAGTCAAAGTGGTGTATGTTTGTGTTGCCATTTAGGGTTTCAGGATGGCCAAGCATGTAGCTGCAGCAAAGCCATGGGAACAGCCTTAACAGCTGACAATCTCTACAGATACAATAGACCCGTGAACTCTTCTTGAAGTTTACAAGTTAGAACTAGTCTCACTCTCTCTGCCTATGCTCACATGTAATCTTATGGTGGTAAAGAAACATCTCAAATAGTTGTTAGACCTTGTTTTACCCTTCTTTTTGTGGGTTTTGGGGGGTGGAGAAGAGAACAAAATAGCTGTAAGATATAAAAAACTTCTCAAAAAATTTCTAATCCTTTTTCTTCCTACTTTCTTGCTCTTGGGTTTTCATTTAATTCTTTTTTTTTTTTTGGCTTGGAGTGAGAGAAAAAGAAATCCTTTACATGCTAATTGATAGAATTAATTATCCATTGATTTGTTTAAACTTAAAATGCAAGTTTATTTTTAGTTTAGATCTTTTTTTATGTTATAACAAATTAACAATACACTTAATTATTTGCTTATTTTTAAACATGCGATAAAAATAAATTTCAAAGTTCTCCCCTATAGTATAGCTAATCTTATTTACAGTGTAGCTATACTGTAAATTACTTATAGTTTAGCTAATTAATAGAATTAAGGGCTTATTTGGATTTTTCTTATTTTATTGAAAATTGAAAAATTATTATTAAAAATACTATAGTAAAATAATTTTTAAACTATGAATAGTGCCGTGGGATATAGGATTTATTGTTTATGCGCGTTTTCCACAAGTTTAGCTAGGTTGTGAATAATGTCGTGTCGCACAAAAACGTGCGACATAGCCAAAAACACAAAACGCAAAATCATTGCTTGGCAAGCACATGCTAAATACCCATTGATTTTGTTAAAACTTAAAATGCAAGTTTTTTTGGGTATAGCGCGCAATTAATGCTCTTAAATTCTTCACACACCTTTCTTCATTATTAGCTTGGTTTTTAACATGCAATAAAAACGAGATTTAAGTTCTCCCCTATAGTTTAGCTCAATTTTCACAATGTCACTGCTGCTAGTGACTTTCTTTAAAAAAAGAAAAAAGAAAAAAGAAAAAAATAAGATTAGCTTCTCTCAAGAGTGACTGAGAGCAAAGAATGGAGAAGTGAAGTAACCAATGAATTAATTCATCCATGACAAAGTTCATCCAAATTCAGTTTTTAATGTTTTATTCGTTAGGCATTAGCGTATGAATGAAGTCAAAAGTCTTTCCGAACAAAACCAATTGAAGACTATTAAAATCAGGTTTGTGGAATTATATTATTTGGTTAAGTGGAAATTAATGTAGCATATATACTTGATTGTCAAGCACGTGCCTGCCAATTGTTTGAATCCTTGTTAATGGTGATGGTGGCATAATAAATGAAAAATTCTTATGCCACACCAAAAGCACAATATTGGCTACAATTCACCAATACGCTGAGTTATAGTCAGTGAAGAGGTGATGGTGGATCAAAACACTTCTCTACCAATCACAACTCGCCACATAAGCAAGTTGTGACTAATACTGTACCTTTTAGTGTGACACAAGAATTACTTGTAATAAATATACTTGTACAAATCAGGATGTACTGAGGCCTCTCGCTTCTTGTGAGGAATGAGGAATCACATCATAAAGTGAGATGACAGTACAATGAAGAAAAAGGAATAAATAATGGACAATTAGACAAAGGGCCATCAATATGAGTTAGAGCATCAACGGCAACGGAGCTATTTTTTTGGTTAACAAAAAGTTACTTTATCTATTTTACTTATTAATTTTACAAAACATCTAGTATCAGTAGATCTATTTAACTTTCAACACTATAAAATAGTATAAATATCATAATAAAATAATATATCTACTATAATAAAATAATACATCTCACTACTAAAAAAACACCACAAACCAATCTGGCACAATCCACAACCATTGCCAACCAAGAACAACCACCCATAACCACCCAACAACAACTAGCAAGCCAAGAATAACCACCCACAACCACTGCCAAAAATCCAAATTAGCCAAAAACCACCACACAAATCACCACCAACACAGCCACACCACTAACCCACGAAACCTAGCCACCATGAAACCCAACCAAACCGTCACCATGAAACCTAGAGAAACCCATGAAATCCAGCCACACCATGAAACCCAGAGAAACCCATGAAACCCAGCCTCTCACGGTGCTCTTGAGTTCGATGAAGGTAGTGCCGGTGGAGCTTGGATCAACGATGAAGCTCAGGCCGACAATGGAGCTTGGATTGATGGTGAGATGGAGGACTAGGCTTGTCAGCGTTGGGTGAGCAGTGAGATGAAGGACTGGGCAAGATGGGTTGGCAGCGTGGGATGACAACGTGGGCAATGAAAATGAAGATTGGTGATGAAGATGAAGATGAAGAGTCACAAGTAGGATCAAAAGAATAGAAAAAAAAAAATGAACAAATAATATTTTAAACGGATGGAGAATAAAAAGTAATTTTTTTTTTAGCTCTCAGCTATAGTACACAGCCATATATAGTTGTGCACTGTAGCAAGAGAGGTAAAAAATTTACCTATACCTTCACTGCTGCAGCACTCTTTTTTATATATAGTGGTACTAAAAATTTCTTTTTAGCACCACTATTGTGGATGCTCTTACTAACACGATCATAAATAATTTACGTTTGGCTTGATTAAAAAAAAAACTGTGTTATTTGCCTATTTATAAACAAGCTAAATTTGAGCTTTAGTTTGTACGCAAGCTCAAGTAAAACAAAATTGTTCATAAACAAGTTCGTAAACATTAAGACTTGATACAAAACAGGTTGAGCATAAACTCAATTATAGGCTTAGTAATAAGCTTGATAATATACTTGCATTAGATATCAACCTCAAAAACTTGATGTTAAGCTCAAGCTTGACTTGATTCATTATTTGTAGGTTTCATTTAAGTTTAGAGCTTGAACATTTTACTTTTGTTATCAAGCCAAGCTTGAACATTCACTATTCAACATTATTCAACTCGTTTACAGCCCTCTGAGTTATTTTGCCACCAGTATCATGTATTGCTATAATGAAAATTTTGTATTCTCTCTAAATATAGTTAAATTATCAACAACAATAACAACACCTTAATTCCAAAAATATTGGCTATGTTGTAAATTTTTAATAAATTAATCAATAATCAATCTCATACTCTCTTCTTTTTTCTTTTTTCTTTTTGGTTCATTTTATGTAATCAAAAATTATATTATATCACATTAGTTAAATTATGATGCATGTATCCAAATTCTTTATTTGTGGGATCATGTAGTTTAATTGGTAAAATTTCTTAGTATTATAGTAAGTTATAAAATTGTATTACATCATAAAATAGAATTAGATAAAAAATTTCTTTGAACCAAATTGGAGGAATTTTGTTCAATCCATTACATGGTGGTTTAGAAGATCATCCATGTATATTAAGTCACATTAATTAATTATAAATCATTTAAATGTATGAGGTGACTATTTCATAGATCATGTGACTAAAAATACATGTAAATATGGACTTTTGAGTTTTGAGCTGTCATAAAATGAGTTGAAGAAACATTCAAAATTTAGTTTAATTGAATTATACTCATACTAAGGATATAGATGGGAGGGCCTACCCCATTATATACTATATAGTTGGAAAATAATTATTCTCTTTTATATTTGAAATGGAGAAAACTCGACTTACACCTCATTTAAAATTTAAGAAATAGAAAACTCATTTTGTAGTTAAGATTTAATTTTTAAGAACTTATGTAATATCAGGTCATTTAAAATAAATTTTCAACAACATAATAAAAATTATTAATATTCCGAGAAATACTATTACCTTATCTAATAAATGATAGTTACAATAATTGCTATTTTCCTTAAAAATAATAATTTTTTAATTTAGGCAGTCCGTTGGGATGAAGATGAGAGATGCAACCTAAGATTATTTATAAGATGAATAAATAATTTAGCAGTTAGGTGCCTTTTATTTATCTTTATTATAGTATTAGGTGCTTAGAGCTACTTTTCTTTTCAAAGATTGATGTTTAGAATTTAATCTGTTCTGTGTGAAGATTTACAGGGTTAATTATGTTAATATAATTTTCAATATACATTTAGGAAAAATGGAAAAAGAAAAAGAAAAGGCAAGGAAGAGACCAGTATGGTTTTTTAACACTTGTGACTTCAATTTAAATGAACTTTAACGTATCAACCTCCAATTGGAACCCACCTCAAGAATCTAGAAAAATATGGATTATAAATTTCCAGAATTATCAGAGATTGCGAAGTATTAAGGGAAGTGAAGAAAGGGAACAATTTTTTTATTTTTTTATTTTTATTTTTATTTTTTGTAACGAGCCATCATCTAGCTTCTAGAAATATAAAAAAATTTATTGGATCATCTAGTGCTTTGTTGTTTGGCATATATCTAAGGTACTTTTCAGATAATAGCATTGTCTCATATGTAAAATTAATTTCATATATTAGGCTACAAGACTATTTGAACTAACTTTTAGAACCCGTTTGGATAGAGGGGAGAAGGAGAAGAAGTGGAAGGGAGTAGAGTAAAATTAGCTGAAAATATGCTAATTTTGAGTCAAATTTACTTTACTCTACTCCCCCTCCCTACCCCTCTTCCTCAATCCAAACAAACTATTATTCATGAAGATGAATAATGTTTATTAATAGGAGTATAAATTAGAATAACTTATAGGCTATGCCTCAACCATACGTCACTACTAGTTGGATTGATTTTACTATCAATTTTATTACCAGAAAAAAAAAATTATGAACCAACGAAACAATAAATATGATTGAAGTCAAACCTAAATGTAATTAAAAAATTATATAAAATTTAACTCATTAGTTTATTTATTTTGTAACTCTATGTTTTGAGTGAAATAAAGGCTACTATCAGTTTATTTATTTATTTTTCCTTTTATTAAAAGAACAAGCAAAGGGAAGCTATCTGAAATTGAGAGGTATTCCAAAAGAGCAATAATACTCTTATACTTATGTTTTTTTGTTCCATCTCCTTTCATGTGCAAAAAATTGGATATTTTTGTATCAACCGTGAATATTAATATAAAATGGTAAATATAAAAGAATGTAAGAGAATATTTTTTCTCAATCTAATGAAAACCATTTTTCAAAACATGATCATGACATATTGTAATCAGACAATAAAAATAATATTGATGAGAGATTAATAGTCCTAATAAAAATAATTTTATATTAGTCATAATCTATCAACTTAATAAAAAAAATAGAAAAGAAAAAGTAAATATAAAATTGGTTGTGTGAGTAACATTGATGATGAAAATTGCACGTGTAGATTTGTGAATCAAGAAACTTGTGGCCAGCCTCTTCTGGTTGGACTAGTGTTAACCAAGTTGGATCTGAACCTAACCAAGACACTAAATATAGTAAATAAAAGAAAAGAATATTTAAAAAAAGAAAAAAGGGAAAGGATATATATATATATATATAATTGTGTGTGTGGGTTGGAAATAACATGATAGCGGTTTGGGTTGGTAGATGGGGTGATGTAAGCAAAGACAACTACCCCTCTGTCTCTTCTCATAAATTCCTGGGTCTCTGCTCTCTCTCTCTCTCTCTCTCTCCTTTTTAATCTTTTTTTATTTATTATTATTTTAAAGAATTAAAATAATTTTCTAACCCACAGAAATTAATTTATATATATATATATATATATAATAATGAAGGATGACATGATTGATATTGATACACACAAAAAAAAGGATGGCATCCCTACGCTACGAGGCATGAAGGCGGATGTGTTCTAGAAGGTTGGCCCGTGGAGTTGTGCAGGACCAGGAAGATGGAAGTAGGAAGGATAAATATCACTTTACTTTTTACTCTCACCTTACCTCACCTCACCACCTAATCCTTTGTTTTTTATTTTTCCCCTTTGTCACCAAATTAAGAGCTTCCCCCATTGACACTCTATTATTTTATTTTATACTACCTTTGAGTTTCAGGTTACATCATGATTCTTTTTAATTCATGATTAAATAATTAATTGTATCATAATTTATCAAAACTAATAAAATAGTAAAATTGTTTGTAGACAAAATCTCAAGAAGGTCAGGTCATGTGCCATGAAGTTTTCTAAAAAATCACAATCATGCAACACTAAAATCCTAACCGTTGTTCTATATATATATATATATATATATGATTGCAGCACTAGATTTGTATTACACATTGGCCAAACAATCTGTGAAGTTAGGGGTAAAGGATGTCAGCTGTATCACTATCACCACCATATGTATTGTGGCACATGCCTATCATTTTTTTTTCCCCTTTCACCATATGGACGTGTCGCTAATGTCAATTTGTAGATGATTGACATGTATCATCTAGAAGTTGACATTAGCCACACATCCATCCATGCTTTCCGAAAAGGAAGAAGTCCGCACTAGCAGTACTCCATGGATTTTGAGAAATGAAAAGTTGTAAATCATGATTAGAAATTTGATTCAAAATAATTATATCACAACTGCGTACTCAAATTTTTTTTTTTTTTTTCAAAATTGATAAAGTCATATACTAAATAATAAAAATTAGGTTGAGAACTAAAAAAAAAAAAAAAGGTAATAGAAACCATGGGCCTATTTGGTAATGTTATTCTAGTAACGTTGTTTAGTATTATGAAAATATGTGTAAATAAAAAAGTGTTGTGGAAATATATATTGTGTTGTTTAAACAACGAAAACTGTTGTTTAAACAACACAACCAAATAGGCCCCATAATTGTGCCACATGACCAAATTTTTTTCTTATGCCAAGTGTCTTGCCTTTATTAAAAATTTTGGTAAATTATGTAATTCTTCTATAACTATAATTATAGTGAATCAAAAGTATTTTAAAAAGTTTAGTTAAAATAACCAACTTTAAAAAAAAAAAATATATATATATATATATTTTCAATTCACACCCATTTCGAATTACCGTAGGGGTAAGGGCCCAAAATTGTATATTAGGCCTTATCCAAGGACGTTGATTGGTCTGAGAATTGATAAATAGTAGTGAGGGTGTTAAGCTCGAAGTCCCACAAATAATATATAGACGGAAAGGTCGAGAAAGGTTGTCCAAGGAGGAGTGTCTCCTCGGATAAATCAAGCATAGATCAAACGTATGACCTATCACTCAAAGTGACCTTCTAGGAAATTCCACTGGAGTGGATGTGCATTATGAACGTACTGAAAGAATAGGAGCTAGGAAATATCTAAGAAAAAGCTATTCCCACCGCATTGAATGCTCTGCAGTTAACTTTCTGGCCACATTTATGTAGAGAAGACCCTTAAACAATGCTGTCTTGGCTATCCCAACTCACAAAGGGCCAGAGAGGGTGTTCGATACAACAAGCACTTACGTAGTGGCCTGGATAATCAACAAATGGAGGGCGAAGATCATTGAAAGAGAGATATATAATGAAAAGGACCCCTGAGAAGGGAGGGATCGAAGAAAAAAGGGAAAAACACTGTAGTATTAAGAACTGACTTTGTAACCAAACTTGAAAGTAATATAGAAGAACATATCTCCTCAGACTCTGTCGATGACAATTTTCTTCAGCATAAATTTGTCTATTTTCTTCTGAATTTACTTTAGTGTTTGTCTAATTCATTAAAACCCAGTTTTCTAACCCATTCTCTACAAATTCATTGTTTTGGGCTTTTTAGGCCTAAGTCCATCCACCTGTTGGGCTAAGAATTCAAATCAGTGTCTTTACAATTGCCACCGTCTGTGGAAAGTTTATTGAGGTAATAGTGATTGCAACAGTTAACAATGGTAGGATCAGGTCCCCATCAGGGAGAGTCCACAGGGTCCCAACGACAAGATGAGTTTCTTAATCTTAAACGCAGGAGAGATAGAGAGGGTAGCATGCATACCACGCATACGAATAGAAGCCACTCTCAGGTTAGAAGTCACATCTCTCAAGAGTAGAGTAACAGAGCCATGCAATTAGAGATTGACCACTTAAAGAGGAATTTGTGCCATGCACGGCAAGTGATGCACACCAAGGAGCTGGACATGCTAATCATACA
Organism: Quercus variabilis; assembly: GCA_030445155.1. Taxonomy (NCBI): domain Eukaryota; kingdom Viridiplantae; phylum Streptophyta; class Magnoliopsida; order Fagales; family Fagaceae; genus Quercus; species Quercus variabilis. The sequence goes on along the minus strand of CP129454.1, from coordinate 37,022,531 downwards.
AGTGGAAATGGAGCTGAATTTGCACAGGACCCTTTGTCATTTTCTAGTGGCCCAATTACAAGACTTAGAGCCAAACGTTTCAAGGAAGCACTAAATGGACTAGTCCAAGAGAAATGGGCTGGTTCTAAAAAGACCAAGATGGGCTCAAATAATAATCAAGGCTTAGTCCATGTCTTCAAAGCAATTGAAGAGGCTAATGCATGAACCAGCATGGTCAGACCATAAAAGGGTGTGAATTTCTTAAGTTCCAAGGATATTAAATGGGAAGATGTCTTGGTATTGGATGGGCACGTTAATTCTAGTCATTCAGCTAATTTTGACTGCCTTTAGAAGTCCTAGACTACTAAAAAATGTGGAAACTTGATTAGATTAATGTTTGGTGTTGTTTTTGAAGTTGTAATTATGATTTTTACCTATTCTTGGAGGGTTGTTCCAAGTATAAATCTGGTAGTACGAATTTGAAAAGAAAACAGATTTGATTCAGAAAATTATTCTCCTTGTGAGTCTTGTGATCCTCTTGGTTCTTAAAAGAACTCTTGAACTTATCAAGTTAATATTGTGGCATTCAAACAACCAAACTTATCACCTTTGATTCTTGAGAGATTCTTAGGAATTCTTGGTGTAGCGTTTCAATTCTATCGTAGTCTTGGTTTTCATCTAGTTAGGTGACGGGTCAAGGCTCAACAAATCTTGTCTACATGATCTTGAGGTTCCAAACCATCATTGTTATTGGGTTTCATCACAATTGTTGCTGAAGTTCATATCATTTTGGTATCAGAGCTTTGGTTCTAAGATAAGTTTGACTATTTTTTTTTTTTTTTTTTTTTTACTTTCATTCTATTTCCTATTCCTTGCTCCAAAAAAAAAAATGAAAAGAAGAAGAAGAAAGAAAAAAGGAAAAGAAGAATTCTTAGTACACGAAGAGGAAAATTTCCCAGTTATATCATTTTTCAGTACATAATTCCAGTAAGAAAATTTCTTCATTTCAATCTTGTTTCTCACCATTATTCAAGTTCTTGACCTTGTTGATGAGTTTTGGTTGTTTCTCATTTTGAATTGCTACTAGTTTATTTTGAATTATTTTCTTAAAGTTCAATTAAGAACTAAAGAAGACACAAAAGAGTGAAAAAAAAAAAAAAAAAAAAAAAGGCAATAGTGTGTGAGACCATAAGAGGGTAAAAGCCGTTTAGAGTGAAAACACGAGTGCGAGTGTAACAATTCTTGAGTGAAACACGTAAGGGAGTGCTTGTGAGGATTCTAACTGTTTTGCAAATTTTAAATATGTCCAATAATCAAGAAGAAGACATAACCGAAGGACTTCGACCACCAACGAATCAGACCCTCCAAATGCAAGCAATGCTAGGGGAGATGAGGCGTATGTTGAGGGCTGAATTAGAACCTATTCATGAGAGGTTGGATAGGGTAGAAGTGGGAACTCCTAGGGGCCAGCAACATGACAACCCCAATAGTCAGCAAGGTGGGCGTGTTCCATGGTGGAATGTTGAGGAAGAGGCGGAGTCGGAGGAGGTTGATGGGCCATATGTGAACCGAGGTAGGTTTGAGCATGGGTATGGGAATAGAGAAGCAAGGATGGGTAGGCCTAGGAGGGATAATGATTTAGGAAACATAAAGATTAAAATTCCATCTTTTCAAGGTAAAAATGATCCTGAAGTTTATTTGGAATGGGAAACTAAAATGGAGATGGTGTTTGATTGTCACAACTATTCAGAGATAAAGAAGGTTAAGTTGGCTGCAATTGAATTTACTAATTATGCCATTGTTTGGTGGGATCAATTATTGATTAATAGGAGGAGGAATAGAGAACCACCCGTGGACACTTGGGAGGAGATGAAAATGCTTATGAGGAGGTGTTTTGTACCCAATCACTATTATAAGGGATTGTATCAAAAGTTGCAGAGATTAACTCAAGGTTCCAAGAGTGTGGATGAGTATTACAAGGAGATGGAGGTAGTTATGATCCGGGCTAATGTAGAAGAGGACCAAGAAGCCACCATGGCTAGGTTCTTTCACAATTTAAATCGTGAGATTGCAAATATAGTTGAGATGTAGCATTATGTTGAATTAACAGATATGGTACATCAAGCCATAAAAGTGGAGGAACAATTCAAACGAAAGGGATTGGCTAGGAGGGGACAACTTATGGCTACCACTAGTCCATGAAAGACAGCTCCAAAAAGGGACGAGTAGCTACAAAATAGACGAGCAACTACAAAATAAGCCAAAATTTGAACCATCTAAGAGTGCCAACTCAAAGACCACTTTAGGTAACACCGAATCTTCGAGTTCTAAAACATGTGATATTAAGTGTTTTAAATGTCAAGGGCGGGGACACATAGCTAGCCAGTCTGTAAACAAAAGGGTGATGGTGATAAATGCTCAAGGAGAGCTTAAGTCAGAGTATGAGGAAGAAGTAGATGAAGATGTCCACATGTCATCTTTGGAGGATGCCAATGATGAGCAAAATGCTAGGGTCGGAGATTTATTGGTAGCAAGGTGAGTTCTCAATGTGCAGGTTAAGGAGGAAGAAAGTAATCAAAGGGAGAACTTGTTTCATACTCAGTGCTTTGTAAATAACAAAGTTTGTAGTGTCATTATTGATGGAGGGAGTTGCATAAATGTAGCTAGCACTTATTTGGTGGAAAAATTGGCCTTAACTACCTTGAAACATCCTCAACCTTACCAGCTTTAGTGGCTAAATGAATGTGGCGAAATCAAGGTGACAAGACAAGTGTTGGTGGCATTATCCATTGGCAAATATAAGGATGAGGTGCTATGTGATGTGGTTCCCATGCATGCGTGCCATTTATTGTTGGGAAGACCATGGCAGTATGATCAGAAGGTTACACATGATGGATTCACAAATAAGTATTCTTTCACTCTTAAATGGCAACCTATTACTCTTGTGCCATTAACTCCAAAACAGGTCAAGGAGGACCAATTGAAGTTACAAAAATCAAATGAAGAAAAAAAAAAAAGAAAAAGAAAGGAAGGCCTAAATTGAAAAAAAAGAGTTTAAAAAAAAAAAGAAGGAGAGAAAAACAGTGATCAAAGTGAAAAAGAAAGAGAGAGGAATTCGGCCATAATAAGAGCAAGAGAGAAAAAATTCAATTACATTGCAAAAAAAAGTGAGATCAAGAGAGCATTATTTTCACACCAGCCCCTTATTGTACTCATATACAAGGAGGCTCTTTTAATGATCTTACTGGTGCATTGCCGAGTAATATTGTTTCTCTTTTGCAGGAGTTTGAAGATGTCCTTCTCGAAGAGGTACCTCATGGTTTACCTCCAATTCGAGGGATTGAACATCAAATTGATTTCATACCTGATGCATCAATTCCAAACCGACCTGCTTATAGGAGTAATTCCGAGGAGACCAAGGAACTTTAGAGGCAAATAGGTGAATTATTGGAAAAGGGGTATGTGCAAGAAAGCATGAGTCCTTGTGCGGTTCCGGTGTTATTATTTCCTAAGAATGATGGAACATGGAGGATGTGTGTCGACTGTCGAGCCATCAACAACATAATGGTAAAATATCGTCATCCCATTCCTAGATTAGATGATATGCTAGATGAATTACATGGTTCTTGTGTCTTTACAAAAATTGATCTTAAGAGTGGATATCACCAGATTAGGATGAAGGAAGGTGATGAATGGAAAACTGCTTTTAAGACTAAATATGGTTTGTATGAGTGGTTAGTAATTCCTTTCGGTTTAACTAATGCTCCGAGCACATTTATGCGATTGATGAACCATGTTTTGCGTGCATTTATTGGCAGATTTGTAGTTGTGTATTTTGATGATATACTAATTTATAGCAAAAATTTGGAAGAACATGTAATGCATTTAAAATTTGTTTTGGAAATTCTAAGGAAAGAAAGGTTGTTTGCTAACCTCAAAAAGTGTACATTTTGTACGAATAAGCTTGTGTTTCTTGGTTTGGTTTTGTTGTTAGTAAAGGAGGAATTGAGGTGGATGAGGAAAAGGTGAAGGCAATCCAAGAATGGCCAACACTTACAACAATCAGCCAAGTGAGGAGTTTCCACGGCTTAGCTAGCTTTTATAGACGGTTTGTGCGTGATTTTAGTAACTTAACCGCCCCTTTCATTGAAGTCATCAAGAAAAATGTATCATTTAAGTGGGGAAAAGAACAAGAAAAGGCATTTAATCAGCTCAAAGAAAAGTTAACTATTGCACCTTTACTTGTTTTACCTAACTTTGCTAAAACTTTTGAAATTGAATGTGATGCTTCAAGAATAGGTATTGGAGATGTTTTGATGCAAGAAGGCCGTCCAGTTGCTTATTTCAGTGAAAAGTTGGGTGGGGCAGCCCTAAATTACCCCACTTATGATAAGGAGATGTATGCCTTGGTAAGGGCTTTGGAAAATTGGCAACACTATCTATGGCCAAAGGAATTTGTGATTCACACAGATCATGAATCTTTGAAGCATTTGAAAGGACAACAAAGGTTGAACAAACGCCATGCCAAGTGGGTGGAATTCATTGAAACATTTCCATATGTGATTAGATACAAGCAAGGTAAATGTGGTGGCTGATGCATTGTCTCGAAGGTATGCTTTACTTTCCATTTTAGATACAAAAATGCTTGGCTTTAAATACATTAAGGATCTGTATGCACAAGATTCTGATTTTTGTGATGCGTTCAATGCATGTGAAAAAGTAGCATTTGGTAAGTTTTATAGGCATGATGGATTTTTGTTTCGAGAAAATAAACTATGTGTGCCTATGTGTTCTTTGTGTGAATTGCTTGTGAGAGAAGCTCATGGTGGTGGTTTGATGGGTCACTTTGGTGTAGCTAAGACTAAAGGAATTTTGCATGATCTTTTTTTTTACCTCATATGAAACGTGATGTGGAAAGAATCTGTGAGACATGTATCACGTGTAAACAGGCTAAGTCTAAGTTGAAACCCCATGGTTTGTACACCCCTTTGCCAACACCTAGTGAACCTTGGACTGATATTTCTATGGATTTTGTTCTAGGTTTACCTAGGACTAAGAGGGGGAGAGATTCAGTTTTTGTGGTGGTAGATAGATTTTCCAAGATGGGACACTTCATTGCATGTCACAAAACTAATGATGCATCACATATAGCTGATTTATTCTTCAAAGAAATTGTTAGGCTACATGGTATGCCTAGGACCATTGTTTCTGATAGGGATGCAAAATTTTTGAGTTACTTTTGGAAAACTTTGTGGGGAAAGTTGGGAACCAAATTGTTATTTTCTACTACTTGTCATCCACAAACGGATGGTCAAACTGAAGTAGTAAATAGAACTTTATCTTCCTTGTTGCGTGCTATGATTAAAAAGAACTTGAGATCCTGAGAAGATTGTTTGCCACATGTTGAATTTGCTTACAATAGAAGTATACATTCTGTATCTAAGTTTTCACCATTTGTAATTGTTTATGGTTTTAACCCATTGTCACCTTTGGATTTAACTTCTTTACCTTTGAGTGAACGTGTGAACTTAGATGGCAAAAAGAAAGCAGAATTTGTAAAGATGATTCATGAAAAGGCACGACTGAACATTGAAAGGAGGACTAAACAATATGTCCATCAAGCCAACAAGGGACGCAAAAATGTAGTGTTTGAACCAGGAGATTGGGTTTGGTTACATTTCTGGAAGGAACGTTTTCCAAAGAAACGGCATTCAAAACTCCTACCTCAGGGTGATGGACCATTTCAAGTAGTGGAGCGCATCAATGATAATGCCTACAAGCTAGACTTACCCGGTATGTATGATGCCAGTGCAAGCTTTAATGTTGCTGATTTGTCTCCTTTTGATGCAGGTGATGATTTGAGGACAAATCCTTCTCAAGAGGGGGAGAATGATGCAAACCAAAGAGCTGGACATGTTGATCATACAAGTGAAAATGGAGCTAAATTTGCACAGGACCCTTTGTCATTTTCTAGTGGCCCAATTACAAGACTTAGAGCCAAACGTTTCAAGGAAGCACTAAATGGGCTAGTCCAAGAGAAATGGGCTGATTCTAAAAAGACCAAGATGGGCTCAAATAATAATCAAGGCTTAGTCCATGTCATCAAAGCAATTGAAGAGGCTAATGCATGAACCAGCGTGGTCAGACCATAAAAGGGTGTGAATTTGTTAAGTTCCAAGGATATTAAATGGGAAGATGTCTTGGTATTGGATGGGCACGTTAATTCTAGTCATTCAGCTAATTTTGACTACCTTTAGAAGTCCTAGACAACTAAAAAACGTGGGAACTTGATTAGATTAATGTTTGGTGTTGTTTTTGAAGTTGTAATTATGATTTTTACCTATTCTTGGAGCGTTGTTCCAAGAATAAATTTGGTAGTACGAATTTGAAAAGAAGACAGATTTGATTCAGAAAATTATTCTCCTTGTGAGTCTTGTGATCCTCTTGGTTCTTAAAAGAACTCTTGAACTTATCAAGTTAATCTTGTGGCGTTCAAACAACCAAACTTATCACCTTTAATTCTTGAGAGATTCTTAGGAATTCTTGGTGTAGCGTTTCAATTCTATCGTAGTCTTGGTTTTCATCTAGTTAGGTAACGGGTCAAGGCTTAACAAATCTTGTCTACACGATCTTAGGGTCCAAACTATCATTGTTATTGGGTTTCATCACAGTTGTTGGTGAAGTTCATATCAGCAAGGGTGAACCCCCTCTAACTCTAAAGTTTCCTCTGATGATGAAGAAGATGCTAGTTATAGACGAAAGTCAAGAACCCTATCCAACGAGTCTTTCTCCTTCAATGAGGAGCACCATCATAAACATAGGCATAAAAGCTCGCCTCGCAAAGGTCTGGGAAATGACGCTATGAGTAAGGTGTTGAGCCAGATTTCCAGATCGCCCTTAATGCTCAAGGTCGAAAGGGCAAGACTTCCTCAGCGATTCAATCAGCCAACGTTCACCATCTACAATGGTCAAACGGATTCTGTGGAGCATGTGAAACACTTCAACCAAAGAATGACTGTTCATTCCAACAATGAGGCCTTGATGTGCAAAGTGTTTCCATTTAGTCTAGGGCCTGTGGCAATGAGATGGTTTGATGGCTTAAGGGCAGGTTCCATAGATTCCTTCAAGGAGGTCTCCCATGCATTTGGCTCCTACTTTATTACTTGTAGCAGGATTCCTCAGTCCTTGGATTCCCTAATGTCCTTATCCATGCGAGAAAGGGAAACCTTGAAAACATACTTGAATAGATACTAGGAGATGTACAATGAGATAGATGGTGACTTTGATGGCATGGCCATCAGTAATTTCAAGGTCGGCCTCCCAGCTGAGCACGGTTTAAGAAAGTCTTTAACTAGAAAACCTGTCACCAATGTATGCCAACTTATGGATTAGATTGATAAGTATAAGAGGGTGGAAGAGAACCAGCAGTAGAGGAAAGGAAAGGCTAAGGTTATCTCTTAAGAAATGAGGGATTTTAGGTCGGACTAGTACAACAACAACCGACCTCGGAGAGACTTTGCTGGGCAGTCAGGGTCTGCCAGTACTCAGGTGGTTAACACGGTATTCAAGAACCGATGCACCAGGTTCTGGAGAAGATTAAGAATGAGTCATTCTTCAAATAGTCGAATAAGATGGCAGGAAACCCCATAAGGTGCAATCAGAGCATTTATTGCCAATACCACCAAGACCAAGGACACACCACAAAGGATTGTAGAAACTTGTGGGATTATTTAGACCAGTTAGTCCAAGAGGGAAGGTTGAAGCAGCTTTTGCATCATTCTAGTGGCCAGGGAAGCCAGTTAGGTTTAGAACCTTGGAAAGATGCTTTCTCAAGACCTCCTCTAGGCACGATAAATGTCATCTTCGTTGCCCCAAGGAAAATCGAGTCCTGTCCCTCCAGAGTAATGTCTGTCACTCGGTTGTCTACCGAGGACTCCAATTTTGAACCAAAGAGGGCTAGAGTAAATATCCAACCAGCATTAAGCTTTTCGGAGGAGGATAAAGTTGGAACCATACAGCCCCACGATGACACTTTGGTGGTCATGCACAAGGTTGGAGGATATGACGTGAAGAGGGTAATGGTGGATCAGGACAATGATGCTAAGATCATGTATCCTGATTTGTACAATGGACTGAACTTGAGACCTGAGGATTTGACAGCCTACGATTCTCTTTTGGTAAGTTTTGATGGGAAGTTTGTCATTCCAAGGGGTTAGATTAGACTACCCGTGCAGGCTAGCACAGAAGTTGTAGAAGTGGACTTCATTGTGGTGGACGCTTATTCCCCCTACACGACCATTGTGGCCAGACCCTAACTTCATGCCGTAGGAGTCATCTCTTCTACTCTGCACCAGAAGGTGAAATATCTATTGGGAGGCTAGATTAAAGAGATTGTTAGAAGTCGATCCACAGCTAGGCAATGTCTGATGGTTGCCATCTTACATCAGCCTAGAGTTAAGTCCTCAGCCTTTGCCAAAAGGGGCTTATAGCAATTAAAAGCTCCTGATATGCCTATCAAGGGATTAGCCGAGGAGGCGAAATGTGAAGATTTAGAAACAGTTATCGTCAGTGATGATCTGAAGAAGTTCTTTCAAATCGAAGCTCAGTTGCTTCCTCTAGAGAAGGAAGAGCTAATAGAGTTTCTTAGGAGTAATGTTGACGTGTTTGCATGGAACGCTTACGAAGCCCCCGGGGTGGATCTAAGTTTTATCTGCTATCATTTAAATGTTAATCCATCCGTCACCCCCAAAAAGCAACCACCTTGGTGCTCGTCCAAGGATCACTTTGATGCAGTTAGAGACAAGGTAATAAAGCTTAAACAGTCAGGGGCTATCAAGGAAGTATTCTACCCTAAGTGGTTGGCCAATACTATGGTGGTGAAGAAGAAGAGTGGGAAGTGAAAGTTTGTGTGGACTTCACAGATCTAAATAAAGCTTGCCCAAAAGATCCCTTCCCTATGTCTAGAATAGACCAACTAGTTGACGCAACTGTAGGACATCCTCAGATGAACTTCTTAGATGCCTTTCAAGGATACCACCAGATACCACTAGCCCTGGATGAACAGGAAAAGATAGCTTTCGTCACTTCCACTGGAAACTACCACTACAAAGTGATGCTCTTCGGTTTGAAAAACACAGGGTATACCTATCAAAGGATGATGACTAGGATGTTTGAACCATAGTTGGGCAAGAGTATTGAGGTTTATATAGATGATATGGTGGTGAAGAGTAAGGAGGTGTCCTAGTATGTAGGAGACCTCAGGAACATTTTTGAAATTTTGAGGAAACACAAGTTGCGCCTTAATGCTTCTAAATGCTCTTTTAGTGGGGGATCGGGCAAGTTTCTAGGCTACATGATAATTCTCCAAGGAATTGAGGTTGACCCCACCCAGATTAAAGCAATTAACAGTTTACAAACACCTCGGAATCCTAAAGAGATCCAGAAGCTAACCAGAATGACTGCTGCCTTGAACCAGTTTATTTCTCGGTTAGCGAATAGATCCAAACCCTTCTTCTTGCTGATGAATAAGTGGAAGGGATTTGAGTGGACTGAGAAGTATGCTTTAGCCTTCCATCAGCTTAAGGAATATCTCTCTCGGCCACCTATCATGCCCAGTCCTGAAATGGATGAGGTCATTTTTGCATATATTGATGTGGCCCTTCATGCTGTAAGCCTAGTATTGGTGCGAGTTGATAATAGCATACAAAGGCTAGTTTATTATGTTAGCAAGTCACTACATTAGACCGAGATCCACTATCTACCACTAGAAAATGTCATTTTAGCAATAGTACATGCTACACATAAACTCCCCCATTACTTCTAAGCACACACAATTGTTGTTCTAACTCAGCTTCCGCTTAGAGACCTACTTTGAAGTGTTGATTACACATGGAGGATTGCTAAATAGGGGATAATCCTGGAAGCTTTTGACATCAAATATATGCCTCATACCTCTGTCAAAGGTCAAGTCCTCGTTAATCTAGTAGCCGAATTTGCTAATTCCCCCTTAGAAGTAGAAGCAGAGAAGTAAACCGTGGATGGAAAACAGTTGGCACAATCTCCCTACAAGATCCTCTATCTTGGAAAGTATACGTTGATGGAGCAACAAATTAGAGGGGGTCTGAAATGGGGCTAGTCCTAGTCAATGTTATTGATTTCGTTCCGTTCCAGCCGGAATATTTCGTACCAGCATGAAAACCGGTACCATAATACCTCTCATTCCACCTCGGATCAAATTTTGGTCTATTTCAGAGTGTTCCAGCCATTCCGGCCAATTTTGACTAAAATAAATATTTCGGCCAGTACCAGATTTTGGCTTAAAAAAAAAAAAAATTTACCTCCTCCTTCTTCTTCTTCCAGGTTTCGGATCCTTCTTCTTCTTGATTTCTTTTTTTTTCTTCTTATTATTTTCTTCTTCTTCTAGTGGGTTTCGAACCATTCTTCTTCTTTCTTTTCTTCTAGTGGGTTTTAGTCCTACCAATCTCTCTTTTGTTTTTTATTTGTGTGCTATACAAGTAAATGGTGATGTATTTGACTGTTTTTCAGCCTCCTTACTCTTCCTTAAATGCTATGTCCTTTGTTTTAAATTTTTTGTTTGTTTTGCCAGCCCACATGATACTCTTCTCTCTCTTGTGTTTTAAAATTTAAATTTTTTCTTTGTTATATTTTTGTGAGCCCCACAAGACTAACAATAAAAATAGAATGCTTCAGCCTTAACCTTCTTCCACTGTTCCACCTTTGTGTGTAGTATGCCTTCAGGCCCTTCACTGCCTTGTATTGATTTACTATTGTTTAATAGTTAATACTTTAATTTCTTTTAGTTTTGTCATTTGTGGGCCCTTCACACGTGAGTCACTTATTGGGAAAGTTAAAAGTTTCAGCCTTTAGCCACTTGTGTTGACTTCTAAGCCACCCCACTCCACGTGGCTAACTTATATCTCACCATTTTTAATCTTTTTTCCTCTTTTAATTTTAATTTTATCATTACTCTTGTTATAATCTAAAAAATAATTATTAATTTATTATTATTATTATTATTATTATTATTATTATTGAGTCATATTTGGGATTTGGGCTTAATGAGTTTGACATATTAGTTGAAATATGAACTTATAATTATAAAATTCTTAAAATTTTATATGGGTTTGGGTTTTGATGAATAACCTACAATATATAAAAAATAGCTATAACCCAAAATGGCATACCAAAATAGACCGGCATTAGACCAATACCGAAATATTCTGATCCAATTGACAAATCGAAACAAGCTCTGAAACGATATTCATAACATTGGTTCTAGTATTCCCTGAGAAGATTACTATTGAGAAATCATTGAGACTGAACTTCTCGGCCACAAATAACGAGGCTGAATATGAAGCTCTACTAATGAGAATGGTCATGGTTCAAAGAATGGGTGGAAATGCAGTAGAGATGCTCTCGGACTCAAGATTGGTCGTTGGCTAAGTGAAAGGAGAGTTAGAGGTAAGAGATGAGAGATGAGAGAATGCAAGGTTACTTGAGTTAGGTTAGGCATTTGCAATTAGGGTTTGAGTCTATCAACCTATCGCATATCCCTAGAAGTGGAAATACACATGTTGATTCTCTAGCCACACTTGCAACCTCTTCGGCGCAGGGTTTGCCTTAGGTCATCCTTGTAGAGGACTTATACAAGCCCACAGAGGTGAAAAGAGAGGTGGTCCATGTTCACCAAGTTAAGAAGGGCCTAGCTGGATGGACCCCATGGTACTGTTCTTAAGGGAGGATATCCTGCCCGAGGAGAAATCAGAAGTTAACAAGGTACATAGAAAGGCTCCTCGGTTTTGGCAGTTCGAGGACCAAAAATTGTGTAAATGCTCCTTCTCTGGGCCATACTTACTATGCATACACCCCAAGGCAACGGAATTACTCCTTAAGGAGTTACATGAAGGGATTTGTGAAAGCCACACCAGAGGCAGATTTTTGTCACACAGAGCCATCACTCAGGGCTATTGGTGGCCAAACATGCAAAAGGAAGCACAAGAATATGTAAAGAAGTGTGACCAGTGCCAAAGATTCACACCAAACATACACCAACCAAGAGGAGTCCTTAATTCTCTATCCAGCCCTTGGCCATTCACTTAATGGAGCTTGGACATTGTAGGCCCTGTCCCTAAGGCAGCAGGAAATAAGAGATACTTGCTAGTCGACATGGACTATTTCACTAAGTGGGTCGAGGCTTAACCCTTGGCTAATATCAGGGATGTAGATGCCAAGAAATTTGTTTAGAAAACCATTGTAACTCGGTTTGGGGTCCTCCGTACCCTTATCTCAAATAATGGTCTTCAGTTTGATAACAAAGCCTCTAGGAGATACTATTGTGATCTTGGAATTTCGAATAGATATTCCACCCCAGCTTATCCCTAAGGGAATGGACAAGCTGAAGCTGTTAACAAGGTCATAATGAACGGACTCAAGAAGGGATTGGATGATGCGAAAGGAAAATGGGTGGAAGAATTGTCACATGTCTTGTGGACATATTGAACCACACCTCGCAAATCAATAGGGGAGACCCCCTTTTCGATAACTTATGGAGTCGAGACTGTTATTCCTTTAGGGATTGGCTTCTCGACGCTGAGAACAAGCTCTTCCAATCTGGGTGATAACAACGAATTACTAGAAAAGAGCTTAGACTTGATTGAAGAAAGAAGAGAGAACGCCATGGTCTAGTTGGCATATTACCAACACAAGCTCAAGAAAGGGTATGATGCTAATGTAAAGTTAAGACCATTCGCGACTGGTGACTTGGTGCTGAGAAAGCTTATAGGTGCTGCAAAGAACCCAGCATGGGGAAAACTAGGGCCCAACTGCTAAGGACTATATTACATCACCTCGATGGCTGGTATAGGAGCATATTTTCTTGAAGGCCTAGATGAACATGTGATACCATGCACTTGGAATGTAAACAACCTGAAAATGTACTATTATTAATAAAAGTTTTTTTTATCATATTTTCATTTGTTATGTAATACGTTGTACTTCCCATTATTATCTATCTAAGTATTAAACAAAACTTTAAACATGCCTGGCTCCTCAGACCATATGCTTTGAAAAAATTAATACTTAATGACATCTATCTTAGTTCATTTTATTAGGTGTTAAATAGAACCTTAGTCATGTTTGGCTCCTCGGACCACATGCTTTGGGGAAATTAACACTTTATGACATCTTTCTAAGTATTAAATAGAACCTTAGACATACCTAGCTCCTCAGACCATGTGCTTTGAAAAAATTAATATTTAATGACACCTATTCCAGTTCGTTTTATTAAGTGTTAAATAGAACCTTAGTCATATTTGACTCCTCGAACCACATGCTTTAGGGAAATTAATACTCTATGACATCTTTCTAAGTATTAAACAGAACTTTAGACATGCTTGGCTCTTCAGACCACATGCTTTGGGAAAATTAATACTTAATGACACCTATGTCAGTTCATTTTCTTAAGTGTTAAATAGAACCTTAGACATGCCTAACTCCTCGGATCACATGCCTTAGGTAAATTGACATGACCTATTTATTTTCCTAAGTTCCAGAATAGATCCCAAGTTACACACGACTCCTCAGATCATTAACTTTAAGTAAGTTAATGTTCTTAGACATTTATACAAGTGTCAACCAGAATAAGGGTTGTCTGCCTTGTTTATTCTTTACAAGATATGTTATTCATCTCCATAAGATTCACTCTTTCATGCAGAAAGCCCAACTCTCACTACAAGTATGTGATAATTCTCTTTATTGCTGACACTTGTTCAATTTGTTTGAATTGGTAGTAATGCAATACTATTAGCTTTTGTTAAGGTATGAGTAATAACAATCCACTATTGTTAGCAATCTTGGTCAATATTGATAAAAAACTAGAGGTTACAAGGAAAAAGAAAGATTCATGAAACAAAAGGTAAAGTATTTCCATTGATCAAAAGGAGAGCCTATTACAAACAGTGGTGAAACACCATAACAAACACAAACACAAAAAAAAAAAAAAAAAAAAAAAAAAAGAAGAAGGAAAAAACAAAGAGAAATAATATGTAAATAATACAAAAAGATAAGAAAAATTCCTATAGCTAAGCCTTGGCTTATGGAGGGTCCTTCTTGGGATCAGTTGTCTCGGATTGAGAATCCCCAGCCTTGGACTTAAGCTCTACATCTTTAGCCTGGGAGACCACATCCTTGATTATGAGAGCATACTTGGAGGGCTTGGACTTCATCGGTGGCTAAGCCTCCTTATCCTTTCCAGCTCCTTTGGAGACTTCAACATCAGGGGAAGGGGCTTGGGTGGTGGGGAGTTGCTCAAGAAGAGGGAGCGTCGCCAAAATTTCTCGAATGTCCTCTAGGAAGAAGATATTCTTAGCCCTCCTTAGTTTAGAGTCTGCAAGGACTCCCGCCCGGTTGAGCGCTTCTGCCCATGTCTCGGCGCAATAGTCCCTACATACTCCTGCCACCTCTTCAGCCAGCCTCGTCTCCGTGTCCAGCACCCCACGTTCATAGGATGTTGTCTTCTCGGCCTCAGAAGCTTGGCCACCCTAGCTGCATCCTTGGCTTTTTGCAGCTCAGCCTTGAGATCCAGGACCAGTTGTTTTTGGGTGGCCAGGTTTATCTCGATTAAGTGCACTAGTCCTCGGCCTGGGTCTATAAGCTCTTATAGCTAGCCTCGGCATTGAAACGTGCCTTCTCTGCAGTGGTTAACTTATTGGCTAACTCCAGTTGCTCTTGCTTGAAGGCTCCCAGGGGCTTCTTAACCTCAGCACGGGAGTGGGCCTCAGCCCTAGCCTCATTACGAACATTCCAGACCCACTCGTCGGCCACAAAAGCTTGTTGGGTAACTTGCATAAAAACAACGAAGAAATCCCATGTAAAAAAGAGAAAGAGTAAAAGAGCAGCTAAGTATTTAATTCAAAGATATGTTAGATTGCTTACCATGGTAAGGTCCCTTTTCAAGGATAGGAAGAGGTCGGGCTGCTTGAAGTGCCTAACAGCGTCCATATCACTGGGGAGGAGAAGAGGTTGCTCTAGGGCTTCAGCAATGTAGCCTGAGTGCCCTCCTTAGAAGCTCCAAACTGAAGCATCCCAAGGGATGGGAGTGCCATCCAACTCCAGTTGGGGAGCCTAAGTACGTTGTGGCCAGCATACCTCGACCCCCAGGGAGTCCTTCTTACTCTCCACCAATGTCTCCCTCCTTCGTCTATCTTTATTTGTTTTTTGCTATTTAGGCTCCTTCGGTGGGGTAATCTCCCATTCCTTAATCTCCTTCCCTTTCCTCTTCTTCTTTTACAAATTTGGGTTGGGGAGAAGGTCGAGGGGGGAAGGGTAGGATTGGGAGGAAGTTGGACCTGTGGAGCATTCTTGGATGATGCCCCCTTTCTCCTAGCCACTAAGTCTTTAAGGCCTCTTCTAGGATTCAAGTCCATACTTTCCTCTTCTTTAGAACTGGTATCAACCTGGGTGACTATAAGCCTTGGAGAATGGGCTGCAGAAAGTCTATCAAACTCAGCTTCGAAATCCGAGAGCTCCACGGGCCTTTTTGGTGCTCCTTCTTCTTCTTCAAATTGAAATTGATCAATCTCGGCCTCAAGGGATAGACGTGAAGAAGCTATTTCCTCCCTCAGAGCAGCCACTTCTCGTGGGGAACATTAAATAGGAAGTTCGACTAGAAGGAGATCTTCCCGAGCCAAGAAACTGGGCCGTGAGACATCTATTCGGTGGATTCTAGGATCGCTTGCCCTTATTACTTGACCCACGTCTTGGAATGCGTTTGACAAGGGCTGAAAATCCAATATTAAGTGAACGGCTCATAGTTACCAGTTTTCACTCACAAAAATCTTGAACTGCAACACCTTGTTAAGAGCTGCGACGTTGACAAGACTCAGTTTGGGAGCAACGTGCCCTTTATCTGTGAAAATATCCAAGGAGTAAACCATGGTCAGATTAACGAAATCCATCGTTGAAGTAAAACAAAGTGTTAGAAAGAAAAGATGGTAAGGCTAAAGGGGCTAAATCCCCTGCCGAGGAACATAAACCTAAGGTACCCCACCTAGATCTCCCTCTCGAGTTAGGCAATAAAGACCGTATTGCCATTCCCTAGAGGCGATCAGGAAGTCATCCTTTATGCCTTTGTTAAACTTAGGAAGACACAATATCAATCTAACAATATTGGACCAAGACTTGAGGTAATATCCCGCACCAAAAAGCTTGTGGCACTCATACATATGAATGACATCATGCCATGTGAGTCTCAGGCCCATCTGCTCATTGAGAGCATTTACGCTGCCTAAGACCCTAAGTAGGTTAAGGGTGCACTGGTGAAGAGTCCACCTGTGGTTAAGCAGATAGTCTCAGGTCACCTTACCTATGGGAAGTGTCATTCCTCCTTCTATGAAAGCGATCATAGGAATGACAACTCCCCTTCCTTTCTATCTGTGACTATTTGGTCTCGAGCACAATACCGTAGGGCTACTCCTTGGGGAATGTGATACTTAACTCTAAAACCCTCTATATCGGCTTCAAAATCTACAAGGTGTTTGAACCTACCCATCTAGGCGAACTAAATAGACGTGAAAGGAATTTTCATGGGAAAGAAACAAAGAATAGAAGACCAATGAAACCAGTCGAGGAGAAAATACCCTAGGAAAGAGGAAACTTACTAGAATGAGTACGTTAGTTGCTTCTGATACTTCTCAGAGGTATGAATTTTCAAAGTAAAGGACTAGGAGACTTTAGAAGTTTAGGAAGCCTTGAAGGTTTGAGAGCTAAGAATCTCTAGAGAGCTTGAGAACTTGTGAAATGGGAAAATAATTTCCCCGAGTGCCTTATATAGGGGGTGGAATTGAGTGGGAGTTATTCTGCTCAAAATTCAAGGAGACATGTCAACCGTAGGATCTACATCTCACCGTTGGAAGCGGGGGACAAAACGTCACCTTGAGCAATTAATGACGCATCGTGGGCTACGAAGCGTTAGTGGCAGTTATGGGGCACGCAAAATGGTACTCCCATACGTGAAAACCAAAGAACTAAATCGCCTTGGCTCTTAAAAATCAAAACCCCACTTTTTCTCCTCGGATAATAGGCAAAAATCGGAGTTTTGAGGGACTATTGCAGGGGTAAGGGCTTAAAATTGTATATTGAGCCTTGGGCTTGATCTGAGGACATTGATTGGTCCGAGAATTGATAAACAATAATGAGAATGTTAAGCTCGGAGTCCCACAAGTAACATACAGACGGAAAGGTTAGGAAACGTTGTCCGAGGAGGAGTGTCTGCTCGGATAAATCAAGCACAAATCAAACGTATGTCCTATCACTCAAACTGACCTTCTAGGAAATTTGACTAGAGTGAACGTGCATTACAAATGTACTGGAAGAATAGGAGCTAGGAAATATCTAAGAGAAAACTGTTGTCACCGCATTGAATGCTCTGTAGCTAACTTTCTTGCCACATTTATGTGAAGAAGACCCCTAAACAGTGCTGTCTTGGCTATCTCAACTCACAGAGGGCCAGAGAGGGTTTTCGATGCGACAAGTACTCAAGTAGTGGGCTGGATGATCAACAAATGGAAGGCTAAGATCATTGAAAGAGAGACATATAATGAAAAGGACCCCTGAGAAGGGAGGGATCGAAGAAAAAAGGGAAAAACATTGTAGCATTAAGAACTAACTTTGTAATCAAACCTGAAAGCAATATAGAAGAACAGATCTCCTCGGACTCTGCTGAGAACGATTTTCTTCAGCATAAATTTGTCTACTTTCTTCTGAATTTACTTTAGTGTTTGTCTAATTCATTAAAGCCTAGTTTTCCTACTCATTTTCTACAAATTATTTTGGGTTTTTTGGGCCTAAGTCTATCCACTTATTGAGCTAGAATTCAAATCAGTGTCCTTACAATTACTATTAAGTAAAACTAGTGGAAATTCACATACTTTAGGACTAAAAAATTAATTTAAAAAATTAAAATTAAAATCATTCCATTAGAAATTATAATACTTGGTTTTTTTTATTTTTTTTTAAAAGCCTTAATATGATTGACAAGCATTTATAATATAATTTAAATTAAATTTCATTCTTTTATTACTATCAGAAAATCTCACTTTTCTGATAGTAATAAAAGAACGAAATTTAATTTAAATTATATGATAAATGCTTGAATATAAGAGTTTATCAATATATATTTCTTGTGTTCTTCTTATTTAGTTTTATCTATTTCTATCATTTCACAATACATTATTAGCACAAGTCTCTATCAATTTCGAAAGGAAGTTATAATCCTATTGTTCTTGAAACATCAAAGATTATTTGTGTAGTTCTCTCAACTCACTGTAAGTTTTCTTTAAGGAATTAGTAATTATTCTATTTATTTGTCTTTATGTTTTATGCTCATAATTTTAGTGATTTTTAATTGATTAAAAATTTTATGAGATTCATGTTATCATATTGTTATATATTGTTATGAGATTCACGTTTATTTAGTTAAAAATATATTGTTAAAAATGGTTAGTGATAAAACAACTCAATCATACCTACAGCTATATGTAATTTGTTTTGATAAACTTTAAAAAATGTAAGTATTGTTTCATTACAATCAAATTTTGAATATGTATGTGTAGTATTGCTTCATTAAAATTGTGTATGAAAAAAAAAATTAGTTATTTAATTTCTTTTGTAATTATATATTTGATATAGATATCAAACCTTACAAAGCTTAAATTTGTTGCCCTTGACATCTTAGGCAAGAATTTCTTATCATGGATCCTTGATACTAAGATTCATCTAGAAACAATGAATCTTGATGAGATCTATGTTGATGTAATAAATCCTGAAGATATTATTATGGATGGCAACAAAATATTCCAAAAGGATTGTTCAAAAGCAATTATTTTTATTTGTTGTTATATACATATAAATAAATAAAATTAAATTAAATAAAATAAACTAAGTACTTTACTATAAAAGACCTCTTAGGAGAATTACAAGTTCTAGAAGAACTTGATCATCCTAAAAGCTCAGTATGACTAAAAGTTGCAATAAAATAAAGGTGCAAGTGAATTAATCTAGCACTTTAAAATTAGCCCGCAATTAAAATTATATAATAAAAGGCACATATATCATGTTTCAAATGTGTTCCTGCAGTAGCAATATCGAATGCATATATGTTCATAAAGTGTTATGAACTAATGTTTAATCTTCTAATGGCTGAACAAAATAATGAGCTATTACTGAAAACCATCAAAGGGCCATGAAATTAGTGTTATAGGTGTGGTATGGAAGGTCATTGGTCAAGTACCTGTAGTACTCCTAAACATTTGGTAGATTTGTACCAAGCCTCCATAAATGAAAATGAAAAGGGATTTGAAATGAACTTTGCTAATCATAATGATCTTGAAGATCCTATGAATTATCTTGATTTTTTTCAAATTGAGTGGATATGACTCATCTTGATAGGTTGTTGATGGAAAATTTGATAATTTGATTAGTGATGGAAATCTCCATACCAGTTAATTGTTTTCTTTTATTATATTATTGCATTGTAATAAGTATGTTTACTATGCTATGTTTTATTTACATTTAAAATAAGAAAGTTTAATTTATGTTTTTCATATATGAAGTATCATGGGTCTTACGAGTAAAAATAAATAAATAAATAATTCCAAGATGAATAGTGAAGATTTTTGTCTAGCAAATAATAATAACAACTCATACAATCCTTAAAGATAAGAAATATTTTCAAAGTTTAATATTATACAAAGCCAATTTCAATACCATATCAAATTCATTGAACTTAATTGAAGGCTCTAGAAGAGCAATTATCATGTTGCCAAAGGGCATAGAACTTTGTATTGATGATGTTTTGTATTCTTCTAAATCAAGCAAAAATTTACTTAGCTTTAAGGATATACGTTATAATGGTTATCCTATTGAAACTAATAATGAAGGCAGTGAAGAATTTTTTTATATTACTTTAATAGTATCAGGCCAAAAGAATGAGAACAGATGAAACAAATGTTGCAATACACCAGAAGTGTTCAGACCCAAAGGTTTTTATGCTTTGGCATGATCGTCTTAGTCATCCAGGATCAATAATGATGCGTCGAATTATTGAAAACTCTCATGGACATCCCTTAAAGAACCATAAGATTCTTTTATCTAGTGATTATCCATGTAATACATGTTCTCAAGGTAAATTAATTACCAAACCATCACATTCAAAGATTGTTGATGAGTGTCCATCTTTCTTAGAAAGAATTCAGGGCAATATATGTGGACCAATACACCCACCTTGTGATCCATTCAAGTATTTTATGGCTTTAATTGATGCATCAACCAGATGGTCACATGTATGTTTACTCTCTACTAGAAATGTTGCATTTGTTAGGCTTCTTACTTAAATAATTAGGTTGCGAGTACAATTTCCTGATTATCCAATTAGGAAAATTCGTTTACATAATGCTAGTGAATTCACATCTCAAGCTTTTAATGACTATTGCATGTCAATTGGAATTGATGTTGAACATCCTGTTGCCCATACACATACTCAAAATAGTTTAGCTGAATCACTTAACAAGAGACTTCAAATTATTGCTCGACCTTTGCTTTTGAAATCAAAATTACCAGTTTCTGCTTGGGGTCATGCTAACATGCTGCATCATTAGTTCGTATTAGACTAACTATTTATCATAAATTTTCACCATTGCAACTTATACTTGGCCAACAACCAAATATTTTTCACTTGCGTACATTTGGTTGTGTTGTATATGTACCTATTGCACCCCCACAACGCACTAAGATCCTCAACATAGACTTGGAATTTATACGGGTTTTGATTCTCCATCTATCATTAGATATCTTGAACCTTTAACTGGTGATGTTTTTAAGGCACATTTTGAGGATTGTCATTTTAATGAAACAATCTTTCCACCATTAAGGAGAGAAAATTCGTTGCCTAAAGCACAATGTGAGATTACTTGGAATGTTTCGATGTCATCTCATCTTGATCATCTTACAAATCAATGTGAACTGGAAGTTCAAAGAATTATTCATTTGCAAGGAAATGCAAATCAATTACTGGATGTATTCGCCGACAATAAGAAAATAGTGAAATCTCATATTCCAGCTGCTAATACTCCAGCATGGATTGAAGTCCCTGTAGGACAATCAGTTAATACAACAGCAAATGAATTAAAGCCACACCTGAAGCATGGAAAACCTGTCGGTGTTAAAGATAAAATTCCCCGGAATAGAAAAGTACAAGAAAAACAAGTTGCGGCCTATAAAGAGGCTATACCCAGGAAACAGGTCACAGAAATAATTGATCTATCTAAAACTTATGAACAAAAATCTCTTGAAAATAAATCTCTTAAAGAGTTATCCCCTGAAGAGAATCAGGTACCTGAAAATAATGAGATCTCGATAAATTATGTACATACAGGAGAAATATGATAGAAATAAAATTGTTGTCGACAACATATTTTCATATAAAGTTGCTCTTGATATTACCAGAAGTAATGATAATGAATATGAATCACAAACCATTGATGAATGTCAATGTAGAAATGATTGGCCGATGTGGAAAGATGCGATTCAAGTAAAATTAAATTCACTAAGTAAACGTAAAGTTTTTGGACTTGTAGTCCGAATACCTAAACGTGTAATGCCTGTTGGATACAAATGAGTATTTGTACATAAACGAAATGAGAAAAATGAATTTATAAGGTACAAAGCGCAACTTGTAGCACAAGGTTTCTCGCAGAGACTTGGTATTGATTATAAAGAAACATATGCTCCTGTAATGGACGCAATTACATTCAGATTTTTGATAAGTTTGGTAGGGAAAGAAATTTTGGATATGCGATTAATGGATGTTGTTACATGAAAATCCTTGAAGGATATAAAATGCCTGAAACATATAATCCTACATCTCGAAGTATGTATTCTATCAAGCTACAAAGATCCTTGTATGGGTTAAAGTAATCCGGACACATATGGTATAATCGCCTCTGTGAATATCTTTTGAAAGAAGGATTTGAGAATAATCCAATTTGTCCATGTGTTTTTATCAAAAAATCGGAATCCGGATTTGCTATTGTTGTAGTATATGTTGATGATTTAAATCTTGTAGGGATTCCAAAAAAGTTAACAAAAATAGCAAATTGTTTAAAGAATAAATTTGAGATGAAAGATCTTGGTAAGACAAAATTTTGTCTTGACCTGCAAATTGATCATCTTCCAAATGGAATTCTTATTCATCAATCAACGTACATAGAAAAAGTCATGAAGCAATTTTACATAGATAAAACTCATCCTTTGAGCACTCCAATGGTGGGTCAGTCACTTGATGTCAAAAAAGATCCATTTTGACCATAAGAAAATGATGAAGAAACTCTTGGTCCTGAAGTACTATATCTTAGTACAATTGGTGCTTTGATGTATCTTGCAAATTACACACGACTTGATATAGCATTTGCAGTTAACTTACTAGTAAGGTATAGTTCTGCACTAACTCGAAGACATTGGAATGGAATTAAGCATATTTTACATTATTATCGTGGGACTACTGATTTGGGATTATTTTATCCAAATTGATCAAAACCACAATTAGTTGTATATACTAATACAGGTTACCTTTCTAATCCACATAAAAGCCGATCACAAAAAGGATATTTATTTACTTATGGAAATACTGCTATTTCATTGAGATCTGTTAAGCAAATAATTTCTACTACTTCCTTAAATCATGTAGAGATTATCGCAATTCATAAAGCAAGTCATGAATGTGTTTGGTTGAGATCGGTAATTCAACATATTCATGAGAACTGTGGATTATCATCAATCATAAAAAATCCAACAATATTATATGAAGATAATACCGCTTGTGTCACTCAAATTAGGAGGATATATCAAGGGTGATAGAAACAAGTATATTGCACCAAAATTCTTTTATATACATAAGCTCTAAAGGAGTGGCAATATTGATGTCAAGCAGATACGATCATGTGATAATTTGGCCGATATGTTTACTAAGCCATTACCAACTGCGAATTTTAAAAAGATGGTGCACAACATTGGTATGCGTCGACTTAAGGATATTTTTACTATGAACAATGGAAATTCTATGTACTTATGAGGGGGAGTAAATTTTCTAAAGGATGTGTGCTGATTGTACTTTTTTTCCTTCGCTAAGGTTTTTTCCCATTGGGTTTTCCTTTACAATGTTTTAATGAAGCAATCCTAAGACACTAGAAGTTATACAAAAATATTGTTCTCTTTTTCCTTAGCCAAATTTTTTTTTCCCACAGGGTTTTTATTTGGCAAGATTTTAACAAGGCATATTCTTAGAAAGTGGTCATCCAAGGGGGAGTGTTAGAAATAAAGTCTGATTGGATAAACTTTAGGCAATGAAAAGGTTACTTGAGATTTGTAAATGGTGAAATGTATAAAGCCTATAGGAGAGATGTATATCCATAAATGTACTTATTATTACAATCTTATCTCATAAACTCTACAAGCATTCTAAGGTCCTATATATATGCGAGATTACTGTACTGTTATTGTACATATCTAAGAGAGATCAAAAGAATTGTGGATGACCACTTGAATATAAGAGTTTATCAATATATATTTCTTATTTTCTTCTTATTTAGTTTTATCTATTTCTATTATTTCACAACATTCTTTTTTTTTTTCTTTTTTTAAGTTTTTCATATCCAAATGCATATTATCTAGTAAACATTTCTAATCAAACAATATATTTATAAAGACTAAAATAAAAAATAACTTTTAAGTGCAGAGCAAATGAGAAATAGGACCTGATTTATATAAAAAGTATTGCTGTAGTTTCACCGAATAATAACAAGTTTTTAACAATCTCAACCTGCACAAATAAAGATTTATTCAATATATTACCACTAACTAATATATATATATATATAAACACAAGGTTAAAATTAAAAATAAAAATAAAATTAAAGCACAAGCATAACAAAAATTTAAGCACAGCCATAACACAAAGTTTATTAATAAGACCCACCCACAAAAAAAAAAAAAAAAAAAAAAAAAAAAAAAAAAAAAACCAAACCAAACCTTGAAGGCCCAAACAAACGTGAAACATCCAGGCAGCCATAAACAAAACAAGCCCAAATTCCCAATCTTATTATCTTAACAAATAAAATGAAGTGAAAACCAAACGAAGCGCCCAAATATTTATACCTGATATGGTGACCAATTGAGAAAGGCAAAGAGCAAAGAATCGAATTCAGAGAAAGAATGAGAAAGACGAAGAAAGCTTGCTTGAGCAATTAAGAGAGGCGGTCCAGGCGGAGGAAGCTTGTTTGAGCAGTTGAGAACAGTGGAGAGAATATCAGAGAAAGAATGAGAGAGAGAGAGAGAGGTAGAGAGCAGAGAGAAAGAAGCAAAGGGAACGGTAAAATTTTTAGGGATTTGAGTTGTTTTATTTGTTTTGATTTGTGATTGTTTTGTAGTTAATCTCTTAGACCGGATTTGTAGTTTATCTTGTTGATTTTTGGTTTGTCTGGAGATAATAACGTTATTTTTGGGCAATAATTTTGTTTAAAACCAATGTTTAACTAGATCTACCAAAAATTTTGTTTTTTAGTTAAAAGGATGTGCCAGATTTTTGTAATTCATCTGTAACTTTTTTTTTTTTTTTTTTTTTTTTGCCCCTACTACCCATTCTTTTCTAAAATTTTGGGGCCCCCCTTCCACTTGGGGGCCTTAAGCAATTGCCTAATTAGCCTAGTGAAAGGGTCAACCCTGTGTATAATGCTAGTTAAGTGTAGACTCTATAGAGATTGAAATTTGGTTGGGACTGTATTTATTACACACCATAATAACACTAAAATCATGAGTCTAACTCGTGATTTTGAAATTGTGAAGTGGGTAGCTTGCATGGCCAAATGGGAGCTAAGTTTTCATAAGAGTGAAGATGTGTCATGGGATGTGTGGCCAAACCAAGAAGTGACATTGTAATGGACCAAACCCTCCTCGTGTTGGTGATTACTAATAATTACTAAGTAGGTCTGGCAATAACAAACTTTGTGGATGTAGTAGCAGACAGAAAGGCAGTTTATTCTAGAGCTAGTTCCCAGCAACATCAAATTTTTCCAAATTTTACTAATATCAACCGTTGAATGGATATCATTACTTAACACAAATGAAAGTTTTATAGATATAGCTGTTGAAATATAAAGGGTCTTAAAATATATTTCAACCATATCTTAGCTGCAAAGATACATCATACACAGCCCAAGTAACCTGCATATAAGATTATAAAAAAATAAATAAATAAAATAAATAAAAACCTTCATATAATAACGTTATGCTGTCTAGTGTCTACCGTACGTATTACATTTTCTTTTTCAAATAAACTATATAAAATATAGAAAAATAAAATAGTGGTGGTTAGGTAAAACTAGCTTACAATGAATGCTTGAAACGCGGACCAAATTACGGTTATAGGCCCAAGTACAACCACTACATGGGCCCCACCTCAGCATAGAAACATTAGAAAGTTGAGGTGCGTTTGGTATGCAATTTTGAGCAATAATTTTTATTTTTAAACATTATACATATTTCTATACACTTTTTTATCTATATATGTTTTTAAAAAATACAAACAGCATTATTAAAACAACATTATTAAATGGGCCTTCAATTACTTTTTTTTTTAAAAAAAAAAAACTTAAATGCACACCTTTTTTTTTTTCAGGAAATTTTAATTAACAAATTAATATTGATGAGTAAAAAAAAATAATGTAAGTTGTGAGTCTGAACCAAGAACCAATAACTTGTTGCCTAAAATTTGTTACAAAACTGTTCTAAAAATGTTGTTAACAAAACATTAATTTATCTCTCAATATATATATATATATATATATAGGTTGTTGTGATGCTATATTATATAGTTTGTTTTCAAAGAAACTTAAACGACAGCATTGAACGCATGAGACAAGATTCCAGAGAGACAGGTTGGCGAAAACATTCACAAGTGCGTATAAAAACTTTGATGCATTACTGGAAAAAGACACAGAGGGACGGTCCTAAGTCCTTGCAGTGCAAGGAGAAATAAATATATGAATAAACAAACATAAAAAGAATCGGCAAGGCAGGTTCACAATATATGGACAAATATATATATATATATATATATATATATATGGCCTCTCCCAAAATGCCTACTAGTTTACTATCCGTTTAATCCACATAAGCCATAAGCTATGCCTGAGGACCAAATAAATTATAAGATCTTATGCCAATTTCATAGTACGGATAATATGAAGGGAACATCTATGAACTATGATGATTGATCAAAACTTATTCTAAAATATCTAACTATCTTCCATATTGAATTTAGACACTATTGTTTGATAATTCAATAGTTGGAAGTTGGGAAGTTTGAAATTTGAACGTTTCCATTAGCATCACTAGAAAATTAAAAATTTGGATCTTGAGATATATCAACCTAAGATATTTCCGTTAAAAATGTCAAAATGTGCCAATTGAAGTACGAGACTCATGGCATCAAATAACACATCCCCACCCCAAGACCCAAATTTCATGCCGAAGATGATGGTGGTCTATCCTTTTAGTCTTTGACAAAGAATTGAAGTGACTTAAGTTGAGCTTCATTAAATGGAAAGCTTCCACAAAACTACTAACATAAGCCCTGAATAGTCAATATCACTTTCAGAAATCACATGCTGCAGAGCATACAGTAAGTCCAACGTGAAACCTAATGTTGTTTATTTTTGTCAACGAAGTCGGTGTTAAAAAAATGTAGTAGTAGCAATCTGAATGACTAAACACTCTGCAGTTCCATAAAGGCGTGCTTCCCACCTTAAAGTAGGAAGAAAATATGCCACTGCTATGAGTAAAAACGTCGCATATGAAAACTATTTTATTTTTACTTTAAAAAAAAAATAACCGTCAATCTTAAAAAGGAAAATAGTCATCTTATTGTATCACATGATGATTTGCAACGTGAGCAAATTGTGGCAAAAGTTGTCGTCTATTATTCATCTTAAAATAGTCAACAAAATTGTTGAGTAATAGTCTGTCAGCTCTTTCCTACTCTATTGTACCACATGATTTGCAATGTCAGCAAATTGTCGCAAAAGTTGTGATCTATTATTCATCTTAAAATAGTCAACAATATTGTTGAGTAATAGTCTGTCAGCTCTTTCCTACTCTATTGTACCACATGATTCTCACCTGAACCACATGGAACACTTTTTTCTTTTCTTCTTTTCTATTCTTAATTTTGGATGACTTAAAAGGCATTATATCACAGAATTTACCAGACCCCAAGCCATCTTCAAGAGAAATTATTATAAAATTTATTCATTCTCTATGCAAATAATGGCCTTAATGGCACGAAAAAACTATTGATAAGTAAATTTGACATGAATGAATGGTGTAACAACCAATAGTAGAATTACATTCATATCCAAATCAAAAAGGGGGGGGGGGGGGGGGGGGTGGTGGGGGTGGGGGTGGGGTGTTGCTGTTTACATCCATTAGTGTATATCACAGAAACTACACTACATGTTAGTACCTCTAGTAGGACGGCAAACATGATTTCTTCTACGAGCATGTTCATCACTGTGGTGCTGTGTCCGACACGAATATCCATACCAGCAATCTACCCTTTTTGATGCATCTGGTGGTAAAAGCTATGAAGAAGCATACACAACCACATTAAAATAATACTAACAAAAATTACAGGCAACTTTCCAGAACTAACTAGTGATCACTTATATGAACCATCTGATTAAATCAGACCCTCAAATCATAATCTGAAATTAAATGATTCTCAAGAGGACATCTATAAGAACTAATCAATGATTTCTATCACACGCCAATTTTAAGAAAGAAGCTATCATACCCAAATCTTAAAGGGGGGGAAATTGTGTTAAATAATTCCACAACAAAAAGGCAGATAAAACACTGGTCTAATAAATTGGAAAGAGCCTTCCAGAGAGTTGTTAACACAAGCAATTCTTCAAACCACCTTCAAAAAGAGTGGCATACAAAGCTCAAAATTTCAATTATTAAATCAATTTGAGCACATTATTCTATGAACTGGGGTACATTGTTCCAAGCTTGGAGCACCACCAGCCATGTGAGTAGTTGGGTTTGGAAACTTCAGCTTTGGATCGAGAAGGAATTTACTCAAAATAGGGGACATATTATAGAACAACACAGCAATTGTTTTTCAAGCGCCTTGGTTTTGAAAAAGGGGAGCTTCTAATTCTTATATATATAATGTCAATGTCATGAACATAAATGCCACAGTAACAATTGTTTGTTTGGTACATGTCTTTGTTACTTGAAAATGACCTCCTTTTCTTTGTAAGTTATGGAATGCTTTCATCAAAAGATACACTAGTCTAGGATGACTCCATATTTCTTGTACGGTTGAATTTGCTACTTCACAAGCCCACACGGGTAAAACTGTAGGGTGACACTTTGCCACTTTGGTTAAAGAACCAGAACTTCAAGATTAAACTCTCCTGAACCTCCAATGTATTTGATATGCAGGTTATTGCATTTGTGAATGGCATGTGCGAGCTAAAACACAGTTGGCTCTTAATCTATTGCATAGAGCCCCAAGTTATTATAAAGATTCATCATTGTATGTACTTAATAACGTGAAGGCTTCAATATTACAGTACCAGATGTTGAAACCACATATATGAGAGGGGCAAACAGAAGATAGGGTAGGTAGACAAGTTACAGTATACGTACTTTCAGGACACATGAAATGCCTACCAAACATCCATTGAAAAGAAAACCATATCTAATTCACAAAGCAAAAAAAAAAAAAAAAAAAAAAAAAAACCATATCTACAATTAGAAATTTGAAATTATAATGCTTCAAGTTGATGATACTTACATATTTGGGCACTGAAATCCGAAACCAGTACAAAAGGAATGAGACCAATTTGTCATAACAATCACTGCATCCAAAACAATTATCTATACTAAGAATCTGGCATTTAATGAGACAGAAATCCAAGTATTCTAATTTATCCACCATTTTATCTTTATAATATGATTTGATGGATATTGTTTGAATCACAATTTGATGGATAATACAGTTAAGAGTGCTAATAACACAAAAGTGACTGAAGGAAACAAATTTTTTGAGAAGGTGGTGCCTCAAGTCTTGAAACATCATATTGACAGCTCTAAACTCAAACACCATATACAAAAATTATGTCCGATGTCCATAGAACCAAGAAAAGAAATAGCATTTGAGATTTTTAGCGCCTTTCTAGAAATTAAAAATTCAACAACAATTAAGCCCACTCAGAAGAAGAAACATGAAAATCAGATGCAAAAAAAATAAATAAATAAATAAATAAAAATTGAAATTAAGAAGTGATATGCCTTGGGTACAATCAGACTGTAACACCTTGAATTAAAAGTGTTACACAAATGTTATGAGTTTAAAGATGAATTGGACATGTACTGCAGGCAGAAAACTAATTCAATTACTGAGAACACCAAGTACAAAATGAAACTTACTTGCAAACATGAGTTCCGGAAGTGATCATCTCAGCATGGTTCAGTGGCATCCTTGTTCGATCTGCCATAAGAACAAAATTACCTCTAAATTAAAACAATACTATCTGAAAATTAATATATCAGATCCCTATGATAACCAGAAAAATCTATGAAAAACTAATCATGTTTGGCTAGCACCCTTTATCACATATGAAGAAATGTAACATTATAAAAGAAATGAACTGCAAAACTTTATACCTAGAGGACCTAAAAGTAGAGAAACACGTGCACTGAAATGAAACAGATAATACTCAAACATATTGAAACAAGGAACATTGAAACATGACTTAATACCTAGAGATGGTGCTACCTAGAAATGTACATTGATCCACTGATCCACACATTATTTTCTATTCATTCCACCTTGGAATCCTAGATAACTATTTCAGTTAGAAACCACAAGCATTTTGCTACCAGAACCATAGCATGTTTCAGATAGAAAAGACCAGTTGGTTAGTAAAAAAAAGATTTAATCAACTTGCCTCCTACAGATTATTTAGAAAGTTATACATGACCCAAGCATTACTTTTTGTTTTTCGGAGGGGGCAGGGAAGAGAAGAAACTTTGTTTTAGCCCATGAAAATACATATGTAACAAGTATAAAATTTAGAAGCCAATTCTTCCATTAATGATTGGATGACAAACATACGCTCCATGAGGAAGGTTGATCATGTGCTTGCTAGCATCAACACTAAATGATAAATTAAGGCATCATGATTGTGATTCAGAACATTGGAACCCAACAAATTCATTCTTCAACCATTAAACTAATACTGAAGAATATATCAACTTACCTATTTCACTGTTGTTTAACTTTGCAATCCACTCTGAGATAACATCCTGCAACGTTCTGCCCATCTGTATAATACACCTTTGTGTGATCTAAAACACCACTAAGATGTGAGTCATATCAAACCATTCATTAACTAAAATAATTACAAAAGTTTAAAGTTTTGGTAAAGAAAAATCCACACATCTTGTTCATGCCGATTCTTGTCATGCACTGCATCAGGAATTCTAGAAATAGTGCGATCTGAGATCTGCAAAGCATAGGAAGAAGTATAATCATCATAAAACATGTCACCATAGTAAATATTACACCATAGTCTTTAGCATATAAATAGTTAAATACTGATCAATCTTTAAACTAGGTCATAATTTAACATCATTTTTCTAAAAATGGGATGGCTAAAACAAAGGAACTCCAACAAAAGTAGATGTGAACCTAGAAAACTGTGTATGGAATCTTTTAGAGGATTTGGGAACAAATTATTTAGCTTTTTGCTATTGTGTTAAAGTATACTTGTACTTTGAAAGAGTTGGGGAAAAAAAAAAAGAACAAGAAAAAGTGAGGTTTTAAAAAGCTATACATAAAAGCTTAAAAGCAAAAAACTGACTTATAATTTGTTCCCAAACACACATTAAAAAAAAGTCTAGATTAAACCAAGATATATTCCCTACAAGTGATTAATTAGGGAGATTTACTTGACAAATTTTTGCAAGTAGTTATCAGCAGAGAATGAAAGGGACAACTAAGTAAAGATTTGAAAATTTGTTGAAAAGAAAGAAGTTTTAGAAAGAGTTCCATTAAAAGTGTCTTATCAACTGAATATCCTATCAGCAAATAGTAATAAGATATGAAACAAAACCAATTGTCCTCGTATACAATATGATTAATCAACTGAATGTTCTAAAACTTTGGGGAATTAATTAATAATAGGGGAAAAAAGAAGAAGCAAAAGAGCAGCACATACTCGTTTAAAAGTCTCACGACTGCAAACAGGGTGAAAGTCACTTCTTGGAAGCCTTTGAGCTTGCCAATAAGCACCACAAAATGCTCTATCACATCCTACACCTGCAAGAGGGAAAAAATGGAAATGTTGACAAATTTAGAACAATTGCTTTTTTACACCTAACACTAAAAGGGAAAGAAAGTACAGATTCAGTGGATCACTTCATCTTCCCTATCTTAAAAAATTATAAAAGCTAAGTTGAAGTCCAAGTCTAGAGGCATCAATAGTGTGGTTCTAAAATTAAAAAGAAATAAACTTCTATGGTGACTGCAGCATAAAGCAAAGTCTTAAAAACCAATCCAACTGACTTTCAATAAAGTATTTTATAACCTGTAATGTGAGCTACAAGCTAGAATGTATCCTTTGCTGCTTTCAAACACACACACACACACACACACAAAAACTTACAGTGTTGTGGTACACTAATATCAGTTCGGGAAGGCATCATTCCTCCACATGCATGACACTGTAGATGAATGGTGTTCTGGTTGCAGTGGAACCCACCCAATTCTGTACCTGAAAATTTGTAAATGACCTTGTTAATATAAATAAGACACAGTGAAAGAGGAAAACACCACATATTAGAAACATGAAACAAAAACACTTCTCAAGACCTTCCAAATAAAAATGCAGTGAACTTCAGAAAGTTGGACCATATCATTAACATGAAAATTTAAAAAGCAGTTCATCTAAAGCACTCGAGCAAGTTGGGGAGAAACATAAGCAAATCTTAGCCACAAAACTTTGGGCTCAACTATGGATCCTCAATAGACTTATCAAGTTGGCCACATTTTTTTGCTATGATTATATTCTATCTAAAATCATACTCTCTGTTACATCCTTAATTGATGTGCCCTTTTTTACTACTTTTACTAGGTTATTTTAGGTTTTCCTCTACCTTTTTTCATTCCCTCAATTTGAATCAACTCACTCTTCCTCACTGCACAAGACCAAATCATCTAAGGCAACTCTCCCACATCTTTTCATCAATAAGGGTTACCCCTATCTTTAAATGAATTTCCTCATTTCGAATCTATCTTATCTTTCCTTGTAATTCCATTTACCCATCTTAACATTTTCATGTTGGTAAAAATACATTTACAAAAAAAGTGATGGATAAGAATGACCAACTTTAAAATTAATTACTAAGCAATAAAAATGCAAGTTAAGGCCGATAGATGGGTGAATAAATGATGTGCAAAACATGATTCACAAAGTTGAGGAAACAATTTCCAAACACAAGAATTCATATGCAAATAATATTACCACATTGAGGGCATGGAAGGTCTATGCCATCACTTTCCTCATCCAAGGGGGGATAAGCCCTCTTTCTTTGCAGCTTTTTCCCTGATCTAACGACCTAATTTAAATTATAACCAGAACAATCAACAAAAAGGAAAAGAATCATAAACTATTCTGAAGTTTGATAACACATAAGGGGCAACATATCAAACCAACCAATGGTGTGAACACAAAAGGAAAACATAGCAATAAAACTGAACCTATTTCAAATGAAAAGACGCAACACAACAAACTGTTCACCGGATAGACATCTATATGATTCATAAATGATATATCGTTTTCTAACTTATAGGTACAACCACGCTCATTTTAATACTCAAATATAAATATCGAATGGAATTTGGGTACATCAGTAAAAAAAAAAAAAAAATTCTTTGGGGATAAAAATATATTTTCTTATTTCAAGAGAATTTAGAGAAACTAGGTTAATATCCCCTATCAGTTATTGAACACATCATAATTAACATTATTCATGCCAATGAGCTATAGCTCAACTTGCACTTCCTTTTATCATAATAATAGGATGGCGGGTGAGATCGTGGGTTCAAAACCTACTAGGTGCATAAATAACCAATCAAAAAATAGATAAATAAAAACGTATGCACATTCAGAAAGGACTCCAAAAAAGGCTTCCTGAAGCATTACAAAAGGAAGAAGATTGAATTTTTGATGACAATATGACTCAAATTCATCCCCTGTGGTAAGAAATCCTTCCAAACATCTCTAATATTTTCAAGAACATAGTTTAGAGTTTTTTATTTACTGAATTTTATTCAGCTTCCATTAATTATTTTTGGGGATTTTGCATGATTGAGATTATCAAAGCCAATCACATTCAAATGACTTCATATTTTTGTAAATTTGGGATTTAAAGGTTAGATTATTCACTCTAAGTGGATTAGTGAGCAAATTAGCTCTAAAACTGATCTTAACATTAAACTTTAGTAAGAATATTTTCATTTTTGGATTCTACATCAAACATCAAGTGGGAGATTTAAATTGGTTTCTTAAAATAAGTCATATAAAAATAGAAAAAATAAATCTGGAAAATTAGTGTTCTGCCACATGATTGGATTATGTTTTGGGAATTGAATTCATATAGTCTAACTCTGATCTGGACCCCACCAATGGGAGTATACGTTGGCATATAAACAAGTGTCTTCTGGAGCTTTACCACCAGCCTATGTGTGATTCTGAACCCACATTACTTCTACTCCTGTGTTTCATGAATAGACCATCACCATGCATATAGAGGGGGATTGTCATCTTGTTCGAGAAGAGTGGAAGTGACGTAATTGTTAACCCATACAGGAGCTCAAATTGCTGGTATGTTTACTAAACTTGTGAACAAAACTAGTTTAAATTTGTTAATACAGTATTAGCTCAGATTATAAAAAATCTATGTCCCAACCTGAGGAGTGTTGTACGTAATATATTGTTAGGGGCAAACTAGTATTTGTATTGGAATTAACCATAAATGACATGTATAAGACTATAAGTGTGTGAATAGCCAGGGGATGAGGATGCCATTTGAACTAAGCTCATTGACCAATGATTAAAAATTGCCAGTTAACAGATTCAACGTAGAAATTTCTTATTTTAACACAAGCTTCCTTGGTTTGCTCCTAGATCTTTCTAGTAGCAAGAACTGCCTTTTTAATTTGAACATTGAATCAGTAGTCAACCTATGTGCCATCTCTACTAAACAACATTCCACAATTCAAGATGAAAGATAATGCATGACACAGAACAGTGTATTTTATTATTTAAATAATCATACAGAACACTAAAATCCATCAAAATTGACTTTTTTTCTTTGGGGGGGGGTGGGACACCGAAACTTCTCTTATTATAATTGAGTAGTGCATCTTATAGAAATATAAATAAATAAATAAAACAGTTCAAAATGAACTAGAAAAAGTTCATCTTTCTTTTCATTGGATGTGCCTAACTGGTAAATACCTAACCACGTGTGTGCCACATCTCTACCCTTGTTATGTAATGTATGATAATGGTACCTCACACACTTTGAAGCAACGTCTCTACCCTTGTTATGTAATGTATGATAATGGTACTTCACACACTTTGAAGCATCCAAGTAGCATATCTAGAAAGTAGTAAGATTACTTACAAGATTTGACTGTATCAATGCATAGGAATCTAAAAGTGCAACTTCTTCATCAGACCGCTTTAATGAAGAATCTGCTTCAAGTATATCCTACATAAAACAAGTGGCAAACTAGTTAAAAGAGAACAAAATCCATAAATGAAAACCATACTATAGCGGATACTGACATGCTTTAAAACCACAAAAATTGCACACACACACACACACACATTAATTAATGAGAAGGCAAAGGAGAGATTGAATCCAAAGGATGACGAGAACCTTCCCAAAATTATGCAATTTGATATTATGGGTATACAACAATCTCAATGACAAATGAAAATTTCTGTCATGAAAGTTATGTACGGTAACAAGGTTGTACCTAAAACATATATGTTATAAAATTAGCATTAGAATCTTACATCATGTATAAATTTTGGCACTAATATTAGTATTTTGGCACTTACTACTTTCAATAAGGCCTTATTGGGGAAATGGTTGTAGTGGTTTGGGAAAGAAGAGAGTCGGTTTTGGAGGAGGGTGGTAGCTTCAAAGTTTGGGGAAGAGTGGGGGGGATGGACTTCTAAGCTAGGTAGGGGAGTTCATGGGTGTGGTTTGTGGAGAGGTATTCGTATGGGCTGGGAGGATTTTAGCAAAAATGCTCAGTTTGTTGTTGGATTGGGAAACAGAGAGAGATTTTGGTAGGATGGGTGGTATGGAGATCAACCTTTCCAATTGGCTTTCCCGAGGCTGTATGGTATTGCTATTGATAGGGAGGCCTCTGTAGAAGCTTCTTTGTCAAGGCAAGGGGCGAAGGATAGAAGAATTTGGATGATTGAGAGATGGATGAAGGGCTGCATTTTCCTCGTATCTTGGGAGCCAATACTCCTTCAATGGATGTTGGAGACCAGATGAGATGGAAGTTGAAGACTAATGGGAATTTTGACATCCGGTCGTATTATAAAAAGTTGCATGATTCTCCCTCAGTTGTCTTTACTTGGAAAGGTATATGGAGAGTTAAGGTCCCTAGGCGTGTTTCCTTTTTCGTTTGGTGTGTAGCTTGGAATAAGATCCTAACGGGTGATAACCTAAGATTGAGGAGCTTGGATTTTGCGGACTGATGCATTATGTGTCAACACTGTCTGGAAACGGTAGACCATTTACTTCTTCATTGTGAGATGACTTACGGTTGTGGAGCTTTGTTTTTATAACTTTGGGATTGTCATGGGTCATACCTAGATCGATTCCAGATTTGCTTTTTGGATGGTGGAGTTGGTTGGGGAAACATTCGTCTCAAATCTGGAATTTAGTTCCGTTGTGCATACAATGGTGTATTTGGAAGGAATAGAATTGGCGGACTTTTGAGGATTTGGATAGTTCCGGTGATCGGATGCTTGCTTCTTTCAATGGAACTCTTTTTTATTGGTCTCGGGCTTAGGGACTCACAACTAGTGATTCTCTTCCTTCTTTTCTTAGCTCTCTTTCTCTTTTGTAATTAATCTGTTGCTTGGTTTTCTTTTATGTATTTTCTCTGTTTTTTTCTTCTTGTAATTTTTGGGTTTGCTCTGTGCTTTTAATGCATAGAGTAACCTTTCATATATATATCATTCTTACTTATCAAAAAAATATATATATTAGTGTTACAGTATCAAGCAGACATAAAATTCATCCATATAATATGTTTACCACTATACTTTCATCACTTTAAACATCAATACTTCATGACTATCATTAGCATTAACAAAAAGACTGCAAAGGAACAACAATATGATGTTCCTAGGAAAAGTGAAAGGAACTTTATACAAAGCATAACAATATTTCTGGAAGTCACAATTAAGAAGCAGATATAGTCCACCAGCTCATAATAGCTAACGTAATTCCAACTTTTTGTGTTGATACTTAAGAATATTAACAAATGGATGCTATTCCACCAACCAAACATAAAAGGAAAAAAAGAAGAAGAAAAAAAGATGCTATTCTGCTAACCACATCAATGATAACTCCAATACATATTCGCTTCAAGGGAAAATAGAATTTATCCATGTG
Organism: Quercus variabilis; assembly: GCA_030445155.1. Taxonomy (NCBI): domain Eukaryota; kingdom Viridiplantae; phylum Streptophyta; class Magnoliopsida; order Fagales; family Fagaceae; genus Quercus; species Quercus variabilis. The sequence goes on along the minus strand of CP129454.1, from coordinate 36,985,700 downwards.
GTTAGACCATAAAACATGGAACCTCCCTAAGTTTAGTTTGGAACACAACCTTTGTGGTCAGGTTCAAGGTACAATGATGCATTGAGCGTGAAGACAATTTTACTTTTATTTAAATTTAGAAGTCAATTATATTTTTACTAATGGTCCATTGGATTTTTATTAGTTTATTAGGTCATTAGTATTTAATTTAGCGTCCTATAGTCAAGTTTATTTAAACAATCCAATAATTGGGGTTTGGCCCAAGCCAATTAGAATTTTTTCTTTTTTTCTTTTTTTTTTTATAAGTAATAAGAATCATATTAATCATCAAGAAAAATCGAAAACAGCAAAAACAAGGTGTTCATGATGGTGAACACAAGAAACAACAACCAAAAACAACAAAAATATGAAAAGCAACTTAAGGGGCAATACTTAAGGAAGTAAGAAACTCCAAAGTAGAAGAACAGTTTGAAGAACCCCAGCACCTAGCCCATTCAAAAAGAGTACTCTGGTAGAGAGAGCTTGTAACTGAACAAGCGATTTCTCTTTAGCCTCAAAAGAGCGCCGATTTCTTTCCATCCAAACAACCCACATCAAACAGCCAAGAACCATATTCCATACGTCCGAAGAAAATTTCCCCAACTAATTACTCCAACAAAACAACAACTCTCCACTAAACCTAACATGACCCATTGGATCCCAAAAACTTGTAACATTTGCACCCACAAAGAATGAGCTACAGTACAATGTAGGAGAAGATGGTCCATAGATTACTCATTACAAAAGCACATACAGCACCTATTCGCCAAAGGGGCATTCCTCGTCGATGCCGGCGCCGCCCAGAGGCCCTGTCTCGCCAATGGGCGAGGAAGGGCACGGACGAAAGCCAATTAGAATTAATATTTGGCCCTAATGGTCTACATAAGCACACTATCTCAATCCAATGGAGACAGTTTTGCTTGATGAATAAAATTTCAGTTGGAATTTTTCCAATTGGCTATTGCTAACTCCAAACAACCCCAGGTGCTGATTTTTAGGTTTTATATTCTGCTTGGTGCTGATTCCAAGCAACTCTAGTTGATTCCTAGGTTTCTTTTTTGTTATTTTTGCAACAAGTTTCTTTCGAGAATTTTGTATTGTATCAATTTGGATCAATGTTCACCGTAGTGCATTATACATGTCACAAATTAATTGTACACCTTCACCCAATCAAATCTTGCTATATAGCCAAGCCAACGATGATCATCATTATCATCCTAAGAGCAACAAAATAATTTATTATATATTAGCTTTTTATTATGAATGTATAAATGATTGAATGAGTAAAGGTGTAAAATTGTTTCTATAGCTTATGTTTTACACTTTGGACATGAGCTCTAGGGGTTTGGCGTAACAAACTATAATGTAGATAGGTTTTATATTTTATGGCCTAACTACATGGGGTAAAATGTAATTTTCCCCTAGCTTTAGTTAACATCTCATTCTTATCTATATAACCATAAGTTGGTCTGCCTACCTCCTCAATGTTCCGCAGGAAGTGGTTTCTTCCAACAAATTGTACAACTGCTCTACATTGGGGACAAAGTACACTTGAATGTTTCTCTTGAGATCTCTTTAACCACTCTGAGAAGCATCCGTTGCTGTAAATAATCAAGGACAATTTCAATTAAAATTTATAGATTAAAATAAATGTTCCCTATGGGTGCCAACTAGACCCGCTGGCAAAGTCACTTGGCATTGTATCAGAGACCTAGGTTCAAATCCCACCTACACTAAGGATTTTTTTCTTTCTTTCTTTTTTTTCCTTTTTTTTTTTTTTGGGGGGGGGGGGTGGTGGGTGGTTGGGGGGTGTGGTGGGGAGGATGAATAAAAATATTTCATAATTGAAGCAAAGATAAGTTACAAACCAGAAGTTATGGAGGCAAGGAGCAACAGTAACAACATCATGCCATATATTTAAGCATATGCTGCATTTTGCATGCTCAGCGTCAACAGAAATCTGGTAAAACCAAACAAAGAGATTTTCATCAGCATAACTACAGATGGATTAGCACTCAAGGGAACATTTAAAGGTGCCAAATATAATACATAATATATTCACCATTATTAGTTGCTTATTGCAGATTTCTTGGCTAGGCATTACTTCAAATCTGTAGCCCAGATAACCTAGAGGCATCAAGAAAAGATAAAATAATATGCTAAGGTATCCAGGCACAATATGTTAAATTTGAAACAAATTCGAAGAATTACAAAATAAAAGTATAATTCTCCAACACTGTATAATCCCTCCTAAAAGCAAACTTTCACAACTGTATCCACTTTTGAAATGTCTAGGTAGGTTCGTATCTATACTATAAACAAAGAAATAACATTATTCCATTTTTCATGACAATATCACTACTGAATTAACATTTAGTTAGTTCACTTTGAAGACTATAATTTGATACACAAACGGTGCAAACATAATAAAAGGTCAAACAGCACCTGTTCTTTTCAAACTATTCACATAAGGAGTAAATAGAAACAAACAAAGCACTGCCTTCAAAAACTCGTGCCAGTGCCAAAGATATTCAAGGTACCAATGGCACTTTAATAACAATAATAATATAATAATAAAATCAAGTAAACAATGGCCCTATTTTTACAAAAGCTTATAGGACAAAGCCCTTTTACATAGCCTATGATAATAATTAGAGGAACAAGTTGTCAAGTTCAACGGGAAAACATTTCCAAATATAGAATGTTAGAAGTATGTGATTAAATGATTAAATTTATTATATCCCAATAGCTTTAGCTTTTGAGACAATCGGTAATTTAACATAGTATTAGAGCAGGAGGTCCTGAGTTCGATCCTCATCTTCTCCACTCTACCTCTCATTTAAAATCTCATTTGTTGGGTCTCACCTATTAATGATTAAATTTACCATATCCCAATAGCTTAAACTTTTGGGACAATCAGTAATTTAACATAGTAAATATTCAACTATTGTCAAACACTCTTGAGGTCCTAACAGTCCTACATGACATTAGCAAACTATTATAACATCTAGTATGAATATCAACCAATGGTATGATACTTCAAGCAACTAAAATAAACAGTGAAATACAAACTGAAATTCAAAATGCTCTCTGGCATGGATTCCAAAAGTTTAAATTTATAACATTTTATTAGATCTAAAATCATCTACTATGATATATACTAGACTTAACAGATACTGATTACTGACCTTCTGTATCAGGGCCTGGAAAGATTTTACTTCCACACTTGATAACAATATCATCTCCGTTTTGAACAACAGCCTCATCAACAAGTACCGTATTTGAACTATAACATCCCCCCCCCCCCCCCCCCCCAAAAACAACAACAAAAAAAAAAACCAAAAAACAACACAAGTGAAAAAGAGAGTAACAAAAGGGGAAGATATACACTAATGTGAATCTTCTATTGAAAAAGAAATGAACATAAATATTCTTTAAATAACATCATTGATATATGACATACCAAAATAGAGAAAGGATGAAGCATAAAACACCAAGCATAAATTATATTGAACACATGCTAAATAATAAGTGGGATAGCTTTAGTGATGTATAATAAATTGAAGTTTGAACTACAACAAAGGTCAATTTCGTGATATTAGGTTAACACTGTCAATATCTATTCTCATTGCAATAAGATCAAAAAATAGTTTGATGCAATCTGCAATATTATTTAACATAATGATCTTACAAAATCAAACATGGTATTGACACATACTTCAGATCTACTAAGCAGTTTAGTTACATCCAGTCCTCCACAACAACTGATGATGTGAACAAAATATAAGAGGTAAGTTACTTACACACGTACAATAAATATTCTAACTTGCCAAGACACTGATACATCAAAGCACATTGTGTTTTTCTTCTTCTTCTTTTTTTTCTCTTTTTGGGGGCATGTATACAATAGTAAACTGAGTTCTGATTGTATAATATATCATCCTCTAGAATGTTGTTAAAAAATTTGAGCAAAATTTTTACTTTGCCAACAAAATTTCCCCAAAATTTTCCTTTTTTTAAAAAAAAAAAAAAATAAATAAATAAATAAATAAATAAATAAATAAATTGGTAAGTTACATCTTATCAATAAATAAATAAAATTGGTAAGTTACACATACACCCAAGTGAGTTTTTAACCCATGATCTCACCCTCCACCCATACTTATGGAAGAAGTGCTCTTTTTTTTCCAAATTTCTCACCATCATGAATGATAATTTTTATTCATAATATGAACTTAACCTACATTGCAACAGCTGAGACTATTGAAAGATCAATATATATATATATATATGACATTCATATTTTGCATGCTCTTTATATCTTTGTTCGTCATACCCAGTGTATCTTAGATCATGTATCTTTGTTGTTGACCAATATATTAACAGCCTCCTGTTTTACTCTAACAAATAATCCAAATTATTTTTAATTCTATAAAGTGCAAATCTTAACAAAAGGGGTGGGCCAGGTTGCTCATGAATCTGGATTTTTAAATCTGAAATTAACCACCAATGTTGCAGAAGATTTAGACATAATGAAACTTTGAAATGTAGATCTTATTAGGCACCCTCGAAAGTATATTTCAGAATTGAGAGAGAAGCAAGAATCAAACAGCTCAATATTATTCAATGAAAAAAAAAAAAAAAAAAAAAAAACCTTTTATTTAGCATTGTGGCAGAACATAGATCAGAATTCCGTGATATTTTGCACCAGTCATGTTTTTCAATAGAGGATGATCTGATCTCTGAACATATTACAATCTCATTTGACCTTATCTCAATATCTGAATATCTTGAGTCCAATGGAACTGCAACATGATAAAAAAAATTATCAAAATATATAGAGTAAAAGTAAAGAAGTTTCAAACTCTACAGTTAATTTAATCTCCTCATTTGTTTTGAGTCTAGTAATGGTAAAGTACGTGTTCATTAAACTATAAAATATTGTCAATTGTATCTATGCCCATTAGTCACCATTTTGTTATGGGTAATAAAACCACTTTATTAAAAAAGAGGCAAAATATAAGGATATAGGTTGTAGACCCTAAGATTCTTTACATAGTTACAAAGTTCATGCTTCAATAAAATCAAGGAGTGTAGAGGGTCTATTTGAATCCAAAGACATCCAATGAAACAAATCCTACAAATTGTGATTGAATCTCAAAGGTAGAAGCTTCTCGGTCATCAATCAGTAGGATCCACATACACTCACAAGTTGTAAGTCATAATACTGTGTGTGTCATCTCTAAATTACTTATCAAACAAAGAGTTAAAGACATTAGAGGTCCCAAGGATGTGATTCATACATGGCCATAGTTGTCAAATTGTGAATCCTATCGTGAATCAATTTTTGATTTTTTTTTATCATGTATCGTATCGAATCGTACATCGTAAGATACACACAAACACCTAATAAAATTATAAAATTATTATAGATATATATATATAAAAGGTATATTCATTATAAATTCAAAATATATTCAACTAATGACCAATTTAATCAATTAACTAATGTTTATAACATGCACATTCAAATTGATTAAACTCAGAAGTAATACATGATATATGAACCAAAATAATAATATCTTTTCATCATCTTAGCTAATCAACTCCATCTAAGTAGTATAACTTGCCCCACCCTCTCTTAAAAGCTACCATGACTTTTGAGTAGAGTTGCGGTATGCCTTTGTGTTAGAATCTCTTTCCCTCTCCCTTGTGTGTGTTTGTTTCTCAACAACAACAACAACAACAACAAACAAAAAAAAAAAAAACAAAAAAAAAAAAAAAAAAAAAAAAAACTTCATCTAAGTCAATGTTATCATCATGTTTAACATCTTGCAAAATTATTTTTTCACAGACATTCCTTATTATTATCAACATTTACTTTTTTTTGTGTTTTTTTATTCTAATAATTTTTTTTTTTTTTGGCATTCTAGCTTTTTAGACTCAAAATAATAATAACAAAATAAAAAATAATTATATTTTCATTTAATACATTATTAATAGCATAGAAAATAAATTTGCTCATATGAAAGTAAGTGTTATGAGTATAGTCTAAATTTTGTAGGAGAAAGTGAATGGAGGAAGAAAAACACACAAACTTGCTATTTCATTAGACTCAATTAAGTTTCCCAATAATTTTATGTTAACAAAGTCTAACAACTTGTTTAAATCAAATAAAATCACAAATTTTAACAAAAAAAACCCATTCTAAACCCACAAGTCTATGTATTGTACAATACGTACGATTTACTAATGTGATACAATTCATACGACACGCACCTATGTACAGACGATTTATGAACACTTACGATATGAAACTTTTTGTACACGATACGATACATATCGTGTATCGTACAATACTGACAACTATGTACATGGCTTCTTTCAAAAAGTCAAGAGGAAAAAAAAAAAAAGTGATTGGCAAATGGTCAATGCAAAGCAGACTCAATTGGATGACGACATATATACTTCTTTTCTACGACTATCATCAGCTTTGAATGATTGCATTAATCTTCAAAGCTCACTTCACTTATCATAGTAATATAGAAATCTAAAATGAAATTTTCTTTTAATTTCCAAACCAAGTCCTACCAGAATATTATGTCATCATAGCTTCCAACATTAGAAATTCACAATGACAAGATGCTGCATGACATGAAGAGCACATATACAAACCGATTTTTTTGGGGGTAATTTCTAGAGTTTAAAAGCTTAGAACTTTTCATGTGTGCACTTATGCAAACTGGTGGGTTTTGTGCTGTCTGAAGTTTTAAGAAGCACACCTAAAATTGATGACTTCTCATTCAGATACTGAACAATTAGCTTTACCTCACATATATTTGCACATTAGTACATGAATCTCTTCATTGATTTTAGGCTAATCAAGAAGATAAACACAAACAAAACTAGGAATTAACAGTTAATTGCACCCTGTTTGGTTGCCGAGTAAAAAGAATCCAACTTTTCCAAATTTAATTTTCAATAAAAAAGCATGTATGACTGATCACCTTTTCTCAATAACATTTGGGATAGTGCTCCGTTTGGTTGCTGAGAAAATGAATTTACAAGAAAAGAAACCCTTTTTTCTCAACAATATTCAGTTTTCAAAGAGAAAGGCTAAATCCAGGGAAAAGGAAACCTTTCTGTGGGTTTTGAAAACAGTGAGAAAATCATTCATTTTCAGGGTCTTTAAGAAAGTTATTAAATGGGTTTTATGCAAGAAAATAAAATTCTATAGGAAGCTAAACCAATTCTAATATTTCTTTTGTATCTTCATACATTTTCAGGGCAAACAAAGAATGAAACTTCATAGAAAATATTAGCAGAAGAAGTAAAGAAAAATGGAGATACCAAGCTTAGCCCAGATTTCTTCAGAGGGCTTCGAACCTGAACCCTCTCCCACTTCCACCATCAAAGCCTTTTAGTTTTCACTGTGTTTGTCCCAGACGTTCAAACTTCGAAGAGATGGTATATAAATGCTTAGAGCAGAGGAATAGTGAAAAATAAATAAATAAATAAAAAGAGAAAGGAGAAAATCGTGCAAGGGTAAGGGAAGGAAGAAGAACTAATAAGTTCCAACTTCCAAGTTTGGGTCTTTGCTTTGCGTTACAAAAAAAAACTAAAGTTTGGGTCTTTGCCTGTTCCTATACGCTAGTTCTAATCATGTGTCCCACTAAGCACGATGTTGGCTTGTACACGTCTTGTTGCTTAGCTCTAAGGTTGCCAACTTTATCGACTCATATGTTGAAACAACATATGATAATAACATCTTTTATAATATTACGAGTTTTTGGTTTCGTTATACGTGATAATATCCTTCCTCTCCTGTCATTTCAAAAAATCTTATCCAACCCTAAACTCTGTGACAATGTCCTTCCTCTCTTACCATTTCAAAAATACTTACCCAACCCCAAACTCCCTTACTCTTGATTGAAATGTGTATATTAAGTGTTTGGTTAGCAAATTTGTGTTCAATAAAAAATTAGCAAATTTGTGTTTAGGCTAAATTGAAATTAACCCTAATACACATTATTTATAGGTGAAGCACAAATACAATGTGACAAAATTACCCATATTTCTCATACAATATTATAAAGGCAAAAATACTACTGTGATCCCTACATTTTGAGGTCATTTTCAATTTAGTCTCTCTTTTTTTAAGCAATCAATTTAGTCCTTTTTATTTTTAATTTATAGTTAATTTGATCCCTACTATTAACCTACTAATGACAAGCAATCAATTTAGTCCTTTTTATATTTAATTTATAATCAATTTGATCCCTATTATTAACCTACTAATGAAAAACATTTATGCAGCAAACAATGTACACCATTGGCACACTTGGTGCTTATGTGGCTAATAAGTAATATTAAATTATTTTTAATAAACATTAATATGACACATTTCATTTTAATGTGCTTACAGCCTTACACCCCTCAAGTTCAACGCCATTTCATCTGTATAGATTGTATTTTTGTTGAGAAATAATTACACCATATTGCTAAATATATGAATTGTTGTCCAGTTGTTACAATTCATAGTCATAGTCAATGACACATCAAACCTTAATCGCTCTAGAGGATACTTGTAAATATACATAAGTTCACGCGACATATAAATTATGGTTCTATTCTCTGCTTTTGCAATAGAGTCGGACATGACATTCTACTTCTTGCATTTACATATGATCAAGTTTCTTCCTAGGAAAGAGCAATACCCTGCAGTAGATCTTAGTCTAAATCTGTAAAATGACATTACACAAATGACCATTAATTATATAAATGACCATGACTTAGATGAGTGTTAGGGTTCGTTTGGTTAGAGGGGTGTAAAAATGAAATTATAGAAAATGGTGGGAGGATAAAAAAAATTTTAATTTTGCTCATTTTTGTTTGGTTGGGGGTGGAAAAGTGGATAGATAGAAAAAGCGAATTTGTATAAATTTACTCATATACCCTTGTTAAAAAATGATACCCAATTAAAACAAAAAAGTGACAAACAACCAATAAATAAATAAAAAATCAATCACCTAAATTTATTAAAAAATAAAAATCAAGTTTAAAAAAAAAATCACTTCTAGTTAAACAAAAAATGGTAAATAACAAAGTTGCTCCCTATTCTTTACACTATATTTCAATTTGGTCCATAACTTTTCAATTGTGTCAATTTGGTCCATAACCTTTCAGTATCGTGTCAATTTAGTCTTTGTCATTATCTCTTTGATAAAATTTGCTAACAAGGCAAATGGCCCAAATAAAAGATAATATTTTTCCCCCTCAACCAACACCTATACTGCCATCTCAATTTTTTTATTAAAAAAAAAAAAAAAAAAACTAAATTGACTTTTAAATACTTTGAAACGCTTAACCAAGCTAGAAGCCCTCTCTCTCAATTTGACAGAACCAAACATTCATGGCTAAACCTTCAATACTCCGGTCTTCTCAACTGTCTCCACTGCCACTATGGCGGTAGCCTTGAACTCGTCGTCCCTAGCTTTTTTCGCTCCCTTTATTATCACCCTTTCACTCTCTTCACTCAAACTCAAGAAGTACTCAGACCATTGCTGTTGCTACTACTTTATCACTCTGTTTCCTTTCTCATTCAAGTCCAATATGGGAATTGAATTCTACTGTAAACCCAACGGTAATTTTCAAGGAAGTTACCAAACTATTAGAGGAATATCAAAGGTTAGCAACAAGTCAATAACACTCCTAGTTCTGTAACCTTCTATTTGTTATTATCCTAGACACGTCAAACCTAGGCTAGTTTTGTGTCTCCAAGACTTTTTGTATACTTATGATTCAATTTTAATAAAACTTCTATTATTTACTCAAAAAATCATTGTATCTTTTCAATCCAAGCTTGCCTAATTGAAAACAACTAAAAGGATTGCTGTTGCATACAAATTTGATAATCATTGTATCTTTTCAATCCAACCTGGCCAAACTATTTGTATTATTGCACACAATTTTGATACAAACCCAAATCCCAATACCAACAATGAATTGTCAGGCAACCCAATACAACTAGAGCGCAATTGTACACCACATGCCAATTAAAAAGCCCACAACAAAAACAAACCCATTTACACAATCAACCACAAAACAAAAACTTGTCTTGTTTGACTGAGTTAACCCAAATTCTAATACAAACCCAAAACCTAATGCGAACACAAAATAAGAGCAAACAATGGTGGTTCCAGCCAAGTCCTTCTTGGGTTTGAGAGGTGAGAGAATCTGGCTGGATTAACCGATCTGGGTTTGAGCAAAAAGAAAGAAAGGGTGGGAATAGCGGGAGTGACAAAGGGATGACAAGATTAAGGACACCATCGAGTAGGTTGTGAAGAGCAGTGAAAGCATTGAATGGTCGGCCATGGAGGTATATGATTTGATCAGGTTGAGAGAGATGAAAAGCTTCATCTGTGTTGTTTTTAACTTAATTTAGTTTAGTCTTCTTAAAATTTATTCAACCCATGTGGCAATTTGGATGGCATAAAAATAATTTTTTATTCCCACTGTTAATTATGTTAGCATTTTTCATCCGTCACTTAACAGCAATGAACATTTTGACATAATATCAAAATGTTAGAGATTAAATTGATATATTTGAAAAGTTAGGGATTAAGTTGACATACGTCCTAAAGGTTAGGAAGTAAATATGAAGTTTAAAAAAAAAATAAATAAAACAACTATCACACCTAAGGCCCTAGAAAAAAAAAAAAAAAAAAAAAAAAAAAAGAAGACAACGTTTATTGCCCAATGCCTACAAAAGCTAAAAAATAAAAAATAAAAAGGCAATTGGATGAAGCTCATGTGCAAGTGCACATGGACTTTTTTTGTCAATCAAGCAAATTAGAATCCCTACCTAGTTTTCTCCCAATTTTGGACAGAAAATATTTTGGTAAGCTCAGGAAGAAAACACCTGGGCTCCACCAATTTTTTTCCCTACCCTCCCTCTAACCAAATACCCACCAAAAATGTTTTCTATTTTTTTTTTCTTCATACTCCCTAAAATCCACCCAACCAAACATACCCTTAAGGTATCTACAATCTAAAGGATAGCCTCCCAATGTAGAAGACAAGGTGTTGTCATATGCGGCAAATATTGGTGAGTTAGTTCAAATTATGAACCAAGTGGCAACATCTAATAGGATTGTGTAACAAGCAAAAGCCTCCATGATCCATATACAATTTGACATTAGGATCCATTAGAGTCAATGGTTTTTTAACCCAACATGCCTATTTCCTCCCAAATATCCAATGCATATTTTCTCTAAGGCAAAATAATCCCTTTTTCTTATAGGGTTGTAAATGAATTTAGTTATTTATAAAATTCCAAGCTTAGCTTAGGAAAAAGATTTTTATTTTTATTTTTATTTTTTAATCATTGTTTATTTAGTAAATGAGCCAAACTTGGGCCTAAGTTTAAGCTTGACTTTTAAACAATTCAAGTTCAAACATTATAATGAATATGAGACTATGTTTCAAGTAGGGAATAAGATTTGTATCCTTTCTGAGCAGAATATACTTAAGAAAGGCGTACTAAATAGATTTGGAACTAGCTTTATCACCCTCTAGACCCAAGACGTGAACAAAGAAGACTCACTGAAAGATTTTAGGAGGTAAATGAATCATGGTGCATCATGAGACAATACATTATGAGGAATCTCACCATCAAAAATTGTTTATGACATGCAAATAATAAGATAGCATGATGTCAACATGACACCACTCCAATATGTTTTTTAGAACACCCATATGGAATAAAAAGAGCACCAGGTACTTCTAATAAATGTCTTAACTTTCACTTTACCACTCTATTTTGTTCTGTGGTATGTTGACAATAAAATAGTGATTGTGGGGATAAAAATCCAAATTTGTATATTGGGCCTTAGGCCTTATCCGAGAACGTGGATATGTCTGAGGAGGAGTAAATGATTGGAAGATGCTCCAAAGTTGAGAATCACGGAAGAAAAGAATGGAGGCATATAGTCCGAGAAGTAATTCCCTCTTGGATACGATAAATATCGGTCAAGCACACATTTGGGTAATTTAGGTAACCTTCTAGGGAGTTCCAACGATGATCAGGATAAATCTCAAGCACATACAAAGGTGATAAGAACACAGAAATATCTAACAGAAAAGCAGCTACCACTGCATTAAATGCACTGCAGCAACTTTTCTGGCCTCATTTATGTAGAGAAGACTCCTGAACAGTATAGTCTCAGCTACCACCATTCACAAAGAGCCAAAAAAAATGTTTGATGGGACATACACTCAAGTGAAGGCTTAGATGATTAACAAGTGTACGATTATGATGCCTAGAATGAACTATATAATGTAAAAGACCTCTCATAAGGACGATGGAGAAAAGAGAGAAAATGAATTGCTGTAGCACTAAGAATTGCATTAACCATCAGAACTATTAGATTAATTCATAATCTATCTCCTCGGACAATTATTTTATTGATGTTTACGTGTGCTGCATGCTTGTTTATTTTTTGAAATCATTATTAACCGTTGTCCAATTCACCACAAAACTATTAGATTAATTCATAATCTATCTCCTTGGACAATTATTTTATTGAGGTTTACGTGTGTTGCATGCTTGTTCATTTTTTGAAATCATTATTAACCATTGTTCAATTCACCAAAAGCCCAGCTCTTTCACCTACTCTCTACAAATTCATTGTACTAGGCTCATTGAGCTCATATCCCATATCTTTTGAGCTTAGGCTACGAATTCTAACCTTACAGTGATATATGGTCATTTTGGCCCAAATTTATTATATAAACCCAAGTATCAAATTGAGTATAATTCCGCATAAAAAGGTTTAAAATTAAATACAATAATGACCTTTCTTTCATAAGATAAAGATAACCAACTCAAGAATAATCATAAAAACAATTATAAAAAACCTAGACCCCAAATATGATAGGACTCTTGTTGGACCCTAAAAGCCTAAATGAACCAAATGAGGAGGGGCCATTGACATGAATCTCACATCTAGGCAAAAAGAGCCCCTTATGGGCTATGGTGATTACTTGACTGAGAGGATAACCTCAAGAACTTGAGTTGACAAAATGAAGGTAGTAACAACTTCAAATTCTGAAGTGAATTATGATTAAGGTGACAGTGATGCTGATAGGGAGAATCCAATAACTGATATTCCGTGTCATAAAAAAAAAGTTGAAAGAATATCCAAGCAGCGGTCTTAGAATAGTTTTGTATAACAAAATGGCATCTCATGATGCCAATATTGTGCCAACCTTCTTGAAGGGATTACTTAGAAGTAAGCCTGGAGTTAATACAACTTTCAATCATAAATAGTGGGAAAAGGAATACCAGAAGGACAAGATTTGTTGTATAATTACAATTGATAGTAAATTTACAACGCATCCATATTAGAAAATGCTAGCATGATTTCATCAAATTTCAATCAGCCATTGCTGAAAAAGATATCAAACTGTAGAGATTAGAAGCTTTAAGAGCCCTTTCAAGAAATGAAGTTGAATCTCACCCAAATGTAGTTACAAAAGCAAACCCCCAAAAACTCAGTATGGAACTTAAGAACCACCTCCAGAGGTTCCTGAAGACTCGGCAACATCCCGTAGTCTCAAAGTTACGGCTACTTCTTCAATCATTTTACCTCTATCAGCTGAGCCATCCACAGCTTTATTCAATCTTTTCAACCATATATCATAGTCAACTGGGTATGGGGTTCCACAAAGGCTATCCACATAATCAGCAAATGCCTTTAAGAGAGCTGAAACCTCACCAAGCTGCTGCTGGATCATTCGCTTTGCCCAGCTTCTCTCCCTCCACTGCAATGCTGATTCAATAGAATCTTGCTGCTGTATACTTCCCCCACAGACAAAATAGAGCAAGTAAACAAGGCTTTCTGCATCAGATGCTGGACATAGTTTCCCATGCTGAAGTGCATGAGACGAAGAGAACTGCAAATTTATAGCTGCACCATCTCTGTCTTCCAAAACTGCACGTCCCCATGATATTGGGACATACAAATGTCTGTTTCTTACACCTTGCATGTCAACAACACATATTATATTTTCTGGACAAATATCACCATGTTGGACACTGGCCATGGCTGCACTTCTTAGAGCAGATAAGCAGTCTCGGCAGCAGCGGATTGCTTCCTCGGGGGAGAATGGGCCATCCCGATCAACAACAGATGAAAGTGGCTCCCCAATAGGAGATGTCACAAGTATTGGAGTACCACACCATGGGTGATCACATCGCCCTCCTGGGCTCTGCTTCGTACAGGGACCAGAATGCAAAATGCGGCCAGAGGCAATTATATCAGGCAAATACTTGCTTGAAATTCCCTGCTGCTTTAAAATATTTAGTACTTTTGTTTGCCTCTGCACTTGATACCACAAACTCATATCCTCCCATGATGGCTCAAGTCTTGATGGATGGGCACCTACATATAAAGACAACAACTCTGTGGGATAATCAAGAGAAACAGCACTGTAGAGAAAGCAGTTCCCTCCTACCAGAGAACCCTGTATTTGGAAACTTTTCTGTCCCTGCCGTTGATCATCCAAAAGCAGTACCTCGCCCTTTGTAAGCTTCAAACGTGATGCCTGCTTTCTCAAAAATGAATCATTCTCGTCAAGTTCAACAATCTCTCCATGTTGATGGCTAGCCTGTTGGAAAGGAACTAGTGCATTTTCATTCTCATTAGGGCGACACTCTATCCTACGCTTCTGAAGGCGGAGGCTATGATCTGAGGCTAATGAGGCTATCGACTTTCTTGGTGGTCCATTCCACTGGACTATGGAGTAAAATGTTGCCAAAAGTACTTGCAGGGTCCCCATGTCTCCCCAATTCACATTCCCCAATTTGTTCCATATCCGATCCACTGGGGAAACACTAACTTCAGCATAAGATTTCACCCATTCAGCTACAGCATGGTATGGGTTAGCTGAGTTTAAATCAAGTTTTCCAAGGTCACCACCAAATTTTACCACCCCACCATATTTAGAATCTAGAACCACAAGGAAAACTGAATCGCTGCTGACAGTATTGATGTTGCTCAAACTCCTAGATACAAGAATATGAAAACCATAGAAGAGGGCTTCACAAATACTGTGAGAAGACAATTTCAACTCATTTTTTGACAATATATCTGGCTTAAATAACACAAACTCCGCTACTTGATCCCAGTGAACTTGCAAATCACTCCCAATTTTTGATAGCAAAGCTAAACCACATAGCTCTTCAAGCCTTCCCCTTGACATTGCCTTTTCTACCGTATAAAACTTCGATCCAGGATGACGGGGACCAGATACAAAGAATGGCAATGGTCCACTTTTACGCCAAAAGGTTCGCCATAAGCCATTGGCAACTACATGAAGAAAGTCTTCTACTGCAAGATACTCATCTTCTTTAAGATCGTCTGTTACAGAAGGTGAGCATGGCATACGAAACAACTGCTGAAATAAAACCCCCTCCAATGCTAAGTCAAGCTTACGCAATTCATCAATCAAAAAGGGAGAATTAAAGAACTGCTCCTCATTGGCTGAATCTGCACATGATTTCTCAGAAACCCAATCCTCAAGACTTTGTGTGAAAAGTTCTAGGTTGACAAGTTTCCTTCCATAGTCCTTTAGCCCTTTGAACACTCTTCTAGAAGTAGGAACAAACTTACTTGAAGCAGAAGCACCAGAGATACTATGAGTAGAGGTTACTGCATCACATAGATGAAAAAAAATATTAAAAATAAATCGATGCATTACTTAGAAGATGCTAACAAAGAGAACTTATATTAGAACCAAAAAACCAAGAACAAGAACACAAGTAATTATTGAATTAAGAAGTTTGATCAAAACATACTAAATTCAATAGAGATATAGATTAGGAACCTTTCTCCTAGAAAGCAGGAAAGCATGGGGAAAGATGACCTCTAAGCCCTTTGTATGAGTTTGCATGTGTGGGCCTGTTTACTCGATTGTGTTGCACTTACAGATTTGACTCCCTCCCCCCTATCTCCTACAAGACGACAAGAAAATATCCTCTACTCTTTCTTTTCTCTTTTTGTTTGGCTGAATTATCTAACTCAAACTGAAACCTTTCCCAGCATTTATTAGGCCTTTTTCAAACTTTGTACTCTGTTTCACCTTAGTTATTAAATCACATTATATTATCTTCAACTTAACAAGAAAAGAAGCAACTTAGTGATCTTAAGTTTATCATGGTGTAAAAGCAGATGATCCGAATTTGAAATTAGAAAAAGGCTTCGTAATGGTGCAATTCCCAAACAATAGCTTCAGTGTCATGCTTGGCAAACACTATAGCATTCCCCTCTGTAATTCAAAACCTAACTCTAGTGAGTTAGCACGAGACCAAGTTTGCAGTTAGGAGAGAACCACTATTACAGGGAAGAACTCCTCTTTAAATTCTCCTTAGCACAAGACAGACTATATATTTTTTTGATGACATGAAACCTCACAAGGCAAGGCCCTTTGGACCCACAAGACAGACTATATTATCAAACCAAATATTAGTGCTGGATCACTGAGCACATTGTGGATCATGGATTTTAAATGGACCAAGTCTCAGTCCTTCTAACATGTAGCACTGGCTACTAATAAAGTCATTTATGTTGAATAAATTATCAAAGCTAAATAAGACACCTACAAAGGTAAACCTAATTATCAATTCCTTCTCCAAGGAAAAATACCAGCTCCAACACCCTGTACCACCTAATAGGCAGAACATCAAGCTTCTGACTCGTATTTTCAAACACAACACCTCCCTCAATCCCATCAATCTGCATGCATAAAGTTTTCCAAAATATAGGTTGAAGATTGGTGTCAGCAAATGGTGGAAGAGCTTACAAATAGAAAAGGTGTGAAAGAGACTACAAAATTGAGAAAAGTCATCTATACTTTTTCCCCTTTCTGGGAATATTGTGAAGATAACTTTATAATTTATATTCATTCCATCACAGGATATTTCTAGTAAAGCCACTCTCACCCCAATTATCCTCTAGTTATATGTGACTTATACGTCAAATTAAGTTTAATTTCAAAAGACAGGAACTGAGAGCATGTAAAATTATGCTATGGATAATCATAAGTTGAAAATAACTAGCATTGCAATTTGTAAAAGATAAATTGGAGGATTGCAAACTACCAACTGCTTAACAAGAAAAAGATAAAGCAATCATAACAAACCAGAGCTAGACTTCCTGAAACTTCCGTCCAAGCTTTGCCCTGGAGATAGGTCCATATCATTGTGAATAAAACCTGAGACATAATATCAGTTAAAGTGTGCAAAAAACTCATGTTAGAAATCTGTTATACAAGAAATGCACAGACAGACAACACTAAGCAATAGAATTTTTCATAAAAGTAGCAAATACAGATATAAGCATGGAACTCCAGCAATATACTTTACTGAACAGATATTTTGCTATAATAAGAATCATAGCATATGAGGATAGATCTTCTGCAGAAAGTGAGGGAAATAAGGACAAAGAGCTACATTTCAAAAAAAGATGCTAGTTTTATAGTTTTAGTTTGTGAAAGCAACAAACATGTATTCCAACTCTAGGCAATACAGATGCTTGAATTTTAAGATACGAGGCTTAAAATACAAGCTTTTGGAAGGGTTAAACTAAAGGCATGATATAGCCTCAGGCTTTTACAGTTCATTATTTGATAACTATTACATTAGCATTTCACTTCATATTCACCAAAGTAATCATCATTCATTAAAAACTTTTGTATTGATCAAGTTGCCAATCAAAGTCATAGCATTTTCAAGAATAAGTTTAAATTGAACCATGTTTTGGTTTAGTCTAGGCTCTAATTCTTTATAGCTTTTTTCTTAATTTAAGTATCAAGAGGATTCTCAAGTTCTATGTTGCACTTATCTCCTCTTCTTAATTACATCTTCACTTCTCATCACAAATATAAAAAAGACACTTGGAAGGGAGCAAAAAGAAAGAAAAACTAGAAAGGCTCTGGAAAGAATATTATCTGTAAATGATAGCAGGGTGTCTACCTAAACAAGAGAGTGGGAGGGAGGGATAAGGAGGGGAAGGATAGTGAGGTTGGATTTGATTTTAAAATATGACGATTTAAAATATTATTGTGGTAAATTTTTGAATGACTGGACTTCTATTATTGTGGTAAATTTTACAGCAAGAAAATGAAACATGATTGGCTAGCCACTGTCATCACCAGAAGCTAGAGAATATAGCATGTGACATTTTCTTTTTTATATTATTTATCCAAGTATGAAGCTAAGTCAAGTACACTGGGGGTTTAGACAGACTTATCATATAATTACAATCTACAGTTTGAAATGGGAAGAAAAAAAGAAAGAAAATTAAATTAAATGAAGGCTTCCAAGTGCACTCGTCCATTCATATAAGGATCTTAGAACATAGAAGGCAAAATAAAGGTACTTGTATAACATTGGATGTCCAAAATTAATACTAACCAGATATGAACTTTCGGAAACTTCCATCCAGACTTTGCTCAGGATAAAAGTCCAAATCATTTTGTTGAGAACCTGAATCATGTTAATTGTAAAGGTTGTAAATGAAAAAACATTCCATGACATGGTTTAAACTTGATGTTCTGGCAGAAGGAAATATAAATGTCACATAGGCAGAGAACTGGCAGATCAAATTAGGAAAGATATCATGCAAAAATGAAGAATTGTCATATATAACAGGGTAAATGAGCATAAGGGACTGACTTCTATAATAGATTGGCACCCATGATTGTTAGTCAAGCTTCAAGTTAGCATGGTTTCTCTTGTTGAAAATGATAGTGGGATAACTCTTGATGTGGCTCATATATGTATTTTTCTTTGGGTAGAATCCGACTGAGTAGATTTTGCTTATGGTTTTTAATCTCCATAATGTCCATGGATGTAGTGCTTGTCGAGTGAACCATGGAAATTATTACATTCTGTTCTGTGATTGAAATGCACAGACAGTGTCTTTGAAGTACTCCAATAATTATGCATGTCAAAAGTAGTAGTTTTCACAACCAATATTGTCCTCCTAGGTTTTTCTACATGTTAGCATTCATCATGATCTATGGTGGTGTCATGACAAGCCAACATTGTAGTCTAGTCCAAAAAACTTTACTGGACCATTTTAACCAGCATAGAGCTAAAAGAATTTTTTTATTATAAAATGTATAATTGCTAAATGTATGGCCTTATCCATCAAAAAATTTCATTTGATGTTGCACTTATGTCGTACTACAACCCTGAAGTAAATGGTACCAGGCTAATAGCAATTATTTGGCCAAAACCGACTGAAAATAGCAGCAGTCTGATAGGAGGAAGAAAACATGTAACAGGTATATTTAAGACTCAGGGTATTGCCTTTACCTATTGATGCTTATGTAGCCAAAATAGGCAATTAACCTCAAAGTGATGCAAATGGAGAATCAGGGTATGTGGGACAATGTATATAGCCAATGAATAATAAAATTCACTTAAAAAGATAACGAAACACCATAAACTAGATGCCACTATTCCCTCGGGAGAAATTCTAGTACAAGGAAGACACAATAACAATTCAGTCATTCAATGCTGATTTTATCAATCTCACAGGCCCCTGAAAGCATTAGCCTTTAGGCCTAATGACCGGTATTCCCTTAAAGAACACATGCAGGAAGTCAAAGTATTAAGTAGACAACATAAATATAACAGCACATAAGGCGTGGAAGCAGAAAAATTGGAGGATTATGCCACTGCCATCAAGTGGTCTCCAAATGATCCAAAAGTTAACTCATGAGCATCAATACTTTTTGAATTTGAATCTAAAGAATTAGTAAGCAAGCAATGTCTTCTTCTTTCTTTTCTAAGCACATCTATACAATTTCATGTTATCTTTGGTGAATTTGACAAATGTCCTACATACTCCTATTAGTGCAAGATTAAGCATGGATGTACGGGTAATCCACCCATCATTTAAAGGCCCAAAACCACCTAGCAGTATTCCAAATACAAATTTAAGAAGTAAATAAGTCCCTGAAGAACCCAGCAATTAGATTTTCTTAACTTTTTTGATTTACCAAATTAATATTTAACCAAGAGCATACAATGTCCTGATTCAGACACCCAACTGATCCACAACAATGTAAATCTTCAACAAAGCACAACCCAGAAGAAATGACAAATAATAAAAATAAGAAAGACAGAAAAAATGGCATGTATTTTAGTTTCTCACAAGGTGCAGAGATTTTCAGTTTCAAAATAAATTTTATTTAAATCATGAAATACTAACTTTTGTTAAATTATTTGCCATTATTACTAAGTACTCACCTAGTTTCATCTCGAAGCCAAAGAATAACCACAAGCAGGAAAATGGGAAGCACTTGAATCACAGATCTTTGGGGGACTTCAAGGAGAGCATTCTTCAACCCAGATACTGAAATGTGAAGATAGGATGATCTGAACCAACATTGACACCACAAGCATAGGAAAAACATGGGGAGCCAATGAAAACGAAAGCAAGGAAAATGAGAGATCTTGAAGCAATGCTGGGATATAATGAGGCAAGCATTACTTTTGTCTTTTATTTTCTTCAAAAGCTGAAAACTTGTTGTCAATGGGGTACTAGTTTTTTTTTTTTTTTTTTTTTTTTTGTTGAAAGCTTATGTTTTTGGTGAATGCTGTGGCTCTTTCTTGTTATTGGTGTTGTGTGTTGGTGTGCATTGAAGCAAACAAGAAAAACAACAGTTTTTAAAGCAGAGACAACACAATACAACAAACACAACAGGGACAAGAAAATATTTAGCATAAAAAAAAAAAAAGAAGAAGAAGGATGCGAGTGTCTGAGAAAGAAAGAATGAAAGAAGAAGGAAAGCCCCAGCGATAGTGAGTGAACTTTGTCTGTCGGACCCCACAAGTCTTCTTGGCAGTTGGTCCCATTGACTATGATGTTTCCAAATTTTTCATAATCATTCCCCACTTGCTACTGCCTCGCGCGTGCATTACTCCACATGGCCCATGGCCCATACCAAAAGGTCAATTGGCAAGTTGGCAGTACGCGGAGAAAAAATGAATCTTTGTCTAGTTCCACAACACTTATATTATTTGGTCAAAACAATTAAAATTAAGGAAAAATTATTCTTTTTCGTCCTTGTATAATACTAGTATATTCCACCCCCGATTATATCTACATTTTGAACCATCAAAATACATTATTGACCTTTAAAGTTATAATTGCATTTTAATGTCTTTTTTGGTGTTTGCTTTGGTATTAAGTCTAACAGAAGTTGCTTGGACATACACGACTTGACTTCTAGATTCACTGAAAAAGTTAACTCCACTATTTAAAGTTAAAACAAGAAAATACTCATCTTCCAAATCTGTTTATTTCTCGAGAAAATTAAAGAGAAAGAATAACCCTAAATTCTCAACAATAACCACCCCTTTAGGCCAAATAATTAATTTATTAACTAAAACACTTAGCAAAATGGGGCACAGCCATGTGGAAAAGTGACAATGACACTTCTCAACTGGAATTAATTAAAGTAAAGATTAAAGCCCGATGGGATGTCAAGTTGTGTTAATCTTGTGGCTTCCAAGGCAGTTACCATGGAAGTTGCAAGTATTTACCTTGAGCAATTGCAAAGAACAGCCACATGTAGAGACAAGTGCCAAGTAGCCACAAGCAGCAAAGTGACAGTTGCCTCAAAGCAGTTGTAAGAGATTACCAAGCCTTGTTAGCAATGAGATACTTGGGAAAGAAAATTAATCAAGAAGAAATATGTGGAAATTAGAATTTGGCATAACTGCCAAAGCCTTATGTGGATCGGGGAATTAGACAAAGATTTGGAGGTACATTTCTTAGGATTTGGGAGATTAGGGTTTTGAGTATTGGAGGAATTGAATTTTTTGCTTTGTGAAATTGTGAGCGGAATCATAACGTAGGGTTAGTGGATCATTGACTTTGGCAACAAATTGGGCAATTCATAACTTTAACAAGAAAAAGCCATGTGGTATATGTGTGTGTGTGTGTGTATATATGTATGTGTGTGTATATATATATATAGATATAATAAGGTTTTCTTGAATATTATCATTAGATTCTCTCAAAATGTATATAGAGATGGATAAGAGGCACTTTCATCTTTTAATTTTAAGTGGTGGAGCCAAACTCACTCAGTGGGTCTAGAAGTCATATGTGGTATATGTGCTTAAATTTTTCATTAGACTTAACGCCAACACAAATGATAGGGGAACATTATAATCAGGGTGAAATATTGGGGGTTGATAGCGTGTTTAGATAATTCAAGGGGAAAAATGTAATCAATGTGAAAGATTAGGCTGAAAAAAATGTAATTTGCTCTAAAATTAACGATCGAAACCCATTTATTAAAGGGTTAGTAAATGCAAAAGATCCAAGTGATAGCATTTATTATTAAACACACTCAAATGCTATAAAATTAATTTGTATAGTAAATAGTATTGGGTCTGGATTAGGTTCAGTGCTTCTAGTGCATTGGACCCGGTTAGATTGTGACACGTGTCCATTAGATTAGGTTCAATGCTTCCAGTGCACTAAATCCGGTTAGATTGTGAAACGTGTCAAAAAATAGACATGTGTCACCATCTCAACGAATCCAGTGCCACTGGACACTGGACCCAAACTGCATTGGACCCAGTTAGATTGTGACACGTGTTCATTAGATTAGGTTCAATGCTTTCAGTGCACTAGATCCGGTTAGATTGTGAAACGTGTCAAAAAATGGACACGTGTCACCATCTCAACGAATCCAGTGCTACTGGACATTAGACCCAAACTGCTCCCAATAGTATTTAACATAATGCAATTAGTATTTTTGCTAGATTTCTATCACTTTTATTAGACAAAAATGATCATGGGGCATCAAGTAAGCCAAAATATGTGTACAGTAACAAATTTTTTGCCTAACATATATATCAAAATATGTGTGGTTATTTTTCGTCTAACAAAAATGACAACAGTATAAATAAATGGTCAATTGTGTTATTTTAAATACCACAGTGGCTTAAGAAGTCCATTATGTAACACATGAAACAAGTTTTATAATGATCCATATCTCAAGGGTCTCTTTGCATTTAACCCATCATAAAAATGTAATACTTTTGAATTGTGTTTGAAAATATGAAACTTTCTTAAATTTTGGGTCTGAATCATAATTTTAAGGACAAGGTTTTTATGCAATTCGGGTTGTAGAAATTCCTACAAACAAGATTAGAAGTACATGACCAATTAAATGAGTTTTAGACCCAAACAAAGCCTTCTCCTCCCACCCTTTGCTCTTTCTCTCTCTCTGCCCTTTCAGTCTTAATCCACCTCTCCACTGGTCCCCATCCTTTCTCCCTCCATTGGCGCAATCTTCATCCTCAGTGGAATAAGTTTCACTGTTTTTTTCTTATTTCAGGAAAGAGATGCAAGCCTATGACTCATGAAAGGTAATAAGGGCGATATAATTCTAATGTACTAGTCGGTATATAGTGCAATGCACGAGAAAGATTTAACATAATATAATTTTTCTCTTTTTTTTTTTTAATATAAAATTTAATAATTATATTAGTTCCAAATTCCAATCATTTATTTTTATTTTTTAGATGAGTTACTATCATTTATTATGATTTTATTTGTATATGGAACTAACTATTTAGCATTGGACTATTGGACATTTATTATAATTCTGTTCATGTACAAAACCATATATTCTACTACTAAAAGAACACATGATGTGTCAAGATTTTAATTGAGTGCTTAAATATAGAATGAAATTTAAATTTAATTATAAAATATATATTAAGATAATAAGGTGTAAAATTATGAGACTTCAAAAATTTATGTGGAAAAATATTATAAAATCAATCGAAAGTTAAACATCTTCAAGTTTCATTTACTACAGACTACAGATGATGGTGAAATTTTGTTACATTTTAACCCATCCAATAGATTAAGAATTTAATCACCTCGCATCCTTGGCGTAATAATCACTCTACAAGTATAAGTACTTGTGAGTAAGGGTGTCCAACAGCAACTGATACCTGACCCACCCGGCCAACTCATTCGACCCAGACCGAGAATCGGCCGACTCGACGCCGGTGACGGTTGGTGGTGGGTCTCCGCCTCCAGAACCCGAAAACCGCGGGTTGGTTGGCGGGTTTTCTCTCAAAAACCCGAAGAAACTTGACCAAACCGATCCATAGAGCAATTTTCGGCGAAATTTTTTAGATCCGGCGAGATCTCAGCTAGATCCATGGAATCTCCACCTGATTTGGCGAGATCTCACTAGATCTGGTGAGATCTCGCCGAATCTGGTGAGATTTCACCAAATCCGGCAATAACCCAACTAAAATCCGGTGAAAATATGAACAATTTTTTGCCCATTTCGACGTTAACTGGCTCGATTTTGAAATCTCCAACTCCGACCGAACTGACCGCCATCCATTGAACGTCAGATTCGCCCGATCTGATCAGCCCTCTAGTCAGAGGCGGGTTGAAATTCTGGCCATCCGATTTGGTCGGGTCGGTTCCGGGTTGGGCACAAACCCGACCTGGACTGACCGGTGGACAAGCCTGCTTGTGGGGTGTGGAGTGCAAAGACTAAAGTTCAAGTCTCTAAAAGAGAGTTTCACACGCATATACACTTAGATTAAACTAGAGTGGAATTTCTATCTTGTATAAAAAAATTTTTTTAAAAAAAGGTTAAGAATTTATTTGGTAGATAGTTGAGTGAAAATTATAAATTAAGTGTTTATTTTAATTAGAAAAACGAATTTTTTTTTGTCATATATAAATATTTTTCACTATACAAAATATGTAAATATGTAGAGCAGTTCACTTTATTAATTCAAGCTAATTTATAAAATTGTCTATTGTCATGCTTTATAGATTTTTTTCTAAAAAAAAAAAAAATTAGATCAATAAATATGACCCCACCAACTTTTATGGGATTTCATCCTGTCATCGGTTCTCCAAATTCTAAGTAACGTGGATCTGATGATCACTAATAATTTTACTTTATAACTTTTTTTGGTAAGTGTTTTCTGGTTGAACGTTGAATAGATATACTTTATTAATTAGAAACAAAAAGGACATGGACCCACCTTTGTTTAATACAGTGGCTTCCCCAAAGATGGGAATGGATCCAGTCCTATCACAAAATTCGCAATAAAAATGACCCATGGGCCAAAGCATTAAGCATGAATAGCTAAGTTGATTTCTCTAAAGACAAAAATTTATACAACAAAAAATATATATCTTCTACAGTCTGGGTCTCTTTGGTTGTACAAGGCTCATGTTTGAAGCATCAATGCATCATAATCTAAGATTATTCCATAAAAACCTTCTTGTTTCGACTTATAAAGAGCTTCCCTGACTTCTCTCTCTCATCACAACAATTTTAGTAAGCTAATTTTATCACATATAAAAATAAGAATGAATTTTGTATATATTTTTTAAACTAGTAGCTAAGCAATTAGCGACGGTGGTGGTTCACTTGTCACTGCGCATATTCCCAAGTGGTTTGGTAAACACTAAATCTTGAATTTGATTCTTGCAATAATATGAATTATGGCAAATTACAACTTACTCACCCATAAAATTTAAGTTGTTTATCTATAATTTAAAATTTGACACTTTATTCACCTGAAGTTTGACCAAAATTTAAATTGTTTATCTGTAGTTTGAAATTCCATAATACAAATATTCTGATGAATAGTTTTTTTTTTTTTTAATCTTATTTGATCTTGTATTTTTATGTTTTTTGTGTTTTTGGAGGAGGAAGACATAAAAGTTGAGCAAAATTATATATTTAATTTTGTTTTTAACCGAGATGGATTTTAGAAATATAATTAAGCTAATTTCAGGTGAGTAAAGTATTAAATTTCAAATCATAAGTGGGCAAATTAAATTTCGGTAAAACCACATGTGAATAGGCTGTGTTTGTTTCGTGTAAAATGTTTTCCGGAAAATACATATTTTACGGAAATGCTATTTTCCGGAAAAGGAAAATATTTTTAAGTGTTTGGGTGAATTATGAAAATTGTTGTGAAAAATATTTTCATGTGTTTGGATGTGTTAGGAAAATGCTATTTTCCAGAAAATTTTTTATATTTTCCGGCTACAACAACAACACCAACAACAACAACAACAAAAAATTCCGGCAACAACAACAACAAATTCCGGTTCCGGCGACAACAACAACACCAACAACAACAATAACAAAAAATTCCGGCAACAACAACAATAAATTTTGGCTCCGGTGACAACAACAACAACAACAACAACAAGTTCATTAAAAAAAAAAACAACAACAACAACAATCAAATTAAAAAAACAACAACAACAGCAATCAAATTACAAAAAAAAAAAACAGAGAGATCGAGGAAGAGAGAGCGTGGAGGCGATGGGTGTGATGGCGCGATCGCGATGGGCTCTGGGCTTGGAGGCGATGGCGCGATCGAGGAGACGACGTGCGATGGCGCGATCGACTGGTTGACGACGTGTGATGGCGCGATGCGATCGAGGAGGCGATGGTGCGATGCGATCGAGGAGGCGATGGCGCGATCGACTGGTCGACGATGTACGATGGCGCGATCGAGGAGGCGTGACGACGAGGTGCGATGGCGCGACTCGTGGGTCTCGCCGACGCGGTGCGACTGGTGAGTTCGTGGTTCGAAGGTCGCCGGCGATGGGCTCTGGGCTTGGAGCGCCGGTTCATGCTTCTCTGGGTCGAAGCTCTCTCTTCGTGCTTCTCTGGGTCGAAGCTCTCTCTTCGTGCGCCTTTCTCCCTTTTCCGGAAAACTTGATTTGAAGTGAAAATAAGGCCGGAAATGAATTTCACCCGTTTTTGGCCTTATTTTCGGTCAACCGGAAATGGTTTTCAGTTTGACCAAATTTTCCGGGACAGCCAAACACCCAATTTTCCGGAAAATAATTTCCGGAAACCGTTTGAAGTCGAAACAAACGGAGCCTAAATTGTAATTTAGCCTATGAAATATTTGTGAAACACAGATTTAGTGCTCATCTAGTTCTAGAATATAACTACGGTTCACTAATAAACCCAACGGGTAAAATACTAGTTTCAACAATTATCACCAACAAATAGCATAGGGAAGTCATTTTCAACAAAAAAGAAAAAGAAAAAAGGCATATTGCCCTGAGTCCTACAATATGGTGCAATCCACTTTCCACAGGAGAGCGTGGGTATGGCTAACTAGCTCATAAAATCATGTTATCCTTTCACGTTTCATGAATTTCATTGTGCAAGGTCCAGTTGGAAGTTTTGGCCAGCAATGCGGGTCCGGAAAAAAACGTCCATAGAGACTCCACACGGACCACACATTTTTCACAGCCCACATCTGACTCCTCTCAAAAGGCTGTAAACTTATAAATGGGAAAATTTTTAGGTAGTCCGGAGCATAGTAAAATGGTATTTTCTTTTATCATATTTATGGTAGACTTTACTATAAATTTAATGAATAGACTTTATCATGAATGTGAAAAGAAGGAGTATCGGAGTACCTAAGAATTACTCTGAATGGAGAATGTTAAGTACAGAGCTTACTTCTCAGGCCGATTGGATTCTCAAATTTGTTTTTAAAATTTTTTAAATAGCTCAAATATAATAATTGTTTATGAACAAATTCGTGTGCATGTGTTTTGATTTAAGTATATATTTATATACATACATGTGTAAAAATATACTTGTTTAAACTTGATATTAAATTTATGAACTTGTAGATAAGTTTATAAGATATTAAATTAATACTAAACTCATCGCACGCGCGCATGTGATGAAGCTTTTTATTTTTATTTTTATTTTTATTAGTGGTCCTATTTTGTAGGAAAAAAATTGTGTTTTATTATTTATATATATATATATATATATATAATTTTTATTTTGAAAATCTAATTTATAAGTGAATAAATCAATTTTAAAATTAATAGGAGAGTGGTTCTATTTTTTATGTAATATTTTAGTGGAAGTTAGAATTACATTTTTACCGGATTGTTCTTTAATTTTGTCTCTACTTAAACATATGGGTGTAAGGACATTTTTAAACTAAAAAAATAAGGAATCTAAACAATGGAAGCCCCTTAAATAATAGTATAGATATATAATTTATAGATAATATAAGAACTGTATTTCTTCTTAATAAAAATATATATACATATAGTTTCTAAGAATGCGACATTAGTGAATCTAACTTTTATATGCTCAAAAAAAAAAAAAAAAAAAAAATCATCGGTGTCAACTATATATGGATGAGGAAAAAAAATTAGTCAAGTAATTAGTGAATCAAGTTTGAGTTCAAATTAGTTTTGCGATGAGCTTGAGTATAGCATTTTTTAATGAAATTAAATGAACCATTCCTAAATTTTGATTACTCAACTCAATTTGTTTACCGTCTTAAATGCTTGTGATGTGCATAAGCATTTTAAGCATGATTATACCTGTGTATCATAGGATTATAGAATTGAAACCATCACATATGAGTATGTCAACCCCCAACTTTTTAGAGAGAGAGAGAGAGAGAGGAAATGGAAAAAAGAGCCACCCTATGTGAAAATTCACTAGTGATTGCAATGCTTGTATCTTTTCATTACACAGTTTAAGTAGGTGGGCGACTTGGGTCTAATGTCTAGTGTCACTAGACTTGTTGAGATAGTGACACATGTTTATTTTTGGACACGTGTCACCATCTAACCGGATCCAGTGCAATGGAAGCACTGGACCTAATCCAGACCCTTTAATTAGTATGCTTCCTTTAAATGTGGTTTTATTTATGTATAAAAAAATGGTATTATTATTATTTTTTCATTGTTATTAATGATGCATGATAATTAATGACATAAATAGATCATACATGACAGGAGAAAAAACCATCAATTAGCCAGATAGACAGTCACAGGTTGGCATTCCTCTTGGAGAAAAGAACCATCAATTAACCAGTCACAGTTATGCCATTCCTCTTGCCAAATCTGCCAATATATTGAATCCTATTCCATTAGCCATGTGATACTGATGGAATATTATTGTAAAAAAAAAAAAAAAAAAACTAGTTTATTTTTTTTAGCAAAATGCAGGGCAAGATATGTATTCTAGCCTCAAATGTAAATGATTAGAAATTTATAATAAAAATGTTTTCGTTGTTCTAAGATGAGTGATGAATTAAAATATTAGTTATTGTTTATTTGGATTGATTTGTGGATGAGTCATTTTAATTTTTAAGTCTATTTCCTAATCAATTTTAGTGGAGCAAAGACTTACCTTCTAATTTTTGCTTTCTTTGTTTGTATTATTTATGTCTAAATTTGAGATAAAAGTTTTAAATAAATTGGCAAAATTTTTATTTAGTCACTTTACTTTTACTATAAATTTCAAATTAGTTTTTGATGTTTAGTTTTTGTCAATTTAGTCTATCACCTGGTCAGAAAAGAGTATATATATATATATACACACACACTCTTGTCAAATCCCGTAATATTAATATTGTGAACCTCTTAAACAAAAATGTATTAAACTAATTTTTCACTTTAAAAAATCACACACACACACAAAAAAAAAAAAAAAAAAACATTTTGGTTATTAGGGTTTCTTCTCTTGAATTGCTACTCGCTTACCATTTCCTTAAACAAAACAAATATTTTGACAGTTGCAAGGGTGTTTTGGTTATATAAAAGACATTGGGGGGGGGGGGGGGGGGAGGGGGGGTTATTTTGGGGTATTATGTCATTTTGATAATTTTAATGGAATTTTGGTTAGTTTGGAGGTTCTGAGAGTATTTTGGTTATTTTGATGATTCTAGAAGTATATTTATCATTTTGATGGTTGTAGAACTAAGGGCCCGTTTGGTTGAAGGGGTGGAAAAATGGGAGGATAGAAAATGGTAAGAAGATGGAAAGTGGGAGGATAGAAAATATTTTAATTTCCTTTCTTTTTGTTTGGTTGGGGGTGGAAAAATAGAATTAGGGAAAAAGTGAGTTTATATAAATTTACGCATATACTCTTATTAAAAAAAATGATGCCCAATTAAAACCCAAAAAGTGATAAACAACCAAAAAAAAAAAAAAAAAAAAATCAATCACCTAAATTTATTAAAAAAAAATCATGCCCAAAAAAAAAAAATCACATCTTAAAAAAAAAAAACACACACACACACACACACACACAAACAAAAGAAAGCAAAAAAAGTTTAAAAAAAAAAAAAAAGGAAGAAAAGAATATTAGACAAGCCTGCCCAGTAAATCAAAAGAAAAGAAAAAAAAAAAAAAAGAGGCAGGCAACGTAGGAAAAAAAAAAGTGTGTAGGAAAGCAACGTGGGTGAAGGTGCAATTATGCATGGCCATTTTCGTCCAAAAATGATGCCCAATTTCTCTCCATTTTGGAGAGAAAACTTTTTGGTGGGTTAGGGGAGAAAACACCTAAGTCCCACCATTTATTTTTCTTTCTCCTCGTTTAACCAAACACACTTCAAAAAATTTTTCCTTCCAATTTTTTCTTCAAAGTTTTCCATCTATCCTGTTTCACCTCCAAACAAACACACCCTGGGGAGGGGGGTATTTTTGGAGTTTCTAGGGGGTATTTTGGTGGTTCAAGATGGTATTTTGTTAATATTGAAAGCTTGGGGGTATTGGTTAATTAACTTAATTTAGAGGTTTGAGGGGTATTTTGAACATTTTAGGTTTATTTTTGTGATTTTAAGGATATCTGTTTTCAATTTGGAGTTTCTAGGGGGTATTTTGGTGGTTCAAGACAGTATTTTGTTAATTTTGGAAGTTTGGAGGGATTTTGATCATTTTGAGGGGTCTTTTTTTTTGTGTGTTTATAATTATGTATGTTTTTTTTTTTTTTTGAGAAAAAATTTACGCATGTGAATGTGATAAATAGGTAAATGTGCAGGTTGGGTCCCATCCATATTAAATGGGTTAAACATTAATTAATTTTTTTAAACACATATGAATGAAAATTAATATAAATAAACATGACTCATTTGTGATCCAATTCAAAACTTATCCAACTCGCCCATTTGTCACCTCTATGATTTGAGTTATAAGTTGACAACTTTCAATGATAGATTTTCTTATATTTTATTACTATTTAAATCATATTTATTTTATTTTAATATAATTAATATTTTATTTAAAACTCATTATAAGCTTGAATGGTGTTTGTTGCATTAAAGATGAAAATTAAATAGTAATAGTAAAAGAAGAGCAAATTAAAGAGAGATGAAAAAATTATTTTGATAAACTTTTTAATGGAAATGGTATAAAATATTGGAGTGATTTGGGTAGTTAAAAGGAGGATAAAACCTGTAAATTTTTTCAAAGAATTAGGATGATTGAGGTAAAAAGTGTGTTAAAGAGAATTAAAATGGGAAAAGCCGCGAGATCGGATTGAATCTGCATTGAAGTATGGAAGAGCTTGGGTGATGTAGGGGTATGGTTGTTGACAAATCTATTCAATAACATCCTAAGTATTGATAAATCTCTCTTATAGTAGCTTTTTTTTTTTTTTTTTTTTTTTTTTTTTTTTTGAGGGTCCAACCATGGTAAGTTAATCAATTTTAAAAAAGTTTTAGACCAAGACAATAACCTAAACTTCAAAGATGATAACCATTAACCATATTTTACCCAATAAAATTATAAGGCCTGGGGCTCTCTTTGGCGCTAGCCTACTAGGCCTTGTTCCCACGCCTCGCATGACACAATAATTTGACCAAATTAAAAACTTGGTTTAATCATGCCAGTCCGCATGAGTGAGAGAGGCTTGTGAATGCCGCATAAACTAATAATCATCATCATTGGAATGCTCACTTTTTGCTTTTTTTTTTGGCTAAAGCTAGGTAAAATACATAAAATTAGCAACAAATTAATTGCAGGAATCATCTCTGAGTTCACGGAAAGGTTCATGTTTTTGTTTTCTTTGGCTGTGTGATGAAATGTTCAATGATTTTTTTTTAATAAAATAATTTAATAATTAGAAAAAATGATTTAAATTGTGAATGTTTTCGCTGAAAATATTAGAAGGTATCATTTAATCAAAATACTTGGCTTTTACCCAAAAAAAAAAAAAAAAAGTTTAACAAGCATGCATACATACAAATTCATAATCTTTTATCTTTTTATAATAATTTACTTTTTGGAGGGGATGAGCCTAGGACACCCAATTTCAGCCTAGATCTGACTTGAGCTTGGTGGATGGCGGTCACTTTTTGGGTTTATGATAACAAATGTATTTAGTTTATGTTAACAATATAATAATAATTGTTAGTATTACATTTTTGTGATTGATAAGTAAATATTATGCAATAAAATTTATAAAATTTACTTCTTCTTTTTTAATGCATATAAGTGAAGATTTATCGAAACAAATTCTCACAAAAAATAATCCAACAAAAGATACAAATGTATCCACAGAGATATCTGTTCACATATGATTAATGGTGTAATATTATCTCATCACCAGTGGTCCAGTGCAGGTGGGTGATTTTTCGGTACAAAGGAAACCACAATCTACGCTAGTAGAAAAGGGATTTGAAACCCGAAGTTGGAATATTTTTTATAAAATATCATTTTAAATTTTGATGGTCTTCTAAGTAGTTGATGGCATAAGTGGGCCACGTTACATTAAGGCTAGGCGGTTCATGACCTGGCCCAAACAAAAAAAAAAAAAAAAATATATATATATATATATATTATTTTGACCGCTAAAAAAAATTTTGAACGCTTGACCTTAAATTTTATTTGAATCCAACTTAAATAAACTTTAATATAATCATTTTAATTTTATTTTCACAATAATACGTGGCAAATTTTAACTGGTTTTTATCTGAACCTACAACTAACATCATTTTTTAATCTACCTTTAACAACTTGTTACTTAAATTTTATTGTGAAATTTTTGTAAAAGTATTGCATTAGTAACATTACTCTTAAAATGTTTAATTTTATAAGAAAGGAAAAAATATTTCCAAAATTTTGCTCATTCATTAAAAAGAATATAAATATTCTTTCCAGAATTCTGGCTTACTTTGCAGTTGACAGCGGAATGAAATTATTTTTCCTTGCAATTTTCTTTTTCATTAGCCAAAAAATTACATCATTGTTACAACCAACAAATCTATATCTACAACTTTAATTTTTTTTCCTCATTCTCTCTATCTTCACTTCTCCCTTCTATTTTTTCTTGGTTTTTCTTTCTATCTCCAATTCCAAGAGAGTGATTATGTCTATGTGTATGGTTAAAAATTCATCTACTTTAAAAGCAAAAACTTATTTTAACTACTATTTTTTTTCTTAGTTTACATTTACTCCTAGTCCTACTCGTAAGTGTGTTACTAGTCTTCCTGTTCTTTATCATATATTTTTATATAATTGATATTACATATTATGGGGTCAGAAAATTGGGTAGCCTCGGCCCACTCAAAGCTAGGCCCGAACGGCCCACGCCGAAGACGCATGATGCGTCCGAGACCTCGAGGGAACACAAGGACCACCCCACAAAAGGAGATTCCTTTGCCGTCCGAGGAGGGGAGGGCCCAGTGCCACGCGTTGGTAACAGAAGTATGGCGAAGGGGCAAGTCCTGGGCGAACTGTCACCTCGGCATTGAATACGCTCACCTAACCCTCCTGGCCGCATTAATGGGGACGTAACCCCTTGGCAGGGAAACATCGATCAGGGTGAGCCACTCGAGCACGGATATGACCTTTGATGGGACAGACAGCCAGAAGGGAGGCCAATGGATGATCAACAGGAGGAGGAAGAAAGTAATATATAAGAAATGTGAGCAAAATGTAAAAAGGGGAGAGGGAGTTTGGGAAAGGAAAAAGCTCCTCGGCCACGGGCCGAGGAGCATGCCCCAGTTGTAAATTGATCTTAGTATCTTTCAATAAAGGAAAAGTAGTTCATGCCTGGTGAAGGCCAGCAAGCGCCTAAACCTTCGATCCACTCTCTACAAATTCATTGTTCTGGGTTCGTTGGGCCTTAAGCCTATATCTTTTGGGCTACAAAATCGGACCCTACACATATAAATATAATAAGTTATTATTAATTTGACAAAAATGTTTGATTAATTATTTAATTATATTTGTTTATGCATTCAACAATTATTGTCTTACAAATCTTTAAACTATTAATAACATTTTTTAGACTATTGTTTAACAGTTGTATCTTGTACTAAATTGTATTTAGGATACTACTTTAGATTATTGTATATAATTATAATATGGAAGTTGTATATATAGAAAAAATTAATCATTTTATTTTTTAGTCGGCCCCCATGACAGATGAAAAATTCCTAACTCCACCACTACAGACCCCTTAGAAAAAAATCTTCGAGCCACCATTAATGGCATATAAAGTTCATGAATTTTAACTTTTATACCTTTTAACTTTTGAGCATCGCCATTGGTGGTGGTTAAATAGCTTTTTAGCTATTTTACCACCTCAAACTCCAATTTAGTGCCTAACATTGGTGGAGCCAAAGGCAAATTGTTTTGCCTTCTTGCTACAGTCAATTGCCAAGACTAACAATTCAGTGTAGCAAGAAGGTATAAAAAAAATTATTACTTTATCACTTAATTGGGTTTGGTGGCAGTCTGCAAAGAGAAAGTTAGAAAGAAATTAGAAAAAAGAAAAAAGAATAGTGTTTAGCTAATAGTAAAAAAAAATATCATTGATGCATGGTGTGTTGTAAATTGTGTGTTAAAATAGATAAAGTAGCTTTTTAAGATATTAAATTCTAAAATTTTTAGCTCCACCAACTTGGACGCGCTCTAAAGTCAAAATCTGTCATTTGACTGTATCTCGCATTTTCTTGCTAAATTCAATATTGAGCAATATACTCAAACGGTTAGTAACAAAATGTTTTCCATACTCAATTCAATAGTCAGATTCTATTTAAAAAAAAAAAAATCAACAGTCATGCATTTTTCATGTAATAAAGTTTGTAAAATAGAAAGGCTATGTGTGAGCCTTAACTAGTGTAAACAACGAGATATATATGAATTTTTGATCTCTAGTCTAGCCTTTTAAACAGTCTATACTTTTTACAATCAACTCTCAGCTTTCATTAACGTGGCACAATACTTTTTATGCGCTATATTCTAGGTTCGACAAAGTATTTTTTGGGAGCTTTTTATCCAATAGGTATTGTAGACTTTTTAGGATTTTTTTTTTTTTTTTTTTTTGATGATTTGGACCTGATTACATTCAAAGAACTGAGGAAAGAAAGACAACAAAGTCCACAACACAGCTGCACACAGCAGAAACACAGAAGCAGCAACAAGCTGATACATGGAAAACATTTAGTCTTATCCATCTAAAGAAGGTGTTGCACCATAGGTGGAGAAACTCCTTTCTAGACCTGGTTAGTGTCGCTGTGTTTTGCAAACTGTGCAAGCTCATGAGCAACCTTGTTGCAGTCCCTTTTCAGGTGGTTAATCTGCCAAACTGAAAAAGACCTTAAGTTTTCACTAATCCCTTGAATTAAATGGCCGAGGCATCCCTCCTTGTCACCTGCTGCCAAGCTTTTAGGATATATAGCTTGGTGGTTAGACTCATTGTATCTTTGGGGCAACACCCAAAGTAATAATATACTACATTGAAAACTACATAAATGATGTGTTGTCTCAAGAGAGCAACTTGGTTTTTGCATCAACTCTACTGCCAAAGAGCGTTTACAGCAGTAGAGCTAAAAATTTAGCTTTTTAGCTCTACCAAAAGTTACTTTATCTATTTTACTTACACATATGCTGTAGCAGTAGATCTATTTTAGCTTTCAACACAATAAAATAATATAAACATCACAATAAAATAATATAACCACTATAATAAAATAATATATCCCACTACCAAAAAAAAAAAAAAACCACAGCACCAACCACAACCACTCTACCATCAGCCACAGCCATAGCCATAGCCGCCGCCACCACCACCACCACCACCACCACCACCACCAATCCACAGCGGGAAAAAAAAAAATAAAAACAAACCCACAGCACCACAAAACACGGCACAACTACTGCCAACACAGCACCACAAAACAAACCCACTCTACCATCAGCCACAGTCACAACCACAACCACCACCAGTAGTCCACAGCAGGAAAAAAAAAGAAAAAAACTCACAACACCACAAAACACGGCACAACCACTGCCAACACAGCACCACAAAACAAACCCACAACACACCACAAAACAAACCCACAGTCACAAATCACAAATCAGACCCACAAATCACAAATCGAACTCACGCCAATACGACCCACCACCAACAAAATGACCCACCACCACCACCATCTCCACTATGACCTCTGAAATACAGCAACCCAAACTCTGAAACCCACCAAACCTAAATCCAGCTACCCAAACGTAGAAACCACACACTGATCTCAATCTTGATACCAACGCACACCGGAGCACAACCACGACCCAGCGGTGGAGTGGAGGTGAGGGAAGCCACTTCGATCCACGAGGCTGGAGGCGATCGGCAGCGTGGGTCTGAGGCGTTCGGCGCTGGGCAGGGGCTTGGGTTTGCGGCGAGTGGAGGAAGGAGGAGAAAGAAAAAAAAATGGCGAAGGAGGAGAGGAGCAACGGGTAGAAATGGGGAAGGGGAGAAAGAAAAAATAAATAACATATTCTAATCATAGTATGAACACAAAATAAAATAATATTTTTTTTTATACCTTTGAGCTACAGTGCATATCTATCTTTAGATGTGCACTGTAGTGGTGAAGCAAAAAAATTTGCTTATAGCTCCACTGCCGTGCTCTTCTTTTGTGAGCAGTGGTGCTAAAAAATAGCAATATAGCTATTTAGCACTACTGTTGTGAGTGCTCTAAGAGCACTTGCAGCAGTGGAGCTAAATAGCTATATAGCTATTTTAGCTCCACCAAAACACACAAAACTACCCTATAGCAGTGGTGGTATAAGTAAAAAATCTTAGCTTCTTGCTATAGTGCACATTTATAAATAAATGTGCACTGTAGCAAGAAGCTAAAAAAATTAATAATATTTTATTACACTTCTCATTAAAATAATATTTCTTTTTTTTTCTCTTTCCGTTTCACAGCTCACCTCTCTCTCACGTAACTTCCCTCTCTGCTCTCTCAGACCAAAGCTCCTCTCTCTCATCTCACACTCACAGTTCATCCCTTGAATCCATCTCGCCCAGTCCTCCTCGCCGCCGACCCAACCTCTCCCATCTGAAGCCTTTCTGTACAAAACCCAAATGCAAAAACCATCGAATTATCAAATTAGACAAAGACCCATTACTCAAAATTGAAAAACAAGAAATGGGTAAGTGTGAAATGAGATAAACTCACAGAGGATGGTTGTCTTTCTGGCATTGTTGAGGCCGAGAACGAGGATCCGAGCTTCTTTGTTTCCGAAGAGAGTGGAGAACATTTTTGTAAACACAATACCCATCTTGAGAGATTAACTCTCAGTGAATGAAAATTCAGAACAGATCAGAAAGGTTTTTGATTTGATTTTGGTTTGGTTCTTCTTTGAGATTTAAGATCTCAAAGCAGAAACAGAATTGCAATGGAAGATGCAGAGCGTGGAAGAGGAAACTTGAGGTCACCACTCTCTCCGGTGCTGTAGATACAGTAGCCGCTTCTTCTTCTTCTTCTTTTTTTTTTTTTTTTTTTTTTAGTGCGTGTGGGTTCTATAATTCCTGCACCTTTGAACAGAAATGGTGATTTGTGTGGTGGGGTTTTGGCAGTAGTTGTGGGTGGTTGTTCTTGGCTTGTTAGTTGTTGGGCGGTTGTTTTTAGTTGGCAGGGGTTGTGGATTGTGCGAATGGTTTGTGGAGTTTTTTTTTTTTTTTTTTAAGTGAGAAATATTATTTTATTGTAGTGGTTATAATATTTTATTGTGATATTTATATTATTTTATTGTGTTGAAAGTTAAAATAGATCCACTGCTGCATTATGTGTGTAGGTAAAATAGATAAAGTAACTTTTAGTGGAGCTAAATAGCTAAATATTTAGCTCCACTGTTGCGAATGCTCTAAGAACTCATAAAATTGAAGGTTGTTTTTGTTTATCATGTTATGAGATGATTTTAAAGTACCAACGAGGTAATATTTCTTAACTTATCCTCTAAGTTATAGTAAATACATTTTAGTGAAATATCATTGTCTAAATAATTATTCTATGAATTGTGAGATGTAAGTTATATATTAATTTATGTTATTAGGAAAAAGTGAACAACAATTTGAGACCATACATAAGTTTACGATAAATATGATATGATTATATTGTTATACATATAAATTTCATAAATTTGAGAGCTCCTTACATGTATATTTCTTGTCTATGAAAAAAGAATGCTTTCATATTTTTCTTTGAATTTACTAAAATTGATAGGTCAAGAATGTATTGACCCCTTGTGATGAATTAATTGATTAATTAGTTAGGTTTATTAATTAATCAAATTAACATGCAAAATGCATGGCAGCACAAACAAATCACCAAATAACTAAATGCAAAGGAAAATAAATTAACACGGTGATTTGTTTACGAATAGGGAAAACTTATATGGCAAAAACTCCACCGGGTGATTTTAAGGTCATTATTCTCGAGAATCTACTATTATCAAAACAAGCGGTTATAAGTAAAGGAATTCCAGTACCTTATATCAACCTACAGTTGAACTTTTACCCCAATACCCAATTGGACTTATTCTGTAGTGACAATCTCTTCTTTCAATGCACGACTCTCAATACATGACTAACCAATTGTGGGGATCCTAGTACGTGACTTGATCACCAACTTGAGAAGGATGTTGGCTGCAAAATTCTTCAGTTCATCTAGACGATGAAGATTATGAAGTTGCTTGGTCACAAAATCCTACGGTGTACAAACACAGCAGTTTCTTTAAGAGAAAGAAGAATTAGGGCAAATTTTGTCTTTGGTCATAATTTGCATGAACACAACTTTGCTTCACACTTACGCAACTTTTGATGGCCCTCAAAATAATCCTTATATATGTTTAGAGTTGTGAGAAAAGAAAGTCCAAACATACACTCATGAATTGGATGAAAATCTGCTTGAAAAACTGAACTTCATAAGCCTCGACAGATATCCTATCTATCGAGCTAGTTGTCGAGCC
The DNA here is from genome assembly GCA_030445155.1 of Quercus variabilis. NCBI lineage: Eukaryota > Viridiplantae > Streptophyta > Magnoliopsida > Fagales > Fagaceae > Quercus > Quercus variabilis. Next base: position 36,946,545 of record CP129454.1, on the reverse strand, counting down.
ATGGGCTTCAGCAGCTTTTAAACCTAGATAGATGTTAGCTGTTGAGCTTTAAAATCTTGCACTTTTTGACTTGATTCTTGGACAAACTTACATGGTTTTAACACTTGAATTTGAAACAAGGTTTCTTAAAGCATTAAACACATCCTAGATCTACCCAATTACAAGTAAAGTGCGTTTTGTCAAAAGATTAGCCAACTATATAAAATGTTGACATATGTTCCTAACATGAATCACATATGTCCTAACAATCCCCCTCTTTGGTAATCCGTGACAAAACCATAACAAACAAATTAGATATGAGAGAAGTCATAAATTGCTTAACTAATATTCACTTATTGAATACAATAAAATCTATCTTAACACAAACTCTTGAAAATTTTTGCAAGAAGAGAGTTTATGACAAGAAGACTTTAACAACCTGTATTTCTGAAACACTTTAAACAAAACCCATCAAGGCATCTTAGTGTGAAACATAAATAATAGATTACATACAATATATAAGAAACATGTGCATAAAGAAAGAGAAAAAGCAACACATGGAGAGATAGGTGAAAAATCATACATCAAAATATATATAAAGTAAATATAACTACAATGTATGTCAAAATGTTCATAAGACCAATATACAAGATATAATGTATCTGAAATGGAGAGAAAAGAAAAGATACAAAAAATCCTCACTACATCCCTAAAAAATATGAACACTCCACCTAACAAAAATCTCCTATGCTAACCTCCCCCTATGAGAATGACTACTCTCATATCCAAAACTACTTCCTTTTTTGTCACAAGTGATAAAGGGTAAGAGTATTAAGTAGACATCTTGTCATCGCAGGGTCAGCTAGCATCCTCATCCTCATCATCATCATCATCGTCAGAGTCATCGTCGTTGTTGGATGCCTCGGGAGAAGGAGAGGGAGAATCTACAAAGCCACTAAGGCGAGCTTGCCGTTTGGCAATATGACTGACACGGGTGTTCACCTGACACAACTCATCAGTGAGAGTGTCAAGGTGAGCATCTAAGCACTGAAACTATGCCATGATTGCATCAAGAGTCACACAACTCGCAGAAGAAGAGGGAGTGGAGGTAGATGGAGTAGAAGGAGTGTGAGGAGCTGCCGTACCGGACCACCTTGAATGTACCTGTGCCTCGCTCCGTTTAATGGTAGCGGTGTCAATGGCACACATAACAGAGAAATGGTTGGAAATGGGAAAGGGAACTAAAAAATGGCGTAAAATCCTCGTGATAGCCGAAGGGAAGATGAGCTTATCACGAGTCGCCATATCCCTATATACATCTATAATAGAAAGAATAAAATGAGAGGGAAAATCTATAGTGAGATTCTCTAAAAGAGAAAGTAAAAATCGAGCACGGGGCTCGGTAATGGAGTTATAGTGAGAAAAAGGATGTAAAACAAAAGTCATGACCATGTTCATGAACTTAAGACCTTTAGCAAAGGTCGAACACGGAGTGAACTGATGCTCACCCTAATCAGAGGGATGCTCACAAAAAGCTAACATAAGCTTGTCTTTGGACACAGTCCTCAGATGCTCACAACCGGGGTAGTCAGGATGCTCTACCCTCAGGACGCGAAGCACATCGGATACAATATCCAGTGTGACCACAATGCACATACCTTGAACACGAGTAACAAAAAAAGGTACTGAATAACCAAATCCATGCATGTTAGAGTAGAACTCCTAGATCAGCACAGATGGACAAGTGACTCCTAACCCCTACTGTGAATGATAGTGGGTAGGTCAGTGTCAGAGAAGTTTCACAAAATGACTTGGTGTTCCGAATGAAAAACTTGTCAAGAAAATTTCTCCAAGAAGTCCTTTCGAGCTTGCTCATCACGGAACCAAACAAAAGAAGGAGTAGAATCAGATGAAGTGGATGCCCCAGAACGAAAAGGGTTTCGGGATGGAGTAGATTTATGCTTAGGTGCCATGACACAACTAACGTAAACTAGAGAGAGGGAGAGAAAGAGACATGCAGAAAAGCACCAATACAGTCAATATATAAGAATATAGAGAATGTAAAGTACGTTTGCATGAAAATGCATGAACATGTGATATGCAATAGTAAAAACATCATGGGTTCAACCCAATCCAATCCTACTAGCACACAATCATTACAACAAATATAACATACATCTATAATGCATGAAAATATTGTTATAATGCAAGTGAGATGCAATGCATGAAGATTTAAAACCATTTAAGCAAAACCCATCCCAAAAATTTCGCAAAAACTTCACCAATTTTTAGAAACCCCAAAGTTTATAAAAAATCCCAAAAGTTAGGTCAGAAAACATGAAATGCATGATTAAATGAGTGAAAGAGATCATACCAGTGAAGAAAGAAGATCTAGAGACCGAAAACTAAGTGGGAATGAGATTTGGAGAGAGTGAGAGAGGTTTTGGGAGATGAAACGTCAGGTTCTATCGAGAGAGATCGGGGAGAAATGAACCTGGTATTGCAAGGATCCTATTTATAGGAATCTCATAATTCTCGACAGATCGAGAGGTGTCGAGAGGTGTCAAGCTTTAAAGGCAAGGGTAGATACAGCTATCGAGAAGCTGTCTAGAGGTGTCCACAACAAAAATAAGTTCGATGGATTGAGGAGCTATCGAGTAGCTATTGAGGAGACAGAAACTTTCTTGATGGATCGAGCAGCTATTAAGAAGCTGTCAAGATTGTGATAAAAAGAAGCTAAAAAACTCGATAGATAAGCCAGGTGTCGAGAGGTGTCAAGGAGCTGTCAAGATTGCTTAAAAATAGTTTTTAAGAAGAGAAAAATACATACATGAATGTAATCAAACATGCAACTTAACCAAAAATCCAAACAACATTTTAATCTCCCAAAAACATCTCTCAATCAAGAAAAATGTAAGTACATAGATCCCAAACACACACACACACACACACACACACACACACATACACACTAAACAAGTCTAACTAATTTTATATTTCAAAAACAAGTTAAGACAGTTTAGTGAGCATACATTAACACATGTAAACCTTGTGATGGCCAAATCACATTGAACCTACACATGTATCAAGAGTAACAAAGAATATTGCGTGTTGTGTGTGGAAAACATCGCAAGATTGCATAAGTGTCTACATGTTATGACGATTTGAGATATGAGAAAATCACTTTAACTCACACATAATCATAACTATTTGATGGGGATCATCACCTTCGAGATACATCCTATAACTCTCACATCTTCTAGAATATACGCTTGCAATCATATATAAAGCATTTTGTTCTTTTTGCTTTTTATTTTTCTTTGCATATTTTTCTTTTGAGCAAACCATGCATGGACATATAAGAGAGAGAAAAGAAATAACATGTTAAGCATTTGACATTGCACTTTTGATATGCTGAAGCATGCAGATGTCATTTCATGATTGGCGGGTAACAATGGTGAGATGGTTATTTATGCCTTTCTCTTAGAATTTTCTAGTCATTCCGGTCAAAAAGAGTGATATGAGTGTTAAGTACAAGAGATCACTTAACCTTATTCATCACAAACATGGGCCACAAAGCTCACTTGCTTAGTTGTGCATAAAGATGCTCATCTAAGCTACAAGAGATACAAAGTTTAGAAAAATTTGTTTCAATGGCCATCCAAGGTACATAAGTACCAATGTACACAAACACACACTATTTTTGTATTTTTCTAATTTTTTATTATTTTTTTATTTTGAAAACAAAACAAAATAAAAACTAAACAGCATAACAAAAACAGACAAACAATATGAAAGCATGAAAGAAAGATGCAGATGCATGAAAGCATAATTTCAAAAACAGATAAGAAATCAAGCAAAGGGAGTCCTACTTTAGATAGAAAGAACTAAAGCAGAGGACGACAGAAAAGACAATTAAGTCTTAGGCTCCTTTATCACCTATACAACACGAGTCTTTGGCCATAAAGATGAAAAGACACGTGTCCTAGTATGTCTACTAAAGGACATAGAAGAATTAAGATTCTCTTGAAATTGAGTTAAAAAGCTCAAAGTTTTTAATAACTCACCAAGAATAGGTATAGAGCCTTTAGACAAAGGATGAGACTTATTTGACACTTGCTTATAAGAAAACAACTTGAAACAATTAGGACAAGTGTGACTAGAAACACCATAATAGTGACAAACATGAGTAGTTTTAGAACTACTTGGCACCCTAGAAGGAGGTCTAACCTTAGAGGTTGACAGAGACCTCAACTTAGGACAATTTGGCCTAATATGACCAACAATATGACAATGATGACAAATGAGGACAAATTCAGATTTTTCTTTCATCCTAGGAGGAGTTTTAGACATAGGTTTAGAAACTTTAGCATTAATATCAGAAATTTTACCTTTGTCTATCCTAGCAATATTAGCCTTCAATTGTTCATTATTCCTTTTAAATGGGGGGAATATAAAAATCTTTTTCTTTTGAGTTAGGCTCAATAACAAGTTTGGCACTAGTTAAATTTTCAACTTTAGTTTTTAAATTCAACTAGTTGCTCTCCCAAACTCTTAATTTTGTTCACTTGAGATGAACTTTGATTTTTAAAATTCTCATTTAGATTATTGGCTTCATCCAATTTTGCAATCAAATCATCTTTTTCAAGTTCGACCTTTTTAAATTTAGCTTTTAATTTTGTAGAACATTCAAGAGATTTCATACAAAAATTATAAAGCTTGCAATAGGCATTTTGAATATCATCATCATCATTCAACACAAGATCATGCAAATCAAAACGATCAAGAGTTTTCATGACAACAAAGGTCAATGGATCGTAAAGCAAAAATTGAAACCTAATCATAGTGTGCTTGCTCTGATACCACTTGATAGGTCAAGAATGTATTGACTTCTTGCGATGAATTAATTGATTAATTAGCAAAGTTTATTAATTAATCAAATTAACATGCAAAATGTGTGGAAGCATAAAAAAATCACCAAATAACTAAATGCAGCGGAAAATAAATTAATACAGTGATTTATTTACGAATAGGGAAAATCTACATGGCAAAAACCCCATTGAATGATTTTAAGGTCACCACTCCCTAGAATCTACTATTATCAAAATAAGCAGTTACAAATAAAGGAATCCAGTATCTTATACCAACCTATAGTTGAACCCTTACCCAAATACCCAATTAGACTTGTTTTGTAGTAATAATATCTCCTTTCAATGCACAGCTCCCAGTACATGACTAACCAATTGTGCGGATGCCAATATGTGACTTGATCACCAACTTGAGAAGGATATTGGCTGTAAAGTTCTTCAATTCATCCAAATGATGAAGATCATGAAGTTGCTTGATCATAAAATCCTACAGTGTACAAACACAGCAGCTTCTTCAAGAGAAAGATGAACTAGGGCAAATTTTGTCTTCGGTCACAATTTGCATGAACACAACTCTGCTTCACACTTGCGCAACCTTTGATGGCCCTCAAAACAATCCTTATATATGTTTAGGGTTGTGTGAAAAGAAAGCCCAAACATACACTCATGGATTGGATGAAAATCAATTTGAAAAATTGAACTTCATAAACCTCGACAGATACCCTATCTATTGAGCTAGCTATCGAGCCACGTGCTTCATAACTTTTAAACCTAGATAGATGCTAGCTGTCGAGCCACGTGCTTCATAACTTTTAAACCTGGATAGATGCTAGCTGTCGAGTTTTAAAATCTTGCACTTTTTGACTAGATTCTTGGACAAACTTGCATGACTTTAATACTTGATCTTGAAATAAGGTTTCTTGAAGCATTAAACACATCGTAGATCTATCCAATTACAAGTAAAGTGCGTTTGTTCAAAGGATTAGCCAACTACATAAAATGTTGACATATGTTCCTAATATGAATCACATATGTCCTAACAAAAATTATTATATATGTATAATAAATTGTTTATGTGAAAATTTTAATAAAATTTTTGAGGAGATCTAATACTTTGGAGCATTGGAGATCAGTGGCGGAAATTTCAACAAGCCCTTAAATGAAAAAAAAAAAAAATCTAAGAGGTAAGAAATAGTGAGTTTGCTATAAAGTATCTCTTATTTCATTCAATATATTGATACTATATAAAAATTTTCTATGGCTTAAATATGTATGTATATTATTATATAATATGTGTCATAGTCATATGTCAATTTGTATGCATAACATATAATTTTATGTTATGCGTGTTGATAAGTATTGAATTTATTTTTGGTAGTTGTTAAAGTCATTTGAGAAAAATTGACTTGATATATATGAATTACTACAAATAATAGAAAGGAATTTGTGCACCAAATTTTGACATATTTATTTGAAAAAAATTTTGAGGTGACATATAATTAGATATCTTCTTCTCAAAAAAAAAAAAAAAAAAAAAATATATATATATATATATATATATATCTACATGAGAATTTAAAATATAATTAAGTTGTATTTGTGAAATTACTAATCTTATGTTAAGGAAGTATGTTAGTAGATATGTTCTTGGAGATGTTATTACATTTTAAGCCTTTCTTTTTTTTTTTTTGGAAAAAATTATGTGAGATTATATAACTTTCGTTTGTTAAATTTAAAAAATGGCTATGTGACGTGATTGGGAGATATCTTTGGAGTTCGCAAAATTTTTTTTATGTTGAATCATAAAATGGAGAAATCTCATGAATAAAAAGCATTTCTTGTCAAAATGAAAATTTAGTAATCTCCTATTGAAGCTCATTTTGGAGAAGCCCAATAGCAGGGAGAAGCCCAACAATAGCGGTAGAAAAGAGTTAGTGGATTGAGAGAAAAAAAACCATTAAATCCGAATGGCAGGAAAATGGATCATAGGCCCATAAAGTAAATAAATGGACTTTGAGGAAAGCAAATGGGTCTAAAGGAGCCCAGAGAAAGAAGTAGTAAACTTATGTTCATTATATGATGTAGAAAAGTAAGAATGGACCACAGCAGGCCTGAAGTAATGAAGTAAGAAAGTAAGGGGTTGATGGAAACCCCATGAGGCCCATGGATAAAGGATATGGTAATTAGGTTAGGGAAGCCCAAAAGAGTCAGTAAAAGCCCATGGAAATGTAGAATTAGAAAATGGGCCGAGAATGCCCAAGGAGAAAGAAATGGGCCAATGGAGCCCAAAAGCAATGTAATGGGTCAAGAAAGCCTAATGTAGCATGAATATAAATCAAATGATAATACTGGGTCATTGTAACCTATTGAAAGAAGAACATGGAGTAGGCCTAAAAGAGGCCCAGTAAGCACAGGTCAAATAACACCACAGTAGAAATAGCAGAGTGGCATGACAGGAATGGTAGCAAGATTACGGAAGGAGTAAAGAGTGGGCTAAAGAGAGGAAAACCCATAATCAAGCAAGGCCTAGCTCTTGAAAGGAGCAAGCCAATAAAGAATGAAAAATCAGAAAACAGTTCAAGTCATAAGAGGTCAAGGATGAGCAGCAGAATGCATAGATGAACCTCTAGGCCATGACAAACGCATAAGCAGCGGACAAGCTTTGGACATACATGGAAGTGGAGCACATGCAAGGCCCAAGCACTACCAACCTATACCCAGCCAATACAAGAGTGGTGGGTCATGGTCAAGGGTAAGAGAGGGTATGGTCTGGCGGTGGAGAAAAGGGAGAGCCTATTCTAGGGTTCCCACTCAAGATTTTTTTAGGGGAGATGTCCTACTAGGATGACATACCACCTAAAAGAAGGAGGGATGAGTTGGAATCACTAGGTGCATGTCATTTGGGATAGCAAGAGAGAATACCCACACCGTGGTGGATAAGAATGCCATGGTGAACAAGCAAACAAAACGACCTTCTTTGCCTGGTAATAGGGAGTGGCACAGCCAGCACAGGTAAGTGGTGGTGGCTAGGTAGTTGACAAACTAGTGGGTGGTCAGGAAGGACACCAAAATCTAGACAAAAGTAGTCAAAGGCTAAAATGGTGAAAACTAGCTACGGCAGGTAGTATATAAAGGGCCTTCATCATGCATAGTATCATCATCGCAACAGTAGCAATCACTAGGAGAGAATCACAACACCACCTTCACCATAACACTACACGAGTAAGTGCTAAGAAAGAAAGAATAGGAGTGGGGAAAGTATTAAAATAACAAAATGGAGAGAAAAGATAAAGAAGAGAAATAGAGAATGTAGAATGGCAGACATGCACTAATAGGCTAATCCCTTCTCTCCCTCTAAAAGCCTACCTTCTACCCTTTGTTGAGGAGAAAGAACTTGCTTGGGCATAAGCCATTTGGGTCTGTTCCTTCAAAGTGGATAATTTTTATAGCAGGATTCTCTTGCAAGGTTATCCACGTTGAGGAAGTGGTTCCCTCCTCGGTATTAGTCTTGAAGCATAGTTGAACACGGCAGACTAACCTTTTCTTTTTGATTTCACTATTTATCAAAATTATTTTCTTTCTTGCCTTTGCGATTTCACTTATAACATGTTTGTTTTATCATTCTTTTCCTACTTTACTTAAGGATTCTGTTAGGACATATGTAATTCACTTGTTAGGAACATATGTTACTATTTTATGTAATTGGTTAATCCTTTGACAAAACGCATTTTACTTGTGATTGGGTAGATCTAGGATGTGTTTAATACTTTAAAGAACAAGAGTTCAAGTCTAGTATTGAAGTCATGCAAGTCTGTCTAAGAAACAAGTGAAGAAGTGTTAATTCATTAAAACTCGACAGCTACTCGACAGATAGCTATCGAGGTATCTATCGAGGTTTAATGAGGCTTGATAGAACTATCCACGAGGTATCTATTGAGGTTATGAGAATTCAGATTTTCAGATCAGATTTTCGGCCCATATTTTTGTATTTGTGTAGGGTTTCTTTTCTCACAACCCTAGACCTATATAAGGCTTATTTTAGAGGCCGTCACATAAGAGAATACAAGAAGAACATATGCAAAAGGTGACCGATGCCTTATTCTCTCTGAAAGAAGCTACTGAGTCTTTGCACCTTAGGGTTTTGTAACCAAGTGCTTCTTAATCTTCATTGTTAATGAAGTGAAGAACTTTGTAGCCAACATTCTTCTTCCTCAAGTTGGTGAGTAAGTCATGTACTGGGATTCGTGCATCATTGGTTACTCACGTACTGAGATCTATGCATCAAAAAGGGTGGTGTTCATATATTGAAGAGTTCAAAAGTTCTGAAGTGGTAGAAGGTTTCTGCTGTAAGTTCATCTACGAGAATTATAGAGTTTAGGGACAAAAGTTTTATACTAGATCTGAAACTTTTCTTTACTATAGTGGATTGCTTTTAGGGAAGGTTTCCCTCCAGTTTTTTTTACTGTGAAACTAATTTGTTTAATTGGTTTTCCTGGGTCATCATATCTTGTCTTATTTATTTTTCCACTACATGATTTTGACATGATATTGATGTTTGTTTGTTTTAACAAGTTTAATTCACAATAAATCTAATTAACAACTTGGGTTTAAAACTTGTTAATTCTATCAATCGGGGTCTAAATTTTCCAACAAGTGGTATCAAAGCGGATACACTTTGATTGGATTAATTTCTTGAGTGTGATCCTTGACCCCCATTGTCATGGATCGTGGACAATCTCTTTTGATTCCTCCTTTATTTGATGGCTCTAATTATACGTACTAGAAAGTTCGTATGAAAGTCTTTTTGCAAGCTCTAGGTGAACAGGTATGACAAGCTGTTGAAATTGGGCCTTGAATGCTTTGTTTTATGGAGTGACCAATAAAGAATTCAAGAAAATATCATCCACAGAAGTTGCCAAGGAAGACCGTTCTTGAGACCACCTATGAAGGTACCAAGGCAGTAAAGACTGTGAAGTTTCAAAGACTCACTAGTAGTTTTGAAAAAAAAAAAAGGATGAAGGAAGATGAGACCTTTGATGAGTTCTATGCTAAACTCAAGGATATTGTGAATTTTGTCTTTAACCTTGGAGAATCTATAGCAGAATCCAAGATTGTTAGAAAAATTCTTAGGTCCTTACCTGAAAGATTCCATGCCAAGATCACTGCCATTGAAGAAGTAAAGGACATTGATCAAATTTCTTTAACTGGGTTTGTAGGGAACCTTCAAACATATGAGATGGGATTAGGCTCAATGGGAAAAGGTGAAAAGAGTAAAAACTTGGCTCTTAAGGGTATATAGGAAAAGATTGAGGCTTTGAAGATAAAGAAGATGATGAGGATGAGTATCTAGCCTTTATAACTAATGAGATTATCAAGTTTCTTCAATTTAGGAAAAAGGATATGGGCAAGCCTCCTAGGAAATCTAAATCCTCTAGGAAGAGCAAGAATGTTACCCTTCATCCAGTGTCATAAGTGCAAAGGTTTTGGTTATATGAGGATAGAGTGCTCAAACTACCTTATGAAGAAAAAGACTAAGGAGTCAAAAGATAAAGGGTTGGTTGCTACTTGGAGTGATACTGAGAATGACTCTTCTGATAAATATGTGGGTGAATGTAGTCACATTATGGCCTTTACTGCCACAATCGATAAGGTGATTCTGGAGTGTACTAGTGACAGTGAGGATTCTTCTAATGATGAAGCACCCAAGAAGATGACCCTTTAGGAAGCCTATAATAAGCTATGTACTGAATTCATAAAATTTGAAAAGGAGCTTAATGAGGTAAAAATTGAAAAAGCTGATCTATAAGTCAAACTAAATGAGACTACAAGGTTAGTTGAGACATTAGTTGTGGAGAACACCTCATTAGAAGAGTAGGTCAAGAATCTTGAGGTTGAGCTTAGTGAAACTAGAACTCAAATAGACAGGATGTCTAGTACAAAGCTTGATGAGGTCTTGAGTGCTCAAAAGCCTATTTCTGATATGACTGGCTTAGGATATGCTATCTCCTATGGCCCTTCCTCTTCCACATCTTCTGGATCAAAGATTGTCTTTGTGCCCCAATCTGAGAAAGGTGATAAAGGTATGAAATCCAATACTGTTTTGGCTAATTCTAAATCCTTTGTTAGACCTAATGTTTGTCACCGTTGTGATGTTTCTGGACACATTCGTCCTAATTGCTTTAAGTTGTATCCTCAAAAGCAATTGTCTAAATGATTATAGGTTTCCTCTCAATGACCTACACCTTTATTTAGAGAGTTAAAAATGCCTTGCTAAGAAGCGATTCCCAGCTCGTCATAGGGCAAGTCAAGGGGGGATTTCAAAGCAAAGGAGATAAGAACGTAGAAATACCTCAAGTTGATGAACCAATTGGTAAGCAAGTTAATTGGGTAGAGTTTGCTCAGGTCCCATGCGATCAAAATGTAGAAGCTAATGAAGTGGCTAGAAGTGTGTCAATAGATATTCAGGTAAAAGTGATTGATTGGAAATTGGAAGAACAGAACTTTCCTAGCATTAAAGAATTTCAAACCTTCCTAGTGTACACCCACGTAGGATGGACGAGCCCAATCCTATCCTACCTTAAGGATGGACGATTGCCACCAAATCCTGATGAAGCCAAGCAGATCCGGAAATGGGCTGCCCGGTTTACGATGCTGAATGACGAGCTTTACAAAAGAGGTTTCTCATAGCCTTACTTGAGGTGTATTGAAGAAGAAGAAGTCAAATATGTTCTGGAGGAAGTTCACAGAAGCATTTGCGGTGATCACATGGGAGTAAAGTCCCTCGCAAGAAAGATCATGAGGGCAGGCTATTTCTAGCCCATAATGCAGCAAGACGTGGCAGATTTTGTAAAGAAGTGAGACAACTGCCAAAGGTATGGGAATGTCCAATAGGTCCCAAGAAAGAAGATGACGACCATCACTTCCCTTTAGCCATTTGCACAATGGGGAATTAACATTATAGGGCCTCTAGCCATCATCACTCTAACCATAATTACAGGAACTTACCCAGCACAGGTCACCAAAGAAATTGATTTCTTCATAGTTGATTGCCTTTCAACATACAAGATTATCTTGGTAAGACCTGCACTCAACAGACAAAAAGCAGCGACGTCAACATGTTACTTGAAGGTGAAGTTTCTAACAGCCCAGGGAGTAGGAGAAATCAGAGGAGACCAAGTTCTGACAAGAGAGTGCTACCAAGCTGCCTTAGCATCTAGGGAGAACCACACATGGGTGAACAATGAACCAAAACCCATCCCTAAACCGTCAGAAAAACCACAAGAAGTTGAGATCGTCCCAGGAGATTTGATAAAGGTATTGAAGATTAGAACATCACTCCTAACTTTAGAGAAAGAGAAGATGATTTCCTTCTTAAGGGCAAACCAAGATGTTTTCGCCTGGAAACATAAGGATATGCCCAGAATTGATAGGAAGATCATACAGCATCGTCTCAATGTCAACCCAAAATGAAAACCTGTACAGCAGAAGCGGAGAATATTTGCACCAAAGCGCAACAAAGCTGTAACTAAAGAAGTAGAGAAGCTACTAGAAGTTGATTTCATCAGGGAAGTCTTTTATCGAGATTGGCTAGTAAACATGGTAATGGTGAAGAAGAGCAATGGAAAATGGAGAATGTGTGTCGACTTCACAGACCTGAACAAATCCTACCCAAAGATAGCTTCCCTTTACCGAGGATTGACTAGCTAGTAGACTCAACTGCTGGACACAAGCTCCTAAGTTTCATGGACGCATTTTCTAGATACAACATGTTAGGTTCTAAAAGTTTAGAACAATTAGTAAATCGTGAACACAAGCTTGTCTAGATATAGATCCTAGAGTCTATAGATATTATTAGATAATACTCAAGGTGATACAAGTCAAGATTAAAGAACATACAAGCTACAGAAAGAAGAGTTTAGAAACTGCTTGGTTCGATTGATCGAAAGACAAGCTTGACCAATCGAAACACTTATCTATAGAATTCTATTTCATCCCAAACTCAATTTAAACATATTGAGTTTCAAGTAAAACACAACTAGTATAAAAAGGAAACCCTAAGCACGTTTTTAAGAGGCTTTTTAGAGAGAGAAGAGTGTGCCTCTTTTGTATCTAGGGTTTTGTACCCAAAAAGCTCTCTCATATCTTTTACTGGTGTTATTCCTTGAAGAATCTCAAGATCCGATGTTGCAGAATTTGTTGCCTACTCTAGTCATCAAAGGTGCTGATGATCTAAACTTTCAAGGGTGGTCTTGGAGTCACAAACATGAGAGTTTGTGTTTTTTTTTTTTGTTTTGTTTTTTTTTTTTTTTTTTTTATCACAAGTGTAGGTACTTATGTTGCAAAAGCCTAATAGAGAAGGAGTTCGTGAATTTGGAGCTTGCACGTGGTCATGTTAGTAAGTTGTACATGTGGTAGCAATAAGATGTTAGTAGTCTAAGTCTTATTGTAAACTTCAATTCTCTATAGTGGATTTGCTTTTTACCTTGAGGATAGCTAGTTTAATTCCTCTAGGTTTTTTACCGGTTTGATTTTTCTGTGTTATCGTATCGTTTTGTTATTTATTTTTTCGCTGCTTTGCATGATATGATTGTTTTGTTTTAACTTAGATCTGAATAATAAACCCAAGTATTCACTTGATTAATTAATTAGGTTAAACAATCTAGTTTACAGAGATCTAAAAATGTTCACAACCAGATTCTTATGTGATAGGCCAAAAATGTATTGACCCATTGTGATTAAATTAATTAATTAATTAGCCAAATTATTAATTAATCAATTTAACATGCAACGCGTGGTAGCATAACCAAATCACCAATAAACTAATTATGCAGTGGAAAATAAATAACATGGCAATTTATTTATGAATGAGGAAAACCTGGCGGCAAAAACTCCACCGGGTGATTTTCAGGTCACCACTTCCTAAACTCCACTATTATCACAACAAGCGGTTACAAGTAAAGGAATCCTAAGTACCTTAGCAACCTACAGTTGAACCCTTACCCCAATACCCAATTAGACTTGTTTTGTAGTGATAATTTTCCCTTTTGATGCATGACTCCCAAGTACGTGACTAACCAATTTGATGCACGGATCCCAGTACATGACTTACTCCTTTGCACGAATCCCAGCACGTGACTAACTCCACAACAACCCTTTGATTGTTGTAGTTGATTTGTAGCAGCTTCACATAGAAACACCAATAAGATCTTCAATGTTAGTGTAAGAGACTTTACTTGGTTACAAAACCTAAAGGCGTACAAGAAACGCAGTAAGAACTCTTTCTTCTATAGGAGGAGGCTATGGTTTCAAAAAGAAAACCTTATGAAGCTCTCTAGGGTTAGGTTTTTCTTTTCCCACCTCCTTTAAATAGGAGCTTAATGGGCTCTCCTATTCTAAATAGGTTTACACAAACCTTGGGCTTTCCTAGTCCAATAAGGATTATACAAACCCATAAACAAATAGCCTTTTAGAATAAAACATTGCTGGCCATAATCTAAAAACTCGTAAGCTCAATCGATTGAGACATCTATCGAGCTTTAATGAATCTCGACAGATCGAGCTTCTATCGAGCAGGTATCAAGACTTACAAATTGCACTTTTCTTGAGCAGTTCTTGAGTAGTTTTCATGTCTTCAATTTAACCACTTGTAATGATCATCTTGAACCTACTTAGATTTACCTAAATACAAATAAGGTGCGTTTTGTCAAAGGATATGCCAATTACATAAAAATATGTCCCCAACATTATGGACAAAGACGATCAAGAGAAGACCTTGTTCATTACCAGCTAAGGGTTGTACTGCTACAAAGTTATGCCCTTTGGACTAAAGAACGCAGGAGCCACCTACCAAAAATTGTTGAACCGTATGTTCTCTCACCAAATTGGAATGAATGTGGAGGCGTATGTAGACGATGTGCTGGTGAAAAGCAAGGACAAAGCCAATCACTTGAACGATCTAAAGAAACCTTCAGCACACTACGTAAGTACAATATGAAATTAAACCCTAAAAAGTGTGTTTTTGCTATTGTTTCAGAAAATTTCTTTGACTTAGGTGTCCCAACGAGGTATAGAGGCAAATCTAGACAAAGTGAAAACAATAATCGAGGCCAAATCACCAAAAACAGTGAAAAAGGTGTAAAGCTTGATAGGAAAAGTTGCAACCCTAAACAGCTTCGTCTCTAGGGCAACATATAAGTGCACGCCATTCTTCAAGGTATTGAAAAGCGCCTTTTAATGAACTGAAGAATGTGAGGAAGCCCTTGCCAATTTAAAGGAGTGTTTGACAAAGCCACCTCTGTTAAGCCCCTCGGTGATGAGAGAGAAGCTGTACCTTTACTTAGTAGTATCCAACACAGCAGTAAAATCGACACTGATCAGAGAAAAAGGGAACATCTAGAAGCCAGTTTATTATACCAGCTAGGCATTCTAGGGAGCAGAAGTAAGCTACCCAAGGATGGAAAAGATAGCTTTCGCATTATTGGTCGCCTCTAGAAAACTTCATCCTTACTTCCAAGCATACCCCATCGTCGTCATGATAGACCAACTCATACGAAAGATGATGAACAAGATAGATGTAGTAGGATGAATTATTCAATGGGCAATTGAGTTGGGCCAATTTGACATTAAATATCAGCCTCGAGCAGTAATCAAAGCCCAAGTGCTAGTGGACTTCATTGCAAAATTCACTTACCCCTATAAGGAAGAAGAACCCCCATGGAAACATGGATGGTCCAAATGGATGGGTCAGCCATGAAGAAAGGGGGAGGAGTAGGAGTAGTTCTCATATCTCTAGAAGGAGAAATGTTGAAATATGCAGTCAGATTGCAATTCTCAGCAACAAATAATGAGCCAGAATACGAAGCACTACTAACAAGGCTAAGTCTAGCAAAAGCTCTAGGAGAAAAGAGTCTTATTGTCCAAGCTGATTCTCAGCTAATAATTGGACAAGTGAAGGGAGATTATGAAGCCAAAGAAGAAAGAATGCAGAAGTTCTTGAAGATCGTCCAATAACTATCACAGCATTTTGACAGCCTAGACTTTGTGCAAATCCCTTGGGCCAAAAACACAAAAGCTGACTTCCTAGCAAGATTGGCCTCGTCAGATGACCACAATGCGACCTCCGAACTATGTATAGAGATAAGGGGGCAACAAGCACAGACGGCGAGCAGGTTCTGAAGATAAAAGAACAAGACGAGTGAATGACCCCTATCGTCCGTTACTTGAAAGAAGGATGGCTCCCTGAAGATAAGGCGAAAGTAAGGAAGATACAGATAAGGGCAGCCTGCCTCGTCATCATTGATAACGTGCTGTATAGACAAGGATATTCACTCCCCTATTTAAGATGTGCCAACTTAGAAGAAGCAGATTGTGTGCTCCGTAAGATACATGAAGGAATCTATGGAAATCACGCTGGAGCCATATCTTTAGCAGGAAAGGTGCTCAGAGCAGGATATTACTGGCCAACTTTACAAAAGGACATATATGACATCGTTAAAGCATGCGATAAGTGTAAATGCTTTGCAAATGTCGAGACAAGACCAGGAGAGACGATGACACCCATTTCTTCACCATGGCCAGTTGCAATTGATTACTTCACAAAATGAGTAGAAGTCAAACCAGTGACGACGATAATGGAGGCTAAAGTCACAATTTTTGTATGGAAAAACATCATCTGCGGGTTTGGAGTCCCATATGTCATGATATCAGACAATGGATAGTAGTTTGACAATCATAAGCTTCAAAAATTTTGTTAAAAAGCACTATTCTTCTCTAAGACACCCTCAAGCCAACGGCCAAATAAAAGTAACAAACAGAAGCTTGCTTAAAATTATCAAAACTTAGCTTGAGGGGGCAAAGGGGGTAGGGGTGGCAAAATTAGACACAACTTGCAAATTCGACACTACATAACACGAAATTAGCAGGTTATAGGTTGAGACTTAATGGGTTTATGTCATATTCAAGTTAACATGACTAACCCATTTAATAAATTGGTTGGGTTAGTGTTCAACATATGGAACCCGTTTGACCTGTTTGACCCGTTTCATTAAATGACATTTTGCTAATATACCCATCAAACTCTAGGTACATAAATTTATTAGTTGTTGTGGTTTATTTTCTTTGACATATTGTGATTGATTGTTTGTGATATTTAGATATACTTTAGTTTTGAATAATTATTTGTCATACAATTATTTGTTAGTTTTTAATTTTATATTAAAAATATTTATTTGTTTGTTTTTTCATAAATTTTTTTTTCATTTTGATAAAATTTTATAAATACGTTGACACGACTAACCCGTTTAATAAATGGGTCGTGTTAGGGTTGATGAATCTTGACCCGTTTAATAAAAATGTCAGGTTAGTGTTGACCTATATAGTCAGATATTCAAGAGTTGATACAACATGAACTCGACACGCGAACATGAATTGCCACCTCTAAAAGGGGCAGGGCCTGAGGAACTACAAAATGTCCTTTAGGTATATAGGACAACCACAAGAGTTCCAACAGGAGAAACACTATTTAGACTAAAATTTGGCATTGAGGCCATCATACCAGTTGATGTGGGACTGACGAGCTTCTGAGTCAAAACTTATGAAGACCAAAAGAACCAGTAAGAGCTCAACGGCAACCTGGACTTAGATGATAAAGTTAGAGAAGAAGTTATGTAGCAAATGGCTAAACACAAGGAAGCAATGGTTAGATACTACAACAGAAAGGTTAAGGTAAGAAGGTTCAATACAAGAGACCTCTTCCTTAGGAAGGTATCATAGACAACAAAGGATCCATCCCAAGGATAACTTAGACTAGCCTGGGAAGGCCCTTACGAAGTAATCCGTCACTCCAAAGAAGGCTCCTACTACCTAAAGTCTTTAGACTGCTAGGAATTGTCTTAACCATGGTACATATAACACTTGAAGAATTACTACTAGTAAGGAATGCTTTACATTTCAAGTTGCCTAATCTTTATATTAGTATGTATGAAAGTTATTACTTCCGTCATTCATAAGATCAATAATACATGAAAGCATTATCCATGCGTATTTGGTATTGATTATCCATGAATTATTTATCAATGAAAATCTATACAACACCTAGGACTTATCCTTGGGAGACGTCCCAAGGATCTTCGTCATTAAAATTTCAAATCAAAAGCTGTCAACACACAACCAATGGCGTCATAACTATCAACGTTGTTAATACACAACTACCAAAGTCGACTAAATCAAAGCTGTTTAAACATAGCTAATACGATCGTCATTCAAGCACGAATAAACAAAACAAAACAAAAAATGGTTAACCTAAAGACACTCCAATACCATGACTTTAAGTCACGAGTACAGCGCAATATTGTCATTCAAACATGACTCAACAAAAAACTGTTCAAATACAGCTAAAAAACACTAAGTTGTTCAAACACAACTAAGATCGTCATTTAAACATGACTCAATAAAAGCAGTTCAAACAAAGCTAAAAAATGCTAAGTTTTTCAAACACAACTGAGATCGTCGTTTAAACATGACTCAATAAAATGTAGTTCAAACACAGCTAAAAAATACCAAGTTATTCAAACACAACTAAAATCGTCATTCAAACATGAGTCAATAAAAAGGTTGTTCAAACACAGCTAAAAAAAAAAAAAAAATACCAAGTTGTTCAAACACAACTAAGATCGTCATTCAAACATGACTCAATAAAAGCTGTTCAAACACAGCTAAAAAAATACTAAGTTGTTTAAACACAACCAGAATTGTCATTCAAACATGACTCACTAAAGAATTGTTCCAACACAACTAAAGATAAAGAGATGTTCAAATACAAGCTAAGTGCAAAAAGTTGTTTTAGCACAACTAACATCATCATAAAAGGTTGTCTAAACACAACCAAGCATAAAAAAGGTTGTTTACTGCAGCTAAAGCATGAAGTGCATAAACCTACCTATCATTGTCAAAGAAATTGTTCAATTGCCCAAAACAATGGGCCCAAATGAATTGTTTAAGCTACCTTAAACAACAGGCCCAAAAGAGATACTGTTCTTGCCTTACAAAAAAAAAAAAAAAAAAAAAGAAGAAAGAAAGAAAATCTGGAAAGAAAAAAAACATATAAGTTACTACTCATTAGGGATAGGGTCTGCAAGGGCTATAGTTGAGACTTCTTCCATTACCTCAGCAACAATTGTGGCTTCCTCCATCACATTCTCTGTCGTAACCTCGGAAGGACGATTAGACAAGAGCTCCTTCTCAACATCACCCATAACCAGGCCAAAAAGGTCTAAGTCGGGGTGATGCTTTGCCATCCACTTCATGAGAGGGTCAAAGCCTTCCACGTAGTACTCGCATAACTCATCAGAGTACTAGTCAGAGTCTTTGAATTCCTTCACTGACGTGGCCCTAGCCTTCTGCAATTTTAGCTCCAGATCACCAATATGCTTACCCTTTATCTTGCAAAAATCTTTCTCCACTTGCAGGCTCTTCTCCAAGGTTGCCACATGGTCTTTGTCATTTTCAACTTCAACGGTAAGAATGGCAACCTTGTTCTTGAATGTCTCATTCTTAGCAGAAAGGGATTTGATCATAGGCTCAAACATGGCCATCCTCTTTTCTAATTCCAAGAGTTTCCCATAAACAAACAGAGACTCCCCCAAAGCCTACAAGAAATCTCCCTTAGTAGAGGCAAAGAAAAAGAAGAAGTAAAGACAACTTACATTATCAACACATACCTGCATAAGTTTTTGAATGTGATACGACATCACCTCACTGGATGACTTTGCCATCAAAGGACTTAGGTCATCCACGGAGAGTGTCTCATGAGCTTTCAAAGCAACCGCGTCAGCATCGTCCTAGAAGGTAGGAAGGAAAGACTTGCCACCCACCTTCTTCTTCTTCCTAGCCTCCTCTCCAACAAAGGCAATTAGCTCTAGAGACGAAGTGGGAGAGGCAGGACACTTAGTAGGCGAATGAGCAGGAGGAGGAGTTACCACGAGATCTTCCTTAGAAACATCACCCATCTTTGAACGTTTCTTGGACCGGAAACCACTGACGAGGCCACCCTTGGCCTTCTTCTCTTCAGCCTCGGCTAGTTTTTACTTACTAAACCTAGTCGTCATTCTTGAAAGGAAGAAGAACACACACACACACACACACACACACACACACACACACACATATATATATATAAGAGAAGATAAAAGCTCAAGATTTCAAGAGAGAAAAGGGAAGAAGCACATACTTTTCTTCACAACTTCCAAATTTTTCCGAACCATAGTAGACAGTTCCGAACCCAAGAAATGAAGAAATAAAGATTGAGGAAAAACGAGTTCGTCAAAGTCCTTGACAGTCTCCAAATATTCCTTTACTTTTTAAGTACAACGCTAATACCACTTCTTCAAAAGCACAAGTAAGTCATATACCATTGTCACTCATAAAAAGAAATGAAAAACAACAAAAAGACTAGAAAGACGCACCAGATACAAGAATTCCCCAACTATGAAAAAACTTGGGGGCTTTGTCCAGGGGCGAACTCCTAACCAATTCTAGAAAAAAAAAAATTTGGCTTCCAATTTTGGAGAGATGACAGGTAATCAAGTATTAACCTAGAAGCCCTATCCCACGACTTAAACTCATGATAGCCGGGGTCCTTTAATTTTCTCAAATGATAAAAACAAAGGAATGCGTCCTTCTTGATGATTTCACCATCACTAGCAGACATCCATACTACCATACAGGAGATGGCGATTTGCCAAGAGTTGGGCACTACCTGTGCCAGAGCAAGGTGAAAATAAGAAAAAAGTTCCCTGACAAAAGGGTGAACAGGGAAATGAAGACCACTAGTGAAGTCGGCCTCGTAAAAACAAAATTCGCGAGCATAGGAGTGACAGGCCCTATCCTCATCACTCGGGATCCTAATCTTTACCAAATCAGGGAACTGAAACCTATCCCCAATTTGCTTATTTTCCTTTCTCGTGAGGGAACACAAAATTGTCCAAGCTTTATAAGGGTGGAAGGAGAAGTAGCCTTAGAAATCACACGATCATCAGACGTGGATAACCCCGTCTCTAAGTCTCTAGACCAAACCTCGGACATCTTTAACAACCTAGATACCATAGCAAAGAGGGAAACCAAAAGGAATAACGAAAAAAAAGGACAAACTTATATGGACAGTCCTCCCTCATGAAGAGACTGACCCACTTGAGACACTCTCCCTTTACAGACTCAAGCAAACAACCTAGACAAGCGAAAAGAAAAGATATTGAAGGACAATCAACCCTAACAGAAGAGTAATCTACCATGGAAGAGCAGGAAAAGAAATAGGAGCACGAAGAACTTACCAAGGAAGGCAGGATAGAGAAAGGAAGCTTGAAGGAGAGACAAGCCCTAGAATAAAAATTGAACAAGGAAAGATTGTAGAAGAAAGGAAACAGGAGGGAAAAATGTGAAATAAGTTGCCAAAGCACGCGTGGGAAAACTGAGAAATGTTAGCACGTCGAACGCATCATAGCCGTACACGTGACACTCAATTGATTCAACATCAAATCGTCATAAATGCGTAGTACATGGAATACAAAGCATCAAACGAATTTGTTCTTATCTTGTCTAATAGATGACAATTCAAACAAGGGGGCAACTGATGAGTCAGAAATTTATATTCATCACTAGTCTGAGTTCATCATTAACCTAAGGAAGACATTACGCATTTATTACACTCATTGATGACAACACATAACGAACGGAGCAACAGTCACAGAATGAGTTGTGAACTTCACACAAAGATTTTGTAACACACTAGCCATTGAACATAAATACAATAATTCATTGCCCATTGATTAGGCACTCAACTATAAAAAGAGAATGTAACATAAGTTAAAGGTACACACAAATACTCTACTAAATTACTCTACTAAATTACTCTTCATTATGTTTCTCTCTAAAATCTTTCTCCCTTACTAACTTAAGCATCGGAGATGGTTTGGTTAACACCACACCGACATGTTACTCTTCCGCCTAGTTCATTTTACAGGGTTTTCCTCAAACAAAGACGACCCCAATTGCAGCGTCGTCCATCCGCTACGACGAGGAGCTCAACTGTTGATTTTTTGCATCATTAAGAACCATTGTGGATTCAAGAACGAGTTTAATGTACGTAGTGCAAGAAGCTTATGCAATAACTTAAAATGAAGAAATCGTTGCAATAACTTGATATAAGTTATTTTTGCAATCTATTGCAACAAAAACTTAGAAATGATAGCTTATTGCAAGGAAGTCATCATTGCAATAACTTTATAAAAACTATTTTACAATTTATTGCAATACAAATATTAAGATATCATTACAATAATTTGATATGAATTATTTTACAATCTATTGCAATGACAAAAATATTGCAGATTATCAAAAAATATATATATATATATATATTGCAATGACAAATATAAAATAATTATCTATTACAACGAATGTATCGATTCAATAGTTTGATCTAAATTATTTTTGCCAATTGTTTGCAATTTATTACAATAAAATTCATAAAGTAATAACATATTACTACAAAATATTTGAAATAATAAATCATGTATTGCATAGCATATATATTATTACATTAAATTTGTCATTAAAATATTTGGAGTTTATTACAACTAAATTTTTTGTTGCACAAAATTATTATCTCATATTTTATTGTAATACCTCACATCAACTACTGAAACTCTTTTTTAGAATAGATGATTTTGTACAAGATTGATCATATCACCTAGGGGTGGCAAAATTGGACACGACCCGCGAACTTAACACGATATGACACAAAATTAGCAGGTTATGGGTTAAAGTTTAATGGATTCGTATCATACTCGGATTGACACGACTGGCCCATTTAATAAATGGGTTGGGTTAGTGTTCAACCCATGGAACCTGTTTGACTCATCTAACCTGTTTAATTAAATAACATTTACCAATATACCATTCAAACCCTAGGTAAATAAACTTATTAGTTGCTATGGTTTATTTTCTTTGATACATTTTAATTGATTATTTGTGATATTGAGATATGTTTTAGTTTTAAATGATTATTTGTGATGTAGTTACTAGTTAGTTATGAATTTTATAATAAAAAATATTTATTTGTTTGTTTTTTCATTTTGATAAAATCTAATAAACAAGTCAACACGACTAACCTGTTTTATAAATGGGTCGTGTTAGAATTGAGAAATCTTGACCTGTTTAATAAACATGTCAGGTTAGTGTTAACTTATATATTCGGAGACTCATAAGTTGACACAACACAAACCCAATATACGAACACGAATTGCCACCCCTAATATCACCATTCCATCTAGTCAAGGTCCTGAATTCCGTCTAGTGGATGATGCAAGACTTTTGAATTAGTGCTATGCAGTAGAATGATTAGGCTTCAAAAAAGGTTTTTTTTTTTTTTTTTTTTTTTTTTTTCAATTCTATCTAATTCTTTCCTATTTTCCAAAAGAGTTCTTCAGTCTTACAATACACTTTGTCCTATTTTCAGTGTAACCACGATATCTCCCTTGGTTAGTTTGAACTTTGCAGGGGGTGCTTGTGTTAAAACCAAAAAACTACCTTGAATATAACGACCCACTTGTAAGTTATTTCACTTCCCCTTTTGGTAAAATCTTACTTTGTCCTTAATTATTGAATCAAACAAGGTTCTTGTTAAATTGTGCCATTATTTCTTACATTGTGATAGTCATGAGGTGTGTTGCATTAAGATTGAGAAGAATCCATTTGTGACTACAATTTTAAGAGGTTGGCTTTGATTACTGGATTAGTTGTTGTTTGTCTATGTAACTTTGCATTGAAATCAATGTCAATATGTGCTGGTGGCAGCAATATGATCTTGATCCTGAGCTGTTGATGGGCAATTCAATGACTTTTTGAGTACCCAGCAATTCTTTCTAGCAATTATACGAAATGGATTAGTGTGTATTCTAATTTTAAATGTGAGGCTGTGTTTTTCCATTACATTAATTGTGCTTAAGAGCTATAACAATTCAAGAATCTAATTGTTGCCACACCTGGTCCCACTACCTTCACTTTACTATTATGACAATTATTTCAACAATCTTATTTGTTTTCATTTTACAGAATTTGTTATGGGAGACAAAAGACAGAATTATTGTTTATGATTTGGCTCTTCAACCCCTTAGATTGGCGAATTATAATGGTAAGTTACACTTTCCTCCCATGTTTTGGCAAATAAATAACTTTGACCTTATAACTCTCACATTCTTAGACATGACTTTTTATTTTTCAGCCTCCTAGTCAGTGAATGCCTCATTAACTTCACATCAGAGTAGAAGCACTTCATTAAGATGTTTTCCTTTTGGTCTGATTCCATTAGGCCTCATAGCTATTTTAATGCACTTGTAAGTATTCCATTATTTGTTGCTTATACCTTTGCTTTCAACATACATATATGGTAATTATCGTGTTCATTGATGTTGGGTTAAGATTAAGGCTATCTAGCAACCTACCAGCCCGACCCACCCGTCCGACCTGATCCGACCCAAAGGCCCACGGGCGGATCTGAATGCCCAGACGAGTCGGGTGCAGGTCCTTCGGAGTTAAAAATTCATTTTTTCGGTTCGGGTTTGGATTCCACATTTGCTAACCCGTAGAAACCGACCCGACCCGTTAAAAACTTAAAAAGAAAAAGAATCAGTTTTTCACATTTTAGTTTTTACATCTCACCATTCTGCCTCTCTCCCTTCTTCTCTTAAATCCCTAACCCTAGTCCCCTTATTTCCGTCGCCGTTGTCAAGTTGATCATTTTGCCGCTGCTGTTGACTCACCGCCTCCTAGGTTTGGTCTCGCTCAAACCCCTCTCACTTGAAGCATCCTCTGATCTACAATTTGAGGTTCTGATCTTGTGCATCTGATGGTGGGTCAAGATATTGCTTTTTAAAAATAAATTTTGCACTGATCTTGTGATGGTGGGCGATGGAGTGGGGATGGTACCGTTTTAGTGTTTCTTTCTCTTTGTTTCGGTCTCATAGGTCTGGGTTTTGTGGTGTGTTATTTGATTTCTGTAGGTTTGGATTGTGATTTTTGTCCTTTCGGTTTTTTATTTCTCTCTATGTTCTTCGATTTTTTTTTTTGAATAATCTCTATGTTCTTTGGGTTGATTTTTGTTGGGTCTGGGTTTTGATTTGTGTAACTGTGTTCTTCGATTTTCTGTGTTCTTGTTCGTGGTGTGTTATTTGATTTCTATAGGTTTGGATTGTGATTTCTGTCCTTTGGGTTTTTGATTTCTCTCTATGTTCTTCGGGTTTTTTTTTTTTTTTTTTGAAAAATCTCTATTTTCTTTGGGTTGATTTCTGTTGGGTCTGGGACTCTGGGTTTTGATTTTTGTGTAACAGTGTTCTTCAGATTTTCTGTGTTCTTGTTCTTTTTGTGATTTAGACCCGAAATCACCCGACGGACTCGACTCGCTCATCCAACGACCCGAGCCACTGGGTCCGACCAAAAATTCGGGCGGTTGCGGGTCTATTTTTTGTTCACCTGACTGGATCGGGTCAGGTGCGGGTCAAGCCAAAACCCGACCTGACCCGACCCGACCCGTGGATAGCCCTAGTTAAGATAGATTGACCCTGGTTAATTAATTTAATTACCGAAGTTGATTAATTAAGTTTACATGCAAAATGTGGAGGGACCAACAAATCACCAAATAAAATAAGTGAAGTGGAAATTAAATTAACATAGTGATTTGTTAACGAATGGGGAAAACCTCTCACAAGGCAAAAATACCGTCAGGTGAATTTAAGGTCACCACTCCCAAGAATCTACTAATTAATAATCAAGTAGTTATAAATATAAGGAATCTTACCACTTCATTGGCCTATTCCAAAATAATAACCTACAGTTGAACTTTTGCTTTAATACCTAATTGAACTTGATATTGTAGTAGCCTTTTTTCCATTGTTGCACAGTCCTAGTA
Source organism: Quercus variabilis (assembly GCA_030445155.1). NCBI lineage: Eukaryota > Viridiplantae > Streptophyta > Magnoliopsida > Fagales > Fagaceae > Quercus > Quercus variabilis. The sequence continues at coordinate 36,920,739 of CP129454.1, read as the reverse complement.
CATGACTAACTCTAGCAACTTGATTAATTGTTGTTGGCTGCAAACTTCTTCGCTTCATAAATAATGAAGATCAAGAAGTACTTGGTTACAAAACCCTAAGAAGCATAAACACGGTAGCTTCTCACAGAGTATATGAGTTCTAAGTCTCTGTTTTCGTGTTTAATGACTTTTTAAAAAGGCAAAAACACAAAACTAACCCTTTAAATTTCACCATTTTTTATTTCAGTCCTCTAAGTTTGCATTTTGTCATTTTAGTCCTCTAAGTTTCAATTTTTCTCAATTCAGTCATCCGTTAACATTCCATCCATTTTTGCCGTTAACATGTTAGTTTAATATTTATTTCTTAATTTTTTTTTAAAAAAAACCCATAAATTATAATAGCAAACTGCTCGTCCCTCCATTTTGAATAACACGATCAAATGGAAACCCCACCCACCCCCAGCCTAACCCATCAATAGCTGAGACTAAAGAAGGATAAGGAAAGATCTGGGTTATTTCTCATATATACAATACTAAAGCATCTCTGGTAAGAATTGATGATGGACTGCAAATGTTAATCGTAAAACAAAATCCTTCTCTATCAATGTACTTCAAATTCTGAAAAGAACACACACACAGAAATATATATATATATATATATATATATCAATGTCGTCATGAATGATAGTTTTGCAAACCTTTATGGGTTATGACGCTTTTCACCACATCAATTATATCTGTAGTACATATAAGCTGGAAATGGATTGACGATTTTTACCAAGAACTGACGATTTTCTTCCCAACGCTCAAGTAGTGGTCCTTAATTGTAGTTGTGATATGGATTCCTTATTCTTTTTCTTTTTCCTCTTCCATTAATGAAAGCCTCGTTTCGGAATTTTAATCTCAGCTATCGATGGGTTAGGCAAGGGGTGGGTGGGGTTCTATTCGATCATGTTCTTCAGATGGGAGGACTGAAATAAAAAAATGCAAATTTGGAAGACTGAAATGAAAAATAGTGAAACTTAGAGGGTAAGTTTTGCATTTTGACCTTTTAAAAATAAGTCTTATATATGACTAGGGTTGTAAGAAGAGAAATCCTAATTATTCAAGTTATCATGGGCCGAATTTCAAATCTGGATTTTCTAAAATCGTAGATCTCGATAGATCGAGTTTGTGTCGAGTTTGTGCCAAGCTTCTCCATTAATCTTTGATAGCAGCATCTATCAAGCTTGTGTCGAGACTTGATGAAACAGTTTTTTTCACTTTTTTCTTGGATCATCTTTCATGTCTTTAATGATACCACTTGATATGTTTGAACAACATTGATAGGCCAAGAATGAATTGACCCTTGTGATAAATTAACCAATTAATTGGACAAATTAATTAATCAATTCAATTTGCATGAAATACGCGTGGTAGCATAAAAAAATCACCAATTAAGTTAATATGCAGTGGAAAATAAAGTTGACACAATAATTTGTTTACGAATGGGGAAAACCTGCAAGGTAAATATCCCACCGGGTGATTTTAAGGTCACCACTCCCAAGAATCCACTATTATCACAACAAGCGGTTACAAGTAAATGAATTTCACTACCTTATATTAACTTACAGTTGAACCCTTATCCCAATACCCAATTGGACTTGTTCTGTAGTGACAATTTCTCATTTTCAATGCACCACTCCCAATACGTGACTAACCAATCAATGCATAAATCCCAGTATATGACTAACACACCAACTTGAGAAGGATGTTAGCTGCAAAGTTCTTCAGTTTATCAACACGATGAAGATCACGAAGCTCCTTGATTACAAAACCCAACGGCGTACAAATGCAGTAACTTCTTCAAGAGAAAGATGAACTAGGACAAATTTTTCTCCAGTCACAATTTGCTTAAACAAAACCTTTGCATCAAGTTTCATCAAGTGTAACGGCCCTTAAAATAATCCTTATATATATTTAAGGTTGTGAGAAAAGAAATCCTAAATAAGTATACACAGATATGTGTAAAATCAAATCTGGAAAACTGATTTTCATAAATCTCGATAGATAGGTTATCTATCGAGCAGTTGTCAAGCATCGAACTAAAACTGTCTTTTAAACCTTGATAGATGCAATCTGTCGAGCTAGTTGTCGAACTTTAAAATACAGCACTTCTTCACTTAATTCTTGAATAGATTTGCATAGCTTTAACACTTGGACTTGAACTCTTATTCCTTAAAATATTAAACACACCCTAGATCTATCCAATTACAAGTAAAGTGCATTTTATCAAAGGATTAGCCAATTCTAGATGACATATGTTTCTAACATGATTCACATATGTCCTAAAAATCTCCCTATTTGGTAATCCGTGACAAAACCACAACAAACAAATGATCATATGAGAGAAGTAATAAATCACTCAACTCATACTCACTTGTTAAATACAATAAAATCTAATCCTAACACAAACTCTTGAAAAATTTTGCTAGAAGAGAGTTCATGGTAAGAAAGACTTTGACAACTTGTATTTCTAAAACACTTTAAACAAAACTCATCACGGCATTTTAGTGTGGAACAAAAATATAAAAGATTGCATACAATAAATAAGAAGCATGTGCATAACGAGATAACAGAAACAACACATGAAGAGATATGTGAAGGAATGTAATAACAACCTTAATATATATATATATATATATATATATATCAATAAGAATACAAGGTTTGCTATCACAATGTAAGAACAATGTATCTAAAAAGAAAAGAAAAGAAAAGATACAAAAAGTCCTCACTACATCCCTCATAAACAAAAATACTCCCCCTAACAAAAATAATCTCCTATACTAACTCTCCCCCAAAGTACATGTCTACTCTCATACCCCAAAACTACTCTCCTTTTTTGTCATGAATGACAAAGGGTAAGTCACTGAGAAGTAGTCATCTCCTCGTCACTGGAAGAGGTAGCACCATTATCCTTATCAGCATCATCACTACTGAAGCCATCATCACTCTCATTCTCTGAAGCTTGTGGAGATGGAGATGGAGACGCTGTGAAACCACCCATGACAGCTTGTTGTCGAGTGACACGACGAACACAGGTGTTCACCTGACACAACTTATCACTAAGAGTGTTAAGGTAAGCATTCGTGTGGACAAGCTGTGCCATGATGGCCTTGAGAGTCACTCTATCTGCGGAAGAAAAAGGAGCGAAGGTGGATGGAGAGGAAGAAGCCAGAGGAGCCGCCGTTTCGGTTTGTGGCTGCTTCAATCGAAGCTGGGCCTCACTCCGTCTAATGGTCACTGCGTCTATGGCACACATGACAGAGAAGTGTGTAGACTTAGGATAGGAGACAAACGCATAGTGAAGAATCTGCTGATAGCAAAAGGGAAAATGAGCTTATCACAGGTCATCGTATCCTTATAAATATCTATAAGAGAGAGTATGAAATGAGAGGGAAAGTCAATAGTAAGTCCCTTAAGTAGGGATAGCAAAAATCAAGCACGAGACTCAGTAATCAAATTATAGTGAAACAAGGGATGTAAAACAAATGTCATCACCATATTTAGGAATCTCAGTCCTTTTGCAAAGCCTGAGCAAGAGGTGTTTTGACCGTCACCCCAAGATGAAGGTGTCTCACAGATAAGAGACATGAATTCATCTTTTGACACAGTCTAAGATGATCACAGCCAAGGTAGTCAGCAAACTCTACCATCAGAACATGTAGCACCTCATATATAAGATGTAGAATGACTACAATGTGCGTACCTCAAACGCAAGTGATGAAATGAGGTATAGAGTAATCAAATTTGTGCATATTGGAGTAAAGCTCCTGTATGATCACGAAGGGACAAGTGACCAAGATGCCACAAAGGGACTCCCAACCCCTACTGTAGATGATAGTGGGAAGGTCAATATCAGAAAAATCTGAAAGGACGGCTTGGCATTCTGAATGAATTCCATGTCGAGAAAAGTTCGTCTAGGCTTTCTCATCACGGAACCGAACGTGAGAAGGGGTAGAAGTAATAAAGGAAGATGCCCCAGAACGAAGAGGGTTTCGGGATGGAGAGGACTTGCTCTTCTTTGGTGCCATGAGCAAACTAACCAAATATATATATATATATATATATAGAGAGAGAGAGAGAGAGAGAGAGAGAGAGAGAAGAAGAAGAAGAAGAAGAAGAAGAAGAGTACCAAACACTATTCATATCAAAAAGGAAGAAAAGAATGGTATGTATGCATGAAAAATGCAAGAACATGTGACATGCAACAATTAAAAACATCATGAGACCAGCCTAATCCAAACCTACTAGCACACGTCATTTCAACATATAGAACACATATCTAAAATGCATGAAACATTGTGAAAATGCAAATGTGGTGCAATGCATGAGCAAACATGATCATTTAAGCAAAACCCAAACCAAAAATTTTGCAAAAGCCTCATCAATTTTGAAAAACCCCAAAAGTTAGGTTAAAAATGAATGAAATGCATGATTAATGTGAGAAGGAAGACCATGCCAAAGGAAGATAACACTCTTAAGGTCGAAGATTGAGTGGGGAAGAGGTTTAGAGAGAGAGAAAAGTGTTTGGCGAGGTGAAGAGTTAGAAACTATCGAGAGAGATTGGAGAAAGTAAGAAAAAAAATTGCGCTGAGGCTTTATATAGAAATTATGATTCTTATGGACCGAAGGTGTTGAGCACTAATTCTCGACAGATGGAGCTGTCAAGGTGCTATCAAGAGGTGTCCACAGCAAAGTGACTCCGATGGATCGAGAAGCTATCAAGCATCTATCAAGCAAGCATAAACTTTCTTGATGGATTGAGAAGCTGTCAAGAAGGTATCGAGACAAATTCTCAAATACACCCTATTAACATATGACACACAGTGTTAATGGTTTCTCCCCATAAGTTTCTAGCCATATCCTTGTTGTGCAACATGGCTCTAGCCATCTCCTGAATAACCCTATTCTTTTTTTCTACTACACATTTTTGCTGAGAAGTAAGGAGAAGAGAATTCTTGATATATACCTGATTTAGTGCAAAATGACTCCATCTATGAGTTCTCGAATTCTTTATCGTGATCATTTCAAATTCGATCAATCTTTAAGCTCTTCTCATTTTGCATTCTTGTGCACAAGGCTTCAATGTGCTCAGAAGCATCTAACTTGGATCTTAGAAGAATGACCCAAGTGTAGTTAGTGAAGTCATCTACCATAACCATGATGTATCTCTTCCCACCAAGAGACTCGGTTCTAGTTGGACCCATGAGATCCAGATGTAATAGCTCCAATGGTCTAGATGTAGCGGATATTTGAGGGCCTGAATGTTTAGCTTTTATATGTTTCCTAAGCTGACACGGTCCACACACAATATTGTCCACTTTACTTAGATTTGGTATCCCCAAAACTGATTCATGCTTAGATAAAATTGAAAGATGTTTGTAACTAGCATGTCCCATCCTTTGGTGCCACAAATCTTCATTTAGCAACCAAATGCTATTGCATACAATATCAGCATCAAGAACTAAACCATAACAATTTCCTAGAGTGCGAACACCACTTATGAGTTTCTTTCCAGACTCATTCAACACAAGGCCTTTCCCCTTTGAGAACAGCACCATAAAGTCTTAATCACATATCTGACTTATGCTCAACAGGTTCACTCTCAAACCTTTTACATATAGCACATTTGCAATGTTTGGCAGTTTAGGTAGAGAGATGGTTCTCTTTCCTTTAATCTGCAATTTGCTCCCATTACCGAAAGTGACATTACCACCTTTCTTAGACTCAAAAATCTTAAAGAGAGAGCGGTCTCCAGTCATGTGTCTTTAGCAGCCACTGTTAAGGTACCACAAACATGTGTCCATAACCTTAAATACTGACTTCATCACGAAGCACATCTCATGCTTAGATGACAAATCAGTAGGAATGGTGTTTTCTCTCATCTGCCATTTATGAACAAAGCTTTTAACTTTCACTCTTCTCAGATGAACTCCTCTGCACATTTTCATTCTGAGACAGTCTTGTTTCTTTTTTGTCATGTTAAGTTCTTTTCCAATAGTCATCATGATAGATTTCAAATAACTTTTAGACTTGCATTTTCTGAGACACTTAATTAAGTAGAGATTAGAAAAACAAGATGTATTTGAAACAAAAAATCTTTTCATGCCAGTTGCAGCCATGACAATAGGGGTCAATGAATCACACAACAAAGATTAACCCTAATCAGTGTGCCTGCTCTAATACCACTTGATAGGCTAAGAATGTATTGACCCCTTATGATAAATTAACCAATTAATTAGCTAAGTTAATTAATCGATTTAATTTGCATGCAATGTGCATTGTAGCACAAACAAATCACCAAGTTAATATGCAGTGGAAAATAAAGTTGACACGATAATTTGTTTACGAATAGGAAATACCTCCAAGGCAAAAACCCCACCGGGTGATTTTAAAGTTATCACTCCCGAGAATCCACTATTATCACAACAATCGATTATAAGTAAAGGAATCCCAATACCTTATACTGACCTATAGTTGAACTCTTACCCCAATACCTAATTGGATTTATTCTGTAGTGACAATCTCTCCTTTTCAGTGCACGGCTCCCAGTACGTGACTAACCGATCGATGCACGGATTCTAATACATGACTAACACACCAACTTGAGAAGGATGTTGGCTGCAAAGTCTTCAGTTCATCAACACGATGAAGATCACAAAGCTCTTTGGTTATTAAACCCAATGGCGTACAAACGCAGTAGCTTCTTTAAGAGAAAGATAAACTAGGGCAAATTTGTCTCCAGTCACAATTTGCTTGAACAAAACCTTTGCATCAAGTTTCATCAAGTGTGACGGCCCTTAAAATAATCCTTATATATGTTTAGGGTTGTGAGAAAAGAAAGCCTAAACAAGTATATACAGATATATGTAAAATCAAATCTGGAAAACTGATTTTCATAAATCTTAATAGATAGGTTATCTATTAAGTAGTTGACGAGCATCAGGCTAAGACTGCCTTTTAAACCTCAATAGATGCAATCTGTCGAGCTAGCTGTCGAGTTTTAAAATATAGCATTTTTTCACTTGATTCTTCAATAGATTTGCTTGGCCTTAACACTTGGACTTGAACTCTTGTTCCATGAAGTATTTAACACATCCTAGATCTACCCAATTACAAGTAAAGTACATTTTATCAAAGGATTAGCCAATTATAGATGACATATGTTCCTAACATGATTCATATATGTCCTAACAAACATAATTCTTGATACATAAAACCAAATTTAGATTTATCAAATTACAAGTAAAGTGCATTTTGTCAAAAGATTAACCAATTACATAGAAAACATGACCCTAACAATCTCCTCCATTGGCAATTCGTGACAACAATACAAGCATAATTATGAGAGAAGTATAAAACAACAATCTCTAGAACTATTACACAAAAGTACGTAAGTCTAACTAACACAATGAACTCTTGAAAAACTTTGCAAAAAGAGACATTATGGCATGAAAGACTTGCAACCTGTCTTAGCTGAAACACTCAAACAATATCCATTAAGGCATCAAGTGTGAAATATAGACTAGTTTTATAGATTAAAAAACATGTGTATAAAAAAAGAAAAGAAACAACACATGTGAGATAAAGAGTGAAAAACATACATCATCATCATATATATAAAAGAAGTACAATGTATGTAAAAGGTCACAAGACCAAGGTAAATTTAATGAGTGACTATACAACAAAAACCTCACTACACATCTCAAAAGCACTCCCCCTTATCACTTGTCTAGCTCTCCCCCTAACATCATTACTATTTTCATAACCAAAACTACTCCCCATTTTTGTAACGAGTGACAAAAAGGGTGAATCACAAAAAAAAAGTCATCTCATCGTCATGAGTAGAGCCAGAAGCTTCATCACTCTCATCATCTCCACTATTAGAAGACTCTGAAGAAGGATCAAGTGAGGGAGAAGGAGCAAAGCCACCAAAACGGGACTATTGACGAACGATACGACCAATCCTGGTGTTCATCTGACACATCTCATCAGTATGATGGTCAAGATGACTACCAAAATCAACACACATGAACTGGAGCTGATCCATGATGGCAACAAGAGATGCCTCTGCTCTAGAAGAAAAAGATGCAGTAAACGAAGAAAAGGGTCAAGAGGCATAGGCAGCATCCTCAACAGCTCGAATGTCAGCCTCCTCCTATTGGGCTGGAGTAAACTCCTTATGAGATTGCTTGGCCTTAGAGGCCAGCTGAGTAGCACTCCTCCACATAGAGAAGAGAGGGGCAAAAGGAATAGGAACGTGCATGTGTGTGAGAATGCATGTGATAGCTAAGAGAAAGATTAGCTTATCACGTGTAGCAGTGTCTTGACAGATATCTATCATAGATACTATCATGTGTAAAGGAAAGTCTATAGAGAGACCTTCTAAGAGAGAGAAAAGAAAATGAGCACAAGGCTTAGTGATAGTGTTATAGTAAGATCGTGGAGTGAGAACAAAGGTCATCACCATGGCAAGGATCCTTGGACCCTTAGCAAAGTCGTCTATGATGAAGTTAAGAAGATCACCTCACACCATGGCTTTCTTATAGAATCGTTGGGCCAACTCGTCTCAAGAGATGGAACGGATACAAGGATGACTAGGATAGTCCAGATGAGCTACCCCAAGAACTTGTAATACCTCAAAAATGAGCTTCGAAGTAATTACGATATGTGTTCCTCAAAATACCATAGTAAACTAAGGAATAGAGGTATCAATAGCGTATATTTTGGAGTAGAATTCCTATATAAACACGCTGGGACACCTCGAGGGTTTCTCGCAAAGAGATACCTAACCCCGAGAGCTAAACGCAATGTGTATAGGAGCGTCTAGAAAGTCAGACAGAATGACTTGGCATTCCAAATGAATCGCCTGGTCACAAAAGTTCTCATCAAAATTCTTTTGGGATTTTAAATCATGGAACCTATCTCTAGAAGAAAGAAAAGAAGAAGATGAAGAACCATGACAAGATATTGGGTTCTTCAAGGGAGCGGATTTCTTGGGTGCCTTGGCCAGAAACTAAGGAAAGAGCAAAAGAAAAACACAATAGAAACGATGCTTAGGAAAGATAAAGAAGAAAAGAACAATGCATGGGAATGCATGAGCATGTAACATGCTAAATAAAATTGCATCATGGGAAAAAACCCAACCCAAACTACAACACTCACAATATATAATCAGTCATGCAATGCTAGAATGCATGAACATGTGAATAACATGCTAGAGAATGCAATGCATGATCATATGATTACATAACACCAAAGCCTAACACAAAAAAATTTCACTAAAACACAAAAAACCCCAAAATTTTTCAAGAAATTGAAAACCTAGGTCTAAATGCATGAAAGATGAGGAAAAGAAGAGATTAAGACCACTTACCGAAGGATTTAAGCTTGGAAGAGGCTGAAATCTTGAAGTGAAGAACAAGGGTTTGAATCGAGAGAGAAGAGAGAGAGAGAGATTGAAATGTTTGAGTGAGAGATGAACCAAGTTGAACCTGAAGAATGTATAGATCCAAGCATCTTGATAGATTGAGGAGGTATCGAAAGTTGTCAAGAACAAAATCTCGATAGATCAAGATATATCGAGGAGGTATCAACGGCTAAAGATTTCGATGTATCAAAGTGGGTGTCGAGCTTCTATCAAGCAAGCAGAGAGTTTAGGTAAGAAAAAAAAAGGCTCAACAAATTAGGCTATGTATTGAGAGGTTTCAAGAAAAACCTAGAAATCTTCAATAAAAAGAGCTTGTATCAAGAGGTATCGAGCAGCTATCGAGACTGCTATCAAGATAGTATCAAGCAACACAGAAACATGAAATTTCTGGAAAAAAAAAAAAGAAAAAGAAAAAGGAGAGAGACAGGATATGAATGCAAGCGAGATGAGTACCATACCAAACATCAAAGCAACATGTTAAGCACTCAAACACATCAAAAACTCTAGATGCAAAGCAATCCTAGATCCAAAAACACACTAAACAAGTCTAACTAATTTTATTTTCAAAAAATAAGGTAACAAAGTTTAGTAAGCTTATACTACCACATGTATTCCTTGTGATGGCCAAATCACATTGTACCTGTACAATAGTATCGAGAGCAGCAAAGAGTTTATGTGTTGTGTATGAAACTTTTGCAAGAAAGCATAAGTGTATCATCATATGAAAATAGTGATATAAGAGAATCAAGAACATTCACACACAATCATAACAATTTGATAGGGACTATCACCTTTGAGGTATATCATATAATCCCCACATCTCCTAGAAACATGCTTGCAATCATATTTAAAAGTATTTTGATTTTTTTTTTCATTCATTGCATATTTTTCTTTTAGATATAAAATTGCATATCATGCTTAGGCATATAGGAGAGAGAAAAGAAATACAATTTATGTTAGTCAAAATATCTTATTCTTGATATGCAAATGCTACACCTTACCAAGCACGACTTTTATGAATTGCACACAGTTGTTATGTGATTGACTAGTTTTAGTGGTGAGATAGTCATTTACGCATTTCTTTTAGAATTTATTTTTTAGTCATTCCTATCAAAAAGAGTGATAAAAATATGAATCATAAAATATTAACCAAATCATACAAATCACATAATGAGCCACAAAGCTCACATTGCTTAGTTGTGCATGAAAATGCTCATCTAAGATACAAAAGATACAAAGTTTAAGAAATCTTGTATCAATGGCCATCCAAAGGTACACACGTACTAGTATACACAAACACAAACTGTTTTTGTATTTTTCAAAAATCTCCTATTTAAAATCTTTTATCATAAAAGCAATAAACAAAACAAACAAACAAGCATATCTAAATGCTAGATATAATGATGCAAATGTATAAGGGAAGGAGAGGATAATTATGTCAAAGAGATTACACCAATGTTTTGTTGTACGAATTCAAACCAACGACCGTCCAACAGTTTTATGAAAAGATCAGCTTTTTGATCATCAGTGTTAATGAACTCAAGAGTGAGAATGTCATCTTCAACCAACTCATAAATGAAATGATGTCAGATCTCAATATGTTTAGTTTAAGAGTGTTGAACAAGATTTTTAGAGATATTAATGGCACTGGTATTATCACAATATATGATGTGATTTTTTTGACAAATACCATAATTAAGAAAAAGTTTCTGCATCCAAAGGAGTTGAGTATAAAAACTACCAACAGTAATGTATTCTACCTCAGCAGTTGAGAGATATATGGAATTTTGCTTCTTACTCATCCATGAAACAAGATTATTTCACAAATAGAAACACTCACCAAAAGTACTCCTATGATCATCGGCATTACCAAACACCAAAGTTACTAGTTGATTTAATGTATTTGATGATATGCTTGACAGCAGTAACATGAGACTCTTTAGGGTTGGCTTGATATCGAGAATGTACTCCAAAACTGTAGCTAACATCAGGTCTACTAGCAATAAGGTAAAGAAGACTACTTAACATGCTTCTATAATGAGTAGGATCAACACTTTTCTCTAACAAGTCAATACTGAGTTTAACATTTGGGCTCATAGGAGTTCTAACTAAGCTAGCAAACTCTAAACCAACTTTCTTTACAAGATTATTCACATATTTAGATTGAGAGATAAAGATACTTGAGTCATTTTGCCAAATTTGAAGTCCAACGAAGTAAATCAACTCTCTAATCATGATTATTTCGAATGACATTTCCTTCCTCATCAGTCTTGTTACAAAAGATCCATTTTATGCCGATGATGTTCACACCTTCTGGTCTTGGAACAAGAGTGAAGACATCATTTTTTTTGAAACTGATGAAGCTCATCATGCATAGCTTCCACCTAGTTTTCATCTTGAAGTGCTTCCTCTACTTTTGTAAGTTCAACCTGAGACAAATAGCAAAAGTAAAACACAAAATTAGCCACATACTTATCAACTGTTCGCTTCCTCAAGTTTAATTCATTTATATTTCCAACAATTGCTTCTAGAGGATGATTCAATCTAATTCTAAATGAAGGTTCCCTTTCCATATGACCAATAGGTGAAGGAGGAGTGGTTGGTTCTAGAGTATCCTTAACAGGGTGGCTATCAGATGATTGAGCAAAATTTGGTGTAAAGGGAAGAGAAGGATCTTCTTCAACTTTGTCTCTTTCAGGAGCTAATAGGAGAGCAAACTTTGGTAGTTGATCGACCTCCTTTTGTGTGGTAAAAGTTGAGGTTTCATCTATTACAACATTCACAGTCTCCATGATTTTACTTGTCTTCTTGTTGAAAACTCTGTAAGCCTTGCTGGAGGATGAGTAACTAAGAAAAATCCCTTCATTACTTCGAGTGTCAAACTTTTCCACATTTTCTCTATCTTTCAAGATAAAGCAAGTGTTACCAAATATTTTGAAATACTTTACATTTGGCTTTCTCCCTTTCCATAGATTATATGGAGTTTTCTTTATTCTTGGTCTGAAGTACACTCTGTTTATAATGTGGCATGCAATGTTCACAGCTTCACCCCACAAATTTTTAACAACATCTTTGTTATGCATCATAGCTCTAGCTATCTCCTGAATAACTCGATTTTTCCTCTTAACTACATTTTGTTGAGGAGTAATTGGAGCAAAGAATTCTTGAGCTATGCCAACTTCAGTGCAGAATTGCTCCAGTTGAGAGTTCTCAAACTTTCTTCCATAATCACTCCGAAGGCGATTTATACTTACTCCTTTCTCATTCTGCAATCTTTTACACAAAATTTCTGTTTGTTGAGGTGCTTTAGAATTGGACCTTAACAGAATTGCCCATGTAAATCTCGTTAAGTCATCTACCACAACCATGATGTATCTCTTGCCTCCCAAAGATTATGTTCTAGTTGAACCCATGAGATCAATATGGAGTAGTTGTGGCTTAAGCTTACCTAATGATGAGCTCTCGTATGTTTTCCAAGTTGACATAGTTCACATACACCATTGACAACTTTAACTAGTTTGGGAATGCCTAACACTGCTTCCTTCTCAGATACAATAAATAGTTGCTTGTAGTTTGCATGTCCCATCTTTTGATACCGTAAATCTTCATTAGGTATCTGAATGCTATTATAGACTATTTCAGCATCTGGAACCAAACCATAGCAATTATCCAAAGTGTGGATCCCACCAATAAGTTGTTCACCTAGTTCATTAATTACTAGACATTTCCATTGGAAAACAACACTATAAAGTCTTGATCACAAATTTGACATATGCTCAGTAGATTTACCCTCAGCCCTTCTACATATAAAACATTAGTAATGTTAAGTAATCCTGGTAAGGAAATAATTCCTTTTCCTTTTATTTGGGATTTGCTTCCATCCCTAAATGTAACATTACCACCCTTTTTTTGTTCAAATGTTTTAAAGAGAGAACGGTCTCTAGTTATATGTCTTGAACATCCACTATCAATATAAATAAACACGTATCCATTACTTTAAGAGCAATATGCATCATGAAACACACCTCATGCTTATTAGTCAAGTCATATGGCAAGATTCTTTCTTTGTAATCTTTGCTGGATAACTTTAACCAAGCCTTTGTCTTTCTTTTACCAATAGCCCGGTGTGTGCATCTTTTAAGACAGTCTAGTCTTCTTTTGCATTTTTCGAGAATCAACTATTCTTTCACCTGAGCTAATTCTATCAAATCATCCATATACAAATCAATTTCAACCAACACAGACATTAATTTCAAATAAATATCAGACTTACATGTCTTGAGAAACTGAAGAACATCAATGTTAGAATCACAAGAGATATTTATTTGAAAAAGATTTGTTCATGTAATTTGTATCCATGACAACAAGGGTCAATGGATCACACAGCATAAATTAAAACCTAATTAAAGTGTGCCTGCTCTAATACCACTTGTTGGGTTTTGATAGATTGACCTTAGTTAATTAATTCAATTATACAAGTTGATTAATTAAGTCAAATTAAATACAAATTGTGGAGGCACCAACAAATCACCAAATAAAATAAGTGTAGCGGAAATTAAATTAACATAGTGATTTGTTGACGAATGGGGAAAACCTCTCACAAGGAAAAAATCTCGCTAGGTGAATTTAAGGTACCACTCTGAGGAATCCACTAATCAATAATCAAGCAATTACAAGTATGAGAAATCTTACCACCACCCTGGCCGATGCCAAAATACCAACCTACAGTTAAACTTTCGCTTCAATACCCAATTGAATATGATATTGTAGTAGCCTTTTTTCCCTTGTTGCACAAATCTCCAATCTATGACTAACTCTTTTGCATGGATCCTACTACATGACTAACTCTAGCAACTTGATTGATTGTCGTTGACTGCAAAGTTCTTTACTTCATAAACGATGAAGATTAGAAAGCACTTGGTTACAAAACCTTAAGGTGCACAAACACAATAGCTTCTCACAAAGTATATGAGTTCTAAGTCTCTGTTTCAGTGTTTAATGACTTTTTTGAAATAAGTCTTATATATGACTAGGGTTGTAAGAAGAGAAATCCTAATCAATAGACCTAGCTTGTGTTAAGCTTGTGTCGAGCTTCTCCACTAATCTTCAATAGCAGCATCTGTTGAGCTTGTGTCGAGACTTAATAAAACAGCTTTTCTTCACTTGTTTCTTGGATCATCCTGCATGTCTTTAATTATACTACTTGATATGTTTGAACAATAAACTTCTTGATACATTAAACCAAATTGAAATTTACCCAATTACAAGTAAAGTGCATTTTGTTAAAGGGTTAGCCTATTGCATAAAAAATATGACCCTACCAATTGATATTAGGGCAAATTACAACTTACTAACCTATAGTTTAGCTGAAATTTAAGTTGCCTACTTGTGATTTGATATTTGACATTTTACCTACCTGAGATTAACTCAATTAGAGTTCTGTAATCCACTTTTGTTAAAAACATGGTTAAATATGTAATTTTGGTCCAATTTTATGTCTCTCTCCTCCTTAAAACATAAAAAAATATATAAATGCAAGATCAAATAAGATCAAAAATAATCCAATGAAACACTTGCATAATGGGATTTCAAACCACAGGTAAACAACTTAAATTTTGGTCAAACCTTAAGTGAATGAAGTGTCAAATTTCAAACCACAAGTAGGCAACTTAAATTTTGGTCAAACCTCACGTAGATAAATTGTAATTTGCCCTTGATATTATCTTTTAGTTTTATTGATGCTAACTCCAACCAATGATGGTGCTGACTCCATTGTTTATTTTCCCATTACATTGTGATTTCTCCTACCTCACACTCTTTTCTAGGGGAAATTATTACATAATCTTGGAGTATAAGGTTAACGTACTGATCTTATACTCCGAACCAATAGAAATAAAGCATGTCATAAAAAATGGATGACAAAAGCATACTGGCCACATCATTCCAAAACCTTGGCATCTTAACTAGAATTGTCTATGGGTCGGTTTTGGACTAAACTTGGAATCGACCCTCTTAGGTTAGGTGAAAGATATCAAGACTCACAACCGACCGCCAATCACAGCAAGTATTTGGCTTGGGCGGACAATCAGTTTGTTCGGGTGAAACTGATTAAGCAGTGGCGGTGGCAGCGATCTTTAGATCTTTGCCAGATCTAAGAAAAGGAGAGCAAGACGTGGTCGGAACAGAATGGATAAGAGCATGACATCGCTAGATTTGAGCTGAGGAGAGCACTACATGGCCAGAGTTGAGCAAATCTATCCAAACATGGCCAAATCTAAGCTGATTTGAGCCAAATTTGGCTGATTCTAAGCAGAGGAGGCCTCATCGTACGGATTTGGGTAGATTTAGCCTTAATTTGAAGGGTTTCTTGGTCGGGTCGATTGGCTCAAAGTTTTAGAAGAGGAAACTCCACTCAACCCGCCGAAGTCAATTTTGGAGGGCTAAGACCCAAAGCTAACTGCCAGAGGAGTCGGATTAGGCTGCGATGGGTCGGTTTTCAAGGTTGCTTAAACAACCCTAATCTTAACCCCTACTTGGAAAATTCAAATATTCATATAGGATTTTTGGTGGTTCAATGAAATTTTCATTTTTCAATAAGCTCAATACCTTGCCGTTCTTAAAGATTATAGCATCTTAAATATGATAGGCGATAAGATTCACCGTGTTCAAAGGAGGAGATTCAAAAAGAACAAAATCCAAAGCTTGATCAGAGAAGATCCTTGTCAAGGCGATCGTTTGTTGGCTCCCCGCTGAAGCATACAATAGATAAGAAACATGCAGCCGCAAATTAAAGATTTAGCCCAGGTTTTCCATAAAGATAAGGGAATTGACTAGATTAAACACAACTTTGGTCTTGGATTCTCATGTTCACAGTGAGTTGCAAACCGTCTCTAGAGCCCACTGTTGGTCATGATGCTTAAGATCCCAACAAACTAGTGAAGCCAGAGTGATCTCTGACGTCCAAGGTATATCAAACTGAATTCTTCAGCCCCGGTCACATATATGTGTGAACCATATCTTTATTTACGTGCTAGCCTTGGATTCGATTGCAACATAACCACAGCGACCAGATTATTTTTTAAATCTTACTTTGCATCTGTAATTTTACTACGAGATGGTGCAACATATTATGTTTGCAGCGAATCAGTTGTACCTAATCCATGCCAACTCTTTTGCTTCAATTTCCAAGGTTTCACATGTGAGTATGCTTCACATACTTCAAATGCTCTGAAAGCTTTGACTCCGACAAAAATAGAACTAGCAAGGCTAAACCACGCACCATTGCAAAGTAAAGAACGCAATTTAAGGACTGAATCCAAAAGCATACATGACTGATCAATAGAGAATACACATGCACAACTTACTATCAAATATAGGAACAAACCAAGAGACTTCAGTTCAATACACATCGTCTCCCATAATGCAAAGACATTAAATATTTTGTAGACCTGTCATTGGAGTCTTCAAAGGATAAAGTTGAATTTACAGATTCTAACAGTCTAGGCAGCCAAACTGCATCCCTTACTTGCTTCAAGGTTTGTGCATGCAACAAGTTCTGCCCCAAGCATGATATGTCAATCTGTATTGAATAAGGAATAAGGGGAAAAACATACAAATAAACTTAAAATATATATCTTAACAAGATACCATGTTGTTGATCTAAACACTTTTTTTGCTGAATTGATCTAAACACTTGAACACTTTCGGTTCAGTTGTGGACTGAGAGAAAAAATAAAATAAAAATAATGTAATCTTAAAGCAATTAATAATTAAACTAATCTTAAAAACTGCTAGACCAGGATAAACAAGAACTATGAATAAGGCTGCTAATAAAAATTTTAGCTACTATATAATATATATGACGTCATAGAAATAGAAAGGAATCAGTCATCAGTTAAAAAGTTGAATGTGTAAAAGAGTATGAAGCATAAAGGAACTCGAAGATTGCTTTAGCCAAGGAAAAGAGAAACTTAAAAGCTGACTGATGCATGATACTGCGCACAGCTTGCTATGAGATTGAGAGACCAATAGCGGCCCAGTGCAATTCCTAATGTTGTGAACTTAACAGAAGCTTATAACCCTGAAAACTGAACTGCTGTAGTTGTACCTTTAAAGTCCACTTGTAATTAAAGAATCAACCTTCAATTTATAGTTTTCCTTATTGAAGATCTCAACATGCATGGTCATCCTTTGATGTTCACTAAAAGTCTAAATAAAGGAAAATAGCCAAGAGTGCTAAACCATCTCAAACATATGGATAGTGTATACAATAATTTCACAGCTAAACTGAATCAGCTCTAAATCAAGAGTCATTACTACATGATTCTGCTATCAAACTCCAAATTAGGCTGGATAATTGAAAACTGATAATTACAAGTTTTTCATATAGTCTATTCTTTACCATGTGGCCTTTTATATATATATATATATATATGTGTATAATCAAGTGGGGCACCTGAAGAAGAAAGAAGCATAAGTAGAACAATATGGATTAAAAGTCTCTACAATAGACCAAGCCAAAATCTTACAAAAGTTAGTATACAAAGAGAGAACCTGCGTATTTAAGTAAGGAATGTCCAGTGTTGAACTGAACCATTGAACACCAATCCAAAATAACATACGTGTAGGCCAAACATTTCGGGTGTCATAATTCATCTTAACTAGATAGACATCTAATTATTTGGCTGTGGCCTCCTGTCAACCATGAAAGAGAAGGGAAGGGCAAAAAGAAAATAATTGGCAGGAGGGGAGGAAGGTTAAAGATTGGACTGATTTTATTTATGCTAAGAAATTGAGATACCTAGTGTATAAATCACTTTATTTCAAGAAACAAGTGTTTACCATGTTAACAATATCTGCTCAACTTAGTCGTTTAAAAAGGTGTGGAAACTTTTATGGGAAAATTCAGGAGTCATATAATGCTTTTACGTAATATGACATTGTGGATACCTGGATGGTGCCATTACTTTAAACCACATATAATTTATTATGCAGTCTTGTGACGTATCAAATTGATGTGCATAATATGGTTTTAGGTCTTTCAATGCACATCTAATATGTGCATTTCATATAAAATTTGTCTTCCTACTCTGAAGGTACATGGTCCTTACATCAAAGAACCTCGATCACACTTATATAACGCCCAATTATCAAATTACCTGGTACACAAAAATCTTCCTAGTTTTCCCTTCAATTAGCCAATGAACTTCATCTGCATTTTACACTAGTACTCAAGTCAATACAATTGAACTTTCTCAATCATCCTTAATATTCTGGCAATGGATATTTGATATGCATTAACATTGCCAATGTACATACCACATTTATCTCCCTAAACCCTTTGCACATCCTCCAGCTCTTCCTTCTACATCCTTCTAATAATTACCATTTTATGATTAATGATGCAAGATTACTCAACAAATTTAATGCATTATACTTTGTTACGGGTATTGCTTACATGTTTAATCAAGTATACAAAGTGGTGCCCCTGATCGTCATGTAGAGTGTTTTAACGCTCATTTTATTGAAAATTTCAAGGCTAACAAAAAAGACTTAGTTTTGGGTTATTCTCAGTAGCCTTGTGGTGGTCACTGGGTTTCAAACAACCAGATATCAAGGGTGGCTTTTAGGTTCCATTACTAATCTCTTAATCTTATGAAATCCTTCGGTCAAACTTGTCCTCGCAGTCTCAATGTGCTGATAACGGTATACTACAATCTCTCTTCAAGCCAAATTTCACGTCTTAAAGCTCCTTTTACCCTACATTCCTGCCGTAATCAACCGTGACTTCCTTTTTCATAGAGATGATGTCATTCTTATTGCTGGATTACCTCTCTAGCTTTCTAGTGGACCTTAGTTTTGCCTATTATTTCTTATTGGTAATTGAAAAGAAAGAGCAAACTGAACTGATATCAACACTAGGTTATAGGCTTATACAAAAAAAGTATTGGGCTTTACAATAAGCTTGGATCCTAGGAGCACCCATAATAGAAAAAAGAGCCACATTTTAGCCAACTAAGCTCAAAATTTACCCACATCAAACCAGACAAAGTTGTGTAAAATACATTATTACTACAATAACCGTGTAAATTTACACTGACACCATTCATTTTGTATATATGTGATATAAATATAGAGCCTAAATAGATCTAACATTATTGAGGGTTCATAGACTTCCTCTACTCTTCACAATACAAAAAACACATTTTATTGTCTTGTGTAATCTTGATAGTTAACCTTTCATCTATATATTGATCCAATCTAACATTATTGAGGGTTCATAGACTTCCTCTACTCTTCACAATACAAAAAACACATTTTATTGTCTTGTGTAAACTTGATAGTTAACCTTTCATCTATATATTGATCCAACTGTTCTCTCTCTCTCTCTCTCTCATATCCAAATTACTCAACAATCCAATTGTACATAGATTTAAAATAAAAGATTGTTTCATTTATCCATGCTATTAGCATGGACCCTTTATCCCTGTAATGAGGTTGCATACATTTATACTCCGGTTAGAACAAACATTTTACATGCTCATAATATATGTCATAATATTACATAAACTCTGAATTAGTCCTTTGATACCTCACCGAATATCTAGGTTCAGATTCTTCTCCAAAAAAAAAAAAGTCTTAGGTTCAGATCTACCAAATAGTCACCAAAAAAAAAAAGGTACCTACAACAGCTTTGACACTATCATATAATAAGACTTTTATTTTTGGCTGACTAATATTTGAAGAAACGGTGCAAAAGACTCCTAACACCTAACATCACTTTTTTTTTTTTAAGAAGAGCCTTACTTCACATCTAGCATCAAAAGTTAAATTTATATAATGTTTTAAAGTTTTGGTTGGAATTAATATATTCATTCAGAATGCCAGTTATTTAATGATCTCCGCATTGGACTATGCTCGTAGAATAAGATAGCCAGTAGCTTATACATAAATTCTTTTTCCATTGATGCCGTTTCACTGAAAACATAAAAGTCCCAAAAACAGTTTGTCCTTTGTTGGGTCCACTGGGTCTCCTTTGAGTTCATTATTTTGAACCAACTGACATCTTTATTAAAGGCTTGCTCATTGCTCAGTATCCCAATTAATGGTGAGAATTATAGCAATATTTTATATGATAAAAGAGACAGAAGTCAGATATATCCGATAACCTTATTACTGATATGTAAATGAAACAAAAACATGGGAAAAAAAGGAGATCTAATTCCGTTATTTAACAATAGTTATGGCTGGGTGCAAAAAGAATCAGTTTTTTTGAGTTTGAGTCTATTTTGGGAGGCCCCATACCAAAAAAAAAAAAAAAAAAAAAAAAAACTTCTCCCCTCATCTATATTCTATAGAACTTTTAACAAATAATAAAAGCGTATCCAAGAACACTCGTACTATCCTAGGTCCACCACTTCTAAGTACCTCATTTGACCAACTTAGATTTTGATATACTTTCAAGCGATTCAGGTTGAGTTTAAATAACTTATTTTTTGCCAACTTATTTTACCATTTAGTTTATTTTTCTCTTATTCATGGGCCTCACTGTATTTTTTGGTACTATTTATGAGTTTCACTGTATTATTTCAACTAACTTTTACCTTTATTTACATTACTTTTAGTAAAAAATTCATAGTTTCAGTAAAATAAGTGAATCCTTAACAGACCTCATATTAACATAAATGATAAATCCCACTACTATTAATATCATTTGGAAATGCTATTGCGCTTGTTTAAGGAAGAATGAATAACCCAAACTTTCTTTGAGCAAAGGGATCCTTAAAGCATTTACATTGTGAATGTCATATGTCATATGTAGGGAAAATTTAGCATAAAAACCTAAAACCCCTTACACATCCAGACTTGTAAAAACCAACTATTGCAAAAAAATTTGCTATTATACTACAATGCAATTCTAAAGGTAGAATTGCACTGTAGCTCAATTGTAATAATAATTTTTAAAAAAAAAAAACTAATATTTTATTCACTTCACTGTTTACTTTATCAATTCCCCTCTCTCTCTCACTGGTCACACTTTCATCTCCTCCTTTTCTTTTTTTTTTTTTTTTTTTTTTTTTTTTTTTTTTTTTTTTTTTTTTTTCCAGTTCGCTCATTCAATCCCTCCCCCTCTCTCTTCCCTTTCATTTTTTTTCCTCTCTATTTTCCCTTGAATCAAGGGTTTGATGTGGGATTGATGTGGTGGAGCTCATGGATTTGATGTGGTGGAGCACATGGGTTTGATGTAGTGGAGGGTTTCAGCGGTGGTGGGGATGGGTGATTAAGGGTGATAGTGTGGGTCGTGGGCGTGGGTCAGGTGACAGTGTGGGTCGTGGGTTTGGTGGCGTGGAGGTGGGTTGTGGCAAGCTAGGTCGTGGCGAACTAGGTCACGAACTCACGGCGTGGATTCCAACAAGGTGGGTCATAGACTCACGACAGAGGTGAGTGGGTTTTGATTTTGGTGGTCGGCGTGGATGGTGCATGGTTGATGGGTCTCTCTCACGGTGGTTGATGGGTCAGCCTAAGTGGAGGTGTGTTGATGGGTTGTTCGTGGGTTTAGCTAGGTTTCGAGTTTGATGGGTCATGGGTTGTTCGTGGGTTTAGCTAGGTTTCGAGTTTGATGGGTCATGGGTTGTGCGTGGGTGTAGCAGTGGAGATTGGCGAGGTCGTGCGTGGTGGTTGGCGTGAATTGTGGCGAGATTGTGCATGGTGGTTCTGATGGGGTTCGTACAGCGGTAGAGATCCGTTGGTTGCTGTGAGTTGTGGTTGATCAGTGGGTTTGCTGAAGATCCGTGGGTTGTTATGAGTTGTGGTTATCAGTGGGTTTGCTTGTGGTTGAATGAGTGTGGTTTCTGTGAGAGAGAAGTGAGAATATTTTTATATTATATTTATTTTATTTTATATTATTTTAATGCGGAGTATGGTAAAATAAAAGTTGGGATGTTAAGTGTATTGAAAAATGGTATGGTATAAATAATAAAGTAGCTTTTGAAATGGTAAAATAGAATTTTTTGTAGATTCCGGATGTGAATGCTCTTATAATTTGTAACCCAAGAAGTATGCAAGAGGAAGTAAAAATGTTCAAAGCCAAAAGTAGATTCGCATGGAATTTGGTGACTCAAAGGGAATCAAAGTAGGAATCAAGTGGGTTCCAATTAGCTCAACTGGTAAAATTTCTGATAGTTAATAAAAGATTTGAGGTTTAATTCCCGCCTATACTAAAAACAGATTGGTGTTTTAGTCTGATGATAAAAAGATATCATTAGGGACAGTTGCCATAGGTTGAAAATCCAAAAAAAAAAAAAGTGGGAATTAAAAATCACCACCCCATAACCTTGATCTACCCCATGTTCCAGCCAAATTCTTTTGTTTAGACCTTTATTATATAACGAATTTGCTATTTATGGTCATTTTTCCTTTTTTTTTTCCAACTTTTGATTAAAGAGTCCCATTAAGATTTTTTGATAAGTTAAAAAGTCAAAATAAGATCAGATCACCATTTCCTTCCACAATATTCCTTTAAAAATACATATTTCTCAATTTAGCCTTTTTTGGATTTTTTTTTTCTATTTTTAACCTTATTTGGTGCCTAACACGAATTAGGATTTCTTTAAGGTCTCCTAGCCTCACTGAGGTTTCTTTAACGTTTTTCAATATAAATTAGTAGTTTAGCCCACTGTACATCTTTCTTTCTAACTAGAGGTAGATGTGTTTGTGTTTTACTTCTTGTGACTCTCTTGTTGCATCATTAATTGTCAAAGCTTGTATGTGTGTGTGCATGGGCGTGATGTGCTTGAACTAGTGTCAATTCTTGCATGCTTACCAATTATCTTTAATTGTATATTGTAAGAAGATTTTTCAATGTGATTAGCATGTTCCCATTTCAACTAATGCATTTTTCTTTCTTTTTTTCATTTTGCAATTAACATATTGCTATTCAACACGCTTCTAATGTTGATGGACTTAAAACAAGAAAGGCCAAATCATTAAAATATCTAGCAACGTAATTTGCCTGAAAACATCTAGCCAAGGGATGTAAAAGCACATGGAATGACGGTACAGCAGCAAGCATTGGATCTAGAAATTAAGTAACTACTAACAGTAAAGCTTTAGAAAGAATCAAGTCATGCATTTAATGGATCATTGTTAATCCAGTAAAGATGCTTTGGGTAAGCTTCAATAGGATACCTTAAAGTATCACCCAACCGACACACAAACAATATTGAAAGGCAACTTAAAATAAATGAACGATACCTTTATGCCCCCAGTTATTTTTTAAATCATCACAATGGACCTTTTTAAAAGTGCATGGCTAAAGTTGGAGAAAAAGGTACCTAGTAAAAAGGATCTTAGGCTTAGCTAAGGAATTACAGTTCATTGAAGAAATTAATACATGTGCTAATTTCAACTACTTCTACATACCAAAAAGTATGCTGCTGAATTAGATCTGGTATTTTTTTTTTATCCTTACATTCTCAGGAAACCAAGAACTTAAACAATGTTTGTGAGTGCATGGGTAAACACAGACATAAACAAGCACTAAGCCAAGAATTTGTTATAGGAGACTTTTTTTTTGGGGGGGGGGGAGAGAGAGAGATGTTATAGGAGACTTATTATGAAACTACAGTTCACTCTACATATATACCAAAGAAAACCGCTCAACTAACTGGTAGATTCCACTAATTCCTGATGCGTACCCCTAAATATATCTTTATGTATGAAGACAAACATTCAAGAGAAAACACAGAGAGAGTGAAATGAGTCAAATGACTGTCTAACCAAATTAATGGAACTATGAGAAGCCTTGTCAGAGCCCAGAGGCTACCATTGATAGATAGGACTGTCATCCATTTCTTCATCGATCAAAACCCTAAACCACTCTCCATCACCTGCCAGCCATATATGCATGGGGACTGCACATATTGTCTACAAATACGACTGAGATAGATAGGATTCACTCAACATGACCCACGTAATAATGATATAAAGCGCTTGTCATCTCACTAAGACAACAATCAACTTCATGCATGCTTTGCTTTAATTATATATCTCAGTACAAAATGGAAATAAATACAATTAGAGAGAGAGAGAAATTACCTCAGCCTCGTTGGAGAGACCAAGCTTTGTAACCAGGTACTTTTTAACCATGAAAACTGTCACGTTCTCGTCCCTTTATTTCAAACCAGGAAAAACAAAAAGAAGGAAGGAAACAAAACCCAAAAAAGAAAAGTAATGTCAGCTTTTCTTTTCCACTCATTTCACTGAACACCATCATTAGCTAAGTAGAAAAAATATATATATGTGACGCTGCTGATATGATATGATCATGTATGGATGCTAACGTGCACCACTTACTTCACTCTAATGTACGCCTTTGGTATTTGAGGCAACACTTCCCCATCCCTGCACACACACATAAAACACAACTCAATTATCAGAACAAATTCAAAGGACAGTGACAGAGATAGAGACAAAAATATGAGGGAAAAAAAAAAAAAAAAAAACAGAAGTAGAGTTAACTGTAACAGATGGAGATAATTAACTGATCAGCGTCTATTTTCGGTACAAGCACTTGAAACCACCCCAATATCAGCGTATATGAATCTATGCTTGCCAGAGAGTACGATTAAAACCAAGAAGAAAAAAAAAAGGACAAGAAGGGTTCCAATATATGATGGGTGACAGAAAAAACTAAGGCTGAGATGCGTTAATTTGTAAAAGCTAATCTAAACTCAACAAAACAAAGTTTGTATGAGAGTTAGAGAGACCCACCAGACAGAAGATAAGAAGAAAACAACAACAACAAAAAGGAAAGAAAAAAAAAAAAAGCTGCAATGATGGAAAAATGGAAAGAAATTAACATAAACTAAACACAACAAACGTGCGTGTGAGAGAGAGAGAGAGAGAGAGAAAGTGGTTCTAATGATGAATATAGATGACTACTCACCGGTTGGTTGAAGAGCGGAGGGTAAACCAAAAACCAGGATGGGGTCGTGTAGTTGAGGAGTCGTAATGATGAGAATCATTGGGAACCGGCACTTGGCAGTCATGAAGGCCAAGAAAAGCAGCACCTGAATCCATGTGCCATGGCCATGATGATGATGATTCAGGCAAACCATTATACACATCTATATCTACATCCTCATCATTATTATCATGGTAATGATGACAATTATCTGGCCACAACAACAAGTTGTGATAATTACTACTAGGCGGCGCCATGATATCCACATGCCTGACACCCTCATTATCAAACCTTAAACCTAAACCACTTGCCTTTAACTCTAACCCTAAACCTAGCTGGTTGGTTTGCAAGGGTAAAGAAGAAGAAGAAGAAGCAGCAGCAAAAGATGTTGCTATTGTTAGAGGTTTTGAAACTGGAGGGTGTGATCCATGATCTTCTTTTCTACAACCTCTTCTAAACCCTATACCTAACCCCAGCTCAAGCCAATCTCCTTCTTCATCTCCTTTAACCTTTAGTTTGTGAGATTTTTGAGAAGAAGAAGAGGCCATGAGTGCATATACCTAGCTACTTTATGGAGCGATCTGTTTGGTACAAAGATGAAAGGGAAAGGGTTTGGTTTGGCCCTTTATGGAAGGATACACCTTTTTTTTTACTGTTAATACCCAACCCAAAACCCCATACACACTCAAACCCATGTAGTGTTTAACAAACAAACCCTATTTTTAATTTTCATTTTTCTTTTTTCTCTCTTTTGTTAAGATAGAAGCAAACAAAATTCTTATGGTTTAACCTTATATTTTTTTCTTTTGCTACTTTTGGGTCTCGGGATTAAAAGCCCAAACACGGAATTATAGAGAGGAGGGGATAGAGCTGAGTGTCGCTCTTTTCCGAGGCACAAACATAATGCTCTGTTTCTATTCTGTTCTGTTCTTTCTTTCTTTCTTACTTTCTTTCTCATTGTCTTTGCATCTGAACAGTAGAAGAACTAGGATTATGTTGTTAGTTTCTACAGCTACACGCTACCCACAGAGCAAGAGACAGAGAGAGGGAGAGAGAGACTTTTAAAAAGAGAGAGATATGAAAAGAAGAGCAAATGATTTTGTTGTACCTGTGGAGTTTGTAAGCGTGTTGCTGCTTTTTTGTACGAATCAAGCTCTGCATCGATCTATTCAAACACTATTTAGTCTTTCTTTCGCTTTCCCTATTGTCCCTCTATACACTAGATAGAGAAAAGAGGAGTGTGAGGGAAACAGTGAATAAGCAATAAGGCAAATCAAAGTCCGGAACTTTAGCCAATGAAAGGAGAAAATAGGAAAGAAATGGGAAGAGAGAGAGTGCTATTATGTTTAGAGGGTAATAAAAGGTTTCAAGCATTACCCCTTATTTAGGAAAGACAAGCATTAGATTTTTTTTTTTTTTTTTTTTTTTGGATAACACACAAACATATAACAACACACCAACTTCAAAACTACTAGCGGTAGTTAGAGTTGCGGAAAAACAAGCATTAGATTTAGATAGAGTGGATTAAGACTCTTTTAAAGTTTTTATTACTTATTGTTGACGAATTTTATTTGTTACTTTTTTTTTTAAGGTGAAACCACTATTGGTTAGATTACCTATAAGTGCGATTGTTCCTTCAAGTTCCAAATAAGCTCTATTGATCTTTTAAATTTGAGAAAATTACACTTTACTACCTTAAACTACCTTAAACTATGCACTAAATTACACTTTACACCATAAACTATCCGATTGCACACTTTGCATTCTAAACTATCACACTTATCACACTTTACACTCCAGTGTCATTTTTGATGTTATAGTTAATAGAATCTTACTGCATATGACAAGCACATGCTTTTTGCCTAGGTGGAACAAAGTTAAAAGACTAAAACACCTTTCTTTAAATTAATAAAAACAAAACTCAAAAATTTCCACATCTCCCTCTGGCCCACGTGGTGCCATCCTCTTCCCCATCCACCTTCGCTAGTAAAAAGAAATGTCACCTCCCTAAAATCTTGAAAATCCATAGATGTAATTCTTTGGTTGCTTTTTTTTTTTTTTTTCTTTTTATCGTTCTCTCCTTTGAACGAATTCACAGACAAATGTAGACTTAAAATAAGACTGCACAACTATTAAAACCAAAAGTAACCAAACAAGCCCATTAATTTATATGATCCATAAAAAATAAAAATAAAAATAAATCAAAGAAAGAGGTAAGAAGTAACAAAAACACTTGAACCATTTAATTATGGATTTAACAAAGTAAGCATTTTTAAGCACAAAATTAATCAAAGTAAAATAGAAAAGATTAAAAAAACCATAAACACAAATCTCCTAGTGGAAAAATCACTTCCAACAAGAACAATAACAGCAACCTGAAAGCAAACCCAGATACCAAAAACATTAGTTAAACAAAGACCAAAATTGGAATTTAACCAAGATTTCCCAACTATCTAGTTAGTAGGCCACGTTTTCAAACTATATTTTTTACTAGCATCTCGAGTCTAAAAGACTTAGTTTAGGGCCTATAAATCGAGTCTTAAAGACTCGGTTTTCATGATCTGATCACATCTGATGTAGCATTTTTTTCACATGGTGCACACATGGAAATCGAGTCTCTAAGACTCGATTTATAAACACAAAGCAAATATAATGGCACACCCTTTACAGTTTACACCTTCTCATTAGAGGAAAAAAAAAAAAAAAACAAAACAAAACCCAAAAATAGATCGGAGTGGATGGCTTCAAATCGGCGTTGGAGCATGGGTGGGTGGCCTCAGCTCGGCGTGGGCCATGTGTGGTCATGGGGCGTGGGTGGCCGTCAGTGCTCATGGCTAGCCGTGGGTCAAGTCAAATCTTCGTGGGTCATGGGTCGTGCGTCAAATCGCCATGGGTCGCGGGTCGTGGGTCAAATTGGCCTCTCCTCCACCTTGCCGCCACCTCATCAAGCTATAGATTACACAAACGAAACCCAAAAATCACCGGTTTTATTTTTCTGGGTTTCATTTTTCTAGTTTTCTGGGTTTTATTTTGTAGGTTGATTGGGTGGGATTGAATGTGATGGTGGTTAGGTTCTGGTAGTCCGATGGTGGTTGGGTTGTGTTGTTTTAGTCTTGGATCTCTCTGGGATTTCTTAAATTTTTTTTTTCTGGCGAGGTGAGGTGAGCTCTCTGAGATTTCTTAAATTTTTTTTTTTTTGGGTATTTCTAGGAGGACTTAAGACTTGAGACTTATAATTTTTTTTGGTTTATAAATTGAGTCTTAAAAACTCGATTTCCATTTGTGCGCAACACGGAAAAAACGCCACATCAGACATGATCAGACCATGGAAACCGAGTCTATGAGACTTGATTTATAGGCCCTAAATTGAGTCTTTTAGACTCGAGATGCTAGTAAAAAAATAGAGTTTGAAAACAGTATCTACTAATTATAATGTTTGAAAATCAGGGTTAATTTCCCATTTTGGCCATAAAACAAAAGTCAAAAGTTTAAACCAAAAAGTACCCAAAAGACAAAGACCCATGTTTTTGTTTTGGGTAATGAAAAAAAGAGATAGATAGAATGAAAGAAATGGGTAGTGAACCTGAGTTTCGGCCAATTGAGCCATTGATGAGATCAATTAGAGAGGTTTGAGAGAAAGCTGAGAACACTTTGAGAAGAGAAGTGTTGTCAATAGTATTATAAGCTGACAACACTTTGAGGTGTGACTCTTTGAATGATCTTTTCAATAGTATTATGAATTATGCCATGGAATTAGAGAGGTAAATTTAAATAGTTTGAAATTGAATATGGGTAAGAGGATGACAACACGTGAGATAGAGGGAGATGTGGAAATTTTTGAGTTTTGTTTTAATTGATTTTGAAGAAGGGTGTTTTAGTCTTTTAACTTTGTTCCACCTAAGCAAGAAGCATGTGCTTGTCACATGCAGCAAGATTATGTTAAATACAATAGTAAAAATGACACCGAGGTGTAAAGTGTGATAAGTGTGATAGTTTAGGGTGCAAAGTGTGCAGTCAGATAGTTTAGAGTGCAAAGTGTAATCTAGTACATAGTTTAGGGTAGTAAAGTGTAATTTCCCCTTTAAATTTAAAAAAGTGAGTGATAGTGGTCTTTATGTTAACAATTGTGAGGATAGGAAGACCAAGTAAGTATATTAGGTTATGGGCAATGCCTAAGGACGAACAAAAGCTCAAGCATGGTCAAAGGGATTGTTAAGCCTAAGTCAATGGGCTGAGGATAGAGGAAGAAAATGACGGGTGAGCTATGGTTCCCAAGAAGCTGAGCCATATCGGGAGAGCTTTAGGTAGATAACCATTTTAGAAAGATAAGTTTTAGGGAAGGTAGCAGAGCTAGGTCAACAATAAAAGAAGAAATATTTGGGAAAAAGGCTATCACCACCACATTAAATGTACTGCACCAAATGAACTAGCTACATTTATGTAGAAATGACACCTAAACAATTCCATCTGAGCTAATAACTACTCACAAACCTTTTAGGAGGTCCTAATAGGACAAGCATTCAAGGGATTTTCTACGAAATCAACAGGTGGAAGGCTGGGATGGAGGGGTGAAGGACTATATAAGAAATTGGCCACTGTAAAAAAGTGGGGCATGTAATTTAAGAAGAGAGAAAAAAGAGAAGAACACATTGTATTCAGATAAGCTTGAGTTAATATAAGAACATCTCATTCTTGGACTTGATCGAGGAGCGTTATTTCTATCAATTTGTGTTTTCAGTCTTATTGGCATCAATCATATTAGCTATGGCCCATACTTGATATGCTAAGATGCTTTCTTATAAAACCCATTCTCTAACAAATATATTGTTTTGGGCTTGTTGGGCTATCATCCACTATTCTTGGTGGGCTGAGGTTCAAACACTAGTCCTTACAATTGGTGCTGTGGGGAACAGGGAAGCACTTGCAATTTTAACCAGCCATGGTAGGATTGGGACCAAATAGAGAAGAATCTATTAGGTCACAGCGAGAAGATCATTTCGTCAACCTTGAAAGGAGGAGAGACCATAAGGCTAACCGGACTCCTAGTGTACACACAAATCATACAAGTAGAAGTCATTCTAGGACAGGGAGCCACGTCTCATATGATGAGGAAACCAGGAATCTAAGGTTGGAAATTTATCATTTACGCAAGAAGTTACGTCATAAGCAACGAGAAGCATCCCCTTCTAGCTCAGAAACTGACTTAGATGAAGATGGTAACTATAGGCCAAGGTCCAAAACACCCCCTAACGAATCCCTTTCTTTATTTCCACATTTGGAAAGAGATGAGTGGTATCGTAGGAAGAAAGTTAAAAGTTCGATGCCCAAGAGCATGGGGAATGACGCGATGAGTAAGGTGTTGCGTCAAATTTCTAAATCATCGTTCGTACATAGAATTGATGGGGCTAAACTCCCTCGTTGATTTACACAACCAACCTTTACTATTTATGATGGAAGGACCAACCTTGTGGAGCATGTAAGTCAATTCAACCAGAGGATAGTTGTGCATTCCAGGAATGAAGCTCTGATGTGCAAGGTTTTTCCCTTTAGTTTGGGACCTGTTGCGATGAGGCGGTTTGACGGATTGGATGAGGGTTCAATTAGCTCTTTTGAAAAGCTAACTAGGGCTTTTGGGGCCTGTTTTGTTATATGCAGTAGGGTTCCTTGACCTTTGGATTCCTTGCTATCTATGGTAATGAGAGAAAGTGAGACCCTGAAAACTTATTCAGATAGGTACTGGGAAACGTTTAACGAGATAGACGAAGATTTTGAAGATGTGGTGATAAGGACATTTAAAGTTGGCCTCTCCACTGAGCACGATTTGAGAAAGTCTCTTACGATGAAGCTTGTGCGAAACATGCATCAGCTAATAGATCAAATTGATGAGCATAAACGAGTCAAGGAGGATCAACAGCAAGGGAAGGGGAAAGCAAAAATTGCTCCTAATCGAAGAGATTCTCAGCCAAGAGGTATAATCATAACCAACCCAGGAGAGATTTTGCTGGTCACACTGAGCACCCTAGTGCTTAGATGGTCAATTCAGTATTAAAGAAGCTAGTTCATCAGATCCTTGAAAAGATAAAGAATGAGCCTTACTTCAAGTGTAACTGAACAAAATGGAAGGTGATCCCACCAAGCGCAAACAAAGTCAATATTGTCAATATCACCAGGACAGTGCGCATACCACTGAAGATTGTAAAACTCTCCGTGATTACTTGGAACAACTAGTCAAAGCTGGGAAGCTGAGACAATTTGTGCATTAACCCCCCAAGCAAGGGAGTCAGACCAGGTCAGTGTATCAAAAGGAGTCTATATCGATGCCATCCTTGAGAACAATTAATTTTATTTTTGCAGCCTCAAATCGGATTGGGGGATACCCTTCCGGGGTTATGTCCATAGCAAGACTAAATACTAAGGACCAAGTCCTTGAGTCTAAGCGAGGAAGGTTGGAAATCCGACCAATCTTGGGTTTTTCTGATGAAGACAAGATTGGGACTTATTAACCACATGACGATGCCCTAATGGTAACCCTTCGTATTGGAGGGTACGATGTAAAGAGAGTCTTGGTAAACCAAGGAATCTGAGTTGAAATCATGTATCCCAACCTATACAACAGGCTTAATCTGAAACCTAAGGACTTAGTTAATTATGATTCCCCTTTAGTGGGATTTGATGGGAAGACATTTATACTAAAGGGCTTGATCAAGTTGTCTATTCAGACTAGATCCAAAGTGGTCAAAGTAACCTTTACACTGCTATCTTGGCAAAACCATGGCTTCATGCCATGGGAGCAATATCTTTGACTTTGCATATAAAGGTGAAGTACCCCTCGAGGTGACAGGTTGGGAATTGATAAGAAGTTAGGCTATGGCAAGACAGTGCCTAGTCACCGCTATTAGACATCAGTTAAAGGAGGCAGCCTTGGCTACCCAAAATAAAGTCTCATAGCAATTAGCAGAAGTAACTAAACCCCTAAATATTGGAGATAGAGGAGTGATGTGCAAAGAGCTCGAGAAGGTTATCATCAACACTGATGCGAAGAAGTATTTTCAAGTTGGAATTCAGTTGCCTCCCCAAGGAAGAGAGGAATTGTTGGCTTTCCTTAGGAAGAATGTTGATGTTTTTGCTTGGAGTATGTATGAAGCCCCAAGGGTGGACCCAGATTTTATTTGCCATCATTTGAATGTGAACCCAATGGTCTTCCCTAAGAAGCAGCCTCCTCGACACTTCTCAAAGAGCATGTCAAGGCTGTTAAGGAAGAAGTAAGTAAGCTTAAGTGTGCGGGAGCTATCAAGGAGGTGTTTTATCTAGAGTGATTGGCCAATACGATTATGGTGAAGAAGAAGTTAGGTAAATGGAAGGTGTGTGTGGATTTTATTGATTTGAACAAAGATTGCCCTAAGGATCCCTTTCCAATTCCTCGAATTGATTAGTTGGTTGATGCTATGGTTGGACATCCTCGGATGAGCTTTCTAGATGCCTTTCAAGGGTATCATCAAATATCATTAGCTTTGGCCGACCAGGAGAAGACTGCCTTCTTAACCCGTACAGGAAATTATCACTATCGAGTGATACCTTTTGGTTTAAAGAATGCTAGGTCTACCTATCAGAGGATGGTAACTAGAATGTTTGAGTCTCAACTTGAGAAGAATGTGGAAGTATATATTGATGACATGGTCATGAAGAGTAAATTAGTGACCGAGCATTTAAGCGATCTAGGAAATGTGTTTGAAGTACTAAGAAAACATAAACTCCGACTTAACACCTTGAAATCCTCTTTTGGTGTTAGTTCTATCAAGTTCTTAGGATATATGATTACACATCGAGGAATAGAGATTAACCATGATCAAATTAAGGCTATAAGTGATTGGAATGATTGTTGCCTTAAACAGGTTTATCTCCCAATTAGTAGACAAATGTAGACCATTTTTTCAACTCCTTCACAAGTGGAAAGGATTCGAGTGGACTGAAGAATGTAGCCTTGCCTTTGAAGAACTAAAGGAATACCTGTATCGTCCTCTTATTCTTTCTAAACCAGAAAATGAGGAAGTCCTTTTTGCTTACATCGTAGTTACATGTCATGTTGTTAGTCTAGTTTTGGTAAAAATGGAGGCTGAGGTGCAGAAACCGATCTATTATGTGAGTAAGTCTTTGCAAGCCTTTGCAAAAGGTAGAGGTCCATTACTTGCCGTTGGAGAAAGCCATTTTGACCATTGTGCATGCTCTGAGGAAGCTTCTTCACGACTTTTAGGTGCATGTGGTTATGGCCCTCACCCAACTCCCTTTGCAGTCATTACTTCAGAGGTTTGATTACACAGGGAGAATCACCAAATAGGGAACGATCTTAAGAGTGTTTGATATCAAGTATTTGCCCCGCATGACCATTAAAGGGAAAGTGCTAGCAGATTTAGTGGTAGAATTCATTGAGTATCCTAAAGGGCCATTACCGAGGAGGACGAATCAATGGGGGCATAAGTCACAGAAATTATTGTCCTTGGACTACCAATGTGGAAGCTCTATGTAGATGGGGCAGCCAACCAGAAAGGGTTTGGCATCAAGATAGTTTTGATATCCCCAGAGAGGATCACCATTGAGAAATATTTGAGGTTGGGTTTTTCAGCCATAAATAATGAGGCCGAGTATGAAGCTGAACGGTTTTAGACCCCTTAAAACATAACCAGATTGGTTAGCCTAGATTAATTAGCCCAGTTGTTACTTAGTCAAATTATGTAATTCTAGGTTAAAGCAATCAAATAATTATATCAAAATAATAAAGCAACGGAATAATAAAAGACACAATGATATGATCACCCAAGAAACCACACGGTAAAAACCTAGGGAGGATTTGACCTAGCTATCCTCAAGGTAAACCTGAATCCACTATGCGAAAGAATCGAAGTTCATACAGAAGGACTACAAGCTCCCCGCTTGACTTCCTAATGCTACCCACCAGTAGAACTTATTGACACGACCACGTGCAAGCTCCGAATCCACGGACTCCTTCTTTCTTGAATTCTTCAATCAGCTACAAGCACCCACGCTTGATATTCTTTAACCTTCAATGGTAGCAACCAAGTTGATCATCAAGATGTTGATACTATCTCTAACTTGAAAACCCTGAGCTTTGTGTAAAGGAAAGCTCCTCTAGATCTCACAAGAGATTTACACAAAACAGCAATGTATCAACAATAATACAACTGAAGCAACTCTAAAAACGTGGCTAGGGCTTTGCCTTATATACCTAGGGCAAAAACATAAAACCCTAAACGTTTAATGAGTTAGGGCTGAGTTGAAAATTCTGCAGAAAACGTAATATGGTCGACTTTCGATCGATCCAGTCTATTCTTTGATCGATCGAGCCAGACTGAAATGCCCTAATGCATCTACAGTCTCTCGATTCCAACTTTACAATAATTAAACAACTTTGAGCACACTATAATAAGACTAAATATATCGTTTTGATCATGGTTTTCCAATATTACAAATTAGAGTTCTAAATACATAAATTCCTAAACCTTTAGAACCTAATAAACTCCCCCTTTGGCAATCCGTGACAAAACCCTAATTAAAAGCTCAAAATTTTACAAATAAAAAGCCCTTTACAAAGATAATGCTCATAAACTCAAATTCAACCCTAACTACTATCCATCGGTTGCAAGTGTAGACAGCAGCTTAGTTGAATCAACCTTTATCTTCCTGAAATATTCAACAAACGCATAAACGCATGTGTGACAGAAAAGAGTAAAACAACAGGTATAACATTCTTGTAAGATTCACACAACACAAAATAAATACATATATGAATGAACAACTCATAAATATAAATCAATAAGCAGTGAATCACAAAGCAACAAGAATCAATGAATATAACATGAATATCAATCAATGTTACTCCCCCTAACATGAATATCCCCAAAAATGATATACAAAGTGAAGCACCTAGATACAATCTAAAAACTCCACAAGCTCCTTACTAACAAAAAGTAACAAAAAAAATCTCCCCTTAACTACAAAAACTCCTCTACAAGTCAAAACTCCACTCCCCCTTTTTGTGACGGAATGCCAAAGGGCAATCACAAGTCACCATCAAAAGGAGGTGGTGAGGGTGAATGAAGACGAGCAAAGTCGGCTCGGAGAGCACGAATCTCATCTAGTAAGTCCACCAAAATCTGACCATGAGCCGCCAGAACGGTCATGACAGTCTCCAGAGAACGACAAACATCAAAGTCGGCCGAAGGAGGTGGAGGAACATCAGCAGCAGCAGCATTATCACCAACTAGATCAGGAACATCCTCACCAGTAAGACCTGTAGAAGAAGAAGGAGGAGGTGCGCTACTAGATGGCTCAGACCTAAGATGTTTAGAACCAGCTCAAAGATAAGCGGCCCTCTGTCTAAGAAAAGACACACCTGTGGGAGCTATCACATGAACTGGCTCAGAGGAAGGGAAGCCACTAAGATCAAGATAAAGCAAAATCCTATGAATGAAAATAGGATGAATAAGAGCATGAGAAGTAGATGAACTCCTATAAACATCGTTCAAAGAATGAAGAAAGAGATGGGGAAAACTAATAGGAGCATCAGTAACTAGGGCATACAAAAACACACACCTCTCAAGAGGAATGGTGTGAACATGAAAAATGGGCTAGATAGAATGACAAGCTATCCTAAAGAACAGATAGTGCAACTCGGAGAGCTCAGCAGAAGTGATCCTAGGATCAGAACCCCACTGGAAAGTAGTCCCAGTGATGAAAGACAAAACGTCGCTCAACTCGGGAGACTTGTCATATGGATAGACTGGATTCCGAACCAAAGGTACCCCTAGAGCATCAGCCACTACCTGAGGAGTAATGGTGTACTCTACGCCTCGTGTCCAACTCTTTACTAAAGTGTTGGAATCATAGATGCGGATAGAGATGTTCAAAAAGAACTCTTTAATCAAGGCAGAAGGTGGAGGAGGATCAGAAACATCCAATAAGGGTAACCAACCCCGACGCTCAAAGTTTAACCTAATGGAGGATCAAGTTCATCTAACAGAATAGAACGCTCAGCCCAAATCTTTCTCCTAAGGTTTAGCTTCTCAAAAATCTCTTGGTTTTTCTCACTCGGAAACTTCTCACGGTCAAAGGAAGGAGGGGATGGAGAAGAGGAGGGAATAGTCCTATGGGCTCTAGTCTTCCTAGGCATAATGCTAAGGAAAGGACAGAGACACAAACAGAAAACCAAAAGAACACAAGAAAACAAAACCAAGGGCAGACTGCAAGTTAGCACAAAAAAAACAATAGAGTGAAAATCTATATGATGCATGAACAAATACAATGTCATGATGAATGTACAAATGCAGTAAGCAATTAAGTTCAATTGAGATGAAATTGACAAAATTGGCTTGAGCAGGGAATTTCTATCAAAAACCCCAAAAATTGAAAACCACTTGTTGAAATTTTTTAAACAAATTGATGAATTGAGCATTACAAAACACAGCACATAGATTATAATGCTTAATTACATCAACACAACAAGCCAATTTCATCAAATTCTACCCAATTTAACAAAAGCCCTAAATCGGACCAAGAACACACCTTAGATTTTTCAATTTTTCACCAAACTCAAAATTGATCAAATTAATAAGCAAGGTTCATGTTTATGATGTGTCCTCACAAAAACCCAATGATCAATTGCACAAAATAGGGCTTGAATCAACAGAAAATCCCAAAAATGCTAAGTCCAAAAATCTCCCTTAAATGCATGGATTTATGCATGAAATCATGAAAATAAATTCAAAAGGAAGGGTAAAAGAGTCTTACTGGCTTGAGGAAAGAGATTCTTTGCAAAAAATCCGAAGGAAAACGACAAAAATTGGAATAGTTGAGCTTGCCAAGTCGGAGAGAGAGAAAAGACTTTTGAAAAGTTTTGAAAAAGTATTTGAAAAAGTTAAGAACAGTGTTTTTAAAAACCTGATTCGCGACTTTCGATTGATCGAAAAACAAATTCGATCGATCGAATGAGACAGACATTTTTCAATAAAATAAAGCACTTTTTCAATTGATCGAAAATCAGACTGGATCAATCGAAATGGGCAGAGGCTCGCAAAATTTTTGAGAAAAATCATAGATTTGAAAAGCACAAACCATATTTTGAAAATAACTCCTCAAAGCATTAAATTACAGAAACAAAATGCATGAGTGTGAGATGAAATGCTTTTTCAAAAACTCAAATTTTAATCCCAGTTTCTTCAAAGATAATTTCAGCCATTCTTCCTTTCAAATTCTCAAGCAAAAATTTTTTTTTGCATAATTCTCAAAGTATCTTCAAACTTGGTTGGTCAGACCAAAAACACACACAATAACATGTACAAGGTTTAGCAAAGAGTAACTTGTGTAGTGTGTGCAACTAGCATAAACTTGAGATACATGTGAGGTAATATGTGAATAGCAATCAATCATAAAGTCTACAAAATCCATCACATAAAATTTAAAAGAGACTATCACCTAAAGAGTTACATCCTATAACTCCCACATCTCCTAGAACAAAAACTTGAAATCATGTAAATTTCTTGTATTTTTGTCTCATTTTTTTTTTTTTTTGGTGAGATGGCATCAAGCCTAATAGTACACATCAATTTTATTTATGTGAGATGACATCAAGCCTAATAGTACACACCAATTTTAAGCATTAAGTAATTAAAGAGGCTACACCTTATGTTCTTTTTGTGCATGTGCTACACTTTCTCGAGCACAGAATCTTATGATATGCACTAAGGTGTTCATGATTGGCTAGTGAACAGTGGGGAGATGGTTATTTATGCCTTTCTCAAAAGGATCAAGTCCGACAGTCAAATAACATGTGACTTCAAGATCAAGACAAACTGATTAAAAACCATACACATCTTTCCCACACAACATGCACTACAAAGCTTCAACTAGTCAAGTGCAATAAATAATCTCATCAAAGCTAAACAAGGTACATAGGACATAATATGTGTAAATAAAATGACCAACCTTATTTTCAAAAATTAAAAAAAACAATGTCAAACACATTTTTGCTTTCTCCTTTTCTCCTTTTTTTTTATTTTTTTTATTTTTTTTATTTAAGAGAAAACAAATAAATCCTAGAATGAAATGCATGAATGTAACGCAATGCAAATCCTAGAAACAAAACAAAAGAAACACAAAAACCAAGGAACAATGGTCACAGAGAAATAAGCAATGAAGCACAAAGACCAAGAAAGCCAAAAGAGACTAAGGACACCGAAGCACACCAATTACTTGACGAAGTGTCTCAAACTTACTTCTATCAAGCGGTTTGGTAAAGATGTCAGCATTTTGACGATTAGTAGGGATATACTCAAGAACAACAATTTTCTTTTCAACCAAATTCCTAATGAAGTGATATCTAAGTTCAATGTGTTTGGTCTTAGAATGCTGAACAGGATTCTTAGATATATCTATAACACTGGAATTATCACAATAGACAATCATGGTGTCTTGAGGAATCTCATAATCACTCAACAACTTTTTCATCCAAAGGAGCTGAGAACAACAACTCCCAGCAGCAATATATTCTGCCTCAGCAGTGGATAAAGAAACAGAATTTTGCTTCTTACTCATCCAAGCCACAAGATTGGCTCCTACATAAAAACACCCCCCAGTGGTGCTTTTTCTGTCATCAGCATTCCCAACCCAATCAGAATCAAAAAACCCAGCAAGAGACAAATTAGACTCCTTACTATAAAAAAGTCCATAATCACAGGTTCCACTTACATATTTTATAATTCTTTTAACAGCATTTAAATGAGAAACCTTAGGGTTGGACTGAAATCTAGAGCAAACACCAACACTAAAAGATATATCAGGCCTACTAGCAGTCAAATATAACAGACATCCAATCATGCTTCTATACAAAGTAATATCAACAGACTCACCTGATGGATCAATTGTTAATTTAGCATTAGCAGCCATTGGTGTTCTAGCATGAGCAGCCTTGTCCAAGCCAAATCTCTTGACTAAATTTCTTGCATATTTAGCTTGATTGATGTAGATTCCTGACTCTGTTTGCTTCACCTGCAATCCCAAAAAATAAGTCAATTCACCAACCATGCTCATTTCAAACATTGCCTTCATTTCATCTACAAAAGAATGAGCAAGAGAATCATTAGTAGCACCAAAAACAATGTCATCAATATAAATATGAACTACAACAAAACCAGTCTTATCCTTTCTTATGAAGAGAGTTGTATCTGCAAATCCCCTTTTGAATCCATGCTCAGTGAGATATGCAGTCAATCTGTCATACCAAGCCCTAGGAGCTTGCTTCAAACCATAGAAAGCTCTCTTCAATTTGTAGACATCATCAGTTCTGTGAGGATCAACAAAGCCTTTAGGTTGGTCAACATAGACTTCTTCTTGTAGCATTCCATTCAAGAAAGCATTCTTGACATCCATCTGATATAGCTTGAAGTTTAGATGACTTGTTATGGCTAACAATATCCGGATGGATTCTAACCTAGCCACTGGTGCAAAGGTTTCATCAAAATCAATTCCTTCCACTTGTGTGTACCCTTGTGCAACAAGTCTTGATTTATTTCTGATCACAGTGCCATGTTCATTTGACTTGTTCTTAAAGATCCATTTAGTTCCAATCACATTTACACTTTCCGGCCTAGGAACTAATTCCCACACATCATTCCGAACGAATTGATGAAGTTCTTCATGCATGGAATTTACCCAATCGGCATCTTAAAGTGCTTCATCTACCTTCTTCGGTTCAAATTGGGACAGATAACATGAGTGAGTGATCACATTCAAGGCTTTTGATCTCAATCTCATGTTATCATTCAGACTACCCAATATATTTGTGGAAGGATGATTCAATCTCACTCTAGAAGATGGACGTTTGACAAGAGATGTTGTGATCCCTTTCTGTTCAGATGGAGGACTGAGCTCACTTTGTATTTGTCGAGTGTCACGAACCGGAGTGGATGGTTCTGAATTTGATGGTACTGAGACTGTATCATTCAACACCAACAGTTCTTCCTCACTATGTTTCCCAACATACTCAGTAGGAAGAGAATCATTAACTTCTAGGGACTTATCTTGAGCAGGAACAGTGCTTTCTAAAGATACTTCTGAACACACTTCATCATTTATCACAACATTTGAAGATTCCATGACTGTTTTGGTTCTCAGATTGTACACTCTATAAGCTCTACTGGTGAAAAAGTATCCTAGAAAGTATCCTTTGTCACTCTTTGCATCAAATTTTTCTAGGTTCTCTCTATCACGCAGAATGTAGCAGTCATTGCCAAATATCCTGAAATATTTGACAACAGGTTTCTTCCCTCTCCAGAGTTCATAGGGAGTTTTCTTGGAGTCAGGTCTAAAATACACCCGGTTGAGTGTATGGCAAGCAGTGTTGACTGCTTCTCCCCAGAAGGATTTTGGCAAATTTTTGTTGTGTAGCATGACTCGTGCCATCTCCTGTACAACCCGGTTTTTTCTTTCCACAATTCCATTCTGTTGAGATGTCTTGGGTGATGAGAATTCTTGGCGAGTGCCTTGATCATTGCAGAAAGTAGCCAACTTGGAATTCTCAAATTCTCTTCCATAATCACTTCTGATTCTGGCTATCACAATATCTTTCTCAACCTACAATTTCTTGCATAGATGTATCATCTTCTCAAGATCCTCAGCTTTATCCTTCAAAAGCACAACCCAAGTATATCTAGTAAAGTCATCCACAACAACTAGAATATACTTCTTTCCACCCAAAATTTGAACTCTGGCAGGACCTATGAGATCAATGTGTAATAACTCTAAAGGTCTTGAAGTTTGAACACTAGTCACAGAGGGATGCTTGGATTTTACTTGTTTACCTATCTGACATGGTCCACAAATGCACTTATCAATCTTCTTAAATTTAGGTAAACCGATAATGCCTCACACTTGGAAATCTTCTCTAATTGCTTATGACTGGCATGCCCCAACCGTTGATGCCACAAATCAACTTGATCAATCTTTGCACTAAAGCACTTATTGTTTACACTTGGTGTTATGCCATAACAATTGTCAGCTGTCCTTACACCAACACACATACAGTCACCTCCTCCATCAAGTATCTCACATTCATACTTGGTGAAAAGAACATTCAGTCCATTGTCGCAAATCTGACTTATGCTGAGTAAATTGGCCTTCAATCCATCAACATACCAAACATCTTCAAACACTGGCAATCCTGGAATGTCCACTGTACCAATGCCTCTGATCACAGATTTACTTCCATCTCCAAAAGTGACTGTCCCAATCTTTCCTTCGAAGAGTGTTTTGAATAAACCTTTATTTCCTGTCATGTGGCTGGAACAACCACTATTCAAATACCAAAGACGAGAATCACGTGCCTTTAAGGCGGTTAAAGCAGTATAACATACATAATTCTTATCACATGTGATTATGCCAAGATACTTAAGGAAAGATTTAACAAAAACAACAAAAGGCAAAGACAACAAGTAGACAAGTTGACAATTAAGCACAAAGATTTTTCAAGAATCCATGACAACAGGGGTCAAGGATCAGCTCAGAGATCAAAAAAATCTCTAACAAAAGAGCAACCAGCTCTGATACCACTTGAACAATTTTAGACCTTTTAAAATACAACCAGATTGGTTAGCCTATATTAATTAGCCAAGTTGTTACTTAGTCAAATTATGTAACTCTAGGTTAAAGCAATCAAATAATCATATCAAAATAATAAAGCAACGGAATAATAAAAGACACAATGATATGATCACCCAAGAAACCACACGGTAAAAACCTGAGGAGGATTTAACCTAGCTATCCTCAAGGTAAACTTGAATCTACTATGCGAAAGAATCGAAGTTCATACAGAAGGACTACAAGCTCCTCGCTTGACTTCCTAATGCTACCCACCAGTAGAACTTATTGACACGACCACGTGCAAGCTCCGAATCCACGGACTCCTTCTTTCTTGAATTCTTCAATCAGCTACAAGCACCCACGCTTGATATTCTTTAACCTTCAATGGTAGCAACCAAGTTGATCATCAAGATGTTGATACTATCTCTAACTTGAAAACCCTGAGCTTTGTGTAAAGGAAAGCTCCTCTAGATCTCACAAGAGATTTACACAAAACAGCAATGTATCAGCAACAATACAACTGGAGCAACTCTAAAAACGTGGCTAGGGCTTTACCTTATATACGTAGGGCAAAAACATAAAACTCTAAATGTTTAATGAGTTAGGGCTGAGTTGGAAATTCTGCAGAAAACGCAATCTGGTCGGCTTTCGATCGATCGAGTCTATTCTTCAATCGATTGAGCCAGACCGAAATGCCCCAATGCATCTACAGTCTCTCGATTCCAACTTTACAATAATTAAACAACTTTGAGCACACTATAACAAGACTAAACATATCGTTTTGATCATGGTTTGCCAATATTACAAATTAGAGTTCTAAATACATAAATTCCTAAACCTTTAGAACCTAATAAACTCCCCCTTTGGTAATCCGTGACAAAACCCTAAGAGCTTATTTTTTAGAAGACTTGGATGAAAATGTTGTGCCACGTCCGATGTAAATAATCTTCGAATATATTACTATTAATGAAAGGCAGCGTTGCCATCTTGTTGTTTAATTACTGTTGTTAAAATTCTTTGTGATTTGATTAAGTGTTAAATAGAACCTCTGCCATGCCTAATTCCTCGGATCACATGCCTTGAGTAAATTAATAATTTTTATTTGGTTAAGTGTTAAACAGAATATTGGTCATGTCTAGTTCCTTATACCACATGCTTTGGGTAAATTAATACTTTTTATTTGGTAAGGTATTAAACAAAACATCGACCATGCCTGGTTCCTCGGACCACATGCCTTGTGTAAATTAATACTTTTTAGTTGGTTAAGTGTTAAACAGAACCTCAGTCATGTCTGGTTCCTTAGACCACATGCCTAGGGTAAATTAATACTCTTTATTCAATTTAATGTTGAACAAGACCTCAACTATGTTTGACTCCTCGGACCACATGCCTTGGATAAATTAGCATTCATAGTTTATTAATGGGTTAAGAAAAATCTGGTGAGGATGAAAAATGTGTTTAGGCAAGACCAAGTTCAGTCCTTTGGACTATATAAATATATTGAAAGAAGGCCGTGATTGGTTTTAGTCTTGTGGATCCTATATTTTTCCCTTTAGAATGGCTGGATGTAAGTTGAGTCAGACTTTGCTCAAATGAGTAAGGGTTTTTGCCTTAGTCAAAAAAAAAGAAAAAAAGGAAAAGAAAAAAAAAGAAAATGAGAGCGGCATGAGATAGCCATGCAAGATAAGAGATGGCCATGGACACAAGATCAACTTTTCATTAACAAGATAAATTATTCATTAATATATGGAAAGTACATCAGGATTTTTAAAACAAAAACAACAAAAAAGAGAAAATAGCAACAACTACCCAAAAGATAATAAGAGATGAAGGGGAATACAACGTCATCTAGGTGTTAGTTACTGAAGGAGGGTTGGAGCGCTCAACCTCTGCTTCTTTGGCAAGCTCTAAGGAAGCAGCAGTAGCATTAGCAAGTTGGGTGGTGGGAAGAGATATAGGAGTAGCAGCCTCCTCGGTGGATAGTTGGGCTGCTATCTACAGAGCTAGAGGATAGAAATATTTTCAGTCGTCCTTAGCTCCAAGGAAGCATCCACCTTGGCTAGATTTAATGCCTCAATCCATACCTAAAGGCAGTAATCTCGAAAAAAACTCCGTGACTTGGGCCCTTAGAGCATCTTCTGTCTCCTTCACCCTAACAGCATAGCCAGCTTACTCTGCTCGAGCTATAGCTTCCTCTTTCTTCTCCAGCTCTTTCTATTGGGAATAAATCTTCTCCCGAGCAATGGCAAGCTACTCCTTAGCCTTACAGAGGTACTGACGTTGATCCTCAGCCTGCTTCTCGACTCTAGCCAAAGCAGCCTCAGCATTCTTCCTCTCTTTATCTGCCTCGGTCAACTTTGTGACAAGGTCTTTATTCTTCTTCTCGACAAGGGCCAAGTTTTTAATTGCTGACACTCGGTGTGCCTCCTCACCTTTCAATTTAAAGTGGGCATGATCTACCCACTCGTCAGCTACATGAGCTGTTTGGATCACTTGCACAAAAAAAAAAAAAAAAAAAAAAAAAAAAAAAAAAAAAAAAAAAAAAAAAAAAAAACAAACAACAACAACAACAACAACAACAAAAAAATGAAAACAAAAAGTGAGTTAGATTCCCAGTTAGAAGAGTTTTAAGTAAGAAGCAAAGTGAGTAACAAGTTGAAATTCTTACCATAGCTAAGTCCCTTTTCAGGGTCAAGAAAACCTCATGCTTCTTCAAAGTCCTCAAGTCGACCATGTCTTGAGGAAGGACTAGGGACTACTCCAAGGCATTGGCTACGTAGCCTTCCTTCCCCTGTTCAAAATCCCTAATGGAAGAGTCCATAG
The DNA here is from genome assembly GCA_030445155.1 of Quercus variabilis. NCBI lineage: Eukaryota > Viridiplantae > Streptophyta > Magnoliopsida > Fagales > Fagaceae > Quercus > Quercus variabilis. Next base: position 36,875,851 of record CP129454.1, on the reverse strand, counting down.
GAAAAGGGGCTCCATCCAACTCAATCATTGGATTCCATATTGGAACCTTAGCATGGCGATTTGGCACTATCTCGGTCCCCGAGCTCTCCACCGTATTTCTTCTTTGTGGCCCTTTAGCAGTTTTTGCCCCTTTTTGGGGCTTCAAGTCCTTAGGAGGTGGGATCTCGCCCTCTTTGGACGCCTCTTTACCTTTCTTGTCCCTCTTCCTCTTCTTTTCTAGGGGCTCAGCAAGGGAAGTGTGGGAAGGAATAGGAGTTAGAGGTCGAGGATGGACTGCCACCTCAAGCGTGGATCCTCCGGCATGTGATTCCAACATCTCGAGTAGGTTGGTATTCTTACATTGTAACACTATCGCTTCTGGTATGTCAGTTATCTCATGATTGCTGCTGACTAAGGTAAAGGGTAAAGATCTCGGAGTGATGTTTAAAGATTTTGCAAGATCTGGTCGATCAGACACTTCAAAGTCTTCCTCTAAGTCCACCACTTCAAGCACTCGAATTGTTTCTTCCTCTTGTTTTGAGTCTGAAGAAATCACCTCCTCTTCAACGGTACATTGGTCGGGCAGCTCAACTTAGGCCTCGCTTGGGAGGGGGGAATGGAAAGGAATGAAAAAAATAATTCTAGAATATGGAGTTTAAGTAGGAGGGAATGAAATGGGTAGGAGGGAACACTTATTTCTCTCTATTCCCTTAAAATTTCAAATTTTCATCCCCCCCCCCCCCCCAAAATTGGAAGGAATGGGAGGGAATGAAATTAACTTTAATAGTTTTTTTTACTAAAACTCCCAAAATACCCATATATATTCAACCATTTATTTTAAAATAGGAGTCTAATAGTAATATTGTCATAAAATGATTCCATTTCATTCCCTCCATATTGCTCCCAAACAAGATTACTTACATTTCATTCATTTTCATTCCTTTCCATTCCTTTATTTTAAAACATCCAATCAAAGTTACTTGATTCCATTCCATTTCATTATTTTCCATTCCTTTCCCTTACTTAAATACATTCCATTCCATCTCATTCTTTTCCATTCCCTTATGATGATTTCATTCCATTCCCTTATGAACTCCCAAGCGGAGCCTTAGTGAGTCCCTTCAGGGGGAGGGCCGGTGATGAATCCAGGTACTGCAATGTCAATTAGATGCAATTGAGAATCTTTAGCTTTAATGACGTTCTTGGGAGACTGGAAGCTGGAGGAGATTAGCTTGTACCCGAGAATGATGTGGGCAATGCGTAGTTGTTCGTCCTTGTAAAGGAAGATGTTGGATTGAAATATTCTGTTAAGATCTCCTCGGTTGACCAAGTTGAAGTTTGGGGCTATAAAGTTCTTGTCTGCAAAAGTAAAGAACCAAGGCATGATTTAAAAAAAAATGAAGACATGTAGTTATTCGAGAGAAGAATGCCTACTAAAGCCAAATTTTCACTAAGGGAAAATGGATGGGTTACTTAAGCCTAGAATACCCCAACTGGTTGCTCGTCTCACATTGGACAATGTAAGTCATTGTGCCATTCACTCGAGACGATCAAGAAATCTTGGTCCAAACCCTTGTTGGATTCAGGGGGACACGAAATTAGTCTGACGAGGGAACCCTAGTTTTGAGATAATACCCAGTGTCTTTAAGGCATTGGCAATTATACACCCAGTTAACATCGTGATGAGTGAGGTTCACTCTCATCTTATGATTAAGGGCGTCAACACTACCTAGTATCCTAAATAAGTTTGGAAAGCATAGGGTTAGGTAAAGTCTATGAGCAATTAAAAAATCTCTAGTTACCCTCCCTATAGGAATTTGCATTCCCCTATCTATAAAAGGCAATCATAGGGATTACCATGGCCCCCTCTAGTCTAAAAGCATGCCAGTGTCCTAAAAGGCAATGTTGTATTGTAATCCGAGGTGGTATATTATATCAGTTTTTAAAAGCTTCTATACCCTCAGGAATATCTACCAAACTAGTATATCTACCCATCTAGGAAATAAAAGAAAACTATTGAAGATTAAAGATAAGAATTATAGGCTAAAGTCTATACACAAGCTCGATGGTACTTACAGGGAAGTGTATCAAAAGCACCTTGGATTGCTTCTTTGAGAGACTGAAGATTTGGAAAATGGAGGAAATGGGCTCCCTACGCCTTTTATATAGGGAGACAAGGTGAATAGGAAAATTCCCACTCGAAATTCCATGGAAAATCCCAGTCGTAGGATTTCCATCGTGTCATAGAATGTGGGGGACAAAGTGTCGTGTGGAGTAATAAATGGGGTAGTGTGAATGCCGAAGTGTCAGGAACATAATCAGAGCAGGTAAAAAGATGTTACCACGTGGGAACGTTCCTTAAGTGTGTAAAACTTTGGAACAAAAATCAAAACCCCACTTTCATCAGTAGAGAAAGAGATGAAGTTTTGAGGGGCTATTGTGAGGATAGGAAGACCGAGTAAGTATATTGGGTTATGGTTTGTGCCCGAGCATGAACAAAAGCCCGAGGATGTTCAAAGGGATTGTTAAGCCTAAGTCAATGGGTCGAGGATAAAGGAAGAAAATGACGGGTCAGCTGTGGTTCCCAAGGAGTTGAGCCACCTCGTGAGAGCTTTAGGTAGGTAACCATTTTGGAAAGATAAGTTTCAGGGAAGGTAGCAGAGCTAGGTCAACAATAAAAAAAGAAATATCTGGGAAGAACACTGTCACCACCACATTAAATGCACTGTACCAAATGAATTAGCTGCATTTATGGAGAACTGACACCTGAACAGTGCCATATAAGCTCACAGCTACTCACAAAGCTTTTAGGAGGTCCTGATGGGACAAGCATCTGAGGAATTTTCTACAAAATCAATAGGTGAAAGGTTGAGATGGAAGGGTGAAAGACAATATAAGGAAATGGCCACCATAGAAAATTGACACGGGAGTAAAGTGGCAGTTACAAACATGTTGGCTTGAAGAGTATTTGAATAAGCCTACAGCCCAACCGTGTTGATTTTCAAGCCTAGCAAATAAAGCCATTATTTTCCCAACAATTTAGAAAATATTTGAAGTCATTTTGTCCAAGAAGTCAAAGAGTATTTAATATTGGTTTCCTAACATTCAGCCATTATGTTTTGTTCCTCTTGACACCAAAGTGTTCTAAGTTCTGATCGGAGTGTCCCAAGATCTATCCAAGCCCAATCTGATGACAGTCCGGTCCAAAAGCTTTCCTTGAAGATCAAAATAACAACCCATTATTTTAAAACATTTTTAATAAGTCAATTTGTCTTTATTTAGTGTCTCCTAAGATGAATTAGACTTTATGTTTTATTTCTCATAAGTAGACAAGTAATTTATTGTGTTTCTAAGTTCCTAAGAGTCATATTTGACTTTGGTTAGATTAAGTGAATGTATTTATTATTATTTTCGTTTTCCTATACTGGGGGGCTGTTCCAAGCTCTATTTAAGCCTTTGGCTAAATCAAATAAAAATCAATAAAGTGTATTTTCAGAATTTAAAAAAAAAAAAAAAAAAAAAAAAAAAAAAAACCTTGTGTTTTTTAGAAGATGGATTTCTTCTAAATTATTTCTTATCCCTTGGGTAGATTCCTTTGGGTGGAGAGTATCGGTGTTTGTATCTCTTAAGTGGTGTTAATTTGTATCCCATAGAGTAGTGAGCCAAAATAGTTATGTATCCTTAGCTAAAATTCTTTTGGGTGGTGTTATCTGTATCCCTTTGGGTTTACTTTGGTGATAAGCTTATTTATCCTTAAAATTATTAAGTGCTTTTCTTATTCCATAAAAACTAGAAAATATAAAATATATTTATCCAACCTATTTCTATTTATTATATCGGTTAAGTTTGGGTTGCCCATTACAAATCCGGTATAAAAAATGGGGCATGTAATCTAAGAAAAGAGAAAAAAGAGAAGAACACATTGTATTCATATAAACTTGAGTTAATATAAGAACATTTCATCCTCGATCTTGATCGAGGAGCATTATTTTTATCAATTTGTGTTTTCACTCTTATTAGCATGAATCATATTAGCTATGGCCCATACTTCATTTGCTGAGATGCTTTCTTGTAAAACCCATTCTCTAACAAATATATTGTTTTGAGCTTGTTGATCATCCACTATTTTTGGTGGGTTGAGGTTCAAACACTAGTCCTTACAACTATCGTTAGTAATATTGCTTACATGGTTAATAGATTAGTGAGCTGGGCATTTTTAATTTATTAAAAGTACTTATAAACTGATGTGGTAATTTAAGATTATGTTTGGTAAAGTTTTTGTATTCTATTTTCAAAAACTTGTTTTTGGGAATATAAAGAAAAAACAATTTTCTTGTATTTTTGAAATCAAAAAAATGTTTGGTTAATTAAAATTAAAAAGATAGTTTTTTGAAGCAAAAAAAAAAGTATTAAAATATGTTGTTACTAAGATTTGAAATCTAATGTTAACTCATTAAATGAGTTAAATTCATTAAATTAAATCCGTGTTTTTATTGATTTTTGAAAAATAAAAACTAAAAATAGTCTTTTTATATGTTTTCAATTTCCTTCACAAATTGAGTTCTAAAAACAGTTTTTGTTTTCTGTCCATTTTGGATTGTTAAAGAAGTTTTTTAATCTCAAAAATAGAAAATTGTTTTTGAAAGTAGAAAATAAAGAAAAAAAAAACAATTACTAAATATACCCTAAGTGTTTATGCCATACAGCTATTTAATTATAAGATTGTCATGTGATCTTTAATTGATTTTTAGTTATTCTTATGGGAAAATAATATTGGCATTGGCCCCTCCCCCTCCTCCCCTATTTTCCCTTTCTTCGCTTCATTGTTTTCTAGCTTTCAATCAAGTCGCGGGACTGCCTCACAACCAACAAAAATTTGCTAGTAACACTCAACAAAAATCCAAATCTAAGTTGAAGACAACCCCCTTTAAGGATACAAAATCTTTTATAAAACACTCTCTCAAATCTAAATTCAGTGGATAAGATTAAAAGGTTGGTAGAGCTTGATAAAGAGCCCAGACACACACACACACACACACCAGTGTTAAGCTTGATAAAGAGCCCAGACAAACTATATATCCCTCCGTTGAACATGAATCACAGAGTATAAGGCTAGCATAACTAGAATAGATAAGGGTAAACAATCTTTGGATGAAGTTTTGGTTTCAAAACCCACGTCTAGACTCCCTCATAGGCTATAAGAAAAATATGAGTTTGTACCCATATATCACCATTGGTTGGCTATATTAGACCCAATTATTCTTTGCTCAGACAAGACTCTAACTCAGAATTCACATCTAAACCTTTGCCTAGGAAGCAAAGTAGTCTTTAGACTATTCATGTTTGCCATAACTGTGGTGTTTTTGGAGTACACACTTGTCCAAACTGTTTAAAAATTCATCTTCATAAGCGTGTCCAATCTGTAATAAGGCCATGTCACTTTGTTCGGTGAGTCATTAAAAGCCTCAAGTATTTTTCCTCCATTTCAAGGGAAGGTTGATCCTCCCGGTCCTTCCATAGACGTGCAAGGACCAATGCCTCTTCACCTTCATAATAAAGACTTGTACCATGTGGGCAAGGAAGATCCCAAAACTTGAGTGTCTTTCTGTATCTCCTATGTTTCAATACTTCCCACTTATTGTTGGACATTTTTATTGATTCCATTGGCTGCTATCCTTGCACTTCATATATCCTAGGAGCATTCGTACACAATTGCATGTTGTTATGTTTTGCCTTTGTTTATTTATTTATTTACATTTAGCATAGTGCGTTGTGTGCCTTTTGTTTTTGGTCAAATATATAATTAAAAAAAAAAAATGAAGATCCAAAACAGTGTGTGTTGGTTATGGTTGGCCATAGATTGTACACTGTCTATATTCGTGTATTATTTGTAGCCTAGCTTTGTATCTTCATGCACTAGCTAATTAGTGGAGCCAAGTTTGGTGGCCACATGTGTGAATGTTTTGTTAGACAATCAATTATGTGACTGATAGCTTGTTTTTATACTTAGATCTATATAAATTTGCAGTATCTTGAATAAAATTGGCCATAAGTGTTTTAGAAATACTCAGCCTTAAGCTCAACAATCATTCTCTAAAACAATTGTAAGAACATGGTGCAAGAAGATGATGATGTCGAAAGTTGAGAATTAGTAAGAAGAGTTAATGCCTTAAATTACAAATTTCTAGAGAGCAATAATGACATGATCATGAGTGTTATTCACCCTTAAGATCTAAAATAAATCAATGGTTCAAAAATGTTGTAACTCTTTTGTAATTGTTTGTAAATTCTAGTTACTTGCATTATTTTCTTCTCTTCTCTGCGCTCTTGGTTCATAATAACTGCTCCTCTTGCATCCATATCATATCCTTCACAAGATTTAGTGAAAATTCAAAATTGCATCCAAAGAGGTATTAAATTTCGTCATCTTATAGTTTCTCATTCCCATCAGAACAGGGACGGACTTGCATGGGGCCCGGGCCCCCCTAATATTCCTAAATTTTTTTTTTTTTTTTTATATAACTAAGACCCAAGACAAAATAGAGTTGGGTCCCCCTTACTTCAAAAGCTTGCCCCTCCTCCGAAACTAAAATCTTAACCCAGCCCAAAAAACAATCTTCAACACTTTTTACAAATAAAAACCCAGCCCAATAAAGTCAGAATTTACCCATTAAGTTAAAAAATGAAATTAGAATATCAATTTGAGAGAGAGAGAGAGAGAGAGAGAGGCATACAGACAATACCCAAACCTCCATAACTCACACAATGCCGACACAGGAGTCACAAAAGGCCAGCTGGCCAAACCTAACTGCTAACATCGCCACCGCCAGTCAGCACGACGGCACCTTCTATCTGCCAAGAAATTTTCTTTCTCTTTAAAAACTCAAAGTGTTTAACTACTATGATTTTTTTTTTCCTCCCAATACTTGATAACTGATAAGGCTGTACTAGTCTACTAGACTAGTGTACTACTATTCTATGATTGTGTTTTTTATTTTTGGGTTTATGGTTGTGATTGTGAATCTTTATTTTAGGCTGTTGTTTTTTGAATTTTTGCTCAGATTTGTGTTGTGACTAATTGTGAGATGAGAATGAGATATGTGAGAGTAAATTTATATTATAGATATAGAGAGAGTGTGTGTCAGATAGCAGAGAGTTAATAATAGTGTTATTAATAGATTGTAATAGACAATATAATGTAATAAATATTCTTATGGCATGACTATTCGATTGTTTGGTTATGTTTTTATTACACTGAATAATTATTCCTTATGAATAGCTATTCTTCAAAATGAGGAATAACTATTCCTTATCAAAAGTATTGAATATCTATTCATTTACCTTATGTAATAACTTTTTAAAAAATTTTCTTAAAAAACCATTAGTTGTCACATCTTCAAAAGGAAAGAAAATAAATTTTCCTTGTTGTTAATTATTAGCTCTATTTTGAACACTCTAAAATAAGTGTATTTTAAGAAATTTGATTTAAAAATGATTTAATTACACCTTCTTTTTATACTCTACTAAATTGTGGATGCATATTCAAAATTCTATTTCTAAATGGTTACCAAATTAATGAATAGTAATACTTATTACATTCCAACTTAATGTATTCCTTGTAATACTTATTCTTATTCCCATGTAATAATCATTACAATGTGCCAAACGTGCCCTAAGTGTTTGACTATTTATTGGTAGTAGGGGCAACAAAAGTGGGTTAGTAGAGCAGTGAGTCAAGAAAAAAAATGGTAAAGTTAGGAAAATGGTATGTTGGCATATCATAATAAATTGACAATGTCATAGTGGGCAACAATCTATATAGGGTTGAATATTTAATACACAATTGTCCCACAAATTGAAGAAAATAACAAAGACAAATACATCATAGAATAAAAATGTGGCACAAATTGAACAAAATAAAATTGTCACACTTGTTCATGTTGCTAACTCATAAGTCATAATACTTTAATTATTATTTTAAAATTATATAAATTTATGAAACTAATAAATCTATCAATTGAGAAGACTAAATTTATATTTGATGCATTATGTATATCACCCACATTCTAAGATTCGTCTTTACTTAGTAACAACAATTAGTCATTTTGTAAAAATTAAAAAAGCGTTGAGTTCCCTTTTCATAGATGATTGCATTATATTTTGTGTCTTTTATCTTTGTTGGTAGATGGTTGCATTTTAATATATTAAGAAACAATGATTTGTGTATTTTTCTTGGTTGATAATTTATTAATATTATATGGATACTCATTTGAAATTTTTATTTTTCTTATACTCCAAACCTCCCTAACTTGAAATACTAGGTCCTACCCAGGGACGGACCTAGGATTTCAAGCTAGGGGGGCCGGAGATAAGCGGAAAAAAAAATTCCAAATATGCATCCATACAGTATTAATAAACTATCAACCAAGACAAATACCCAAAAATTATTCTTTCTTAATATATTAAGATACAATTATTTACCAACAAAAATAAAAGACATGTTTCTTAATACAATCATCTATGAAAATGGAACTCGACGCTCTTTCAAATCTTCAAAATCATCTACGATTGAATCCAAATTAAATGTCGAAACTATATCCTTTTCAATGTATAACATCTACGCTAAATGTTGTTACTAACTAAAGACAAATAATAGAATCAAGGTAATATGCATGATGCATTTAATTATAAATTTAGTATTTCTCACTTCTTTTCAATTTATAAATTTATCTAATTTAGCATTATGAGTTAACACTCTTATTTTCTTAAATTTGTGTGACAATTTTCTATATTATATGATTTGTTTTTTTCTTTTTTCTTAGGTCTTTGCCTTTATTTATCTCTTTGTCTTTGTCTTGTCTCCATATTTCAGACACTAACCCAATCCCCCCACTAGGGACACTATAAATTTATTCTGCACTGCTAACAAAATTTTTTCTTAACTTTACCCTTTTTCTTTTCTGTCACTTGTCCTTATTGTTGCCCAACTACCAGTCTACTAGTCAATAAAGAACAAACAGACAAACACTACACTAATAATATATTCTCTCATATTTACAAACTCTACTCTCTCTCTCTCTCTCTATCTCTCTTATCTATATAATAAGAGAGAGAGAGTCACAAACACAAAGTCACAAAGGTCACAAAGCCAAAAAGCCCAAAAAAAAAAAAAATACAAGCAGTCAGGCCCATCAAGGCCGTAAGGCACAGATTCAATTCACAATCACGGAATCACCAACATTAGTTCATCACTCATCAGTAAAAACACAAACACCACAAGTCCACAAGCATAGATTTTTAGATTCTGAGATTCACAAACATTATATTAGGTTTTGAAGGAAATGATAGGTTAAATACCTGTGAACTGTGAAGGTTGGAGCAGTGGAGAAACAAAGCTAGGCTGGGCAGATCAAGTAACCAGCGACAGCGGCATGGGTCTCGCAAGATCTAGCAACAAAGCTGGGTTTAGGTATGCGACAGCTGATGGCGGAGTGGGTCTCTCTCGCGTGGGCGTGGGCAACAGCATCACAACATGGGCGGCAGCGTCATAGTCTCGCCTCTCACTTTCTCTGTCTCGCCTCTCCCTTTCTTTTCTTTTTTCTTTTTTCCTTCATTTTAGGCTTTTCTGTTTGGTTTTGGTTTGGAGTCTTTGACTCTAGGTTTTAATTTTTCTTTTTTTCATTTTTACATTTTTTTTTTTTAAGGTTTCATGGGCTCTCGCCTCTTGGGTTGGTCAACTGGATCATAGGATGGTTGAGCCATTGAGGTGAGGGGGGCCCAAGCTAAAAACCAAGGGGGGCCTAAACTTAAAACCAAGAGGGATTAAGCCTTTTTTTTCTTTTTTCTTTTGAAATTTTTACATGCTAATTTTTTTTTTTGGGCCCAAATGGGGCCCAGGCCCACTTAGGCCCCCACCTGGGTCCGTCCTCACCGCATCAGAATTTGTAAACTAAAACCCTAGTTCTAATTAAATGGTAGGCAACTAGAGGTGGCCGAATCTGACACGACTCACAAATTCGACACGACTAACCTATTTATAAACAAGTTATGGATTGAGACTAAATGAGTTCGGGTCATATTTGGGTTGACACGGCTAACCCGTTTAATAAACCGGTCAGGTTCGTGTTCAACATGTGAACCCGTCTGACCTGTTTAACTTATTACGTTATTTTTTTTTTTCTTAATTTATGGTTGTTTTTATATGTTTATTACTATATTTATGGTTTTAATTGTAATTTAATTTTAGATATATGAAAATTGATAAAAATTATATAGGTTAGGTATACCTATTAATCAAATAGATAATTAAACGAGTTATTTGTATTGACTTTTATATGACTTGTCAATTAAACTAGTTAAACGTGCCAGGTGATCAGCTCGACCTGTTTAATAAACAAGTTATGTTCGGATTGAGGATTCTTGATATGTTTACTAAACAGATCGAGTTCAGGTCAACCCATTTAGCTGAATACTAATGACTTGACACGACATGAACCCAACACGAACCCGACCCGCAAACACGAATTGCCACCCCTATAGGCAACTTCCCTTTGTTGGTAGACACTTAAAAGTTTGATAGTTCTTCTTTATTATAATCTAAGCCTTGCATTAATGGTGGTTTCATTCGAGACCACAATGGACTATGGATTATTTGATGTTGTAGATCAGTAGGTTGGCCCACCAACGTTTTATCTGAATTTTGGGCGATTATAGATGGTCTTCAACTTGCAGCCTCTCTTGGCATCACACAAAGTTGATAGTGAAGCTTGATTACATTTATTGACAAGCACTCTACTTGGAAAAATTATATTATGTTTCGGGTGTATATGCCATCTCTCTTGGCATATACACCCGAAACATGATATACTATCTCCTCTACTTGCGCAGACATTTTTGCTCCTATTGTCAATGATCGTAGAGCTCTCATGACATTGATATCTCTTCTCGAGCTTCTTCATTCTTACCTATGATGAAGGGAATTGAGCAGCAGACTAATGCACACGAGCCATGTTTTTCTATTGGAAAATATATACTACTCATTTGATTGCAATTGGTTTATATCATTTACTCTACATAAGACTGCAAAATCCTCCAACTTTAGCTTACCACATTCCTAGCTAGTAAATGAGCCACATTAGTTACAATTTCAGTTGACTTGAGAAACCACATTCTGGTTATGGTAGAATGTCTTCAAGGTGCTCATAGCTTCATCAAATATTTGATGTGTCCAGTTTTGGAACCATATGATCCCTTCCCCTTTAAGGTATTAATTCAAAATTGTGAGAAAGGCACATTCCAATATTAAATCTTGAACCCCTACTTTTCCTGTGCAAAACATTATGTTTAGATTTTTGCTATATTGCTTCTACTTCCTCTGCTTCGTGGACTAGCTTTTCCTTTTTGCTTGCTCGCACTCACATGTCTTTCTTGCATATGCTACACGTTGGCTTTTAATACTATCATTCATTCTCTTTTCAGGTTCATTTTTGCTAGCAGAATGTTTGTTGCACACCCGCCAAACAAGTATTTTAATTTAATTTGTTGGGAGCTTTAGTATTATTGACTTCCACAATTGACAATTGCTTCCAACGCCATCCCTTAACATGTCATATCTTGGACTTCCCCTTTTCTCATTTTGGATTATGGTGGGCTACTTTGTACACACTCTTAGCAGTAAAGGCGGATTTTTGTACTTTAAATTAATGATTTATAACCTATTATGTAAAAATGAATTGTACTCTTTCTTAGCTTAATCCGTGCTTATTTTCATTCAAAAATAATAATAATAATAATAAAATATCAGCATTAAACGATCATATCATATATTATGCATGTAGGGATATTGGGCCCAGGAGCTCATTCTCTATGTATATATTGGGTCTGGAGCCCAATTCGAGGACGTGAAGTTGTCCGAGGAGGAGTAAACATCGCCAGGGAAGTCCGTGTTACTAAATAAAGAATTTAGTTTTGATCATAAGAGCCCATAAAGGTGGTCCGATGATGAATGCCTCCTCGGCTAACCAAAGTCGAGGTCTGTAGAAATGGCCTACCATCTAGGGGAACATTCTAGGAAGTTCTGTTGATATGGATTAGCATTGCGAAAATACAGGACAAGGGGGAGTCCTAAAATATCTAAGGAGAAAGCTGCTACCGCCGCACTGAATGCTCTACAGTTAACTTTCTGGCTGCATTAATGTGGAGAAAACCTCTAAACAGTACTGCATTATCTGTCCCAATGCACAGAGGGTTTGAGAGGGTGTCTGATAAGACAAGTACTCAAATAGTAGTTTGGATGATCAACAAGTGGAGGGCCAAGATTATCTAAAGAGAACTATATAATGGAAGAAACCCTCCACGGTGAAGGGGATCAAGAAACTAAGAGAAAAACACTATAACATCAAGAACTGACTTTGTAATCAAACCTGAAAGAAATATATAAGAACCAACATTCTTGGACTTTGCCGAGGACGATTTTCTTTAGTTTAAACTTGTTTATCTTCATTCTTTTGTCATAAAGATCTGCCTTATTTATTGTCTGATTTAGTAAAACCCAATTTTTCTAATCCACTTTCTACAAATTCATTGTTTTGGGGTTTTTGGGCCTGAGTTCATATATCTTTTGGGCTAGGGACTCAAATCTGGTTTTTACAATTGGCATCGTCTGTGAGAAATATTGGTGTTATAGTGAGTTTAACGTTCAATGATGGTAGGTTCGGGTTCATACCAGGCAAAATCTATGGGGTTTCAGCGTTAAGATCACTTATGTGATCTTGAACAAAGAAGGGACCGGGAGAAGAGTGTGCATACTACCCATACTAGTAGGAGCCACTTTTAAGGTGGTAGCCACCTCTCTCATGAGAAAAATACCAAAGCCATGCGACTGGAGATTGATCACTTGAAGAGAAGCTTATGCCACGAACGGCGAAAGCGAGCTCCTTCCAACTGACTTCTCTTCAAATGGTAAAGAGGATGGTAGCTATAGGCGCAGATCAAGGACTTCTCCTAGTGAGTCTTTCTCATATGATGAAGACTACCATCATGAGTGCAGAAACAGAAATTCATCTTCGAGAGGCTTGGGAAATGATGCTATGAGTAGAGCACTCAACCAAATTTCCAAATTACCTCTCATGTGTGGGATTGAGGGAGGAAGACTTCCTCGGTAGTTCACTCAACCCACGTTCACCATGTACAATGGTCGAACAGACCCTGTGGAGCATGTTAGCCACTTCAATCAAAGAATAGTTGTGCACTCTAAGAATGAGGCCTTGTTGTGCAAGGTATTACCATCCAGCTTAAGGCTTGTGGCAATGAGGTGGTTCGATGGTCTGGGTGCAGTTTTTATTAATTCCTTCAAGGAACTCATTTAGACATTTGGATCCCACTTTATCACGTGTAGCAGGGTTCCTCAACCCTTAGATTCCTTGTTGTCCCTATCCATGAGAGAAGGGGAGACCCTGAAAACATATTTTGACAAATATTGGGAGATGTTCAATGAGATAGATGGTGACTTTGATGACGTAGCCATTAGGAATTTCAAAGTCGGCCATTCAACCGAGCATGGCTTAAGGAGGTCTTTAATTGGGAAGCCTATTATTAGTGTACGCCAGCTCATGGATCGGATTGATAAGTATAGAAGGAATGAAGAGGACCAACAACAAGGTAAGGGAAATGGTAAGGTTATCCCTCAGGACAGGAAGGATTTTAGGTTAGACCGCTATAACAATAGTAGACCATGAAGAGATTTTGTTGGGCAATTTGGGTCTATGGCTCATCAGATGGTTAATACTATGTTCCGAGAATCAGTGCATCAAGTCTTGGAGAAAATCAAGAACGAACCATATTTCAAATGGCCGAATAAGATGAGTGGAGACCTCTTGAGGCGCAATCAGAGTCTTCATTGCCAATACCACCAGAAGCAGGGACATACCACTGAGGATTGTAGAACTCTATGGAACCATCTAGAGCAACTAGTCAGAGAGGGAAGGTTATAGTAGTTTTTGTATCGGCCCAACGGGTAAGGAGGTCAAGCAAAGGTTAATGGCTCAAGGGAGTGCTTCTTCAAGGCTCCCTTTAGGCACAATTAATGCCATCTTTGCTACACCAGGGAGAACTGATTCTCATCCTTCAAGGGTGATGTCTGTGGCTTGGCTGCAAGTCGAGGACTCTAATTTTGAGCCGAAGAGGGCTAGAGTGAAGATCCAACCAGGGCTGAGTTTTTTGGAAGATGATAAGATTCGAACTATCCAACCACATAATTATGCTTTGGTGGTTACCCTCAGAATAGGAAGGTATGATGTTAGGAGGGTGATGGTGGATCAAGGCAGTAGGGCAAAGATTATGTACCTCGATTTGTACAATGGATTGGGCTTGAACCCTGAGAATTTGACAGCCTATGATTCGCCATTGGTAAGCTTTGATAGGAAAGTTGTCATTCCAAAAGGTTAGATTAGACTGCCCGTGCAGGCGGGTTCAGAAGTGGTTGAGGTGGATATCATTGTAGTGGATGCCTATTTTCCTTACATAGCCATTGTGGCAAGACCCTAACTTCATGGCCTGTAAGCCATTTCCTCCACCGTGCATGTGAAGGTCAAATATCCATTCGGGGACCGGATTGAGGACCTGGTTAAGAGCCAATCTGTAGCAAGGCAATGCCTGATCGTTGCAATAGTGCATCAGCCGGGAGTGGAGTCCTCGGCCTCGGCTGGAAAAAACTTATAACAATCAAGGACTTCATTATTATCCTTAAGGGGGGTAGCTGAGGAAGCGAAATGTGAAGACTTGGAGAAGATTGTTATAGATGATGATTCGAAGAAATTATTTTAGGTTGGAACTCAGCTACCTCCTCGAAAAAAGGAAGAGCTGGTAGAATTCCTCAGGAGGAACTTGGACGTGTTCGTGTGGAATGCTTATGAAGCTTTTGGGGTGGATCCAGACCTTATTTGCCATCATCTAAACGTCAACCCATTTGTCATACCTAAGAAGCAGCCACCTTACTGCTCATCTAAAGAACATTCTGAGGCTGTCATGGAGGGGGTAAACAAGCTTAAGCAGCTAGTGGACCCCTTCCCCATGCCTCAGATTGATCAGCTAGTGGACGCTACTGTAGGCCATCCTTGGATGAGCTTTTTGGATTCCTTTCAAGGGTACCATGAGATACCTTTAACCTTGGACGATTAAGAGAGGACAGAGTTTGTTACTCCTATTGGGAATTACCATTACAAAATGATGCCCTTTGGTTTGAAGAATGCAGGGGCTACATACCAAAGAATGATAACCAGAATGTTTGAGCTACAGTTGGGGATAAACATTGAGGTTTATATATATGACATAGTGGTCAAGAGCAAGTTGGAATTTGAGCATGTTAATGACCTCGGGAATATCTTTGAGATCTTGAAGAGACACAAGTTGCAACTTAATGCTTCCAAATATTCTTTTGGTGTCGGACCAGGAAAGTTCTTGGGCTACATGGTTACACATCGCAGAATTGAAGTTAACCCTGACTAGATTAAAGCAATCAACAATCTGCAACCACCTCGAAATTCCAAAAAAGTCCAGAAGCTAATAGGGAGGACTGCTACTCTAAACCGATTCATCTCTCGATTAGCCAACAGGTGTAGACCTTTCTTTCAATTGTTGTACAAGTGGAAAGGATTCAAATGGACTGAGAAGTGTGTCTTGGCTTTCTAGCAATTGAAGGAATATCTCTCTTGGTCACCCATTATGTCCAGACCCGAGGTGGATGAAATTTTGTTTGCCTATATTGTTGTGGCTTCCCATGCAATAAGCTTGGTACTTGTACGGTTTAATAGTGGTGTACAGAGGCCGGTTTATTATGTAAGCAAGTCATTGCATGAGGCTAAGGTCTGTTACCTACCACTGGAGAAGGCCATTTTGGCAGTGGTGCATGCTTCGCGTAAGCTCCACCACTACTTCCAATCACATATAGTTGCTGTCTTAACCTGGCACCCGCTCATATTTCTATTTTGGAGCACTAATTACACTGAGAGAATTGCAAAGTGGGGTATGATCCTAGGAGCTTTTGATATCAAATACATGCCACGCACCTTTATCAAGAGTCAGGTCCTCGCCAACTTGGTGGATGAGTTTGCTAAAATCCCATTAGAGGAGAGAGTAGAGAAGCAAAACATGGATAAAAAATCGGTTGGTGCAATCTTCGTACAAGAACCTTTGTCATGGAAGATATATGTTGATGGTGCGATGAACCACAGAGGATATGGAATGGGACTAGTTCTGATGTCTCCCAAGAGAATTACAATTGAGAAATCCCTAAGATTGGGCTTCTTGGCCATAAACAACGAAGCTGTGTATGAAATTCTACTGATAGGGATAACCATGGTTTAGAAAATATGTGGAAAAGCAGTGGAAATATTCTCTGATTCAAGGCTAGTTGTGGGCCAATTTTAAGGAGAGTTGGAAGCCAGAGATCTCAGAATGTAGGAATATTTGAATCAGGTTAAACATTTATAGTCTGGATTTGAGTCTTTTAAGTTGTCACAAATAACTAGAAATAGAAATACACATGCTGACTCTCTTGCCACGTTGGCAACCTCCTCGACACAAAGTTTACTTCGGGTGATCCTTGTGAAAGACTTGCATAAACCTACTAAGGTGGAAAAAAATGTGGTTCATGTTCATCAAATAAGGGTGGGTTTTAGCTGGATGGACTTTATTGTACTATTCTTGAAGGAAGATGTCTCACCCGAGAATAAATCTGAGGCCGACAAGGTACGGAAGAAGGCTTCTTGATTTTGGCTGTTTGATGACCAAAAGTTGTATAAACGCTCTTTTTCTAGACCATATTTGCTATGCATACACCCTAAAGCAGTGGAGTTACTCCTAGAAGAATTACACGAAGGGATTTGTGGAAGCCACGCAGAGGAAAGATCTTTGTCTCACAAGGCCCTCACTCAAGAATATTGGAGGCCAAACATGCAAAGGGAAGCACAAGAGTACATGAAGTAGTGTGATCAATTCCAGAGATTTACCCCAAACATTCACCAACCTAGAGGGGTTGTTAATACTTTGTCCAGTCCTTGGTTTTTCGCTCAATGAGGCTCGAATATTGTAAGGCATTTCCCTAAGGCAGCAGGGAATAAGGGATACTTATTGGTCAGCACTGATTGCTTCACCAAGTGGGTTGAAACTGAACCGTTGGCAAATATCAGGGACGTAGATGCCAAAAAATCATCTCAAAAAATGGACTTCACTTTGACAGCAAAACTTTTAGGAGGTACTGCTGCATCCTGAGAATAACGAATAGATATTCCACCCTAGCTTATCCACAAGGGAATGGATAGGCCAAGATTGTCAATAAGGTCATAGTGAGTGGACTTAAGAAAAGACTAGATGATGTGAAGAAAAAATAGGTGGAAGAGCTGTCACACGTCCTTTGGACATATCAGACTACACCTCGTAGGTCTACTGGGGAGACACCCTTTTCAATGACTTATGGGGCCAAGGTTGTTATTCCTTTAAAAACTGGATTCCCCACGCTGAGAACAGGTTCCTTCACTCCGAGCAGTAATGATGGGCTACTGGAGAAAATTTTAGACTTAATTGAAGAACGAAGAGAAAATGTCATGGTCTAACTGGCCTATTACCAACATAAGCTCAAGCAAGGGTATGATGCTACCATAAAGCTGAGACCATTAGCACCTGGTTACTTGGTGTTAAGAAAGGTTATGGGTACTATAAAGAACTCAACCTGGGGAAAGTTAGGGCCCAACTGGGAAAGACCATATCTTATCACGTTAGTGGTAGGAATAGGTGCATATTATCTTGAATATCTAGAGGAAAAGACTGTACCACGCCCCTGGATTGTAAATAACTTGAGAAGGTATTATTATTATTAATAAAAGCTTTCTTCACCATATTTGGGTTTGTTATATTGTGTGTCATGCGTTCTACTATCTATATAAGTATTAAACTGAACATTGGTCATGCCTGGTTCCATGTACCACATACCTTGGGTAAATTAATACTTCCTGACATCAATCTAAGTATCAAACAAAACCTTAGTCATGCCTAACTCCTTGGACCACATACCTTGGGTAAATTGATATCTTTCAATCATCAATCTAAGTATTAAATAGAACCTTGGTCATGCTTGGCTCTTTGAACTACATACCTTGGGTAAATTAATATTTCCTAACATCAATCTAAGTATTAAACAGAACCTTGATCATGCCTAGCTCCTCAGACTACATACATTGGGTAAATTGATATCTTTCGATCATCTATCTAAGTATTAAACAAAACATTGGTCATGCTTGGCTCCTCGGACCACATACTATGGGTAAATTAATACTTCTTGACATTAATTTAAGTATCAAATAGAACCTTGGTCATGCCTAGCTTCTCGGACCAGATACCTTAGGTAAATTGATATCTTTCAATCATCTATCTCAGTATTAAATAGAACCTTGGTCATGCTTGGCTCCTCGGACCACATACCTTGGATAAATTAATACTTCCTGGCATCAATCTAAGTATTACATAGAACATTGGTCATGCTTTGGCTCCTCAGACCATATACCTTAGGTAAATTGATATCTTTTAATTATCTATTTAAATATCAAACAGAACCTTAGCTATGCCTGGTTCTTCGGACCACATACATTTGGCAAGTTCATATTAGATGTTGTTTATCTAAGTATCAAGTTGAACCGGCCATGCTAAGTGGTAAATATCATTGTTATAATAACATAATCAAATGAACACTCACGAGCATCACTTAAAGTATTTGAAACTATACCCATGATTTGATTTAAACATTGATTGTCATCCCCAGTTTCTTAGACATACCAGTAAGTGGAGAAATAAGGGGAATCTGGTATGAATAGATGCTTTACCATCATGTATGCCTTTGGAGTTCAGGTTACACTTGGTTGAGATTATGAATTTAATAGGTTTAATTTGTTCTGCTGTCAGTCATGTGAGGTGCAGTAGCTATGATGCCACTTATGCTAGTGATCAAATGGTATCATATCTCTTCTTCAAATTAGTTAAATATTGGTTAATGCAGAAATTATGTTAACATCACTACAAACATTACAGATACAAAAGAAAAACTTGTAATTATCATTGACTGGAGCCTTATAAAGAGGTCAAGTTGATTACATAGAATCAAACTAAACTACAAGTTCTGTGAAAAAAAAAAACAAAAAAAACAAAAAACAACAACAACAACAACAACAAAAGACAATTCACTGTTTCATCTTTATTACAAGTTTATCTTTAGGAGTCTTGGTGGGTTGAGTAGTTGCTACTTTCGAGGATGCTGTATCTTTACCCTTAGGATCTTCCTTGGCAGGGATGGGGAAAGTTGCCAAAACCAACTCCATGTTTAGGGAACCCACCCCTTCCTTGGAAGAATCTTTGGGTACGTCCGAAGGCTTGATAATCTCAACAGCAACCTCCTTAAGGACTTCTTTCACTATGTCTTCTTTGTCAGCCGGCTCTGCCACTTCTTCAAGACTGTTGGATTGAAGAGGGTCCTTGGATGAGGCCTCTTCAATAGGACTTGCAACGTTGCCGCATCATTTAGGGAGGCCGAAGAGCCTGGCACCCGGATTGCAGGGGGTAGTACACATTTTCTGATTTCCTAAGTACCGAGGAGGCTTCAACCCTTGCCCAGTTGAGAGCCTCACTCCACGCTTGGGAGCAGTATGCTCTATACACCCCCGCTACCTCGACCCTGAAAGATTCCTTGGTCTCGGCTACCCTCACGTCGTAGCCTTCTTGTTCGGCCTAGTCCTTAGCCTTCTTAGCATCCTCTAATTTCTTCTTTAGCAGCTTAATTTGATCCCGGGCAACAGCGAGCTCATCCTCGGTCAGACGGAGTTGCTTGCAATGAGTCTCCACCTGCTTCTCAGCATAGTCCATTGTTGCCTCGGCACTTTTCCAGCCCCTTTTTGCCTCAATGAGCTTGGCATCGGTTTCTTTTAATCTCTTCTCGGCCACCTTGAAGGCCTTAACAGCAGCATTCCTCCTACCCTCCTCATCCTTCATCTGTTGTTGAGAAATGTCCACAAACTCCTTAACTCTAAAGGCTGCTTGAACAGCCTGCAAAGGAAACTTAGTGGTTAGTATAAAAGAGCAAAGTATTTATAAAAAAAGAAAAACAAAAAACAAAAAACAAAAAACAAAACAAAACAAAACAAAACAAAAAACTAAACTTAAAAGGCTTACCATGGTGAGGTATCTTTTCAAACTCAAAAACACCTCGTGTTTCTTCATGGTCCTCAGGTCAACCATGTCTTCGGGCAGTAGCAGAGCTTGCTCTATAGCATCTGCCACAAACCCAGCTCTTCCTTTTTGGAAGTCCTTGATTG
This sequence comes from Quercus variabilis, assembly GCA_030445155.1. Classification (NCBI taxonomy): domain Eukaryota; kingdom Viridiplantae; phylum Streptophyta; class Magnoliopsida; order Fagales; family Fagaceae; genus Quercus; species Quercus variabilis. The sequence goes on along the minus strand of CP129454.1, from coordinate 36,855,518 downwards.
ATGAGTTCGCAAGGAGTACAGACCCATCTAGCACCATAGGAGGGTTCTAGTTTGGAACCCCAAGGTGGAGATCTCATCCGTTATCTCCCGGTGGCCCATTGCCCAGGGACTTTGTTTGGCCAGTCTTGGCTACCTTGGCCCCTTTTTGAGGCTCCATCTCCTTAGGGAGGCCCCCACGGCTTTCTTCCACTATCTCCTTCCCTTTCTGTTCCTGTTTCCTTTTCTTATCAACGATTTCTTGCTAGGAGTCATGAGGAATGGGAAGAGGGGGAGTCTGGTTTGAGTGGCTGCCTCTTGCCCCTTTCCCCCAACTTAGGACTCCATCACCTTCCTGAGGCTGGCCCTCGATTTGCATTGTATCCCCATGTCTTCTAGTGTCTGACTCACTTAAGCAGAAGGGGAGTAGCTAGAACCCGCGTCAGTAACTTTTGGAGATGGAAGGTGGTTGAAGACTTTAAAATCGTCTTTGGATTCAGAGATGTAAACTATCTCTTCCTTCTCCTTGGTGGCAAGTTGTGATGGTGTGGCTTCCTCCTCGGCAGCTCGTTGAAATGGCAATGTTGCCTTGGGTATGCCTTCGAGAATAGGGTTAGTAGTTAGAACTCCTTCTGGGATGGGGCCGAGAAGGAGAAAACCTGGAGCGGTGACACTTATGCGGTGTAGACGGGGGTCCTTGGCTTTAATCACACACTTTGGTGCTTGAAAATTGGACGAGATCGGCTTGTACCCTAGGATTAAATAGGCCGCTTGCAGTTGGCTGTCCTTATGTACGAAGACCTCAGCCTATAGTATTTTATCTAGACTTTTATTAACCAAATTGAAGTTCGGTTCAGCAGCGTGTCTATCTGCAAAACCATCAGGAAAACAAAAAATTTCTTAGTCCAAAGTAAAAATAGAACAAATCAAGAAAGAAAAAGAGGGAACTTTAAAAATAAACACCATAAACCTAAAACCCCACCCAGCTGCCCTTCTCTTGTCGGGCAGGGAAGACCATCGTGCCATTCCTTTAACATGATAAAAAATCCTTATTTAGGCCTTTATTGGAGTCAAGAAGGCATCGAATGAGCCTAACCTCGAGATACCTAGACTTTAAGTAATACCCTTGCCCCTTTAGATGGTGGAGGTTGTAGACCCAATTGACATCATGATGGGTAAGCCTTAAACCCATCTTTTCGTTAAGGATGTCTTCACACCCTAAAATCCTAAACATGTTTGGGGCACACTGGGGGTGAGTTAACCTATGAGCCCTAAGGTAATCCCTAGTCACGGTGCCCATGGGAGCCCACCCTCTATAAAGGCAATCATTGGGATTACCACTTCTCCCTCCTGCCTTTTCTCGTGCCACTCTCCTTCCTTACAGTACCTAATGGCTACTCCTGGAGGGATCCTATACTGAGCCCTAAAGCTCCCTATTCCCTCCTTAAAGTCTACCAAACTCTTGAATCTACCCATCTTTGGAAAGGTTTAGGAGAACTAAAAGGACTGAGAGGAGTAAATGGAGCGGAGGAGAGAAAAAGTACAGAGAAAAGATAAATGTATGGAAAAACAAAGTGCAAAGATTCGTGAAGACTTACAGAAAGAAGAAAAGTATCATCGAACATGCTTTTGGTATTTGTAAAGGTAGGAACGAGTTGAGAAAAGTGGCAAGTTCAATGTATGTGCGCTAGAGCTAAATGAATGCTAGAATGAAATGAGTGATTGATTTGAGTGGTATTTATATCAAAGAGAAAGCTACATGCAGGAAAATTCCTGCCCATATTCCAGCAGAACCCTTAGCCGTTGGATCTGCATCATGCCATAAAACGTAGGGAACATGGAGACGTAAAAATTTAATGAGGGAAAGTCTCGAATGTCGAAGCATCAGAAGCATGTCTTAGGTAGTTAAAAAGGCACCTACACGATCTGAGGTGAGGTGTGATGAGCACAGGGCAAGTATAGTGATATCGAAATCCTCCTTTCTTCCCGAGGAGCCAGAAAAAAGAATCTCAATGGGCTATTGTAGGGATATTGGGCCCAGGAGCTCATTCTCTATGTATATATTGGGCTTGGGGCCCAATCCAAGGACGTGAAGTCGTCCGAGGAGGAGTAAAAGTCGCTAGGTAAATCCATGTTACTAAATGAAGAATTTAGTTTTGATCATCAAAGCATATGAGGGTGGTCCGAGGATGAATGCTTCCTCAACTAACCAAAGCCGAGGTCCGCAAGAATGGCCTACCGTCCAGGGGAACGTTCCAGGAAGTTCTGTTGATACGGATAAGCATTGCGAAAATACAAGACAGGGGAGAGTCCTAAAATATCTAAGGAGAAGGCTGCTATCACCTTATTGAATACTTTGCAACTAACTTTCTAGCTGCATTAATGTGGAGAAGACTCCTGAACAGTGTTACATTGGCTGCCCCAACGCACAGAGGATTTGAAAAGGTATCTGATGGAACAAGTACTCAAATAGTAGCTTGAATGATTAATAAGTGGAGGGCCAAGATTGTCTAAAGAGAACTATATAATGGAAGAAACCCTCCACGGTGAAGGGAATTGAGAAACTAAGAGAAAAACACTGTAACATCAAGAACTGACTTTGTAATCAAGCTTGAAAGAAATATATAAGAACCAACCTCCTCGGAATTTGCCGAGGACGATTTTATTTAGTTTAAACTTATTTATCTTCATTCTTTTATCATAAAAATCTGCCTTATTTGTTATTTGATTCACTAAAACCCAGTTTTTCCAACCCACTCTCTTCAAATTCATTATTTTGGCTTTTTTGAGCCTGAGTCGATCTATCTTTTGGGTTAGGGGCTCAAATCTAGTCCTTAGAATACATTATACACTATATAATAAAAATAAGGTCTTAAAAATTGTGTCAAGTATATGCCTTCTCTATATAACAAGTTGATATATTATGTTTGTGCGATGCATGACTTAATCAAGAATCATGTGTAAATTAAAAAAAAAAAAAATATATATATATATATATTTTTTTTTTTTTAATTTAATCAAAATGAAATAATAAAATAGATAATAAAAATAAAGTGATCTTTTACTCTTGTTTTTTGAAGCGAAGTAATCTTTTGCTTTAAGTTATATAATGAATACATGTTGTGTAATGTAAGATTAAATTTTTATTAAAAAAATCATATATAAGTCCAAAATTAATTGAATGAAAGGTAGTAGATAACTATGCAACTAATATAGAAGGAGATACTTAAAAACAATATAAAGGAAGTTTGCATAATAATATATTAAGCTTTAAAGCTCAAATAATAACCACCGCATACTTAAATGAAAAACCCTTTAATTCAATAATTAAAAAATGATAAAAAAATTAATTGAAAAAATTAAAAAAAATAAAAATAAAAGTAGAGATACTTACGTGAGAATTGAATTTTTGACTTTGAAGGCGGGGGAGGAGTCACTGATTCAATAGTTAAAAACAATTCAGCTTTTTAAAAACCGGAAGTTTAGTCAAAATATAGAGAGACTCACATGGAACTTGAATTGACCTTAAATCATGATGAATCCGTATAGTTATATGCAAAAAGCCTTAACAATTACAAAGCATAAATAAAATTTAAAAATTTAAAAATAAATAAACATTGAGAAAATATTAACAATCAATAAGTAAAGATAACCTGAGATCAAATTGCACTACAACACATGAAAGATATGAAATTTGAAAATGATACACCAAATAAAACCCTTGGACAAATGCCCCAACTAGCACAATTGAAAAAAAAAAAATCAAAATACTAACAAACTATATACATAGAATAACCAAAACCTTAAAATACACACAAAATATAGTTCAAAATTGATAACTAAAAAAAAAATAATAATAATCTAACAGGAACCAAGAACTTAAATAGATGTCCCTTATTTTGCTTTTTTTATAGTAGGTTTTCTTTGACATAATATCTATGCATGCAAAGTTAGAAACAAATAACAATAAGTAAGATGAATTTATTTAATCAGAACTATCATATCCAAATGCATATGTGTAAGTTGCAGCTTGTAAAAAAGAAAAAACGAAGATATGCTGTGCAAGAGGAATTGTACAATAAGACCATGGGTGAATCCTTTATAATAGATTTTTAGTTGAAATCGGATTTAAATTTCTAGAACTTAGATGGTAAAGTTTTAGCTAAATTAAATTATTGCTAAATTTTATTCATTGATTCGAGGAAATATATTCTAACAATTAATAAAATAAAATAAAAAATTAATATCCGCGAGGTGCTTAAAAATTATAAAAGAATTTTTTAGAAAGAAATTTATAAAAGACTTAGTTTGAAAAGAATTTAAATTTGCTAAATTTAAATGATAAAATTTTACCTAAATTATACTATTGTTAAATTTTTTTCCCTTAATTTAAGGAAATATATCCAGATTATCCACAAATTCATTATTTTTTTTTTTTTTTGAGAGGTCATTATTTCTTTTATTGATAACTATAAATTCACTTCACTTACATGGACCAAACATTCATGGGTGAAGAGAACCACGTTTTATTTTTTTTAATTTTACGCATAATAACTACTCCTTTCGTTCCAATGTGTTTGTCTTCTATTTCATTTTGGAATGTCCCAAAATATTGTCCTATTTCTAAAAATAAAAATTATTAATTTACTAATGTTCCTATTATACCCCTACTTTATTTTCAAAACTATTTGAAAAGAAAACTAACAAATATTTAAAAAAATCAATCTAATTGGGGTACATTTTTAGTTGTCTCATTAAGAATAACTCTTTAAAAAAAATTGATAAATTTATTTAAGAGTATTTTTGTAAACTTATACATTTTTATAAAGTAGACAAAACAATAAATGTTGTTCCCTTAAAAAAATTGACTTTTCAAATAGGGCAAATAAATTGGGACAGAGAGAGTATCTTTTATTATTATTATTATTATTATTATTATTATTATTATTATTATTATTTTACACTCAATAACCATATAGATAAGCATTTACACAATTTTGACCATATCTATAATTGTATGGCTGACATCAAAATGGGTTATTATAAATCATGATAAACTCTATTCCTTTATGGCTGATGTCAAATTGGTGAAATCACTTTGCCCAACTAAGACTTGGAAAAATTGTTGCCATTTTATGAAACCACTTGGCACAACTTCTTTCTCACCAAAAAAAAAAAAAAATGGCACAACAACAACTTCTAAAGTCAACTTTTATCCATAAATTCACTTCGTTTACACGTGCCCAACATTAATGGGTGAAGAGAATCACAGTTTTTATTTTTACGCTCAATAACCATCTAGATAGTAGATAAGCATTTACACAATCCTTGTCATTTCTACGATTGTCACAACCACAATTTTTAAACCTAACTTTTATTATATAGTATATGATATGATATGTAATGATGAGAGAGCACCATAGTTTTGCGTTGGTCAGCTCATTTTGTTAGCCGACGTACAGGCGTTGTTTAGGTGGTCCCGCAGGGGTGTTTCCCGAGGAGGTGGTCCTGATAGCAAGGATACCAGTGGTTAGTAATAGTTCCGCCAGTAATTATTAATTGCTTAGAAAGAGAATAAATACATTTATCAACTCATCATCTGTTTGCTTGTTCACACTTAGGCTAGGCACACACTAATTTGAAACATGGACTATGATGATATAAATTATGATGAAGGTTATAGCATGAGAGATATAGACAATAATTGGTCAAAGAGTAATATGAACTATGAAATAGATTCTAATTCTGACAGTGATATTGATGAATATAGCTACAGTCATAATAATAACACAAATAATTTGAGCACTTTAACAGGAGATAAAATCAACCGACAGACTAATAGACACAATAATAACCTTTTAGGCATGATTAATAAAAAATTGAAATCTTTGGGAACTATTGACAAACCCACTATATGTACTAAAGTAGAAAGAAAAAATGATAGTTTTTTGGACCTCTATGAAAGATTGAAAGCTTTAAATTCACCTTTAAAAAACGAAAGAGATTTCCTTTAACCAATACTATGGCAGATAATTGGCATAGTAGACAAAAGGATAATTCGACAAGTAGCGACACATCAATGAATGTGATATTGGTAAGGAAAGAAACAAACTAGTCTGATAGGAATTATGCATGAAGAAAGTGAAAGACAAAAGACTAATAACATGAAAGACGGCCTTATTCATGAAAGAATAACACGTATAGAAGATAAAGGAATGATTAAAAAAGGAATGGTAAAAGAAATGATAGAAAAAGAATTGACAAAAAGAATAGACTTTTAGAATATTTAAAGACAAAAATAATATACAAAAGAATTGCTGATCAATTAACATGTATTGCATCATAAAATAAAATCATTCAGACAACAGATTGAGGCAGAAATTTGTTCTAATCTCCCCACTGCCTTTTGGCACAAGCACTGACATATAGTACAATTACCTTATGAAAAAGACTTTAATAAAAGACAAATACCTACTAAGACTAGACTAATACAAATGAATAATAAATTATTAGAACACTGTAAAAAAGAAATTGAAGATCTTTTAAATAAGGGTTTAATCAGAAAAAGCAAGTCTCCTTGGAGCTGTGCTGCTTTTTATGTTAACAAACAAGCAGAATTGGAACGAGGAGTTCCAAGATTAGTTATAAATTATAAAGACAAAATAGTGAAAAGATAAAGACAAAAGAAGAAGTAGGGAAAGTTGTAAGAAAAGACATGTTAAAAGAAAATAGTACGTTTAAAGAATCTCTACGTAGGAAGATAGAAGTAGAAGAAAAACAAGAAAGAACAAAAGCCAAAGAAATAGTCAACAAAGGAAAGAAAACTAATAATAATAAAGAAAAGGAAAATAGTGATAGTATAGTAAAAGCAAATGTAGTCAACAAGATATGGAAAATTGATAATAATAATAGCTTAAAATAAAAAATTGATGAAAGACTAAAATCAATTGAAAGATCCATAATATATACCCAAAATGATAGTTTGGTAGAGTTAACGAGAAAGTTAGAAATTTTAAATTTACCTTTAGATATTGGTAAGGAAAAAGATATAGCAGTTTTAAATATTACTGAGTTATTAGATAATGAGAAACTTGACAGACACGATAAAAATGCTATTTGTCATAAATGTAAAAAATATGGTCATACTAAAAAACAATGTGCCAGACAGAATAAAATTGCTAAACAAATCAGTAAATTAGAATTTGAAAAAGACACACTAAATGAATTGATGGAAATATTTAATGTTAATCAAAAAGAGATAGATCACGTTACGAAAAAAGAAAGAACTAAAATCAACCAACCCACTTAAAGTCAATAAAAGAAAAAGAAAACAAAAAGACATAGTGATGAAACTGATAAAAAATCTACCTAATCACTTAAAAGACAAAAGAGACTATTTACTAAAGTTAAAAGATTCCATAGATATACCTATTACTTCTATTAAGTGTAAAAAAGATGGACACCATGTTACGGAAAGCGGAAAGAAAGAAAAATCTAAAGATAAAAAAGAAAAAACAAGTATAAAACAAGATGCAGTAGATACAAAACCTGTAACTATACAAGACTTATTAACAGAAGTGAAAATACTCAAACAAGAAATTAAAGATATTAAAGAAGATAATTCCATAGATATAAATGAACATAATATTATAGAAATAATAAATTTAAAAGAATTTTCTAAACCCATGATAGACCCACCTTTATTAGAAAAAGATGATGGAAATAAACAAAATTTCTTGAGCTTAATTGACAAAATAATCTTCCAAAAATGGCATACAGAAATTACTTTAGTAATTAATAAAGAGTTTTCTTTGACAGAAATTGCTTTAATAGACTAAGGTGCTGACATGAACTGTATACAAGAAGGATTAATACCTTTAAAGTACTATGAAAAATCATCTGAAAGATTAACTCGAGCTAATGGAGAAAAGCTAATAATTAATTATAAAATACCTAGTATCCACATATGTAATGATTGAGTATGCTTTGAAACAGTTTTTATTTTAATTAAAGACCTTTCTTCTAAAATCATTCTAGGAAATCCCTTTATGGCTTTACTTTACCCCTTTTTAACGACAGAAGAAGGAATTGAAACTAATGTGTTAGGAAAAGACATATTTTTTAAATTTATCCTGCCACCTATCCCGAAAGAAATCTATTCCCTTGATAACATTTCCATAACAAAGGAAATTGATAGAAAAAGAATTGACAGAAAGAATAGACATTTAGAATCTTTAAAGACAGAAATAATATACAAAAGAATTGCTGATTAATTAACAGACCCTATATTGCATCATAAAATAAAATCATTCAGACAACAGATTAAGGCAGAAATTTGTTCTAATCTCCCCACTGCCTTTTGGTACAGGCACCGACATATAGTACAATTACCTTATGAAAAAGACTTTAATGAAAGACAGATATCTATTAAAGCTAGACCAATACAAATGAATAATGAATTATTAGAACATTGTAAAAAAGAAATTGAAGATCTTTTAAATAAAGGTTTAATAAGAAAAAGCAAGTCTCCTTGGAGTTGTGCTGCTTTTTATGTTAACAAACAGGTAGAATTGGAACGAGGAGTTCCAAGATTAGTTATAAATTATAAACCTTTAAATACAACATTACAATGGATAAGATATCCTATTTCTAATAAGAAAGATTTACTTGACAGATTTCATGAAGCCACCATATTCTCTAAATTTGATATGAAAAGTGGATTTTGGCAAATACAGATAGATGAGAAAGACAGATATAAAACTGCTTTTATAGTTCCTTTTGGTCATTATGAATGCAATGTTATGCCTTTTGGATTAAAAAATGCACCAAGTGAATTTCAAAATATAATGAATGATATATTTACACCTTTCACAGAATTTTCAATTGTCTATATAGATGATGTGTTAATTTTCTCTAAATCAATTAAAGACCATTGGAAACATTTAGATATATTTGTCAAAATAATTAAACACAATGGATTAGTTGTCTCAGCCTCTAAGATAAACTTATTCCAAGATAAAATCTAATTTTTAGGACATAATATTTGTAAGGGAACCTTAAGTCCCATTGACAGAGCCATTCAATTTGTAGAAAAATTTTCAGATGAAATAAAAGATAAAAATCAGTTATAAAGATTTCTTGGCAGCTTAAATTATGTTTCAGATTATTTTTAAGGACTGAGAAAAATATGTAGACCCTTATATAAAAGGTTAGAAAAGAACCCCCTTGCATGGACAGACAAACATACTATGATAGTTCGACAGATCAAAAAATATGTTAAACAACTCCCGTGCATTGTTATTCCTTCACCCCATGCTTTTAAGATTGTTGAGACAGATGCTTCTGATATAGGCTATGGTGGAATCCTAAAACAAGTAACAAAAGATGATACTAAAGAACAAATTGTTAGATTCCATTCTGGCTCTTGGACAGCTACCCAGCAGAATTAAAGCACTATTAAAAAATAAATTTTATCTATTATATTATGTGTTTCAAAATTCCAAAATGATCTTTTTAACCAAAAGTTTTTAATCTGAGTTGATTGTAAAAGTGTTAAAGAAGTTTTACAGAAATATGTTCAAAATCTTGTTTCCAAACAAAGTTTTGCAAGATGGCAGGCTATTTTAAGTGTTTTTAACTTTGATATTGAATATATTAAAGGAGAATCCAATTCTATTCCTGATTTCTTAACACGTGAATTTCTACAGGGAAGATAAGCTCCCCTTCATAAAATAGCAATTCCCCAAAACCCAGAACTAGACAATCTTATGCTACTCCACCGATCCCTCCTCCCCCTAGCAGATTTCTCCCTTGTCCTTCTTTCAACTCACATAGTTTCTCTTCAAACATACCCTAAGAAAGAACCCCAATACCCTGTAGCCCAAACCCTTTCTAACCACTTTCCCCAAGCTCCACTCCAACATCTAAACAGTCTTATGCCATGCCCTCAACTCCTCTTCCTTTAAAAACACCATTTAACATAGTCACCTCCTCTTTTCCCTTGTTAACCTCTCCCTCTCCCTCTAAACAATCAACAGACAAACCCTCTAGCTCTCGAACTTAAGCCCAAGCCCTAAAAGATGATCACAGTGTTGAACTCCCGAAAAACTCATGGAGTTTTATTTTATGGATTGAAAGAGAATACCAGCACATTACTGATCCCCTCTCACTAGTCAATCAGTTGTTACCCCCAGGATGGGAGGACCCTAAGACAAAAACATTAAAGACTTAGACATTTTATGAGTTTATTTTAGTTGATACAGACTCAATCCTGGTTACAAATATGCCTTGCTCCCAAGACCCAAACAAAATTGGTTATTCTAAAGTAGTCATAAAACATATTCTCACCCTTTCCCAGTGGAGGGCAAAGCCCTGGATTCCCAGCAAATTTTGCCAAACCTTTGAACCTCAGTTCGATAATTATTATGACTAGATGGAAGCGTGGGACAGATTCCTTTTATTCCAAAACAGTATTCACAGACACACTTGGTTTTTTTGATTTGATATGTATAGAAAGAAAGACATGATGGTACCAAGATGGTTTATTGATTGGTGGATTTCTTATGGTCCTAAAGCTATGATTCTTCCTCCTGATCTCCTCAAAGCCTATGAAAGTTTCAAGAAAGAACCAAACATACCGCATCTTAAAGATTTCCCACATCTTTTGCAGTTCTTTTACAGGTTTCCAGATCTCCCATGGATCATCACATGGGAATACAAGATAAAAAAGCATCCCCAATATCCTTTTCCCATGCTCACTAGGAAGTTTAAATTAAAATGGTGGAATAAGTTTAATTTTGATCATATTTGCCAAGAATTACAAAAAAAGACCTCTTCCTCCCAAATAGAAAATCCTAATTTCTTTTTAGAAAAAAGTCAAGTCCAGTGCCAGCTTGCCTCCGTCTCAAACAGAAGACAACTTAAAAAGGAACTGCTTGAAGCTGCATCACAGATATCAGATGATGAAGATGACACAGTAATGGAATCATCCTTTCCAAACTACAAGACTCACCCAGAAGCATTTCAAGATTCCCAAGACCCCAATGACATGTGACAGATAAGACAAAATGACAAGATGGCAGATTACTATTCACAAGCATGCAGGACAAAAAAATCCAGACAAAAAGATCTAGTGAGATATTTTGACAGAATATTAATTGCACGCGTACCTCGACAGATATTCTGACAGATTCCCCGACAAACTACTGTTCATAAATAGTAAAACTTTTACAAGTTTCTACTGACAGATTAACTTGAGTTAGCTAACTCAGGTTACTTTTGAAGGCTTATTACTGTTTATTTCATCTATAAAAAGACAGATTCCGAAGGCAGAAGTTAGGTCGTAATTTCCAAGTTCAATTCTCAATTCAAAGCTTAGGTCCAAGATAGCTCTCTCCCACAGAAACTTTTGTAATCCTTTCTCTTGTAATCTTGTAACCCTTCCCTTCAGACAGGTATAATCTTGTAACCCTTTTACATATTTTGCTTTTTATTTTCAAACTTGTATTAAAGACAGTAGTTTTCAGTTTTAATCAAAGACAAAAGTTTTTATTCAAGTAAGATTTTATAGTTTCTGTTTTCATATTCCATACTCTGTTTTAACTTATTTTTAAATATATCTATTTTGCTATTTTCTTCTTTATCATCTACTTTATCATTGTCTATGCTTCTATATTACTGTTGTGCTCTTTCCTTGGTAGTTAATGGTAGTTTGAAAAGAATTTAAATTTGTTAAATTTAAATGATAAAATTTACCTAAATTATACTATTGTTAAATTTTATCCCTTAATTTAAGGAAATATATCCAGATTATTCACAAATTCATTATTTCTTTTATTTTTTTGAGAGGTCACTATTTCTTTTATTGATAACTATAAATTCACTTCACTTACATGGACCAAACATTCATGGGTGAAGAGAACCACGTTTTTTTTTTTTTTTTAATTTTTTTATTTTACGCATAATAACTACTCCTTTCGTTCCAGTTTGTTTGTCCTTTATTCCATTTCGGAATGTCCCAAAATATTGTCCTGTTTCTAAAAATAAAAGTTATTAATTTACTAATGTTCCTATTATACCCCTAATTTATTTTCAAAACTATTTGAAAAGAAAACTAACAAATATTTAAAAAAATTAATCTAATTGGGGCACATTTTTAGTTGTCTCATTAAGAATAACTATTTTGAAAAAAAAAATTGATAAATTTATTTAAGGGTATTTTTGTAAACTTATACATTTTATAAAGTAGACAAAACGATAAATGTTGTTCCCTTCAAAAAATTGACTTTTCAAATAGAACAAATAAATTGGGACAGAGACAGTATTTTTTTTTTTTTTTTTAACACTCAATAACCATATAGATAAGCATTTACACAATTTTGACCATATCTATAATTGTATGGCTGACGTCAAAATGGGTTATTATAAATCATGATAAACTCTATTCCTTTATGGCTGATGTCAAATTGGTGAAATCACTTTGCCCAACTAAGACTTAGAAAAATTGTTGCCATTTTATGAAACCACTTGGCACAACTTCTTTCTCACAAAAAAAAAAATGGCACAACAATGACTTCTAATCTCAACATTTATCCATAAATTCACTTCACTTACACGTACCCAACATTCATGGGTGAAGAGAATCACAATTTTTACTTTTACGCTCAATAACCATCTAGATAGTAGATAAGCATTCGCACAATCCTTGTCATTCCTACAATTGTCACAACCACAATTTTTAAACATAATTTTTATTATATAGAATATGATATGATATGATATGAATAAAATACATAAATTTTAATGTATTTTGGGATGGTTTCACATCAAACCCATAATTTTTTTTTTTTTTTTTTTAAATTAAACCTATGAACCTTTCAAATTGTTTCAATTAAACCATTAAGCCTCTATCAACTTGTGAGCATGCACTTTTTTTTTTTTGGGGGGGTAAAAGTTAATAATTTCCATTTATTATAATTCGAGATTGCAACTTTTTTCAATTACAAAAAAAATCTAGAAGTATGATGAGTATTATGCTTTTATAGGTGAAATAATTTTTTCATATAATAATTCATCACACCCTAGGTATTTATGTGATTGGAAAATATAGCAACTCTAAATTATATATAATGAATTAAAATTATTAATCTTTACAAAAAAAAAAAAAAGAGCCTCTGAGCATGTGCGTGAGCCATGCTTAGAGACTACTATTATTAAATCACCTTAGCAATTAAATGATATAATTATTTTTTAAATTAGACAAAATTAATCATTCCCAAAATGAAGAAAGAAACAAAACTCCTTATTGCTCTCATCCAAGTGAAAAGTGACCATAGGAACTATGATTTTTCATCTTTATTTATATTTTTTACTTAAAAATTTGAAAAAAATTGGCTTTTTCCAGTATGAATCAATGGATTTGATCAGGATTTTCATACCAGTAGACGAAGCTCCATTGATGTCTTAGTAGCCAACAACATTAGAGAGAGGAAGTCTAAGCGAGGCACTAAAACAGTCATGCATATCCTTAACACCATTGTGTATAAACACATTGGTGACAGTACTATAAGGGCATGTTTGGTTCACTGTAATGATTATTATATGGAAATAGAAATAAGTATTAAAAGGAATAATTTGCATTGGAATGTAATAAGTATTACTATTCATTAGTTTGGTGATCGTTTAGGAATAGAATTCTGAATATTTATCTACAATTTAATAGAGTATAAAAAGAATGTGTAATTAAATCATTTTTAAATCAAATTTTCTAAAAAACACTTATTTTAAGGTGTTCAAAATAGAGCTAATAATTAACAAGAAGAAATTTTTATTTTCTTTCCTTTTGAAGATGTGGTAACTAATGGCTTTTTAGGAAAAAAATTTTAAAAAATTATTACATAAGGTGAAAGAATAGATATTTAGTACTTTTTATAAGGAATAGTTATTCCTCATTTTGAAGAATAACTATTCATTGTAATAAAAATATAACCAAACAACCGAATAATTATGACATAGAAATATCTATTACATTGCAATGTCTATTACAGTCTACCAAATATGCCCTAAGTTTTTAAAGCAAGTAACTTTTATAATTTATAATACTCGCTTATTGCGGAAACAATGGTGCAAAGGATTTGCATGACTGTGTTAGTGCCTTGCTTGGACTTCTTCTCTCTAATGTCATTGACAATAGAGACATCAATGGAGCTGACAGTTGATACATATTGCAAAAAGCCAGTGTTTTCATATTTGCAAGTAAAAAAAAGAAAAAACATAAGCAATGGAAGATGTAGATAAGGATTCATTATTAGTGTCTGCTTGTGTTTTTGGAAATTGTTTGATAGAGGAGAAGTTGTGTTGTGTAACTGCTCGGTTGTAGCCAATAGGTTAGAATTTGTAAAGTGTATTTTGAATTTTCAAAGATTGATTAGGTGGAATAATACAAATTTTTTGTACTATATTTTGTGTTTCATTTTATGTTTCATCAATCACAATTTGTCATTAGTTTATTTTTATTTTTTATTTTGAACTTTGACTATTTTACAAAAAAAGTTAAATAAATATATGATAAATTATGATTGGTAGAACAGAAAGTTCTATATAAAATATTGGCTAGATGATTTGTATTTATTTTAGTGTGGTCCATTTTTATTTGAAGAAACATACATTTTTTAGAGATGTACTTTTAGTGGTAGGGTGTAGGGGAAAATTGAACCAAGAAATGTCTATTAGAGCATTAGCATTGGAAAATTCTAATGCTACTCTATTTTACAATTCTAAAAAGTCACTTTAGCATTATACCATACCATTTTACAATACCTCTACATCCCAAACTTCTACTTCCCTCTTTTACTCATTAAAATAATATATCTACATAATAAAATAATATATCTCAAAATTATATCTTTTCTCTCCCATCTCTCTCCTCTTTCTACATAATAAAATATTATTATTTTTTTACAATACTTGCTACAGTGCAATTCTATGTTTAGAATTGCACTGTAGTAGTATTGTAAAAAAATTTACAATACTACTGTTTAACATTCCCCAATGCAGATAGTTTTAGGACTTAAAATTCTAAATTTTCCTTAGGTTTGGCATGCTAATGCTCTTAAGGAGAATCCTCTTATACAGTAGATTTTTTTTTTTTTTTTTTTTGAGAAAGTTATACAGTAGAAATGATATAGATAAATCATATTGTCCAAGAAAAAAAAAGATATATATATATATATATATATATAAATCAAAAGTAACAGAAAGTTATGTGAATTGCGACTAAAATTATCCATCTGAAAATATAGCACCTGTACTTTATGAGAATCCTAAAATTATATAAAAAGTCATTATCACAAAAACATTCTGAATAAACCAATCAATTTGACATAATTTGAATTTTTTAATTTCATTTTGAGAATATGAATAATGATTTTTGAAGGAATTTTAAGTATTAAAAAAAATTAGATAAGAAATTTTAGATTTATCAATTTATTTATATATGCTTAATTAATTTATTTTTATGGAAACTTTTAATTAAATAAACAGGGATGAAAAAAATGAAAGAAAGAAAAGAAAAGAAAAAGGCGTGAGCAAAAAGAAAAAGAAATAGAGAAAAGCAAACGATTCCTTTTTTATTCTTTCTTGTGCTTTCAACTTCCTAGAATAGATCGGTGAAAGTGAAGGTGAAGGGGAAGTGAGTCACAGTATAGGATCTCTTCTAGGGTTTCGTTTCGGATCTCTCTCTCTCTCTCTCTCTCTCTCTCTCTCTTCATTCATCTCGGTACGTATCAAATCTATATATCTCTCTCTATGTATATGTATCAATGAGGATTTTAGGGTTTCAAGATTTTGAATTGTCAAATTTATGTTTTTGTTAATTTTTAACGTTCAGAATAAAGAAATTTATTTCGTTAGTGTTCTGTTTGGTTGTCGAGAAAGCTTACGAATTTGAAAGAAAGGTGGAATATTGTGGAACGAAGAAATTTGGTGTCTTTGTATTCTAAATTGTTTCAATCTCGATTGTAAAAAAAGTGAAGGAACTCACTTTAAATAACAAAACCTAATCTTTGTATCGGGAAAAATAGAGTTGCAATTCATTATTCATGTTTTTTCCCTTATTTTTTCTCTCACTTTCTCGGCAAACAAACGGTTCGTTATGATTGAGTGTCCAAAATGGTGAATTGTGATTGTGTAGTTCTCTGTTACACTAATGAAAAGCTCATGATTTGAAAATTTTGGATTTTTATTTTTATTTTTTCATTGCATGCACTTTCTTGACAACCAAATGGTTAGATTATTGTTGTGTGTTAATCCTTGTACCATTTTGTTAAATCTTCTAGTGTAGTGGCCAGTGGGGTTGAAGGTGAGAGATGTTGAGGTTCCATGTGGGAGGAAAAGTGGTGGAGAAAGTTGATTTGTTAAGGAAGAGCCACTGGGCATGGCGCTTGGACGTGTGGCCTTTCGCTATTATTTATGTTTTGTGGTTAACTACCATTGTTCCTAGCATAGACTTTGGGGATGCTGTCATTGTTTTAGGTGGGCTTGTAGCTCTTCACATCCTGGTCTGGCTTTTCACTGCTTGGTCTGTCGATTTCAAATGCTTTGTCCAATATAGTAAGGTATGTAATATTGCTTACAAATATATCAACATACGTGTATATAATGCATTATAGGGATTTTATTGGGTTTATTTTTGTATGCAGGTTAATGACATTCACCATGCTGATGCATGCAAAATAACTCCAGCCAAATTTTCTGGTTCTAAAGAAGTAGTGCCTCTTCATTTTCGTAAATTAGTAAGTCCAATATGTTAAATTTTCTCATTGTAAAATATTTCTTCCCTGATTATAAAGAAATTTTAAGATTAGGGTTTTAGTGCTGAAATGCTGTGCATACTTAAATCAAGCTGATTCGCTTCTTAAGGTCTGCCTGCCTCATGGCTTAGCAGTCTCCTTTGGTTCTCACCACAGTTGGAATCCAAGTTTGAACCACGGGCTCTCTATGGGGATGTCCTGAATTACCAATAGCCAAAAAAGAAAAAGGTTGTTTTGCTTCTTAAGGTCAATTTCTGCTGATAAAGCTTTATAATTAATTGTGGCTTAGTGGGTTCTAAATATTAACAATTTGGACTATTATTGAACTCCAGCTCATAAAAACCGAATGTTACAATGGAATGTAACATTGAGCTCAATTCTAGCTTTCATCAAGTGGTGAACCACATTGAGATGAGAATTTTAGCTTTGATATGGCTTTTCATTGGAAACATGTGACTTGACGTGGTTAGTTGTGCCACCGTCTTTTATGCTTTAGGTTCTGGAATTTATGCTTTTTTGGGCCAAGTATAGTGGTACCTGGTGAAAATAATGAAGTGGGGATGAAGTCATTGGGAGCAATTGGATCATTGAACACACCTAAAATTTAGGAAAACAAAAGCAGATTGAAGTTTGTGAGCAATGATGACACCTAGGATGAAAGAGTTTGTGGATTTGTTATTGCAAAAATAATTGCATCTTTCTTTTTCCTTATCATTGTGTATTTATCTTCCCTTGGTTTGTTCTTGTAGCTGCAAGGCATCCTTTTACAAAGAATACTTTTAATATACAATATATGTGCTGACATCAATGCCAGTACTGGACTCAACAAACCCTTGATTTTATCTACTTAGGGCCACACACAGACGTGTCGTGTTTACTGCCACTGTTGCCTTTTGGTTTATCATATCAATCCAAGAATGAAATAGGAGTTATTATTCGTCTCAGGTATCCTATACATAAATATTAAGTTGGGAGTGTATATATTAGATAGATAATAGATTCCATCTTTTTTTTTTTTTTGGGGGGGGGGGGGGTTGGTGGTGGTGGATAATAGGTTCCATCTATTTCTTTGTATTATTGGCTTATTATGTTGTTGGCAATCTTGTTGAAGTGAAGTTGTGGAATTCATTTGCTTGATGACATAATCTTTCTCTTGAACAGCAAGCAGGTTCTTCTTCATCCCCGGTTGATTTGGAAGAGATTTACTTTGATTTCAGAAAGCAATGCTTCATCTTCTCAAAGGAGAAGGAGACCTTTTTCAAGCTTCCTTACCCGACCAAGGAAACAATTGGATACTATCTCAAAAGTACTGGCCATGGCTCCGAAGCTAAGGCTTTTGCTGCTACTGAAAAATGGGGACGGAATGTGTGGGTTACTTTTTTTTACCCTTTCCCTTACCTTTTTTTAGCTGTTTGGTTTTGCTTCTTCATACCTTTGAATGGAAGTGTTAGACTGTATAAATAATAAAATCCTTTTCCTGAATAGCTGTGTAGGAAATATATACACATTAGTTCCCATGTTACATGGGTAGGAAATATATACACTAGTTCCTGTGTTATATCTGTGTAGAAAAAGTAGGACCATCTATCATTATGTCCCAATTATTCAATTAAGTATGGTGGAAACAAGTTCAGCTACATACATATATACACACACATGCACATGTGTGTGTGTATTCAATTTCACTCTGCAAAAGTTTCGGGAGTTATTTGGAAAATCGCATTTCAGTTGGAAGGTCACATCTAACATAATAAAAGATAGGGGGATGGACAGAATGTGTCAAAATTGAGTTGATTACCACTTACTAGTACACTTAATATGCCTGCATAAGCAAATACTACAAATTTATGATGGGGGTGATACCAGTTATTTTGGAATCTGGAATTTACTGAATGAGGCTGGAAGGTGTTAAATAATTCTTCATTTATGCTTGAATTTAATTTTCTTTTACTTAGGTTTCCTGCAAGTTGATATTTTTAGAATTCTATTAATTTTATCATTGTTTATGATGCTAGTTGCTTCTTTCTTTTTTCTTCTTCTGGTCACAACCTCTAGGACCCATGTTTATTGTATTTTTTTTTTTCGTTTTTTTACTTTTAAATATGAACTACTAAGATTCACCATCTGATATTTACTTTGAGGGGCTCCAAAGTGTGTTAATATTTGGACAAGGCTTTACATTCTTCTCTGATCATTTGTGTTTTGCGTACTTGTCTGATATTTAATAATGACTTGTTTCCTCAGGTTCATTTTTATGTCTACCCTAATGTTGATTGTGATACTCCGCAAAAAATACTGTTTATTGAGACTAACCTCTCATTGAATAATTGGATCTAATGTGTTTGAGATTATTTTTGTTTTGTTTGCTGACTTATAGATCTAATTTGTGGACTTATCTTTGACTTTTTATTCTACTTCTCATATTAGGTTGTCATTGTTGGTGGAAGTTCGTCTCTCTGAGACTGGTCTTGGCATAATTAATTTAATTCTCCTTCGTAATGTTTACATTTCTTTGTCATGTAGGTTTGATTACCCACAACCTACATTCCAGAAATTAATGAAAGAGCACATCATGGAACCCTTTTTTGTATTTCAGGTTGTCTTTAGTCAGCTCTCTCTCTCTCTCTCTCATTTTCAGTTTTCTTTTGTATGTTTGTATGCGGTTCCTCACTTTTTTGCTACCTTGGTTTTTTTCTCTCCTTGCGGGTAGGTCTTCTGTGTGGGTCTCTGGTGTCTGGATGAATATTGGTATTATAGTTTGTTTACCCTGTTCATGCTGTTTATGTTTGAGTCAACAATGGCAAAAAGTCGGCTAAAGACATTAACTGAGCTAAGACGTGTTAGAGTTGATGGCCAGACCCTAATGGTGTATCGGTGTGGGAAGTATGTTATCGATGTCAATTAAGCTGGTTCTTTAATTTTTATATTGAAATTTTTGTAATTGCTTGTCTAATTATATGTGGATATTTTTTAGGTGGGTTAAACTCTCTGGTACTGATCTACTGCCTGGGGATGTTGTATCTATTGGGCGCAATTCTGGCCCGAATGGGGAAGATAAGGCTGTACCAGCAGACATGCTTATATTAGCTGGAAGTGCTATTGTGAATGAAGCCATTCTTACAGGCGAGTCTACCCCACAATGGAAGGTGATTCTCTCTTTCTGATAACTTAATCTTTATTGTGCTGACAAGTTTTGGTAATCTTATTTCCTGCATGACATTGCATAATTCATTGTGTGGGGTGAAATACTCTTCTTCCTCTTTTTAATAAGTAAATTCTGCATAGTTATTTATTAAAATTTTTTCCTAGTTTTTAATTTTTGAATTTGGGCAATCTTGTTGGGTGCTGTGCTGCTTTGTGTTAGTGTTTGATAGTTAGCATAATTCTAAGATACAGATTACTGTCTTCAGATGCCTCATAAGAATAACTGATTCTACGTTCAAAGACAGGAAGTAGAAGAAAAAACAAAAGCCGATTGTATCTGTAGTGATTTAATGAACTATTTTCATGTAATTGTAGTAGACTAATATCAAACTTGTCACATGCTGGACTTTCTTATGCTTGGTTATATCTCCCTCTTCTTTTGTGTTTGCGTTTGTTTACAGAAATTCTGCCCTAAACTCTTCATGATTTTCCTTTTAGCTAAATTGATTGCTTTAATATGTAATTGTTGACTTTATATTTTCCTGTATCTGCTCTGTTTTAATAATTTTTTGTACAGTATAAAATGTTATTTTGTAGATGATGATGGGTATTGGAGAGCCCCCACCTGCGCTCACATTTCCCCTAAAATAGAAAATAACTTTGTATATGTGAGGACATTTGCATCTTCATCTCTATCAGAGGTTTTTCTGGCCAATAAGCATATGGATGCTGGGGCATTTATATATTTGGTGTTGGTTTTATTATCAGTTTCATTTTTTTTACCAAAAAAAAAAAAAATAAGAAAGTATATATTTTTTTTCCAGGTTTCAATCACGGGAAGAGGAATTGAAGAGAAGTTATCAATTAAGAGAGATAAAAGCCATGTTTTATTTGGCGGGACTAAGATTTTGCAGCATACTCCTGATAAGGTAGTTAATGTTAAAAAAATATTTTAATATGGTGAGACATGCTCATGCCTTTTAAAGTTATGGTTTTAATTTTCTTTCTGGAGACAGACCTTCCCTCTGAAGACCCCTGATGGTGGTTGTGTAGCAGTTGTTCTGAGAACTGGATTTGAAACAAGCCAGGGGAAACTGATGCGAACAATTTTATTTTCTACTGAGAGGGTAATTGATCTGTGATTCTCTGTCAAGCTGTGATTACACTACTTTATTGGCATTTTAATTCCGTGTTTGGGATGACCTTTTTTATTTGCATATATTTTCAGGTTACTGCTAACAGCTGGGAAAGTGGGCTGTTTATTTTGTTCTTAGTTGTATTTGCACTAATAGCTGCGGGTTATGTACTTAAAAAGGTAAATTGGGGTTCCCTTAGGGGAACAAAATGGATGTTCATTACTGTGTTTGATTTCTATTTGTGAAAATGAGAACATCACTCATGTAGGGGTTAGAGGATCCTACGAGGAGCAAGTACAAGCTTCTACTAAGTTGTTCTCTTATTATTACTTCTGTGATTCCTCCTGAGCTGCCAATGGAACTATCAATAGCCGTCAATACATCTCTTATTGCTTTGGCACGGCGTGGAATTTTTTGTACAGAGCCTTTCCGAATACCATTTGCTGGAAAGGTGTGTTTTCAGTTTTTATTTGTAATATTCTTATGTTACTTATACAAAAAAAAGTTTTTATTTGTAAAGTTTCTACCTACATGGGGGATAGGGCTCTTTTCCGATAATAATCTGCATTTGGAAAATCTTTGAAATTGGTGTGATTGGTCACAAGTTTATCTTATCTTCCCCTTTGGGAGTGTTTTAGAATATGCTATGAGCAGTAGCTTTGGCATACACATTTAATACTCTGCTAGGCCTTATACATCATCTGTTATGTCACGCTTTTTCTCTATTCCTGGTTGTATACTTAAGTATGGGTAAGTGTTGCATGAAGCTGAGAAACCTGTTGCTAATGCATATATTGATTTGTCATTACATTAAATGTTTTTAATTGTTTCTCCCTCTCCAGGTTGATATATGTTGTTTTGACAAAACTGGAACACTTACATCAGATGACATGGTATGCACCTATGGAGCTCAGGATTTGATGCTCATTTATTATTCATATATGCCTTTTTGTTCATATATTTTTGGTTTCCTGTTATGAGATCTTTTGTCTTTGGCTCTTTCCAGGAGTTCTGTGGCGTTGGTGGATTAACTAGTAGCATGGAATTAGAATCTGATATGTCTAATGTGTCTGTGCGCACGGTGGAAATTCTGGCTTCTTGCCATGCCCTTGTTTATGTCGACAACAAGCTGGTATGCAGATGTCATTGTTTGGATAATAAGTATTAAGTAATTTTATATGGTTTTCAATTTTGTGACAAACCTTTTTGTTGTACTTGGATGGTGAATTACATTGGGTTTCTAAAGCTATTTGTTTCGTATATATATATATATATATATAGTGTGTATTTTGGTAAAGAATTGCACTTCTCTCAGCATAAGATTTTAGTCAAGTCCTTGGCACCAGAATTCTTTTATTAACAATCTCAGGATTCTTATGAATTTGATGTAATTACCCAAGTATCATTGATCTGCAAGGAATGCCAACTGTGACCATTTTTCTGCAATCATATTTGAATACACTATTGAATGTCTGTCAGCTCCCTTATGGAGAACCTATAATAAATTTTCCTTAAAGTAGTTTGTGCTTTTATGGTCCTACTTTTTGGCTGGTTGGTTTGCTTGTGGCATTTAGATTGGATGTGCCATGTATGTATGAGAAAGAAAATGAAATAGAGACTGCTGCTTCAGATTTTGTTAGCCTTAAATGGCTCACAACTATTGATTTGTATCTTCTTTTTCATTCACTTCATCCTTCTTTTTTACTGATGTTGGTTGGTTCAAGTTACCTGTTGTTGTTAAACTGTTTTAGACTACTTTCTTAGAAGAGGCCCCTTACTAGAAACTAGGAACTCGAGAATAACATCAGTTAGAAAAGAACCCTCAACCTATCTGTTAAGAACTTACATCCAACTTTGGCACAATAGAAAACATAGTTCGGCAGAGATTATTTCTTTCTTTCCCTGTTGCAGTTGTTCAGTATGTATGTTCTTTGAATCATTGCTGTGTCCCTGTGTAATTTGGTTGTCTGTGAGAATGGAACCCTTAACCTATATGTTGAAAATTTACATCCACCTTTGGCACAATAGAAAACATACTTTGGCAAAGAGTAGTTTTGTCTTTCCCTGCTGGGATTGTTCAATATGTATGTTACTTTGAGTCCTTGCTGTGTTAGAAAGTTCCATTTTTTTTTTTAATCATATTCTGTTCATATTTTACATGAAGTTTTGCTTTTATGTTTCATTTCTCACTGATGAACATTATTTTCAATCTTTTATTTGAAAATTATTTGCTTATAATTGCTCCTGTTGCTGTAATATCACAAATTCCTGTAGGCCCCCTCTTGTAACAAAATAATAAGAATTGCTGCCTGTAGGTAGGTGATCCTCTAGAGAAGGCTGCACTTAAGGGAATTGATTGGAGTTATAAGTCAGATGAAAAGGCCATGCCGAAAAGGTATGCTGTGACATTTCAATATCATTAGTCTTATTGCTCTTTGGGCTTTATTTCTATATATAGTTTTATTTTCATTCTTTAATCCAAGATTGGAATGTGATTTTATGGACACGTATTCATTTTCTTTATCTTTTTCCTTGCTTTAGCTACGCTTTTTGCTTCTGTTATTGGGTTATTGGTTCCTTTCTTTACATGTTCTTTTTGTTAAAGAACATGTAGCAAGAGATTTTTATTAAAAGAGCATAAGAGGGTAAAAAAATCACTTAAGAACCAGAGTAAAGACAAATGAAGGTAGCAATTAAAAAGAGCTCAGCTGGTCATTGACTCTATCTTTGTCTATTAATTTTGGTGGAAACAGCACTAAAATCTTGAAGCCAATTACTGCATAAATAGATTTTTTTTTTAATGATTTTATGACATGTTATAAATTGCAGGGGAAGTGGCAATGCTGTTCAGATTGTTCAGAGACACCACTTTGCATCCCACTTGAAGAGAATGGCAGTTGTTGTTCGCATTCAGGAGGAATTTTTTGCTTTTGTGAAGGTCTGTTTTATTTGTGAACCCTGTAATTTGTATGCATGCATATAGGGATTAGGAATGCTATTTTACTAGATTCTTGCGTAATCAGGTAGCTTATAAGTAAGAAGTTATTGTGTATTTTATGGTAAAATTTTGAAAATTTTATAGGTAGATACGAAAATGTATTTGGGAATATGCCATGGTATATAATGTCAAGATTTTTCTTTAGAAAAAGAAGTTTTTCGAAAATTCCTAAGAATTTTTGTGATTTTTGAAATACCACCTAAAGGTTATCCTTGAGTTCTCTGGATGCTCTTTTAGGTTTTGGACTGGGGCCAACACCTCCCTAGGCATTATGAACTCAAGCTATGGAGCCACTCCTCTAACTCCCAGTAACTCAATGGCTTGTACTCTTACTTTGTTGGAATGTCAAAATGTGACATTTCTGGTTGATTTTACAATGAAAATGTTCCTTACAATGCAAGTACCTGCATAAGCATAATTGGAATTTCTGGACTGCAAGTGGCTTGAATAGATTGATATTTGAACATCCTTTCTCCATGTAGTTTATTGATTAATTTCAATCTGTGTAAAAACTTAGAAATCAAAATACTGTATCATTGTAGGATCCTCTGTTACCCTTGTTGTTAATTGTTGAGCTGATTATTGTTCAGTATCCTGCTAGTGATAAAAAAATCCAAATAGAAGCGATTGGAGATTCAGTCCTGCTCTTTCTTTCTTTCTTTCTTTTTGTAGGGATTTTTTTACCCTTCTACCGATAAAATTCTTTGAATCTCATTGCAGGGTGCCCCTGAAACTATTCAGGATAGGCTCATTGATGTGCCATCATCATATGTTGAGACCTACAAGAAATATACACGTCAAGGGTCTCGTGTTCTGGCTCTTGCTTTCAAGTCTCTTCCAGATATGACAGTAAGACTTTGAGATTTATTTTCTCCCCAGTGGCATAGGATTTTGTTTTCCGCTATGTTGAGGGTTTTTTTTTTTTTTTTTTTTTAATTTTTTTTTTTTATTTTCAGGAAAAGTGTGTGTGTTATCTTTGACTAATGTTTTTTTGTCTTCTAACAATATAAAGTATTGCTTCAGGTTTAGAGTGACAGAGTGATTTCTTTATTGTTTTGGTTATCTATAATGCCGGGTGTAAAATTACAAAATCCATTTCATCTTTTCAAGATTTCAACATCAAAGAGTTGCCTCAAAAGTGGACAAGTTTGTTGAGAAATATGCCCAGCTCAGTGTTCTCTTTTTAGAAAAAAAGGGGGGAGGGGGGGGATTGTAATTTGACACTGTAACTGTTGTTGACTCAATTATAATATACTTGTCTGAAATTTAGTTGTACTTTTGTGTATATAATTTTATGCAATTCTGGGCAAAGGATAAAATGCATGTGGTTATTTTGCCATGTTTGTGAACCCTTTTTCTCTCATTCCTTTACTTCTATATATTTCACTCCTTTGGTTATTTTGGAAAGGATAAAATGTATTTTCTGAAGTTTCTACTTCCTCCTGATATCTGGGAGTTTTGAAAGTGGAATTAATATGTAGTAATAATATTAACAAAAAGTCAACCTGAGTCGTGTGGTCTTGAAAATTAATTGTTATTACACTTTGATTACTCTCTAACTTTGAAGCTAACTTGAAGTCTAAAGGTGTGTTTTAGTAGTGAGAATCACAAAAACTGCCCTTTTTACTCTTCCGATCAAGAACATTATTGGTTTTCCTCTTTCTCAGGCATTAATTCATTAGTTATTCCAATAAATCATTCAATCTATTTATATATGTTTGTTTGACTTGTTGCTTATTTTGTTTCTGCATGAAGGTTAGTGAAGCTAGAAGCCTGGATAGGGATATAGTGGAGAGTGGCCTTACTTTCGCTGGTTTTGCGGTAAACAATAAACTGTTCTATTTACATGCAGTATCTATCACTTTCCTATGGTAGAAAAATATTTGCAGCAAATGCTTAAGAGTTGTTTCATACCCCCCCAGAAAAAAAAAAAAAAAGGAACTTTACAAATGCTTGATAGTTGTTACTTATCATATTTATTGTTAATAAATGCTCTTAATTTATATGTCAGGTATTCAATTGTCCTATTAGAGCAGATTCAGCCAGAGTCTTGTCTGAACTAAAAGCATCTTCACATGACTTGGTAAGGGACGCTTTTATTTATTTATTTATATACCTTACCTATTCTTTTTTTGATTGAAAAATAAAACAGGCACCTATACATGATTGAATCTATGACCTCACCCTCAACTCCTTGTTTGTGAGGAGGGAAGTTTAACCCACCTATCAGATCTGTCCAAAAAGGGTGGAACATTGGAAGTCAGTCATGGTAGCATTGGTTTATCTGTTACAGATAAAAAAAAGTTGCTAGTGTGATTAAGAGCTGTATTTGGTAATAAGTTTGATTGGTGAAAGTTGCTAGTGTGATTAAGAGCTGTAGTTGGTAATAAGTTTGATTAGTGTCTTTTTAGGGATGGATTTGGATTTTGTAGGTGCACATCCACATTTATCCCTCAATCCCTAAAATTTTAAATTTAGGCTCCATTTGTTTTGATGTAAAATATTTTTCGGAAAAGCAAAAATTTTCAAGTTTTTGGTTGTGTTCTTGCTCTTGAAAACATTTCAAGTGTTTGGTTGCATTCCTAAAAATGCTATGCAAAACATATTTTCTACTACTTCTACACATGTTCTCATCTCCCAAACACATAATAATAATAAGAAGTTTAGATTAAAAAAACATGATTGGTGACCAGTGGTGGCGACAGGAGACTGGCGACATCAATGCAGGGTGGTGGTTTGGCTGCTGACAGTGGGCGTGGGGGGTTCGAGATTGGGCTGATGAGTTTTGGGTGAGGCATAAAATGTTATGATTGCAAATGAAAGCGTAAAACATTTTACACTCACAAGTGCCTCAATTTTACTGTCAACCCTAAATTGTGTTGAGGTTGACCAGCAGTTTCAGTCACCCTAAACATCTGCATATGTGAAAAATATTTTCCATCAAAACAAACGGAGCCATAAGAGACTTATTTTTCCCATGAATATCAATTGGTAAAACATGCTTATGACAGAATGATCATTCACATGTTTCTTTTTAAATTTTGGCAATTCATCTAATTGATGCTCAAACTTTTAGGCATGTACTGAAGGCCTCTTGTCTTCAGCCTGAAGGTTTTGGTATGGATACAGTAACTAGTTCCTTTGTGCTCCTTTCACTGTATTTTTCTTTATTTCCTTTTTAAAAAAAATTTCTTTATCACGGAAACTATGCAAACCCCTCCTCCCTAATTCTTATTTTTTTGGCCTTTTTTTAATCTTTATTTCGATACTTGGTCCAATCTAAAATCTACACTAGTCCTCCTTGTCCCTCGTCTGCTTGGGCTACCACTCAAATGTATATCTAGAAAATAAGTTGTAAATATCTACATGAAGACACTGTTTCCTGTTGACAGGTGATGATTACTGGTGACCAAGCTCTGACAGCTTGCCATGTTGCTAGTCAAGTTCATATTGTATCAAAACCAGCATTGATTCTTGGTCCAGCGAGGAACGGTGACGGGTATGAGTGGATATCTACTGATGAGACTCAGATGTTTCAATACAGGTGAAGGTTTTATTCCTTCTCCCCCCTGGTGGCCCCCCTTCTTTCTTATCGTGGTTGCCTCTATTTTGTTTAATTTGATCCAGATTTCATTCTGGCTTTATATCCTAATAAACTTGCATAGGACACTATGTTTGCTTTGAACTTATGTCCTATGGCTTCATTCATCTTATCTCATATTATGAAGTCATTTAAATAGCTTTACCAGTTTGTTGAGCACTGTTCCAAATTATGATTTACTTTTTGTTTTTTGAATTGATCTAAGAAGTGTAATTGATTTCAGTGAGAAAGAGGTTGAAGCTTTATCAGAGAGTCATGATCTCTGTGTTGGTGGGGACTGTGTTGAGATGTTACAACAGACCTCTGCTGTTTTACAAGTCATTCCTTATGTGAAGGTTCTGATTCATACATACGTCATGTTTGGAACTGGTTGTTGATGTTGTAGCCTTTGTAATGCATATCTGGATTGTTGTCTCAGGTTTTTGCAAGAGTTGCTCCTGAGCAAAAAGAACTGATCATGACCACTTTTAAAACAGTGGGAAGGATAACATTGATGTGTGGGGATGGAACTAATGATGTTGGAGCTCTGAAGCAGGTAATATGTTGCTAAAGATAGTTATTTCTTTTTCATTTAATCTTTTCAAGTTTCAAGGATATTTATTTTTCCCAAGTCAGAATTCAGAAGTTATCTTTTCTTATAGGATGATATATTACCCTTAACTCCAACCAGATTTCCACCCACAACATTTTTGGTTAAACCACCCTGCCAGAACTGTTAAAACTGATATTTCGATTACACTGCTATTTGCCTATTTATAAGTGACTCCTTTCAGCCAATGATTGTATGTACCTGCAAAGTTTACTCAGGTTCTTTTCACTTTGTTTCTGGGTTTACGGAAACAATATTATTTCTGGTGCCATTATTCCTACTTCTGCAGCTATAGGTTTGCACTTTTACCCAATATGGGAAGCTGCTTCCGTTGGCTTTTGTATTAGAACCCTGCCAGAGTAGTTTTAGATTTAGAATTGCAGTTATCTATACTACCATTTAAGAGACTTCCCCTGTTTGGGATGAACTTTTCTCTGCTTCAAAAATACCCTTACACTCTACTTTTAAGCATATGCAAGATTGGAGGATAATCTGGTAAAAAAACATCTCTAACTCCCACTAAAACATTGCCTACAAGACAACACCACTCTCTTGTTGGTTTTCAAATTGCTTTATCCACTTTTAGATTTTGTGTTTTCATCACACCTGTAGGTATTTTTGTTATTGAAAAATGCAGTCCCGAATTACGATGAATGAAAATTATTAATCTTAAGAAAAAAATAGAACCTCACGTGCGTGCTCAAAGGCTAGTGTGTGTGTGTATATATAATGAGATACTATTTGCACAAAGCTAGCTCTCTCTCTCTCTCTCATTGGATATGCTGTGATTGGAAATTTGGTTGTGGCAAATTCAGCATGAAGGATTTACATTGTCAATAGACGATATACTTGGAAATTTTCATATATATATATATATATATATAATGAGATGCTATTTGCACAAAGCTAGCTCTCTCTCTCTCTCTCTCTCTCTCTCTCTCATTGGTTATGCTGTGATTGGAAATTCGGTTGTGGCAAATTTCAGTATGAAGGATTTACATTGTCAATAGACAATAAACTTGGAAATTTTTTTCTAGTTATAATCCTGTATATACCAATTAAAAAAAAAGTATAATCCTGTATCTAGTTTTGCCAAATCAGATGCATCAGAAAAAGGTACAATCATGTTATTTATTTTTGTTTTCAGGCTGATGTAGGAGTTGCCTTATTGAATGCGGTGCCTCCAAGTCAAAGTGGAAACTCATCCTCTGAAAAATCTAAGGATGAAAGTATGAAGTCCATCAAATCAAAAAAATCAAAGCCCACATTGGAAGCAACTGGAAAGGCGACCATTTTAAATGGAGAAGGCTCTTCAAAAGGTAAAGGTAGTACAAGATCAGATACTAACCTTTCAGCTGGTAATCGCCATCTGACAGCTGCAGAGATTCAAAGACAAAAGCTGAAGAAGATGATGGATGAGCTAAATGAGGAGGGTGATGGTCATGCAGCTCCTGTTGTCAAGCTTGGTGATGCCTCAATGGCATCACCATTCACTGCAAAGCATGCATCAGTTGCCCCAACCACTGACATAATTCGTCAGGGTCGAAGTACTCTAGTAACTACCCTCCAGATGTTCAAAATACTTGGCCTTAACTGCCTTGCTACAGCATATGTGTTGAGTGTAATGTATTTGGATGGTGTCAAGCTTGGAGATGTCCAGGCTACAATCAGTGGTGTCTTCACAGCTGCCTTTTTCCTGTTTATCTCACATGCCCGTCCCCTTCCCACTCTATCAGCTGCACGGCCCCACCCAAATGTCTTTTGCTCCTACGTCTTACTTTCTCTCTTGGGACAGTTTGCAATCCACTTATGTTTCTTGATTTCTTCTGTAAATGAGGCTGAGAAACACATGCCTGATGAGTGCATCGAGCCAGACTCCGATTTCCATCCCAACCTGGTGAATACAGTTTCATACATGGTGAGCATGATGATCCAGGTGGCTACTTTTGCTGTAAACTACATGGGCCATCCTTTTAACCAGAGCGTCTCTGAGAACAAACCATTTTTGTATGCCCTCTTGGCTGCTGTTGGTTTTTTCACAGTTATAGCTTCCGATCTATTTAGGGACTTGAATGACTGGTTGAAATTGGTGCCTTTGCCAGTGGGGTTGAGGAATAAGCTACTGATTTGGGCTTTACTCATGTATTTGGCCTGCTACTCCTGGGAGAGACTCTTGAGGTGGGCTTTCCCTGGTAAGGTTCCAGCCTGGAAGAAGCGACAACGGCTTGCTGCATCTAATCTAGAAAAGAAGAAACATGTCTGAGTGAATGAAGACTTGAAGCGGAGTGGATGGAACTGCATTGGGCATCATTTGAATGGCTCTGCAGTTGGTGCTGATTGTAGCATCAAAAGAGAGCCATAGGAAGGGATATAGTCAATTGGTCTTACTTTTGTAACTTTAGTTTGATTGAATTATGAGGTTTCTTCCTCTTGTAGTGAGAAATTTTGTCTACCAACTTAAAATATTATTTTGCAGAGAAAAATGATTATTAGGCACTAGTCACTACTCAAAAACTGTGATCTGAGATACTTTTTGATATAGGAGATTCAAATGAATATTTTCAACTTTCAATACCATTGTATCTGACTTTCTCCCAGATATGGTAATTGTATTTCAAAAAAAAAAGGTTATTCGATACTGAGGTTATTCTGTTTTACTCTTTGTTTCATTCCCAAGGGTTCTGTATTCCTGGTTGTTTTAGGCTATGTAATGAATAACCAATGAGATAGGCATAAAGTTATCAAAAAAAGAAAAGAAAAATGATGGGCAAAAAGAATGAGGCAGAATGGTTGAACAATGGCATTGTGGTTTTCTCTCTCTCAAGGTATAAAGTTATGTAGTGAATAACCAATACGACAGGCATAAAGAATGAGGCAGAACGGTGAACGGATGGCTGCGTATCATGGCCCAACTTTAAAGTTAAGTGCAACGCTAAATTTGAGTTGAAACTCCATCTCCATTGTTTCTGTATGTACAGTTGCTAAAAGAGTAGAGAACTTTGCCTTAAAACTTGACCAGAATATATAATCCTTATGAGTTCATGGAAAGTAGAAGTATTTTACTTACAAATGAACAATTCTTTTTTTCATAGAGTGCACAAATCAGTGGTTGGTAAATCATTATTGAGACTGATCTGACTTGTACCTTGAAAATCATCTCCCTTGTTTATATATAAAAAAAAATAATAATAATAATAAAAAGGGAAAAACAAGGGCAAGGCTAGATCTAGGACCACAATTGACACTAGAGAATGGCATTTTTTGACTGGTGGATTTTGTTTAAAATCGTTTTAGAAAGAAACTTATGCTACTCATTTATTATTCAACTTTAACAACGATGTCTAGGGTTCTAATTCTCCCTCAATTATATATATATATATATATATAAATGAGTTTAGCTATATAGCTGCTCAAAGTTGAGCTGAGATGAGATCAGAAACACAATATATTAGGGGACGAAGTAGCGTTAAATCAATGGAACATTACAAGTTTGGTTTGTGATATATAAATTGAATCACTGGAAATGAAGCATGATTGAGTCAATGACAATATTGTTGAGGTCACTATTGTACTCAATATCACTATTAAAATTTCCTAATAATCATGTAAAAATGTTTATGCGCTGCTAGCCAAGAAGTCTGTGGTCCTTAAGAAAGTGAATTCATCACAAGGAAGGACAATGCTTTTTTGGCTACCATACCCGTACTCATCAGCTGCCTTCTCCAACAATTGCTGGAAAGTGGGATTCTTCAACGTAGAAAGCGGGATGACAAATCTTTTCAGTTCTTTGCCCACGTACACCACAAAGTGCCCCTTTGGTGCTCTTTTCCTCCCCTCATTGTCATGCTTCCTAGCCATTTTGAGACTAAAGTGAATGTGCTTAAACGGGGTAGCTTCTATTTCTATATATATAGAAGTTTAAATGTTCGTAACTCTTGAATTGTGCTTATTATCAATGTCTAAGAAAGAGGGTGGGGACAGAGAAAGTGAGGTGATACTGTGATAGCTTGTTGTTCCGTGGCTAACATGTGTGTAAGAGGGTACACATGGGGTATGTAGCTTGTACAGTAAGTAGATATTACAAACACGTTTTACTTTTAAAACTTATGAGTTCTGAAGAACAATGAGTCCACACGGTTTAAATTCAATGAAAGTCAAGACGATCATGCAAAAATATTTTCGAGTCATATCTCAACACTGAATTCCATAAGAGTACTAAAACCTGCCATTTTTATTTACACTTGCAAATGACTTGGTGCAGTTTTCATTATATGCATGTGGCAACAACTAAGAGCTTATCTTCATCAGCTCATGCGTGTATTTGCTTCCACAAGTGCTGAGTCTGCTGACCAATGATGTGACTTAACATGAATGGCTTTTTCTATATAGAAATCACGTCTTTTGTGTTCACTATCCCAGCCTATACTAGAACAGTCGAATTTTTGTTGCTTCTGAGGTTCATTAGTCTAATTATCTTGAGGCTCACCGGTCTCAATCGCTTCACCGCCCACGTTTAATGGGCAGTGTTTGTCAATGCAATATGCAGATGGATCAAAGGTAATATACAATGAGATTTTCTTTTCAGCTAGCGATTTGTTCATACGTACAAGAGATATAATTGTCAACTAATTTTATGATAATGGCTTAGCAGAAAAGTTATGCAACTATGTTGTAGATTTGTAACGGGGCATTGCCTCAATTGCACTATCTTCTTGACTGGTTTTTGTATTTCAAATGCCTAAGGTAGTAGTAATAAGCTCGAGAAAGAATACCAAGGTCTACAATAACCTTCTCAAAAAGAAGAAAAAGAAAAAAAAGGCTTGACAATAATGTTCATAGTATCAACCACTGGGTATGTGCTTCCACCTTGAGGATCATCTGGAATTCATGTTGAAATTTAAGACAAGTGGATCCAAGTTTCAAATCATCTTGTCTTTTTCCGCCATGTGCAGCAAGGGTTTGAACTGTGAGATATTTAAGTTTTTTCGTTTAGACTTGACAATGGAGTGGGTCTGCCCAAGCGAAGCGACTTACTCAATGAATATAAACGTGAATAACATTTTAACAGAGACTAGGTGTGGCCATACTATTTAGTTTGACAATTCCGCATTCTATTATTGATGCACAATTATTGCACAAATGATCTTGATCATGATCACCTATAAAATACGGAAGAGTTTATCAAAGGGCACCGGGGTGGTGAAGCCTTGGGCTCTCGAATGCTTAAATCCGAGATTAAAGCTTTCTTTACAAAAGGGAAGGAAAATATTTCGTTTTAGGATATTGGCTTATGTGTACCTTTCTCCTTTTTAGGGATGTTTTCAGGTGGTTACTAATTAATGGAGAACCATTTCCTTAAGTTTTGCAATTGTGGTAAATGGGTTGTAATTGTTGGGGCCCTCCCTTCACTATCCCCGTGGGGATGGTCTACAGGGTTCATAACTACTTCTCTTACTACAGAACAGAATGCATACCTAGCCAACATTTAGATCAGGCTCTACTCAAACTTTTTTGGTTCACCTTAACATTACTCACTTGTTTAACTGTTACTGAGCAATTTTTGGATATCAAACGGATCTCCCCATAAGGTAATTTTTATATGGCCGATTTCCCCTCTTTTGCAATCAATTTCACTACAACACTTGCCGCTCTAGCTAATTGTCCAAAAGATTCACTTTTTATGTGGAAAAGGCCTGTGTCAATAATTATGATCTTACATATGGACAATTCCTCAATATGTTATTCATTTGCAACAAAATATTTTCTTTGCGCGGCAGTAAAAAAAAAAAAGGTTTTTTTGAAGAGAGATACTATTTCACCAATCGAGTTACAGGTATCTAACATTATTATACCTAACGATTTTCCACAAAAGTGGTGATGAAACAAGGTATAACTTGTACAATTCTTGCATAATTCATGAGGTGTGGTTAATTCGTTTGTTGGGGCATAATTCATGGTTACATATGTCTCTATTGGATTACCACTTACCAAGCCAAATTATGAAACTAAATCCATATTGACAGAAAGTATCTTATTGAGCCACTCTCTCTAGGTTAGCACTCTTGTTTCGTGGGACTAACCAATGGATGATTGACATGTGTAAAAATAAGTCAGCTCAACATTACACTACCAATACAAGCTAATATACAATCTTACTCCTCAAAATTTCAATCACCTGCGAACTACTCTACATTTTCCCTCTTCCTCTGGAATCTGAGAACACAA
This sequence comes from Quercus variabilis, assembly GCA_030445155.1. NCBI lineage: Eukaryota > Viridiplantae > Streptophyta > Magnoliopsida > Fagales > Fagaceae > Quercus > Quercus variabilis. Next base: position 36,821,041 of record CP129454.1, on the reverse strand, counting down.
TTTCCTTTTTCATCTCTCTCTCTCTCTCTCTTCCATTTCAGCCATTGTCTTTAGGGTTTTGACAACCTGTGATGCACACCAAGGAGCTAGACATGCTGATCATACAAGCGGAAATGGAGCTGAATTTGCACAGGACCCTTTGTCATTTTCTATTGGCCCAATTACAAGACTTAGAGCCAAACGTTTCAAGGAAGCACTAAATGGGCTAGTCCAAGAGAAATGGGCTGATTCTAAAAAGACCAAGATGGGCTTAAATAATAATCAAGGCTTAGTCCATGTCATCAAAGCAATTGAATAGGCTAATGCATGAACCAGCATGGTTTGACCATAAATGGGTGTGAATTTGTTAAGTTCCAAGGATATTAAATGGGAAGATGTCTTGGTATTGGATAGGCACGTTAATTCTAGTCATTCAGCTAATTTTGACTGCCTTTAGAAGTCCTAGACAACTAAAAAACGTGGGAACTTGATTAGATTAATGTTTGGTGTTGTTTTTGAAGTTGTAATTATGATTTTTACCTATTCTTGGAGGGTTGTTCCAAGTAAAAATTTGGTAGTACGAATTTGAAAAGAAGACAGATTTGATTCAGAAAATTATTCTCCTTGTGAGTCTTGTGATCCTCTTGGTTCTTAAAAGAACTCTTGAACTTATCAAGTTAATCTTGTGGTGTTCAAACAACCAAACTTATCACCTTTGTTTCTTGAGAGATTCTTAGGAATTCTTGGTGTGGCGTTTCAATTCTATCGTAGTCTTGGTTTTCATCTAGTTAGGTGACAGGTCAAGGCTCAACAAATCTTGTCTACACGATCTTGGGGTTCCAAACCATCATTGTTATCGGGTTTCATCACAATTGTTGGTGAAGTTCATATCATTTTGGTATCAGAGCTTTGGTTCTAAGATAAGTTTGACTATTTTTTTTTTTTTTTAACTTTCATTCTATTTCCTATTCCTTGCTCAAAAAAAAAAGAAAAAAAAAAAGAAAAAAGAAAAGAAAAGAATATTTCTTAGTACATGAAGAGGAAAATTTCCTAGTCATATCATTTTTTAGTATATAATTCCAGTAAGAAAATTTCTTCATTTCAATCTTGTTTCTCACCATTATTCAAGTTCTTGACCTTGTTGATGAGTTTTGGTTATTTCTTATTTTGAATTGCTGCTAGTTTATTTTGAATTATTTTCTTGAAGTTCAATTAAGAACTAAAGAAGACACAAAAGAGTGGAAAAAAAAGGCAAGAGTGTGTGAGACCATAAGAGGGTAAAAGCCGTTTAGAGTGAAAACATGAGTGCGAGTGTAACAATTCTTGAGTGAAACACGTAAGGGAGTGCTTGTGAGGATTCTAACTTTGTTTTGCAGATTTTAAATATGTCCAATAATCAAGAAGAGGATGTAACCGAAGGACTTCAACCACCAACGAATCAGACCCTCCAAATGCAAGCGATGCTAGGGGAGATGAGGCGTGTGTTGAGGGCTGAATTAGAACCTATTCATGAAAGGTTGGATAGGGTAGAAGCAGGAACTCCTAGGGGCCAGCAACATGACAACCCTAATAGGCAGCAAGGTGGGCGTGTTCCATGGCGGAATGTTGAGTAAGAGGCGGAGTCGGAGGAGATTGATGGGCCATATATGAACCGAGGCAAGTTTGAGCGTGGGTATGGGAATAGAGAAGCAAGGATGGGTAGGCCTAGGAGGGATAATGATTTAGGAAACATAAAGATTAAAATTCCAACTTTTCAAGGTAAAAATGATCCTGAAGTTTATTTGGAGTGGGAAACTAAAATGGAGATGATGTTTGATTGTCACAACTATTCGGAGATAAAGAAGGTTAAGTTGGCTGCGATTGAATTTACTGATTATGCCACTGTTTGGTGGGATCAATTATTGATTAATAGGAGGAGGAATAGAGAACCACCCATGGACACTTGGGAGGAGATGAAAATGCTTATGAGAAGGCGTTTTGTACCCAATCACTATTATAGGGGATTGTATCAAAAGTTGCAGAGGTTAACTCAAGGTTCCAAGAGTGTGGATGAGTATTACAAGGAGATGGAGGTAGCTATGATTCGAGCTAATGTAGAAGAGGACCGGGAAGCCACCATGGCTAGGTTCTTGCACGGTTTAAATCATTAGATTGTGGATATAGTTGAGATGCAGCACTATGTTGAATTGACGAATATGGTGCATCAAGCCATAAAGGTGGAGGAACAATTCAAACGAAAGAGTTTGGCTAGGAGGGGGCAACATATGGCTACCACTAGTCCATGGAAGATAGCTCTAAAAAGGGACAAGCAGCTACAAAATAAGCCAAAATTTAAACCATCTAAGAGTGCCAACTCAAACCACTTTAGGTAACACCGAGGCTTCAAGTTCTAAAACACGTGATATTATGTGTTTTAAATGTCAAGGGCGGGGACATATAGCTAGCCAGTGTGTAAACAAAAGGGTGATGGTGATAAATGCTCAAGGAGAGCTTGAGTCGGAGAATGAGGAAGAAGTAGATGAAGATGTCCACATGCCATCTATGGAGGAAGTCGATGATGAGCAAAATGCTGTGGTGGGAGATTTATTGGTAGCAAAGCGAGTTCTCAATGTGCAGGTTAAGGAGGAAGAAAGTAATCAAAGGGAGAACTTGTTTCATACTCAGTGCTTTGTAAATAACAAAGTTTGCAGTGTCATTATCGATAGGGGGAGTTGCACAAACGTAGCCAGCACTTATTTGGTGGAAAAATTGGCCTTAACTACCTTGAAACATCCTCAACCTTACCAGCTTCAATGGTTGAATGAATGTGGCGAAATCAAGGTGACAAGACAAGTGTTGGTGGCATTATCCATTGGCAAATATGAGGATGAGGTGCTATGTGATGTGGTTCCCATGCATGCATGCCATTTATTGTTGGGAAGACCATGGCAGTATGATTGGAAGGTTACGCATGATGGATTCATAAATAAGTATTCTTTCACTCTTAAAGGGCAACCTATTACTCTTGTGCCATTAACTCCAAAACAGGTCAAGGAGGACCAATTGAAGTTACAAAAATCAAATGAAAAAAAAAAAAAGGAAAAAGAAAGGAAGGTCGAAATTGGTAAAAAAGAGTTTAAAAAAAAAGAAGGAGAGAAAAACAGTGATCAGAGTGAAAAAGAAAGAGAGAGGGACTCGGCTATAATAACAGCAAGAGAAGAAAAATTCAATTACATTGCAAAAAAAAGTGAGATCAAGAGAGCATTATTTTCACACCAGCCCCTTATTGAACTCATATACAAGGAGGCTCTTTTATATACTAATGATCTCTCCAGTGCATTGCCGAGCAATATTGTTTCTCTTTTGCAGGAGTTTAAAGATGTCCTTCTCGAAGAGGTACCTCATGGTTTACCTCCAATTCGAGGGATTGAACATCAAATTGATTTCATACCTGGTGCATCAATTCCAAACCGACCTGCTTATAGGAGTAATCCCGATGAGACCAAGGAACTTCAGAGGCAAGTAGGTGAATTATTGGAAAAGGGGTATGTGTGAGAAAGCATGAGTCCTTGTGCGATTCCGGTGTTATTAGTTCCTAAGAAGAATGGAACACGGAGGATGTGTGTCGACTGCCGAGCCATCAACAACATAACGGTAAAATATCGTCACCCCATTCCTAGATTAGATGATATGCTGGATGAATTACATGGTTCTTGTGTCTTTACAAAAATTGATCTTAAGTGTGGATATCACCAGATTAGGATGAAGGAATGTGATGAATGGAAAACTGCTTTTAAGACTAAATATGGTTTGTATGAGTGGTTAGTAATGCCTTTCGGTTTAACTAATGCTCCGAGCACATTTATGCGTTTGATGAACCATGTCTTGTGTGCATTTATTGGCAGATTTGTAGTTGTGTATTTTGATGATATCCTAATTTATAGCAAAAATTTGGAAGAACATGTAATGCATTTGAAATCTGTTTTGGAAATTCTAAGGAAAGAAAGGTTGTTTGCTAACCTCAAAAAGTGCACATTTTGTACGGATAAGCTTGTGTTTCTTGGTTTTGTTGTTAGTAAAGGAGGAATTGAGGTGGATAAGGAAAAGGTGAAGGCAATCCAAGAGTGGCCAACGCCTACAACAATTAGCCAAGTGAGGAGTTTCCATGGCTTAGCTAGCTTCTATAGACAGTTTGTGCGTGATTTTAGTAGCTTAGCTGCCCCTCTCACTGAAGTCATCAAGAAAAATGTGTCGCTTAAGTGGGAGAAAGAACAAGAAAAGGCATTTAATCAGCTTAAAGAAAAGTTAACTAATGCACCTTTGCTTGTTTTACCTGACTTTGCTAAAACTTTTGAAATTGAGTGTGATGCTTCAGGAATAGGCATTGGAGCTGTTTTGATGCAAGAAGACTGTCTAGTTGCTTATTTCAGTGAAAAGTTGGGTGGGGCAGCCCTAAATTACCCCACTTATGATAAGGAGATGTATGCCTTGGTAAAGGCCTTGGAAAATTGGCAACACTATCTATGGCCAAAGGAATTTGTGATTCACACAGATCATAAATCTTTGAAGCATTTGAAAGGACAACAAAGGTTGAACAAACGCCATGCCAATTGGGTGGAATTCATTGAAACATTTCCTTATGTGATTAGATACAAGCAAGGTAAGGAAAATGTGGTGGTTGATGCATTGTCTCGAAGCTATGCTTTACTTTCCATTTTAGATACAAAAATGCTTGGCTTTGAATACATTAAGGATCTATATGCACAAGATTATGATTTTTGTGATGCATTCAATGCATGTGAAAAAGTAGCATTTGGTATGTTCTATAGGCATGATGGATTTTTGTTTTGAGAAAATAAACTATGTGTGCCTATGTGTTCTTTGCGTGAATTGCTTATGAGAGAAGCTCATGGTGGTGGTTTGATGGGTCACTTTGGTGTAGCTAAGACTTTAGGAATTTTGCATGATCATTTTTTTTGGCCTCATATGAAACGTGATGTGGAAAGAATCTGTGAGAGGTGTATTACATGTAAACAGGCTAAGTCTAAGTTGAAACCCCATGGTTTGTACACCCCTTTGCCAATACCTAGTGAACCTTGGACTGATATTTCTATGGATTTGGTTCTAGGTTTACCTAGGACTAAGAGGGGGAGAGATTCAGTTTTTGTGGTGGTAGATAGATTTTCCAAGATGGCACACTTCATTGCATGTCACAAAACTAATGATGCATCACATATAGCTGATTTATTCTTCAAAGAAATTGTTAGGCTACATGGTATGCCTAGGACCATTGTTTCTGATAGGGATGCAAAGTTTTTGAGTTACTTTTGGAAAACTTTGTGGGGAAAGTTGGGAACCAAATTGTTATCTTCTACTACTTGTCATCCACAAACGGATGGTCAAACTGAAGTAGTAAATAGAACTTTGTCTTCCTTGTTGCGTGCTATCATTAAAAAGAACTTGAGAACCTGGGAAGATTGTTTGCCACGTGTTGAATTTGCTTACAATAGAAGTATACATTCTGCATCTAAGTTTTCACCATTTGAAATTGTTTATGGTTTTAACCTATTGTCACCTTTGGATTTAACTTCTTTACCTTTGAGTGAACGTGTGAACTTAGATGGCAAAAAGAAAGTAGAATTTGTAAAGATGATTCATGAAAAGGCATGGCTGAACATTGAAAGGAGGACTCAACAATATGTCCATCAAGCCAACAAGGGACACAAGAAGGTAGTGTTTGAACCAGGAGATTGGGTTTGGTTACACTTAAGGAAGCAACGTTTTCTAGAGAAACGGCGTTCAAAACTCCTACCTCGGGGTGATGGACCATTTCAAGTAGTGGAGCGCATCAATGATAATGCCTACAAGCTAGACTTATCCGGTAAGTATGATGTCAGTGCAAGCTTTAATGTTGCTGATTTGTCTCCTTTTGATGCAGGTGATGATTTAAGGACAAATCCTTCTCAAGAAGGGGAGAATGATGCACACCAAGGAGCTGGACATGCTGATCATACAAGTGGAAATGGAGCTGAATTTGCACAGGACCCTTTGTCATTTTCTAGTGGCCCAATTACAAGACTTAGAGCCAAACGTTTCAAGGAAGCACTAAATGGGCTAGTCCAAGAGAAATGGGCTGATTCTAAAAAGACCAAGATGGGCTTAAATAATAATCAAGGCTTAGTCCATGTCATCAATGCAATTGAATAGGCTAATGCATGAACCAGCATGGTTTGACCATAAAAGGGTGTGAATTTGTTAAGTTCCAAGGATATTAAATGGGAAGATGTCTTGGTATTGGATGGGCACGTTAATTCTAGTCATTCAGCTAATTTTGACTGCCTTTAGAAGTCCTAGACAACTAAAAAACGTGGGAACTTGATTAGATTAATGTTTGGTGTTGTTTTTGAAGTTGTAATTATGATTTTTACCTATTCTTGGAGGGTGGTTCCAAGTATAAATTTGGTAGTACGAATTTGAAAAGAAGATAGATTTGATTCAGAAAATTATTCTCCTTGTGAGTCTTGTGATCCTCTTGGTTCTTAAAAGAACTCTTGAACTTATCAAGTTAATCTTGTGGTGTTCAAACAACCAAACTTATCACCTTTGATTCTTGAGAGATTCTTAAGAATTCTTGGTGTGGTGTTTCAATTCTATCGTAGTCTTGGTTTTCATCTAGTTAGGTGACGGGTTAAGGCTCAACAAATCTTGTCTACATGAACTTGGGGTTCCAAACCATCATTGTTATCGGGCTTCATCACAATTGTTGCTGAAGTCCATATCAACTTGGTTGCCTAGATTTGCAGATCATAACTCCTTTTATATTAGTAAGAATAAGCGAGTTGTCAAAACCTTAAAGACAATGGCTAAAATGGAAGAGAGAGAGAGAGAGAGAGAGAGAGAGAGAGAGAGAGAGAGATGAAAAGGGAAATTATGTTATTAGATTCTAGAGGAAGAGGAAAAATCTAGATAGCTAGCAGGCTTTTGAAATTTTGAGGGGTAAGATTGTGTTTTAGGTTGTATTGGTAGTATAATGTTGACTTGGCTTATTTTTACATGTGTCATTCATCCATTGGTTAGTCCCACCAAACAAGAGTGCTATCCTGGAGAGAGTGGCTCATAATAAACTTTATCTCATTCTTGAGCCTGATGTGTCTGATGAAGGAGGGAATCTCATGTTCTGAGGGTACTTTTGTACTTTATTTATTTATTTAGGAGGTCTACTTGTTTTGCTCCTTGCCTTGCACTTAATGCTTGGGTTTCTTCATTCTATTGTTTGGATAATACAACCTGTTTTCTCTTTGAAACCTTGGGAAATTTTGGCTCTTATTTTGGGTTTTCGATCTGCTTAGCTAATCTCATGATTGTGGTCATTCTCATGACTTGCTCTGCTCGGTCACTCTTCTAGTTGTAGTCATTCTTAAATCTTGTTCTAGTCTACCTATCCCATGGTTGCAGTCATTCTTAGATCCTAGTATTCTTGCCAATCTGGTGGTTGTGATCATTCTTATGACTTGGTTTGCTTTTCCAATCTCTTGCTTGTGGTCATTCTTATGACCTAATTTACTCAAAGAAGTCTCGTGGTTGTGGTCATTGTCAATCTTAAAGCCTAGTTTGATTGTCTAATTTTGTGGCTTTGGTAATTGTTAGGTCCTAGTTTGTTCGGGCAATGAGATTGCATGCATTCTTATGATCTGGTTTGTTTTCCCAGTGTTGCGACTGTGGTCTTTTTTATGAACTCAACCAATCTTGTGGCTATTTTCATTCTTATGACCTAGTATGCAAGGTTGATCGTTTATATGTGTTCATTTTTAAGAACCGATATTCTCAAAACAACATCAAAACATGGTATATTAATGTCAAAAAGGTGTAATCGAGGTACCTATTATTTGCGACATCTAGATTCTTTCTCTCTTCCCTAATAAGTTCCTCTATGTTGAGCAATTGTCTATTAATCTCTTGTCTGGTCATCTTGGTTGAGCTCTCCTTTAGTAATCTTTCCTCAACTTTTCTGTGCTAATCTCTTTTGTAGTCAACTTGGTTAAGCATTTCTCTACTAAGCTTTCCTTTAGTTTTTGGCTCAACTCTCCTTTGGCCGTCTTTTCTGAGCTCTTCGTTGTTCCTCCCCCCAACCCCCTCCCCCAACCAATTTGGGGGGAGACCCATTCTAGATGGGGCAGGCCACCTTAGTTAAGGAGCCCTTGGATTTGTCTAACCTTCAAGATTGGAGAGTGTTAGGAACTCCTATAGGTATATAGATAATAATTGTTGTAATGTTGCATTTAATTAGTTACAATTCCAAGCATGTTAATCATATTTAACACATGTTGAAATTATTAATTCACATGGGGAATAATAGAACCATTAAAATAAGGACATGTAGGCCAATAGAATAGTTTATAGTTCTATAATACTTACTTGTAATCACATTTCAATCACTGAAGAATAAACCAATTGTTTACTTAGTGCCTTTCTTTTTTCCCTCTCTCTTAATATTTCTCTATGAAGGGTAACTACCTTGGATTAAGTCAATTTCCCTACAAGTTCTATCAATTCCCCTACAATTCCTATCCATCCCCATTAGGAACCACTAGGTTCCTAATAGAAAGGGGACCTAACCTTATTATTTATAGTGCCACCCATAGTGTATAATATTTAAAACGCTACACTATATCATATATTAGATAATGACACAAGCATAATAAAAACAAGACGTACAAGCCCCACTACTAAATATGACCACAACTTACTATTGGCGCCCTCAATTATATTAATTTAGTTACATTCAAACTTAAAAAAAAAAAAAAAAATTTGGAACCAAATCTCATATTTATGAATGAAAAACAAGAAAGAGACCTTATAGATACTATCTATTAGGTAGTTAAACGCGGCTTTAGATGCAACGTTTGGGCCTTTTATGTTGTACTAGTTAGGGCAGCACGTGCTTGCTGTGGAAAAAAAGTATTGTAGCAATTAAGGTCAATTCTAGATTTTATTTATATTACAAAACAAAAATATGAATTATTTGATTTTTAAAGTATATAGAGATTTACTTTAATCAAAAGAGATATTAATTTTAAGAATTTTGATAATTATGTCGTAAAAAGTTAATCTCATTCATTTAAGAATTTTGATCAACCACAAAGTTAGGGTAGCTATTTAACATATAAATATTTATTTAACTATAATAATTGTTTAGTACCTACTTGCTTAAGACAATATATTTATTTTCTAAAAACTTTTAAGAATGATAATGAATATCATCATCTTCCAACAATAAACAACTAAGTTTTGTTTAAAGACTTGGCCCTCTTTAATGATGCACTGTTGGCCAAGCAAGCTTGGCGTCTTTTACAAAACAAGCAGTCCCTCTTTCACAAAGTATTCAAGAGTAGGTTTTTCCCTACGTGTTCATTCATGGATGCCCCAGAGTGCTCTAGTGGATCGTATGCATGGCGTAGTATACTCCAAGTCAGAGAAGTCCTCAAACAAGGTGCACGTTGGAGAGTAGGGTGGGGGGATTCAGTTAAAATCTGGGATACCCCATGGCTGCCTTCACTAAACCACCTAAGAATTTTGTCACCCGTTCTTGAAGGCATGCAGGAAGCCACTGTGGACTCACTTATTGATCAGCAATCCAGAACTTGGGATATAGATATTCTTAAAGGCTTTTTTGCCCCGTTGGAAGTAGATCTTATTCTCAAGATTCCACTTAGCTCCAACTATGTTGAAGATAAACTCGTCTGGCCTCATACGACAAATGGAGTTTATTCGGTTAAATCCGGGTATAACTTCCTAGCTAAAGAAAAATCTTCACCTTCGTTGGCTGCCTCTCTTCAGGATGATGGAAGAAGTATGTGGAAAAAATTATGGAGCTTGCCGGTGCCGAATAAGATTAAAAATTTCCTGTGGAGAGCAAGTAGAGAAGCGATCCCTGTAAAGAAGAACCCGGTTGCTCGCAGGGTTCTTTCCGAGGATATTTGCGATCATTGTCATGTGGCCACTGAAGATGTCCACCATGCATTGTGGGATTGTCATGAACTGTCAGCTTTGTGGGAGGCTGACTCACTGTGGTTGTTTCGAAGAACAAAGAAATTCTCAAATTTCTTTGAGCTGGTGAGTCACGTTTTGGAAGAGAATATAAGCCCGGCATTCTTTGCTACTCTGGTATGGACTATATGGTCCCGGCGGAACATGCTTCGGACCAACACTAAGCCTTTCCCACTATCCCAAGTGGCCCCTTCAGCCTCACAGACCCTTCAGATGTTTGCCCAGGCCCTACCGGTCCCAAGAATGCAGTCAGATGCCTTGCCAAAACAGCTTGTCAGATGGACCCCTCCACCGTCAACGAGCTTGAAGATCAACTTCGACGGTGCCGTATTCCATGAGACAAACGAAGCGGGGCTTGGAGTTGTTGTTCGTGACCACCAGGGAAGGGTGATGGCCTCCATGTCCGAAAAAACCAGGTTACCATCTTCCTCAGACGAAGTGGAAGCATTGGCAGCGGTGAGAGCCATCTCCTTCGCTCTTGAACTTCATCTACCCTCTGTTATTGTCGAGGGAGATTCGGAGTTGATTATTTCTGCCTTACGAAGTGAGGAGGAGTCCTTTACTTCCTTTGGCCATTTGATTTCCTCTATCAAACAGAGTTTTGGAACTTTTTCATGTATTTCTTTTTCACACACACGTAGGTCGGGTAATTCTCTAGCTCATAATTTAGCTCAGTATGCTAGACATATTAATGCTCTTACAGTATGGATGGAAGATGTTCCACCAAAACTTCACCATGCCCTTGTAACCGACTTTGGTTGATTTATTAAAGTTTCTTTGTCTTGATTCTCAAAAAAAAAAAAAAAAGTTTTGTTAAGGAATTAAAAAATAAATGAAAAATAATAGCAAAAGGCTTGTGTCATCGAATATCATCATTCTAACTTTCTAAGAATTTTTATCATTTAAAACTCAAAGTACGTAAAGAAAATTTTTAGGATGTTAAATTTTAGTAGGAGTAATTTAGACATTACACAATAGAATATTTTAAGAATCATAAACTTTCATTAGGGTATAACTGAGAGAATAACAATATGACATATTTGCTATTTTCCAAAAGATTAAGGGAAAAATTGCTTGATTTTAAAGTTTAAGGAAAAATTGTAAATTGCCCTAGACATAAAGGATGAAAAATGTTTTTTCCTAAGTTTTTGTTTTTGTTTTTGTGTGCAAAACTATGTGTTTTTACTTAAAATAGTGTGTAAAGAAAAAAATATACAAAAAATCAACCCAAGAAAATTGTATGTGGAACAGTGAATTTTGGCTCAACAAAGTTGATTAAACCAACAAAAAATTTCTAAAAACACAACAGAATGACTCAACATTTTTATAATACCTTTATAATTTTGTTATATTTTATTTTAACTTGTAAAGAATTGACAGCTCAGCAGTTTTGAAAATATTGTAACAACATCAAGATGTCTTAACATTTTTCACACAAAAAAGGCCAACAAAATAGTAAAAGTTAAACAAACCAAAATTATTGTAGCGAAATTATTGTAACTTTTCTCATTCACTATTTTTATTATATATATATATATATATGGGGATAAAAGCCCAAATTTACATATTGGGCATAAGGCCTTATTTGAAGACTAAAAGTTTGTCTGAAGAGAAATAGACAATTGAGAAAGACCCCAGGTGGGGGAGATATACCTGGAAATGATCGAGAAACATAGTGCGAAGAGAGCATCAATAGTTTGGGGAGTGTGTTGTCCTCGGATATAAAGCATCTCAGTTAAGCAAGTACCTGGGAGGTTCGAGTGACCTTCTTGACGGTTCCAATGATAAGGATAAACCACAGGCGTGCATAGAGATGATAAGAACGGATAAATATCCAGAGGAAAAGCTGCTACCACCATATTAAATGCACTGCAGCAACTTTTCTGGCTGCATTAATGTGGAGAAAACCACTGAACAGTGCATTCTCAACCACCACCACTCACAGAGAACCATAGAAGATGCTAGATGGGATATACACTTAAGTGAAGACTCAGATGACTAACAAGTGTACGATCAAGATGATCTAGAAAGAGATATATATAATGTAAGAGGTCTCCCAGAGGAGGGAGGGCTAGGAGATTTATAAGAATGATACATGCACAAGTTTGTCTCTTCGGACAGGAATATATTCAATTTTTAAGTTTGTTCTTACATTGATTCATCATTAAAACCATTATTGAACGTTGTTTAATTCACCATCAGCCCAGCTCTTTCACCCACTCTCTACAAATTCATTGTCTTGGGTTCATTGGGCTCATACTCCAGATCTTTTGGGCTTAGGCCACAAATCTTGACCCTACAATATATATATATATACATTGCACTTACAATGTAAATTTATATTGTAAACACATAAAAATTGGTAAATGTTGTACACATTTGCAAAATTTGTACAATTTTTTTTTTTTTTTTTTTGCAAATATATATAATATTTGCTATTTTTGTTTGTATAAAATGTAAGCTTATATTACAAGTAAAAAGTAAACATATAAAGATCCTTTAAACGAAAAAAAATAAGCTCAAACCAAGTTGGTGAACTTGAAGAAAAAAGAGGAAGGAAAAAGGCAAATTACTAAACCAAAAATACAGTTCATAACACTATTCATAAGCCTATTCACTCTTTTTATATATAGGAAAAAAGAACACAAATCGATGACGAAAAAAAAAAGAAAAAGAAGATGAATAGTACATATTGAACAAACCAAAAGTACTGTAGTTTTAACACATTCATCTAACAAGTATTACAACATTTTCACAAAACATTTATTTCCAGTTGTGGTTGGTTACAGTTTCATATTTTATTATTTTATTTTGACTTATAAGAAATTGATACCTCAATAATTGTGAAAATATTGTGAAATTTATTGTGTCAGTATAACAATATATATATATATATATATATATATATATGTGGATTCTTATAAATATTTAAAAGGAAAAAAAAGTACAAATGGAAGACTGAAAAAAAAAATGGAAAAGAAAAAAGGTTGTAGCTACTGTAGCTACAATGCCACTTGAACAAACCAAAGTGGCATTGTAGCAACTGTTCAAAACTTGGGGGAAAACAAAAATGGCTCACTACACCAAAAGGGGCACTGTAGTGGCATTGCCTCTTTTTATATGGTTAGTAGAAAAAAGAGCACAAATCGATGGCTAAAAAAAAAAGTACGTATTGAACAAATTAAAAGTACTGTAGCTTTTACACATTCACCTAATAAGTGTCATAACATTTTCACAAAACATTTATTTTTAGTTGTGGCTGTCACAATTTCATATTTTATTATTTTATTTTGACTTATAAGAAATTGACACATCAATAATTGTGAAAATATTGTGAAATTTGTTGTGTCAGTATAACAATATATATATATATATATATATATATATATAAGGAGAAAAAAAAAGAGCAACCAGAAGACTTGAAAAAAAAATAAATAAAAAAAAAAAGAAAAAAAATGGCTGTAGCTACTGTTCAAAAATTAAAAAAAAAAAGAAAAAGAAAAAAAGAAGAAGACAAAGTGGCTCAACAAACCAAAATGGCACTATAGAGGCATTGCGCCTCTTTTTCTATTTAGTTAATAGAAATATATAAGTATATATACATATATGTTGTAATATATGAGAATATCCTACTTAAAATGTAGAAGAATGAAAACCAATTAAAATTAAAACTGAGTTTAAGAATATTGCTTAAGTGAGATTGAGTTTCACTTGAGCAAGGGACGAGCAAAGGACACGAATTTTCTATTTAAAGTTCGTTTGAGTGAGATACAAACAAGGGATAGATGAACTTGTTATGTTCTAAATATTTAGGCATAAATTTTTAGGAACTAAATTTGTTGTATGTTAGCAAACTGAGAACAAAAACATGTCTAGTATAAGATCTTAGTGTCTTTGAAGTGTTTTAGACATTGCTCAAGTTGATACAAATCAAAATTCAAGAACATTCAAGCTGCTGAAAGAAGAATTGAAAATCTGTCAAGCTTGACCGATCAAAGAGAAGCCTTGACCAATCGAACTGCAATATGTAGAATTTTAATTAAAGCCCAATAGCTTGAGAGCTGTTTAGAGTTTGAGTTCAATACTCCTAAGCATAAAAGGGAAACCCTAATACATGTTTCTCAAGTCTTGAGAGTTACTCTTGTGATATCTATGAGGTTCTGTACCTTCTAACTCTACAAGTACCTACTAGAGATCAAATCCATATTGCTAGTACTGGTGAAGTAAAGTTGCAACCAAGCCTTCAGCTATCAAGTATACTGAAGATCAAGGCATGAACATGTGGATAATGTGAGAACAGATCCAGATCAAGGAAGTCTGTGAAGTTCAGAGTCCAGTTTGGTAACTATGTTAGATTTACTACAAATTGTTATTCTTGATTGTAAATCTCAACTTGATATAGTGGATTGTTCTCTTGGGATAGTCCCCCCCTCCTCATTTTTTTACCTTGAAATGAGTTATTTTATTGGTTTTTATAGGTCATCACATCTTGTGTTATTTACTTTTTCGCTATATTTGTTACATGTGATGATTGTTTAACCTAGATTTGAATAATTAACCTAAGTAACAACTTGGCTAATAAATTAAGTTAAACATATTGTGTTTTTCAACAGTCTAAAATTTAAGTCACGGACTAAATAATTCTCTCAAGTGAAGTTGCATTCTCACTCGAGCAATACAATTATAGAAAGTGTATTTTATGTAGAAAATAAAAAGGGAAACGAGTCACTTAGGCTTCGTTTGAGAGTTTATAAGGGAATGAAATAGAATGGAATGAAATGATTATAAAGGAATGGAAAGGAATAGAATGTATTTAAGTAAGGGAAATGAATGGAATGGAATGGATTCAAGTAACCTTAATTGGATGTTTTAAAATAAAGAAATAGAAATGAATGAAAATGAATGGAATGTAAGTAATCCTATTTGGGAGCAACATGGAGGGAATGGAATGGAATCATTTTATGACAATATTACTATTAGACTCCTATTTTATAATAAAGAGTTGAATATATAGGGGTATTTTGAGAGTTTTAGTAAAAAAATAATTAATTCTAATTCCATTCCCTCTCATTCCTCTTAATTTCGAGGAGAATAAAAATTTGAGGTTTTAAAGGAATAGAGAGGAATGAGTATTCCCTCCTACTATTCCATTCCCTCGCATCTAAACTCCCAAACAAGGGAATGAGCTTTCCATTTCCTCAATTAAAACTTCTTTACAAAGGAATGGATGAATATTCTAAAATGATTTTTTTTTTTTTCATTCCTTTCAATTTTATTCCATTCCCTCCTCTCAAACGAGACCTTAGAGTCTCTAACGGCTGGTGATAGCCTTGGTAACATTTTATATTGCTGTGTCCCAACATTAGCGACTTTTCAAAAGTGCTTTTTAATTGTCAACTCTTCATTAGTTATATATAATCATCCATATTAAATTGTTTAACTTTATTTGGGTTTTTACATTTTTTTTTTTTTGAAAAAATGGTTTTTTTTAACAAATTTCATATAACATATATAGTGATTCACAGGATTCTTTAAGATAACTATACGTAGAATTCAGGTTTAGATGTATCTTATCTTGGAAATGATTTGCCAGCAATTTGTTAAAAAAAAGGTGTGTATTTCCATTTAAAAAGCTTATCGTTTTCTGATGTTGTGTTTTTGAAATGAGATTAGGATAAAACTTATCACTCCCTCGACTCGAGTTTAGAAGGTAACAAGTAACAACAGAGTGTACAAAATTACGTACTTCTTTTCATAATAATAAAATAAGCTTGTCATCATTTGGAAAATCTCAAGAATTGTGACTCTTAAAATTAAAAAGAAAAAAGAAAAAAAGGCATGTGGTACCCATAGGCCGAAATTGAGTTGTTAAAATATTATATCATCATTAAAATGTAAGGCCTACGATTATTCATGATTGCAGAAAATCATACATTTGCATGGAAATAGATACGCCTGGCCAGGGTCAGGGTAAAATGAGTTTTCTCACTCTTTTCACATGATCAAACAACCATTGTTTCTTTTTCCTCTTTTTTTGTTGGCCCCAATTTGGCCTGAAGAAAAGAGTATTTTTTTTATTATTATATTGTTCCCACTCCCACTCTCACTCCCACACCAACGTAGGAATAGCAATAGTAACAGCACCTTATATTAATGGTCTACTTAGATATCGTTTATTGTTAAAAACTGAAAATTAAAAACATTATAACAAAATAATTTTTTAAATGTATAAATAATACCATTAGACCCAATTTTAAATTTTTTTTTTTGAAAAAAAGTATTTGCGGGTCTCATGAACATTGCATGAGACCCACTAAAAAAAGGCTAAGTCTGGGAAACACAAAACGCTCTTCCCAAACCCAATCTAAGCGTGAGTATGGATACCAGCGTTTGCATTTTTTGCTAGGTCCCATGCCATTGTTTACCATTCAGCCAAAAAATGTGCATACTAATACATTTTTGAGTCTTACAGTACTAATTTACACAATTAAAAATTATTTTGTTATAGTGTTTTCAACAATAAATTTTCAGTTTTTAACAAATAAGCAGTATTCAAACATAAGAGTCTCCGCTTGTTATTAATATTAAATTATTATTAAGCATTTGACGTAAATACTAATATATTATTATTTATTTATTTTTGTAAATGTAAAGGCCAAAGGGTTTTAGAGATTTTGGCGGTTAGGGTTTAGGAAAGCGGTATTTAATATATTTTTTCTTGATTTTGAAGAAATTACTTTTATATTTTAAAATTTATATTTTATTAGGCTTTACACATTTTTACACTGAGTGAGAGTGAGAGACAGACACAGTGTCGGCCTCTCCCTAAAACCCTCATCACACACACACTCTCTCTCTCTCTCCCTCTCTCTCCTTTCATCTTCTTCTTCATCTTCTCCAAAATCCAAAACACCCATTTCTCTTTTATGCTTTAACAACTCAAAACGCTGCGTTTTAATGCTTCAAACCCAGAGGTATTCTCTCTTTCTCTCTCTCTCTCTAGTTTTTTTTTTCTCTGATTTTTGGGGAGGTTTATTTGTTTTAGTGTTATGTGAGTAGCAAGATTGTAGATTTGTATCTGAATTTTTGGTTTTTGCGGGTTGGTTTTCAATGTTGAGGACTTTAAGGTTAGGACCCATTTGTGTTTTAGGGTTTTGTAAACCCCTAAATTTGTTTTTTCTTTTTTCTTTGTTGTTGTTGTTGTTGTTTCTGTTTTGGGGTTTCTGTTGTTCTTGGACTCTAGTTCGTTTTCTTATTTTCTTATGCTATATAAATGGCTCGTTATGGTTTTTAAATACGAATTTCAATGCTTTTTTTTTTCTCGCTTCGCTTGCTTGGTTTGTTCTTATGGTTCTGTTTGGCTGCTGAAAAACCTATGAAATACAAAGGAAAATATAAAAGTTTGAGTCTTATTATTTATTTATATATATATATATATATATATATATTTTTTTTTTAAAGATAGAAATTTTACTCTAACTCAATCCAAGTATATATGAGTGAGTTTGGAGACTTGAATAGCGGCCCTTGCTCCCCACCCCACAAGAACTTTGTACTTGTGGAGTGACTGTCACGCCAAGGATGTACAGAGGTTATTTATCTATTTTTTTGATAAGTAATAAATTTTATATTGTTTTAGCTAGAAAGTAATAAGTTTTATTAAAGAGGAGTTCTATCACAGGATATATATACACATAAGGTTTACCAAACCAATTCCTCTTACCATAGACTAGAGCACAAAACCACTCTTGGATATATTACCCAATGGACTCCAAAAGCCCACAATTCATTTGCATTGTTGCAATGCAGCAACAAATGGTCCTCAGTCTTACCACTACCAATTTACCAAAGTGATTTCTCTCTTAATGAGATTGTCACCTATTGGAATCTTTCCACATTTTGTTTTATACATAAAGAAAGACATCGTTTTTCAGAGCCTTTGCACCACCAGATACTTTTCATGGAAACATCACATCTCATGGGCCCCTGAAAGCCTCATAATGTGATCAAAGATGAAATTTATTATCACTATTCAATCTTAACCTCATGTGATTCAGATGTTTGCTACTTGAGATATTGCAGCACAAGATAGCAAACATAGATTCAATTGACTCCGGTGTTTAATCTCCAAGTAAGAGTTAATTGAGGCATCCTTGCTAGTTGCAATGTTGTACAATTTTGGGTTCATCTCTTTCAATAATTGTCTCCCCACATGCCAAAACCCCACCTGAGCACCATCCTCTACGGGAAATCTCTCCCATCTGGCCCTAATACTTTTCTATGAGCTACATCCATGGTACTCCTAACCTCCTCATTGACCATCGACCCCAATTCTTCCCATATATATATATATATATATATTTTTTTTTTTTGGCAGTTCCCTCTCTGTATTGAAAGGGGGAAAATTGAGAGAACCTGAACTAAGTCTGAAACAAGCTTAATAAGTTTTGGGTATTTTGTCTAATTTTATAATTTTTAATACTCTCATCAGCAAACATGATATGAAAACAAAAGAAATGAATTTTAATTTTCAATCCTAGATGGACTATTTGTGGTTGTAGTTGTTTCAAAGTTTTTATAATTTTTATTGCTGAAGATTTTGCTAATAGGAAAAGGCATATAACTTGAGAAATATGCAATAAGTCACAAGAGGACCATTCCTGAGCATGTTTTTATTCTTCTTGTCTTGTTCCACGAGCTCTGTGCCTGTTTAGCTATTAATGTGTAGTATTTAGATGGAATTTTATGATTTGTTAAAATATGGAAATTAATATATGTATCTGATAGGTTTGACTATTTTTTTTGGAGTTCAATGTATACATTGTACATAGCATTAATATGCTTCTTAATCTTGTTCAATTACTCTCTTCTATCTTGTTACTACTATTAGATTGATCTTGTTTGCCAATTTTACTTAATGCTTTGGGCTTTTGTGGTTTTTGCTGAATTTTTTAGTTTTCACAGATGATTTTTACAGGAACTTTTGCTTCAGCTTAAGATTTTTGATGAATTTTGCATTATGCATATGGTTACTGAACTTTGTATTTGATTAGTGGACAAATGCTTCTGGTGTTTGTACTTTTAATTTGTTGGTGGATTTTGCTTGATAGTTGTAGTTTCCATGCATCATAGTTTAGTTGTAATGCTGGTATTACACTGTTTGTGTGCTTTGATGCCTTGTATGATTTCATTTTTTTCAATGTAGCATTATTACTAATAAAAAAAAATTGTATTTGGTTATATTCTTAATTACAAGAGTGCAATAAGATGTCTTTAAAAGTTTGTCATCATGACTAGGGACTCTGACAAAAAAAGAAAATAAAATGATTTTAACCTTATAAAAGGAAAGTTCAAGTATAGGAGCCAAATTTGGTAATTTAGGAGCACCTAAAAAACTCGAGTTTAGATAGCCAATAGATGCAGAATTGTTGCTGGGAGGAATAGGTTTTGAATCTACTAATAATTTCTAAGGCATGGATTGAAAGCAAAGAGAGAGATTAAATAAAAGCTGAATGCTCCTTATTTTGAGGAGATGTTAATTCATTGAGTCACATTCTCTCTTTGCCAATTTCAACTCTAGACATGAACTACTGTGTTTTAATCTTTTTAATTAATTGCAGGGATATATTCATGGTAGAGGAGGGCTAGAGATAGATTTTCTGAATTACTTCAAATATCATATTATCTACTTCAGTGTCCTGGTAGCTAACAAGCGTTTATTTATTGAGTTATCCCGTGGTTTCCTTATCACATATGCCACCTAAAAAGGAAAAACGAATATGAAATTTGATTATGTACATTCTGTTTTGGTTTCTTCCCATTTATTGGTTACTTTGAAATTTTTTTTTTCCGTCTAGTGGAATTGGTTGGGGAAGCACTTGTCTTAGATTTGGAATTTAGTTCCGTTGTGCATCCTTTGATGTATTTGGAAGGAATGGAATCGGCGGACTTTTGAGAATTTGGATAGTTTCGGTGATCAGATGCTTGCTTCTTTTAGTGGAACTTTTTTTGATTGGTCTCGGGCATGGGGACTCATGACTAGTGATTCTCTCCCTTCTTTCCTTAGTTCTCTTTCTCTTTGTAATTAATATGTTGATTGGTTTTCTTTTTTGTTTTTTCTTTGTTTTCTTCTTCTTGTATTTTCTGGGTTTGCTGTATGTTTTTCATGCATAGAGTAGCCTTTCGTATATGTATCATTCTTACTTATCAAAAAAAAAAAAAAATTTTTTTTTTACTGTTTATCAAAGAATGATGGTGAGTACTTATATATATATATATATATATATATATTTGCAAAGATACCACATTCTTATAAAAAAAACGAAAACATTTTTTCTTTTATAAGAGAAAAGAGAGAGATCATCTGGAGAAATTTCTATCACAGATTGTTGTATGTATAGGGTAACAAAAAGAAGGATGCTTTTGGGATTTGAGTACTGTCGTCAGACTAAGGGATTTTGTTGTAATAAAGAATGACCACCACCTCTCCCTTTCTTATGTCATGTTGTGCAAGTGTTCAACATTTGATGATTTTATCAAGAGGATTCATTTTTTTAGTGTAACCATGTGATACATTTTTGCTCTAAAGTTAATATGCAATTAACATAAAGCTTCTTTTTTGGTCAGAAAATGCACAACTCAGGTATTTTAGCATTCTCTCATGTTGCAGTTGCTTTTGCAGTACATAACATTTCTGGAAAACTGAGTGGAGCCTTTAAGAAGAGCTGGATTACTATTAGCTAAAAGACACCGAGATGGCACATGCGCAGGCTGGTCGCATGCAGGTTGCGTGCATCAGTGTACGTGGAGAAAAAAAGCCTCAACTTTCATCAAGCATAGCTGAGGAAGTAGATTCAAAGGATGATGTTAAAGCAGTTATTAAAGCTGAACCTCTGGTGATTCCAGAAATTCGGAAGAGAAAGCGATTGGGCCGTAGTCAACTTATAGAGATGAAAGCAGCATTACGTGTGGAGGAAAGCCAAGGCAGTAGATATAATAGTAGTCAAAGTATTCAAAGTAACCGTAATCTAAGGAAGATCAACCGTGTAGAAAGATGGTCTGCTGAGAGGTGAACCATTTATTATTGCCCCAACAATTGGTGTTTATGTTAATCTATCACGGTGATTGGAGTATGTGTCATGCAGGTACAAACTGGCAGAGAAATATATGTTTGAGGTCTTGAAGGCTGAAGGAGCAACCTTTAGGAACCCAATTTCCCGTCCAGCTCTGAGAACTGCTGCTCGTAAATGTGTTGGTGACACAGGACTGCTAGACCACTTACTGAAGCACATTGACGGTAAAGTGTCACCAGATGGGACTGAGCGGTTCCGGCGGTGCTTCAGCCCTAATGGAATAATGGAGTATTGGCTAGAGAGTGCTGAACTGGTTAATATTCGGCGGGAGGCTGGGTGGCAGGATCCTTACTGGGTTCCACCAGATATGAGGGCAGGTAATGGCCCTTCCCAAGACACTGTTTCTGCTGGGGAACTGATGCTGCTTAAAACAGAAATGGTCAAACTGAGAAGGTAGTGATTTGGAACTTAAAATTTTAATCATAAAGGGTAATCATTGTCATTGCTATTAGGATTGCCCCTAAAATTGTTCTTTTGCATAAACAGAGATATGCAAGAGCTGGTATCCAAGAATCAAGAGCAAGATCATGCGGAGGTGAATTTTGAACATCTCACTTATAATATAATCTACTATTTTTAATATTGATTTATGAAACCCCAATTTGGATATTTTATTGACAGCTGATGCACAAGGATCTGTTGAAATATAAAGCTACTGTCGATGAACGCCTGAAGGAGATTACAAAGTCTTTGGTGGGAATGAAGGTATACACTACCATCCATCTTTCAGCTTCTGAGAATTTGATAGATAGAAATGATAGGATGGAATCTTGTTTGCTCTTAGACCAGTAGTTCGTGTTTTTGTAAATTCAGCTCGGTGAAGCTCCATTGGATTTTGTTTGTTGACAGGGGATGCATGAGGAATTGATAGCATGGAAAGCTCAAGTTGAGCAGCAGCTGATGGAAATTAAAAATTCTTTGAGCAGCGCACAGGCATCAAAGCAAGACACTACCTTCAGTCCTCCTAATTCTGAAAGATGGGAAGATTGGCTTGAGGGCAGTAACTTAGATAATATCCAGGGGAATGAACTTGTACCTTTTTATGAGAGCACAGATCTGTTTAATGATAAGCAGTTGCAAATTCCCTACTCAGCCATACCACCTCAGATGATGCCTGGTAATAGCTCATCTGAGGACCCTGTCTGTGCTGGAGATTTAGAGCCAGTTAAGGAAGAAATGGCCAAAATGAAAAGGTAATTGTACTAGGTACCTCTAATTTTATAAGAATTTGTAATGGTTGATCTTACTTGTGCCCTCCTTTTTTTGCATCAAAATAGAGATGTGTCAGAGCTGATGACCAAGAAGCAAGAGGAAGATCATGCAAATGTGACCCCAGATTCTTCTGCTACTGCGAATTCAAAGTCGGACATTGATAACTCGTTACTTCCATTTCAGGTATGTTGAAAAGCAGATAAGTATAGGATAGTTTGATACCTACATTCATATGTCAACTCCATAGGGGTTTTACATTTTTACCTTTTCTGACAGGAAATGATTATGGAGCTATTTAAGTGGAAGGATAAGATGGAGCAGCAGCTGGAGCAGATTTCAAATTCTGTGAGTTGTATGCAGGCATCAAATCAAATAGATTTTCTCCTGCCCTTCAGCTGTTAAGAGATGGAAATCATAGCATAGGATGTCAGTGTTTAGCTCCGTGTCCTGGAGAAGCATAGATACCTTTTAAACTAGTAGGATTTAGGTCTTGTACAGAAATTACAAGTCAAATGCGTGACACCCACCCCCCCCCCCCCCCACCCCCCCCAAAATTTCAATCTTTAAACCAGTAGGTTCCATATCTAACCTGCAAGATCAGTCAACCTAATTTAATGAGCAACTTTGTCAACAACCGTGACTTAATTATGTGGTGTAAATTGTTGATATTTTGCCTTTTAACAGAGATAGGCATAGGAAGCAGTTGGTTCCATTGTTGGATGGTTTAGACCTTTTATAGGAATCTGCTTTTTCTACCGGGATCAATGACCTGTTGGCCTTGCTTATTTATTTTCTTCTTCGTTGATGTGATGATATATAAATATATTTATTTGCAACAGTATTCATAGTTGTGAAAGCATCTTGGCATGGATGAGTTATGAGTTATGAGTTATGATAGATTGATGATAGACTAAAATCATGATGATAATGATGAGAGGGCTGGGAATTGTTGTTACATACTGGAAGCATGTGGAGATGCAGCTGGAAGTTCTCATTAGAGGCAACTGTGTATTACACGACACAATCCAATGATGAAGGCTCTGGTATAATTATGTGGTATGTGATAATGTTTTGTTGTGGATGGTCGTATAAGCCTTATTGTTTAACCCCGATGTGGTAGAACCTTCTCTGTGGCCTTAACTGTAAAACCTTTCTGTTTTTGCCATCTGTATAAATTCTTACTGAATTGAAGACCCAACATCTGGGACATTCTCATTAGACGAATAGAAACTAATAAGACCACTCTGCGAGTGACCAGAAATTGTTAATTTTTCTAAGCACAATGAATTGTATGATCAGGAATATAGCACAATTTTTGCAATTGGCGTTGAATATTTGGTATTGACTTGCCTCTTGACTCTTGAAACCAAGCTCGTTAGATGGAAGACGTTTAATTTTATCAGAACCATTCGCATATAGTGATTCAAGCCTAACCGGGCTGAATTGTTGATGCCAATTTCCCACATGACGAAGGCCTTTGTCCAATTGATGTAAATTGAACTCACGTAATGAAAGTATATGTATAACGTGAGGTTTCAATGTGAGAGATTATAAGTAAACTTCATTATTAAGTACCAAATTGGCCAAAAAACTAATAATATATATAAGTGTATATATATATATATATATATATGTGTTTCGATGAAAGTTGTTACTCATTCTTGATGGAATGGTCGAATACGAATTGTTGGAGTGTCATAGGTCACCTAAATGAAAATCATTTCTTGAAGCAACGCATGCATTAATGGGAACTGATCTATTCTTTATAATTTATATATATATATATATATATATAGAGAGAGAGAGAGAGAGAGAGAGAGGAGCTAGTTTATCCTGTACCCTGCCGGGTACAGGATATAAAAATCGGAGAGAGAGAGAGATGGGTTTAAGTTACATTTTCAAAACCATTAAATTTAAATAGATTCAATAGTCAAAAAAGACGCTTATTAATATTAATATTTTGATTAGAATTTCATTAATTATTCATTATTTATTACATTCCATATCTATCTCTAAACCTAAAAAAACACCAAATTGAAGCTATTATTCGGTTAATGCTGTCATAAAAAAAAGGCAGTTTCAATTTTTAATTGATTAAGCTTCTTGATATAGTTTGTTTTACCGAATTCATTAAAAACTTCCCAACTTTTAAAGGATTATATAATGAATTATTGCAGCACCAAGGTGGCAATAAACAAGTATACACTCATTATTGCCACCACTGAAGGGAGTGTACAAAAAGAACACGGATGACGCAATGATTAAGCAATTATACATGGCAAGGATCGTAGTGTGGTAGTTGTGAGGGATGAGAAGGTGAGAGCTTTTGCAGGCCTGCAAGATGAAACTGTTGCAAGGGCCAGAAGAAATAGAGGCTTTAGTCGTACACTACATTGCATAGGGAATTTAGGCGTGCAAGAGGCCATACTTATCACTATGTTTTACACAAGCAATTAACTCAGCTGAGAGTCAGACTAATCCTTCTAAAGTTGGGCAATTGTGGACGAAGAAAAAGCTGTTCTCCTGAGTTTTAAGCAGTGAAGCATAAGTGCATAACCCATAAGAACAGAAGTTATAGTAGTGGAGACTCTACGCATGTTAATGTGGTCTTTGGCCGAATGAAATGCTAGATTTTCTTATGAAAAAATGGAGATGGAAGAGCAAAAGAGGAGAGAGAAACATGTAATGGATGAGAAAGAGAGAATAAAGAGAAAAATATACTTATTTTTGGGATTAGAGATACGTATTGAATGTTATAAATAAAAATAATAAATGAGATTCTTATCAAAATATCAGCGTTAATGAGTGTATTTTTAATCCAATGACTTAGAAAAAGTGTAACTCTATAGAGTTACACTATTTATAACTTGAACTCATCTTTTATATATATATATATATATATATATATATATATAAAGAATGAAAGGGTATTAGAGCAATTGCATCAATGCTTCTAAAATTTTCAGTCTATTTTACAAAAAAAAAAAAAAAAAAAAATCCCACTTTTTTCTATTTTACACTATCATTTTTACAAAGCATTCACATCAGTTTATCTATTCTACACTCTCTTTTATTTAAATAATCATTATATATATAGGCAAAATTACATTGTTGGTCTTTGAAGTTTGCCCTATGTGCGGAATTGGTCCCTCAAGTTTGAAGCGAGCACAATTAGTTCCTTAAGTTTTAAAACTAAGTTATGTTGGTCTTTTTACTAACTATTATTAAGGGTGTTACTTACTGGTTAACGGAACAATGACTTGACAATTTTTTTAACGATGGGACACGTTTTTAATTAAAAAATTACTAACTAAATTTACATGTTCAATTCCTTTTTTTTCAGTCATAAGCCCAGCCCTTTTCTTTTGAAGCTTGTTTCCACCTCCTTTTGTTCGTAACGTAGGGATTCAAAAAATCACATAAATGAAGGGAAGCTGTGTTTGATGCTCGGCTCTTCTTCATCATTTGCCTTTCCTTGCTTGAATGCTTTCGAATCAAAGAAAGAAAAAAAAAAATAGCGTAGTGTAGTAAGTAGTCTAGATCGTTTCATGATTGCTTTTCAAAGTCAGATATGACCAGAAGTCTACTCCTATCAGTGAGTACCGGTTCACCCTCTCATCGATAAAGGGTTCTGGGTTCTCAGTCTTGTAAGCTGAAATAAGCTGCAGAGTCTCACCAATAAAGGGAAGCCCAAGATTCCCAGGTGGCAATCTTAGCCTCCGGCGACGTGAGGAACGAAGAAAGAAGAAAAGGGTGGTAGAGAAAACCACAAAGAGAAATGAGTACAGAAAGACCGCGATGAAAAAGTTTCAGTTTTTCCAGTGAATATTGGTGTAGGTAACTCATGTGGGATATATAGGAAGTGTTTTTACAAAGGGGTTGAAGTTATCAATAAGAGAGCATTAATGGGTGATAGAGAAAGAGAGGAAAGGAAATGAGCACACGGGTGGGTATCTGGGTTATCTATGAATCTAGAGAGAAAAAGAGAAGGCGGTAAGGAAAGAAATCAATGTACGGATATTTTGGAATAGGTTTTCTATAATTTTTTAATTAAAAACATGCCACATCATTAAAAAAGAATATCAAGTTATTATTTCGTTAGTCACGTAAGTAACACCGTTAACAGTAATTAATAAAAATACCAATACAACTCAGTTTTAAAACTTAAGGGATTAATTGTACTCGCTTCAAACTTGAAGGACCAATTACACACACAGGACAAGTTGCAGGGACCAATAATGTAATTTCGCCTATATATATATATATATATATATAAAAAATTATTTCTAACCATTCACATCAAAACACACTTTACTCTCTCACACGGTCACTTTTTTTTTTTTTTTCCCCTCTTCCTTCACTGATCAATTTTTCTTCTTCCTCCCCTCTTTCTTCACCAGAAAACCCCATAAACAAACCTCCAAACTTCACTTCCACACAAGCCCATGTCAATCCTAATCCATTTTCAACATTTTTAGACAAATCTGAGATCTGTCTTTTCACTTTCTCACTCATGGCAGCGGCTAGCACTCCACCAGAGCCTCCATGAGAATGGTGACGGCAACATCAATGTGGGTCTGGGGTTGATTTGGGCTATTCGAATCAGTTTTCTGTTGGTTTTTTTTTTTTTTGGGTTAATTTTGAGTTGGATTTATGATGAGTTTTTAGATTTGTTTGAATTGGTTTGTTTTTTTTTAAGTTTTCAATTATCAGATTTGTGATGAGATTTCAGCTTGGGTTTGTTTTGGGTTGAATCAGGGAAGAGAGAAAGAGAGTCGGCTAGAGAGAGAGTCAGGGGCAAAGAGAGAGAAAGGAGTGAGAACATATATTTAAATAATATATAGAAAGCTATAGAAATCGTGTAAATATATGCATAGTATTATAGACCCACTAATGTGGGATGTTTCTTAGCAAAAATGTGTAAAAGTTGGCACTTTTTCTATTTTCCGAGGACTGATGCTCTAACGAAGTGCTTTCTAAAGAGAAACATGGCACATAAAATTTGTTGTGAAAGTGTTATAAAATATTATGTATATAGCATTTTTTTCCCATTCCCTTAGTTCTGGTTTGGCTGAATTTTATTTTATTTATTTATTTATTTTTCCTTGCTCAACTCTCCTCTGTTTCCTAAGAGCATCTCCAACAGCCCCTGTATATCTATTTTTGGGGCACCAAATGCCACTGTTCATGCTCCAACGGCTTCTCCATACGCGTAGATTCTCCAAATTTTATTTTGAAGTTGCTATAGTAGTTCTCTTGTTTAAGAGAACAACTGTAGCAACTCCAAACCATTATTTCATCTTAAAAAATACCCGGCCGAATAAAAAAAATTTCTTTCTCTTTCCTCTTCTCTTCTCTGTTCATCTCTCTCTCTCAAACGATAACCAATCAAAACACAAACACAATCACAGATCAAGAACAAGGAAAAATACAAATTTAATTAGAACAACAAATCTAAAATCAAAACAAAAACAACAAATCAAGAGCATGAAAGCCTATCTAAGCTCCATTGTAACAACAAAGTGAATCAGAACAAGATTAAAAAAAAAAAAAAAGAAAAAAAAAAAGAAGATAGGCGAAGTTGATCTGACCCAGCCTGGTGGTGGGCAGGACGATGAGTGACGGCTGGAGCAGCAGCTGGAGCTGGAGCTGGAGCGGCGGCTGGAGCTGGAACGGCAGCTGGAGCGGCGATGGAGGCCCAAGCCGATCTCTCTCTCTCTCTCTCTCTTCTCTGATGTGAAGAGTAAAAATAATGTTGCTGGAAGGAGAAAAAGAAATAAAGGAAAGGGGATGAATGACACGTGTGTGTGGAGGAAAATGAAATGGAAGAATAAAAAATAATATAAAAAATAAAAAATCTTAATTAAGAAATTTTACTACAATATTTTCACAATAAATTTTAAGTAATAGATTGTTATTAGTTAATATTGGCGAAAAAAATAAAAATAATTTTAGTAGTAAATTCAAATTAGAACTAGTAACAATTTTTCACATAAATTTTGTTGTGAAAGTATTGCGTAAAATGTTGTGAATATAACACATCTCATTTAAAAATATAGTTGTTAAAAAAATAATAAATGATGATAAAAAAAAAATAAAGAATGAATGAAGAAATAATATTTAAATAAGATAAAGAATGGAATAGAGAATCTGTTAGAAGTGTATTTGAAAAAGTGGATATGTAAAAGTTAAATATCACTGTTCATTCTCCAAATAGTACAAAAATTTAGAGAAACTACTAGAGATGCTCTAACCAGGATAAAGCCTTAAGACCCTTCCATGCTGATTTTACCACCCTGGCACTAGCTTTATCCCTTGTCCATATAGCTTCAAATTGGAATGGGCGCACAACTTTAGAGTAATCCATATGAGTATCTAGCCTAATTGGATTATGGTTAGAAGTCAGTGCAACCAAATGTCCTAGTCACAAATGCAGTAGTCTAGCCTTTCTCTGATGTTTGCATACCTCGATCTTTTGTTTGACCAAGTGTAACAAGTCCGTGTGAACTCAAGGTCAATAGCACTAGTATTAAACATGAAAGACCTTAGAATTCTTTTGGAGCAATCACCAATTGATCTGCCTCCCCATTTATCCTTGCTGCTAATATGGTTGAAGTCCCCAATCATAAGCCACTAACCTGAGAAGGAGTTTGATCAATTTTTCCATTCTTTCCCATTTTTTGGTTTCCCATATGACTAGGAGTACCATAGATGTCATTGCAATATATTGTAAAATAATTTACATAGAGTTATTGATACCTCTATCTAAAATGTTGGGAAGCCAAGCCGAAACTCGACTATGAGCTCTTGAGATGGTACCCAAAGGCTTTCGATGTGATGACAAAGCCTATCCAAGCAAGAAACAAAGGCTGCACATGACAAAACAGTAATAAAAGCCCAATGAAAAATACGTTACAATACTTAATTAGTACATTAATGGTCCTGGTTCGATAGTTCAAATTAGGCCTCTAGTGGTATGGTATTATCTCTAGCGGTAGGGTAATTTTAGGTTAGTAAGTGTGTTTATATGGTAAAAATCATATTTTTTTCCTTATTATTATTAAATCAACATAAGGGAAAACTTCCATAGTTTCCAGAACATTATGACCTTCATCATAATAATACTAAATAAGGATTAAAGGTTTCATAGTTACAAATAAAAGAGGAAAAATAGGATGGAATGAAAGGAGAGAGAGATCATAGCTCAATGCAGTAAGTATTAAACTATGATTTTGATGAGTGTGTATTTATAAGGCATAAATGACATGAATGTGAGATTTTTTTGAGTGAGATGGGATTAATGCTAAGATTAAGGCTTTTTGTGAGTGGTGGGCTGTTTATGACTAGTTGAGAGACATTTGTGAGCTATGATTGTGTGAAGGGGGGAAAAGAGTATATGAGATTAGATGAGTTGTGGGCTAAAGATGATGAGTGGTGAGCTTAAGGGAAGCTAAACCACGAGTAAAATAGCAAACAAACCCAGAGTTTCAGAGAGGGTAGTTGCTGTGTCTGTGGGCTGAGATGCTTATACTTTTATAATGGAGTTTAAAGAAGCATTGATTAACAAGAATCCAAAAAACGTAGGTCTGATTCAAGGGAGCCTTGATAGCTGAATTAATATCCTGGATTTGGCCTAAAAATGGGAAATTTGCTTTTGGGGCTGTTTTGCTTCTTTGAGCAATGACACACATGGATAGTATATGGGATAATTTTGCATTAAATGTTAAGATTGTTGAGATTGTGTTCAGCCAATGGGATTAAGGCAAGTATTAAGGAAGAATCCTAGTACTGTAACTAAGATTTGGACCCTAGGAAGTAGGATTCAACACCCCAAACTGAGTGTCAAAGTTTAAGCCCACTTCAGAGGGTTCCGCTAGAGATCCCTTTATGCCCTCCACACCACATGTTCCCAAATTTTCCCCTTTAAGATTCATGGGCTTGGCACATGAATCATGTCTTGAACGTTTTTAATATTTATAGCATCAATTTGTTGAAATTTGGATGATTTGGTCACCCCTTCCATTGGAGGTGTAGTCTTGAGGAAGATGATGGAGTCCCCTCATCCTTTGGACTTCAATTGATATGGCAGCCCTTAGGCGTTGTTCACGTTAGGCAGAGGGTGGCAGAAAACTGATGGGACAGCCCTTACTCCCTAGTTCATCCTCAAAGGCTTGGTTCTCTTGTAGGGGTCCCGAATTGTTTCTTTGGTTAGGGATGAACAAGGGTTGGTTGCCCACTTTCAAGCCTCTTGCTGGGATCTTTTTGGGTTGGAACTTTGCTCCATTTCAGCACTTTTAGTTGGGCCACGTGGCCCCTTCTTTGCTTGGGCTTGTTCCTTACTCCATGAGATTTTTGGGCCTACAAAATGGGCATTAAAGACAAGCTTTGCCATGGGTTTTTTACTCCTCATGGGCTTTAGTTGTTAGTAGAAATAAAATGAATCCATAAGCTTTAATAAATATTTATGATAGAGTTTGGGTATTAATTTCCAGGGGCTTTAAATAACAACTTGTATAGTTTCTCCTCATTTTTGCTATGAATTTCTTTGTAAATGATATTTTCTTTGGGGCTTTTTAAGTAATGACCTCCAATATTTTTCTTGAGAATAATATTTACCATGGGTTTTTAAATAAATATGGTAACAACCATTATAATGGAATAATGTGATGTTCTCATGAGTTTCTCTATAGATAATCATAATGGGCATGTAGGATGAATAATTACCATGAGTTTTGGTAATAAATATTATGAATGTTGTGATGTAAGATAGATAGTGAACGCGAGTTTATAATATAAAATAAATAAATGACATGGGTCTAATAATCATAACTTTCAATGGGCTTTTATAAGATGATTGCCATGGGTTTTAAGAATAAATAATTTATAAATTCCATGAGCTTGTAATATTATGGTAATATGTTTAAGAATCTAAAGTATTGTTCATTATTGGACTTTTAAGTGAAATAATTATGATATAGTATTTTGCTAAGCATTGATAACTTTGGGCTTTTGATAAATAGTGCCAAGTAGTTAGCTTGGGTTTTTAATAGTGCCAACGTAAGTTGGACTTTTGATTTTGCCAATGAGAATTGGGTTTTGATATTACCAATGAGAATTTGGCTTTAAATATTGCCAGCAAGAATTGGGCTTTGATATTACCAATGAGAATTGGACTTTGATGTTGCCAATGAAAATTGGGTTTTAAATATTGCCAATGAGAATTAGCCTTTGATGTTGCCAATGAGAATTGGGCTTTGATATTATTAATATGAATTGGGTTTTGGATAAATAAATTGCCATGGGTTTAAACCATGGGCTTTAATTATGGATTTGAATTCCATTGATAAAATTGTTTTGCCATGAATTTGAATCATGAGCTTTTCAAATATTACCAAGTATAAGTATTATTGGGTTTTAAATAGAATAGGAAGTGTTTATTGGGTTCATAGGGCCAGTTTTGGGCTTAGCTAAATAATGATAATAAAATTAGATAAAATATGAGTTTTTGGGCTTTTTGTGATATTTTATATCATAACCCAATTTAGATAATGAGATATGCAACATTTGTGATTAACATAATAATAGAGCAAAAATATTTGGGGAAAACCCAATAACTTATTAGTGGTATAAATAGGTAATACTCAAATGAAGTTAGGTGTTAAAAAAAAAAAGTACCCTAACATTCAGCCCCCCGAGTCACATGTGATCAAGTTATTAGTAATACTATATATATTTTTTTTGGAAAGAAAAATATTAGGATCACAATTGTGAGTTTTTTCCTTTTTTTTTTTTTTTTGAAAAATGGTGGCTTATTATGGATAATGAGATAAGAAATATTTGTGGGCCAATGAAAAATATTCATGGAGGCCCAAAATAATATATAGATGATATTTCAGTATTTTTGGTGAATAAATAAAAGTGATTAAATAGGATTGGGGCATGTGGCATGAGTGAAAAATTGTACCTCAACATTTAGCCCCCTGAGTATGTGTGATCAGCTTGCCTTTGGTCTCATTTGTGAGTTTGAATAAGTCCATATGCCTATGCTGCATGGGTTGAAAGAGAGAGAGAGAGAGAGATGGTGAGCTTGATAGAGAGAGCTTCTTCTTTCTTTCTAAGACTATAAGAACCCTTTAATCTCATTCCAAATTTTTTTCATCCTCCTTTTCTGATTCAACTCTTCTTAATTGAGTTTTCCTTTTACATTTGTAGTTGATAAAGAGATTTTAGTTGTTGTTGGAATTGGAGCCATTGGTAAGGTGATACGAGCCCTTATATAGTAATTGAGAAGGATAATCCAATTAGTGCACCTCTGAAGTGGGTGCTACGAAGAGATATTCTAGTGTTGAATGTTGGGGGCGGTTTTTTACGTGTAGCCACATGTTTTTCATTGGAGGTGTGACTTTGCTAGGCCTGGATTTGTTTTGGGGAGTTCAACCCGGAACTCGACATTGGGCTGCATAGAACAATGGCTTCCGGTGTATTTTTAAACCTACAAAATAGATAAAGCCCAAAGTCTTAGAATCATGATAATGGTTGAAATAAATATATAATATGCTTAGCATGATAGCTTTGATTAAATGATTAGTTGAACATCATTATTATGTTTATTAAGTGATGTCCACTATTAGAAAGTAATTAATTAGGTGTCATATGTCCAGTAATGGGATGAGTCCAATAGTCCATGCTTAGTTGCGGTTCATAGTTTGTGTTCAACATAATAAGGTTTGTCTACCAATGGTCCATGTCCAAGTAATGTATATCCAACAATGGTTTATGTCCAAGTAATACATCTGTCCATTGGTGGTATATGTTCGAATAACATGTCCAACAATGGTAGATCAATTTATCAACATGTATGTTTATTAAGGAAGCATTAGTGAATTTATGTTTATTAAATGGTGAGATAATATTAAAGTAATTTGCTTCCAGCGGTAAAATGATAATCAATAAAATATACTTAATAATATAAATTTGAAGATAAAATATAATGACTTAT
Source organism: Quercus variabilis (assembly GCA_030445155.1). Classification (NCBI taxonomy): domain Eukaryota; kingdom Viridiplantae; phylum Streptophyta; class Magnoliopsida; order Fagales; family Fagaceae; genus Quercus; species Quercus variabilis. The sequence continues at coordinate 36,787,693 of CP129454.1, read as the reverse complement.
CTTCATATTTTGCAGCTCCAGCCGTAACATTAGTGAACTTAGCATTTCAGCAACCTTCATATTTTGTAGCTCTAGCAGCTACTGATGTTTTTGTATTTAGCGATAAGAGCTTTTGCCAGCCCCCATTTGATTTATGGGTCTTTGTGGGCCCATTATTGATTTGGCCTAATTGAATAAGCAAATATTGATAATAAAGTGTTTTATTGACCCCTTCATAAAGCCAATATCATTGGTGATGTGATATTGTTCCGCTATAAGATTTGTATTCCATAATCTGATGCGCCGCTAGAGTCCAGAGATGCTGAATTTAATAGTTGTTTGGTTCATGGAGGAGATATGAGTGGATTATGAGAATACAATGTGGTGGAAGCCCCCAAGTCCAATCTAGTGAGAATTCCAGTCGTGATGAAACTAGACCATCTGATGATGGTTATTTAGCTCAAACTGATACTTTTGTTAACCTAACTATTGGTTCCATAGGTCCAACTATCAAAATGAAGCAATTTAGGGGAAGACCATTGCCGGTAGGATGAAGATTTATGAACCTATGGAAGATGTTTCTTTGAGAACTCCTTATCTTCTTACATCCTTTCTTTCCTTTTTCTTCTATCCCTTGTCTTCATTCATGGCCTTGCATTTTTCTGCCCTTATGGTTCCAGCAGCTTGGTGGTAATAACAAGACATAGTCAAGGAAGTATGATGATGGTTTTGAGGATACGGATGCAGACTTCGGTAATTTTATGCCCTTTCCCTCTTTCTTATCATGTATTTTTACTGCTGATGCATTTTCACTTCAGGTTTTGCTGTTGAAGACATAATGGCAATTGACAAAAGCCTTACTAATTCTGTTACGGCTGGAGAGACTGCTTTTGAAGAGTTCCAACTGTGATTCTGCCATATCTCCATGATGTTCCTTAGAATAAAAATCTCTAAGTATGATCTGAAATTACTCATATTGCTAGAAGGAATTATGTCTTGATATTGTTCATTTGATCTTTTATTTTTACCCTTGGATATTTAACTATGGCCTTTTACTTCATGGCAGCATATGGAGAATTTGTTGTCATTGCTCTTGAAAAGGTTGATCATCAAGGGTATTTGGAGATATTGTAAAGAAACATTCTAGCTTCATGGTTGGATGCAAGATCGGTGTTGGTATGAGAGGATTGTTGTTCTAGCTGTAGGTTGCTATATCAGATGAGTTGTGCAGCTGAATCATGTACTACTTGTGATAATGAAGATAGCTGATCCGAGGAGAATATTGCATTAATGATGGTTGAACTTTATCCTTTGATCAGAGGGATGAGATCATGTGTCTTTCAACAGTGTTTCCGCTCTAGTGGAGATCTTTGGCAATGGCTTTGTTGGAGTAGATTCTTATATTTTCTTAGGTGTATCTTTTCAAAAATTTATTTTTGTGACGTATTGTGATGTAATGTAACGTAATCACTATGTAATGTGAAGTATGTTGTAAACCTATATAGCTGTAAATGTTATGTTTTATAACTTGAAATTAGTTCAACCATGTAGACTATGTTTTATTTAGCCATAAACTTCTTTTGTCAAGACATTTTGATAGTCAAAAAAAAATTACAATTCTTAGGCTCAAAAAGTTAAAGTATGGTCATAAAGGTAATATTTATTTTTTGAAATCACTTGCTAAACGCATAACCATTTTATTTTTTAAGAGTCCCAACCATAAAGGCTGTCTTCAATTTGAATATTTATAAGTTTTGAGACATGTTTTGATCATCCAAAAATTGATGCACTTAAGCCAAAACACAGTAATGGAAGTTATACATTTTATTTTGTAAAAATAACTTGTTGGAATCATGATAATTTATTTTGGAGATATCAAGTTGCAAAAGGTCATCATTGCAAGTAAGATTGAAATATAAATGTCAATGAAAAATGCATCTTAAAATATTTATAGTTTTGAAATAAATTTAAGATATTCATGTTTTAGAGTAAAGATAACACTTACTCTCTACTTCTAAAGCATTTTGTAGAAAATATGCTTATTGGGTTAAGTATGATATAGCTCCAACTATTTGCCATTGATAGGTTCCATGAGATTTTCGCCTTCTGCCATGGCTTAGACAATAATAGCTGTTGTTATAGACTTCTTTTTCAAGACAAATGTCCCTAGATGTAGGATGTCAGATTGATTAGGCACTTTAGATCAAAGCCCCCAAGTGTGGGATAGTTGATATCCTTGATGATGCTTGAGATTCCAAGGGTTCCAATGATGTGAATATAATGATTCTAGTAACATGATGAAGTCACCATGGTCTTGAATACGCGTGGGGTTGCCATGGCTTCAATGGCGACAAAGCTTCTTTAAGGGATGACTGCCAATCTACTTGGTTCAACGGTTGGTACAAGAAAGGATTTCCTTTAGCAATTAGGATAATATTGATGATTTTAGTTGCAAGGAGTTATGATCAAGGGTTTCATGCCTACAAAATAGAAAAATTTCGAAGTATAAGAAGCATAACCATGGTTGAAACAAACAATATGATTCACATAATAATTTTTGATCAATGATTGAGATAAAGCAATATATATTTAATGTGATAGTTTTAATTGAATGATGAATGTGATATAATATTAAAGTAACTTGTACTGAGTGATATGAGCATAGTAGAGTAACATATACTCAATATAAATTTAAAGATAGTGATGTAATGACTTATCTTGAAAGTTCGTGGCTCTAGCCGTATGTTAGTGAACTTATGGCAGCCCAGCAGCATGATGAACGATGAGTACAGTGTTGGAGAGTCCATATGCCATGATAAGTCTCTCCATGGTTTGACATTGAGAGCATGTATCACCAAATAATGATTTGAATTGAGCATCATATCGTACTCCAAAGCAAGGACATCAATGCATTCTTTGTTAGATGGAGAAGATAGGTTGGGTACTGCTAGAAGTTCTATAAATGATTCAGCTATACTGCTGGATAAGAATTTTTCTTCCTTTAGATGCATTCTCTTTTGAATACAGTTGTAAGTATTGTACTAGCTTTGTTTGGCCTATGAACCTTTTGTTTGAGGCAACTAAGTCTCACTTGTCATGATGAGTAACAATATATGCTTCCATTTAGTAGCTGGGTTTATTCACATTGTGGCCATGATTTGCTGCTGGATGCTTTCTTGTGCTTTCCTTTCTTTTGGATTAAAAAAAAGTGCTTTTAAACTTATTTTGGGATCATTCTTGATTGGCTCAAAACTACTGCTGCCTCATGCATCATTTGTGACGGTGAGATGAAGTTGATTGAGCTTGCGGTGAAGATTGTAGATTTAGAGAAAGAAATTGCAGCAAAGTTAGCGAAACTATCCCCTTTGACAAGTCAAAAGAATTCCATCATGCTGTCCTTACCCACCAGTGGTGGCTCCTCCTCCGTAGAAACCTTTGGTAGCTTATTGGATTAGGCTACTCATGCTTTAGTTCATTTCTTTAGTGGGCAACTTTGTTGGGATGTAATATATATCTAATGTGTTACTACATGTTTTTGAGACTCTAGTTATAGAGACTCTTTTTTTTTTGTCCATGTAATAGGAGGAAGAAACTCTCCTAGCGGTAGGTGATGTTACTATTCATGTATGCGAAACTATTCAGCCATATAAGAAAACTTATTCAGTTGTGATTTGTCCAATTTTTAGTGTTGTTCTTATTTGTGCAAAAGGTCATTCAATTGTAGGTACCAATACTACATGTGAAAGAAGGACTAGCTAACTATGGACATTGTCTTGTAGAAGGGTTCATGCCTAAAAGAAATTTTTCTGCTCAAAAGCTAATTTTTCTGCATAACAGAAATTTTTCTGCACAAAAGTAATTTTTCTGCACAACAGAAATTTTTCTGCATAACAGGAATTTTTCTGCATAAAAGGATTTTCTGCGTAAAAGAATTTTCAGCATAAATGGGCTGCCCATTGTTACTTTTTTATGCGTGCAAAAGGTCATTCAATTGTAAGCACCAATATCACATGCGAAGGGAAAACTAGTCAACCATGGACATTGTTTTGCAAAAGGTTCAGGCCTAAAGAAACTTTCTGCATAAAAGGGGTTGTCCATTGCCACTTTTTCATGCGTGCACATGTCTTTTCTCACTGTTCATGTGGGGATATTGCACTGTACATAGCAAGAAACACCTCCAGCCGTAGCTGTAGTGCCCATTTTATTTGCAAGAATGACTTTTTGAGCCAAAAGGGGGGGGGGGGGGGGCAAATGTTTTGTGATAAAATAGTGTTCGTTCATCTATGTATATGTATATACATGTATATTAACATACGTATATGCATCATTACCATTTTCTTTTAGCCATTCATATGTAAATATTGAACTTTTCATGGCAAAGGACACCTCTAGCTGTAGCTATTGGGTTCCTTTTTTTTTTTTTTTTTTTTTTTTTTTCTTGCATAAAACCATTTTTGAGCCAAAGGCAAAGTAAAAATGTTTTGTGATTTTGAAAGAAAACAAATAGTGCCCATTCTTCTATGCATGTATACAAACATACATATGTGCATTGTTATCTTTTTCCTTTTGACTATCGATGTGTAAGTATTGTACTGTTCACCTTGAGGACACCTTTTTAAAAAAAAAGTTGTTTCTTTTTTGAAGGAAAGAAAATAGAGTGTTCACTTATATATTCATACATATATATATATATATATATATATATGTATGTATGTATACTTATATATACATAATGTTAGCTTTGTAAAGGTTGCAGCAAGGCAACAAGGTAGTAGAGGTTGCTCTTCTAAAATTTGGCATCAAGTGCAGCTGTAGAGTGTTAACTTTGTACTGCCGGGCTAACATCATGTTGACTTGCTTCTTGTTGGCTATTATGCAACCTTGAGGGCACAATAGACTTTCACTATGGTTGGCTCCCCAGTGGAGTCGCCAAAATGTCGAGGGAGAAATTGATGCCTCTATCTAAGTTGGGAAGCCAAGTTGAAACTCAACTATGGGCTCTTGAGATGGTACCCAAAGGCTTTTAGTGTGATGACAAAGCCAATCCAAGCAAGAAACAAAGGCTGCACATGACAAAACAGCAACAAAAGCCCAATGAAAAACACATTACAATACCTAATTAGTACATTAATGGTCCTGGTCCGATAATTCAAATCAGTCCTCTACTGGTACGGTATAATCTCCAGCGGTAGGATAATTTCAGGTTAGTAAGTGTGTTTATATGGTAAAAATCATATTTTTTCCTTATTATTATTAAGCCAATATAAGGGAAAACTTCCAGAGTTTCCAAAACATTATAGCCTTCATCATAATAATACTAAACAAGGATTAAAGGTTACATAGTTACAAATAAAAGAGAAAAAATAGGATGGAATGAAGGGAGAGAGAGATTCCAGCTCAGTGCAGCAAGTATTAAACTATGATTTTGATGAGTGTGTATATAAGGCATGAATGAGATGAATGTGAGCTTTTTTTGAGTGAGATGAGATTAATGCTAGGATTAAGGCTTTTTGTGAGTGGTGGGTTATTTATGACTAGTTGAGAGACATTTGTGGGCTATGATTGTGTGAAGGGGGGAAAAGAGTATCTGAGATTACATGAGTTGTGGGCTAAAGATGATGAGTGATGAGCTTGAGGGAAGCTAAACCACGAGCAAAATAGCAAACAAACCCAGAATTTCAGAGAGGGTAGCTGCGGTGTTTGTAGGCTGAGATGCTTATACTTTTATAATGGAGTTTAGAGAAGTATTAATTAACAAGAATCCAAAAAATGTAGGTCTGATTAAGGGGAGCCTTGATAGCTAAATTAATAACCTAGCTTTGGCCTAAAAATGAGAGATTTGCTTTTGGGGCTGTTTTGCTTCTTTGGGCAATGTCACACATGGATAGTATTTGGGGTAATTTTGCATTAAATGCTAAGATTGCTAAGATTGTGTTCAGCCAATGGGATTAAGGCAAGTATTAAGGAAGAATCCTAGTGCTGCAACTGTGATTTGGACCCTAGGAAGTAGGATTCAACACCCCAAGCCAGGTGTTAAAGTTTAAGCCCACTTCAGAGGGTTCCGCTGGAAATCCCTTTATGCCTTGCAAACCACATATTCCCAAATTTTCCTCTTTAGAATTCATGGGCTTAGCACATGAATCATGTCTTGAACGTTTTTAACATTTATAGCATCAAATTATTGAAATTTGGATGATTTGGTTTCAGCACCCCTTCCGCTGGAGGTGCAGTCTTGAGGAAGATGATGGAGTCCCATCATCCTTTGGACTTTAACTGATATGGCAGCCCTTGGGCACTGTTCTTGTCAGGCAGGGGGTGGCAGAAAACTGATGGGACAGCCCCTTCTCCCTAATTCATCCTCAAAGGCTTGGTTCTCTTGTAGGGGTCCCTAATTGTTTCTTTGGTTAAGGATGAACAAGAGTTGGTTGCCCACTTTAAAGCCTCTTGTTGGGACTTTTTCAGGTTGGAACTTTGCTCCATTTCAACACTTTTAGTTGGGTCACATGGCCCTTTCTTTGCTTGGGCTTGTTCCTTACTCCATGAGATTTTTGGGCCTACAAAATGGGCATTAAAGACATGCTTTGCCATGGGTTTTTTACTCCTCATGGACTTTAGTTGTTAATAGAAATAAAATGAATCCATGAGCTTTAATAAATATTTATGATAAATTTTGGGTATTAATTTTCATGGGTTTTAAATAACAACTTGTATAGTTTCTCATAATTTTTGCTATGGATTTCTTTGTAAATGATATTTTCTTTGAGACTTTTTAAGTAATGACCTCCAATATTTTTTTTGAGAATAATATTTACCATGGGTTTTTAAATAAATATAGTAACAACCACTATAATGAAATAATGTGATGTTCTCATGAGTTTCTCTATAGATAATCATAATGGATATGTAGGATGAATAATTACCATGAGTTTTGGTAATAAATATTATGAATGTTGTGATGTAAGATAGATAGTGAACACGAGTTTATAATATGAAATAAATAAATGTCATGGGTCTAATAATCATAACTTTCAATGGGCTTTTATAAGATGATTGCCATAGGTTTTGAGAATTGATAATTCATAAATTCCATGAGCTTGTAATATTACGGTAATATGTTTAAGAATCTAAAGTATTGTTCATTATTGGACTTTTAAGTGAAATAAGTATGATATAGTATTTTGCCAAGTATTGATAACCTTGAGCTTTCGATAAATAGTACCAAGTAGTTAGCTTGGGCTTTTAATAGTGCCAACATAAGTTGAGCTTTTGATTTTGCCAATGAAAATTGGGCTTTGATATTGCCAATGAGAATTGGGCTTTAAATATTGCCAGCGAGAACTGGGCTTTGATATTGCTAATAGGAATTGAGTTTTGATATTGCTAATGAGAATTGAGTTTTAAATATTGCCAGCAAGAACTGGGCTTTGATATCGCCAATGAGAATTGGGCTTTGATATTATTAATGTGAATTGGGTTTTGAATAAATGAATTGTCATGGGTTTAAACTATAGGCTTTGATTATGGATTTGAATTCCATTGATAAAATTGTTTTTCCATGAATTTGAATCATGGGGTTTTTTGATATTGCCAAGTATAAATATCTTCGGCTTTAAATGGAATAGGATGTGTTTATTGAGTTCATAGGGCCGGTTTTGGACTTAGCTAAATAATGATAATAAAATTGGATAAAATATGAGTTTTTGGGCTTTTTTGTTATATTTTATATCATAACCCAATTTAGATAATAAGATATGAAACATTTGTGATTAACATAATAATAGAGCAAAAATATTTGGGGAAAATCCAATAACTTATTAGTGGTATAAATAGGTGGTACTCAAATAAAATTAGGTGTAAAAGAAAAAGTACCTTGGCAATGGGAAATTATGATTATTCTATTACCATTATTCATGATAATTATTCATCCTACAAGCTCACCATTTAAATCATGACATGATTATTTGGAACCATAAACATTACTTATGATATGGAATTCATCATTTCAAAATAGTAAATATTATTTATGAAGCATTTTGAAATAATTAAGCTTATGCTATTATTTTACAAATCATTGCCCAAAGATCCATTACAAGTATCTATCAAAACCCAAACTACATTTAATATCCATTAACAATAAGATTCCATGAGGGATGAAAGCCCATGGCAATTGTGTCATTGGTGTCCATTTTGTAGGTCCAAACATATGATAGAAGGAGAACAAGCCCAAGTGAAAAGGGGCATAAGCACAACCCACGTATACAAGCCCAATCCAATATTCCAGCAAAGGCAAAGGACTGAACTAGACAATTGGCTTCCTTCTTGTTCATCCTTGACTAAGGTCCTGCTGGAGATCTCCACAAGAGAAAATCAAATCTCTAAAAATGAACTAAGAGCTGTCCCATCAACTTTCTACCATTCTCTCCTTGACGTGAACAGTGCCTAGAGGTTGTACTAGCAACTAAAGTCTAATGGGTAATGGGATTTCATCATCTTCCTCAAAGCTCTATCTCCAGCGGAAGGAAGCCATAACCAAGTTACTCAAATCTCAACAAATCAATACTATAAATGCAAAAAAATTTCAAAAATTGGTTCATGTGTGCCATGGCCGTGAATCCTAAAGGGGAAAATTTGGGAAAATGTGGTTTGGAGAGCATAAAGGAATCTCCAGTGGAACCCTCTAAACTAGGCTTAAAATTTAACACCTGACTTGGGGTATTGAATCCTACTCCTTGGGGTCTAAATCTCAATTGTAGCATCAAGATTCTCTCTTAATACTTGCCTTAATCCTATTGGCTGAATACAATCTCAGAAATCTCAACATTTAATGCAAAATTACCCAAATATTCACCCATGTGTCATAATGCCCAAAGAAGCAAGGCAACCCTAAAAGAAAATCTGCCATTTATAGCTAAATCCTAGGATGAGAAGTCTACCATTCTACCTCCTGACTAGCCTACATTTTTGGATTCTTGCTAATCACATCCCTAGGCTCCACTATAAAAGGGTAATCAGTCAGCCCCAGAAACACAAACCGACCCTTTTGAAAAATTCTATTATTCTTGTTATTTTGCCATATTCCAGCTTGTAGCTCAGCTTTCCCCAACTCATAAATCAACCCTCTTAGCCCATACTCACTTAGCCTTAAACATTCCTTTCCCCTTTTCTGCATATCCTAAGTTCATATATGTTTCCTAATTAGCCATAAATAATCATTTTCCCCATTAAAGACTTAGTTTTAGCATTATTTCCACCATCCCATTACAAGCTTACACACCCACTCACTCAAAACAATCTTTACTACCCCACTCATATCCCACATGCATATTCCACAAGAATCTTGGTTTAATATCTGTTGCACTGAGCTAGAATCTCTCTCTCCCTTCACACCATGCCAAATAACCCATTTCTTCTCACCATGGAGCCATTGGTCTTTACTCTTTGTTTTTCCATTGAAGGATATAATGTGTTTGTAACAATAGAATTTTTCCCTCATATTGATGTAGTAGTAGCAGAAAGTACCGTAGACCCTTTTGACCAAGACCTACAAGGACTTCCAGAAGTGAACACCTTCTTAAATTTGTTCAATAATTGACTCTTGGACCATAAGTTTAATTTTACCCTATTACTAGAGAATTTTATTTTCTTGCATTATTGTTACAGGACTACTAATCTAGTAATTAATTATTATGAAGCGTTTTATTGGGCCTAAATGTTGTTCTTCCTGAGGTGCAGCCTTTATTTCTCGCTTGGATAGGCTTATCACTACACCAAAAGTCTTTGGGTATCATCTCAGAGCCCATCGTTGAGTTTTGACTTGGCCTCCCACATTGCATTTGGGAACATCTTGTTTATTTGTTTAGACCCCTTAAACCAAATTGTTTAATCTAATATATTAGTTAAGTGATTACTCAGGTTAATTATTCAAATCTAGGTTAAACAATAATAAAATCATATCATGCATAGCGGCAGAAAAGTAAATAACATCACAATATGATGACCTAGGAAAACCAATGAAACGAACCATTTGAACGTAAAAACTTGGGAAGGATTTAACCTAACTATCCTCAAGGTAAAACAAATCCACTATAAGAGACTCAGAGTTTTTACAATCAAATTTAACCCTAAATCTATTGCTAACTCAAGTAGTAATTTACTGACACGACCACGTGCAAGCTCCGAATCCACGGACTCTTTCTCTTCTTGGATTTACATCAACACAAGCACCCACGCTTATGATTTTGAAATCCCACTTAAAGGTTTCAGAATCTACCAATGCTTGATTGCAGATCTTGTTCCAGTAGATTCTTGTCTAGTTAGAAGGTACAACACCTCACAGATCTCACAAGGAGTAACACACAAGTCTTCTAAATGTCTTCAAAACATAGTTAGGGTTTCCCTTTTATATGTGGACAAGTTAGATTGAAACCCTAAACGTTTTTGCGGGCTTAGGCCTTATTTAAAAATTCTACACAATTTGATTTTTGCAATTCTCCATCAGTCGAACCTAATTTTCGATCGATCGAGCTTGGCAGATTATGACTCTTCTTTTCTGCAGTCAGCTCGACCTTGACTAGACATGTTTTGTTCTCAATTTGCCAACACATACAAAATATAATTCTACACATTTAATCCTAAATCTTTAGAACCTAACAATCTCCCTCTTTGGTAATCCGTTACACACATACAAAATGAATTGCTCAAATCAAATATCAGCACAATTACAAAGTATTGCCTAAATACAATTCTATCATAACTACTAACTATTAGTTGTTAGTATAGACTGCAGCTATTGAAAGAATTAACCTGTAAATTCCTGAAACACTACAAAAAACCATAAACGCATGTGTGGAAAATATAGTACAAATCCAATAAATAAAATCTGAACTTGAATTCACAAAAACATAAAAATAGACAAAATATCAAATGAATAAACATCAAATATACTATCATGGTCAATGAACCAACGAAGTTTGTGAAACAAGAACAATAATAAAAAATATACATCAAAATCTCCTCAAAAACTAAACTCCCCCTATATACAAAAACTCTCTACTCCCCCTAAATACAAGAGCCTTCACCCAAACCTAAAACCTATTCTCCGTTTTTGTTACGAATTGACAAAGGTAACCATTAATCATTAGAGGGTCGAGGAGGTGGAAAAGCAGTCCTATACTCGGCGAAATTAGCTCTCAAGTCAGCCACCTTAATAAGTAGCTCATCAATAAGCTGTCCATGAGTTGCTTGAGTAGTCATAAAGGACTCCATCATGGCACGGAGTGAGAGAGGAAGGGTAACTGTAGGGTCAACAGTATCAGCATCACTAGAAGGATCCACAACAGCAGTAGGATCCACATGTACCTCCTCTTGTCATTGTCTAAGAAAAGTGGCTCCTATAGGGGCATTGATATGAACTAACTCTAGAGGAGGAAAGTTGGATAACCCTAGAAAGTTCAACACCCTATATATATACACAGGAAAGAACATCTTTTGTGCTTTGGACTTACTCCTATAAATATCAACAATAGTTTGAATGAATAGGGAAGGAAAACACGTAGATCCATCGGTGATAAGAACATAAAGGAATGCACACCTTTCTATAGGAACAGTATGAACATGAGAGATAGGATAGATATTATGGTAGGATATCCTTAAATAAAGATAGTTAAGCTCCACAAACTCACATGAGTTTATTCTAGGTTCAGATCCCTAAGAAACTGACCTACCACAAAGCAAATATATGATATCATAGATAGGTGGAAACTCAGTATATGGATATGTGGGTTTGCAAACTAAAGATACACCTAGAGCTTCAGAAACTGTCTATTTAGTAGTCATAGACGCATTACCTCTAATCCAAGTAGTCAAATAATGATTACCTTTAACCTTAGAATAAATAAAGAGATTTGAGTAAAACTCTCTAATCAAAGCATCAAGAGGAGGATCAAAAACATCACACAGAGACACCCAATTCCTAGACACTATATCCCTACGTATGAAAGGATCTAACTCATCTAGAACAATTTCTCTCTCTCCCCAGATAGACCTATACTTGGTTAAGGTCTCATAAACTTCCTCAGTCTTAGCAAAAAGAAACCTAACCCTATCATCCAGAGTAGAGGCAGAAGAAGAAGAATCAGGGTTTCTACTTGCTTTGGTTTTGAATCTCCTGCTAACCTTAGAAGCCATGTCTAAGGTTTAAACAAAAACTAAGGGCAGACTGCATCAGATAGAGTTAGAAACAGGATAACATGAAATTTTTGAAAAAAATATATGATGCATGACACTATTACATAGATGATGCATGATCTAATGCTCTAAAACAGTTCAATTTCATCCTAATTTTGAAAATTGACCAAGAAAATTAGAAATTTATCAAAACCCCAATTTTGAAAACCCTAATTTTCAAAAATTCTTATATTGAGCATTTGAACAACACAACAAGTATAAAACATGTTATAATCACTCAATTTAGCAATATCAAGAGTCAATTTTAATCAATTTAGCCTAATTGAAGAAAATCCTCAATTCTCTCAAGAACACATAAACCCTAATTTCAACAATTTGAAGAAATCATGAAGCTTTTGAAATTAAAGCATGAGGATCATGTTAATATGATGCATGAACAAAAACCCATCCAACAAATTGGATCAAAACACTCAAAATCATCGAAAACCCTAAAAACTCTTTAGTTCAAAAATTTGAAAATTTTTGATGTAAATGCATGAATGCATGTAATTTAACAAAAAGAAGGGGTAAAAGAGTCTTACTTGGTATGGAGGAAGAAAACCTGTGAGATTTTGACTTAGAAAAAGACTAAAAAAAATTGAGTGAGAAGGGATCGAGAGAGGAATCAAAGAAGAAGAGGACAAAGCTCTAAAGAACTGTGATTTGATTCCAATTTGTTTTTAAAATATGATTTTCGATCGATTGAAAGGAATCGAGACAAGAATCAAAAATCATCTAAAAACAAATCTGGGTGATCGAGAGGAATTGAGACAACTCGAGAGTTTAAGCCTTCAAACTGGGTTTTTTTCTTTTTCTTTTTGATCGCTCGAAAGACCAGCTTAATCGATTGAATCCTGAAGAATCAAATATTTTTGAAAAACCTAGAAATTTTATGCAGAACCATTTGTAAAATTGTTTTTTTATGATATGAGACGCATATTAATGATTCCAAATGTTTTCCAAAAACAATCTTTCCCTTAAAAAAATTTCTTTGCAAAGCCCAAACAAATTTCATCACACACTTCTTTACTGACAATTGAACAAAATCCTCAATTCTCTCAAGAACACATAAACCCTACTTTTGACAATTTGAAGAAATCATGAACTTTTTGAAATTAAAGCATAAGGATCATGTTAATATGATGCATGAACAAAAACCCATCCAACGAATATTATCAAAACACTCAAAATCATCAAAAACCCTAAAAACTCTTTAGTTTGAAAATTTGAAAATTTTTATTGTAAATGCATGAATGCATGCAATTTAACAAAAAGAACGGGTAAAAGAGTCTTACTTGGTGTTGAGGAAGAAAACCTTTGAGACTTTGACTCAAAAAAAGACCAAAAAAAAAAAAAAAAAAAAATTGAGTGAGAAGGGATTGAGTGATGAATCTAAGAAGAAGAGGACAAAGTTGTAAAGAACTGTGATTTGACTCCTATTTGTTTTTAAAATATGATTTTTGATCGGTTGAGAGGAATTGAGATAAGAATCGAAAATCATGTAAAAACATATCCGATTGATCGGGAGGAATCGAAGAGGAATCAAGACAACTCAAGAGTTTAAACCTTAAAATTGGGTTTTTTTTTTTTCCATCGGTCGAAAGACAAGCTTGATCGATCGAATCTTGAAGAATCAGAAAATTTTAAAAAACCTGGAAATTTTCTGTAGAACCATCTGTAAAACAATTTTTTATGATATGAGATGCATGTTAATGATTCCAAATGTTTTCCAAAAACAATCTTTCCCTCAAAAAAATTTCTTTGCAAAGCCAAAACAAATTTCATCACACACTTCTTTCCTCACACCCCCAAAAAGTATTAAACATATCAAGAAGTCAAATCTTGGATGGCCACAAAAATTAACACACAATCACACGTACAAAGTTTAACAAAGATTTACTTGTGGTGTGTGTAACTAGTAAGTGTATGAATTACTCAAAAGGTGATATGTAGATGGAAAATAAGCACAATTTCTAAATTATCAATCACATAAGTTTGAGAGTGACTATCACCTAAAGAGTTACATCATATAACTCTCACATCTCCTAGAAAACACGCTTGTAATCATGCAATTTTTTTTTTTTTTAATTTCTTTTGCTTCTCTTTTTCTTTTGAAGCATATTTTTCTTTGTTTTTGTTTTTGCTTTTTGCTTCTTTTATTTATTTTGATAGCAACACCTTAAATATCTTACTGTGCAAGTGCTACACCTTACCAAACATGACTTTTATGATTTGCATATAGGTTTTCATGATTGGTGAGTAACAATGGTGAGATCGTTATTTATGCATTTCTCCTAGGATTTTTTAGTCCTTACAAGTAAAAGAACGCGACTTCAAAATCAAGAGCATGTGTTTAAAAACCATAAACAACTCACACAATTTAAGCGCTACATAGCACAAACTAGCAAAGTGCAGAAAAATTAAGCTCATCAAAGCTAAATAAGGTACACAGTCATGAAATGAAAATTTCATAGGCCAACCTCAATTACACATCTTGAAGATGTATAATTCAACTTTTTTTTTTTCTAATTTAAAAAAAAAATAAAAATTGACAAACATCAAAATAACTCATGGCATCCTTTGCTGCAATCTTGCAAAGCTTGTTATAAACCTCTTGCAAGTCAGCATTCTCAGAGAGTCCCTCATCAGAAGGTTTCTCATTAGCAGTCTCAGTTTCACTTACTACAGTAGTAGCAGTGAAAGCCATAAAGTTTCCTTCTTGATCACTTTCAGACTCATGATTAGAAATTTCATCATTACTTAAAGTGACAGCTATAGCTTGTCCTTTAGATCTCAAAAATGTGAGACATTCAGATTTTAGATGACCATACTCCTGACAACCAAAACATTGTTGTCCTAAAGAATTGTTAGAAGATTGAACAACTTTATCTTTGATTTTTTAGTATTGTTATTTTTAGTTGTGTCATTCTTCTTCACATTCTTAAGGTTAACACTGTTTTTATTTATTGCCCTTCTATTATTATTTCTCAAAAAATTTCTAAAGTTCTTGGCAAGATAAGCAATTTCAGTAGATGAGAGTTCATCATCAAATCCTCAATTATCAACATCATCAATAGATTTTAAAGCCATAGATTTGGATTTGTTAGTTTTTGGTAAGTTTTATTCATAAGACTAAAGAGATCCTATAAGTTCATCTACAGGAATGAAGTCCACACATTTACTTTCAGTTATGACAATCACTTTTGGTCTAAAGTCCTCAGTTAATGATCTAAGAATTTTTCTAATAATTTTAGGTTCATCATAAACTTCACCCAAGATAAAAGCAGAATTAACAATATCATTCAACATAGCATAGAATTCATCAAAAGACTCATCATTAGACATTCTAATACTTTCAAATTTAGAGGTTAATTGCTGCAGTTTATTAATTTTTACTGCCTTAGTGCCTTTATGCATTGTTTGCAAGATGTTTCATGCAGTGTGAGCAATCTCCACATTTGACATCCTCTTAAATTCTTCCATAGAGATCGCACTGAATATTGCATTCATAGCCTTACTGTTAAAGCTTGATGCTTCTTTTTGGGCAGTAGTCTATTCACCAATAGCAGTGGTTGGTCTTTCCCAATCGTTCTTAACAGAGAGCTATACTCTCTCATCAATAGATTTCAAGAAGGCTTTTATTCGAACCTTCCAATAAGCATAGTTATTCCCATCAAAGTGAGGAGGGATCACTAGAGAGTAACCATGTTCCATCACAGCAGGGGTCAAGGATCAACTCTAGATATAGAAATCTAAAAACAAGAGCTAACCCGCTCTGATACCACTTGTTTATTTGTTTAGACCCCTTAAAACAAATTGTTTAACCTAATATAATAGCCATGTGATTACTTTGGTTAATTATTTAGATCTAGGTTAAACAATATTAAATCATATCATGCATAGTAGCGAAAAAATAAATAACACCACGATATAATGACCTAGATAAACTAATAAAATGAACTGTTTCAAGGTAATAACCTGGGGAGGATTTAACTTAATTATCCTCAAGATAAAGCAAATCTACTATAAGAGAATTGAAGTTTTTACAATTAGATTTGTAAGGTTGAATTTAATTAACCATTCTGTTGGCTTTATTCCGTGCTAAATTTGTTTGTAATTTAGCAATTAATAACCTTGTATTTAGGTGGGAATCATGTAAGGGTAGTAAGTGAGAGAGTGTGAAGAAATACTTAAGATTGTGCAAGGATGCAAAGACTCGCGGTTGGGACTCGTAGGTGACTCGCGACTGGCAAGCCGCCAACTGCAACACACGAGTGAAGTGTGCAAAGAAGATGAATAGTCACGCCAACTGGAGCACTACAGGACAAAAAGTCCAGTCTGGCCATTTTGTTAGCTCACAACTTGAACTCGCGACTCAATCAAGTCGCGAGGCCAAGCCGCTAGCCAGCTCTATTTTGAAAAACCTGACTTTTTACATTCCATTCGCACCCCAGTATAAATACCCCTTATACCCATGAAATGTAGAGAACTTCTAGAGAGAATTTTGGACAGAAACTCTAGAGAAAAACAAGATTGATTCATCCACAATCTTTACATAGAGACTCTTTAAATTTCTCTACTTTCATCCTCTCCATTGTTACATCCTTGAGAGGTTCTTACCTAAATCCTTTTCTCACCATACTCATATCTGTGAGAAGGTTATTTAGTGTTTTGGGAAGCAGTTAGGAAGGGACCAATGGTTATTGGTTGATGCTATGGGTTATAGCGGAATCCGGTAAGCTAAAAAAGACAAAAGTTCGGTGCAACCTCATTGGAGCAAGAAGCTTGGAAGGATTAGGTATATTGGGTAGATTAGGCTTGGAGGGTCTTTTGTTGTTCATATATCCCAACTTCATTCTTTAGTAGATTATTGACCGCTTGGAGAGCGGCGGTGATGTTTTATGTCGAGGACTTTGGTTTTCTCTTCGATAACACATCGTTGTGTTGTCCTTGTATTTGCATCTCTTTTCCCTTAATCTTTGTCATTTAATTTCTGCTGTGGATATGATTTTATTTGGTTTAGATTGTTTGTCAATTCTGGTATAAGTTTATATTTATTTTCCGCACATACATTGTTTGATATTAAGCTTGAATTGGTAATTTATAATTTGGAGGTCTAAATGTTCATAGTGGTTTATACACTATTTGAACATTCAAGATTTAACCCTAAATCTATTGCTACCTTAAGTAGTAACTTACTGACACAACCATGTGCAAGCTCTGAATCCATAGACTTTTTCTCTTCTTGGATTTACAACAACACAAGCACCCACGCTTGTGACTTTAAGATCCCACTCAAAGGTTTCAGATCACCTTCAGTTGTTGATCTTTGTAGCAGCAACTAGGTTTTACCAATGCTTGATTGTAGATCTTGCTCCGGTAGATGCTTGTTGTTAGGTTTTAAGGATTTAGGATCTAAATGTATTAGAATTTCAATGTGTAATGTTGGCAAACCATGATCAAAACATTTAGTCTAGGATTAGATTGCTTAAAGTGTGTTTATGTGTAAAGTTGGAATTGAGTGTACTGTAGGATTTATTATGTAAATCTACAAGGCAAGCCCGTATGACGTGTAGGGTTTTATATTTTGCCTTAAGTGTAAAAGGAAAAACCCTAGCCATGTTTTGTTGTTATTGTTTATGTTGTGTGTATGAATCTCTTGTGAGATCTAAAGGTGTTTGCCTTCACACATACTTAGGGTTTCTAATCTCAAGATTGATGTCAAGAGCTTGGTGGTTGTTTCAGTTGCTGCATAAAAAGCTTAAAGAAAAACACAAGTGGGAGTACTTGTGGTTGCTGTGAATCCAAGAAAGAAGTAGTTCATAAACTCGAAGCTGTCACGTGGTCATGATAGTATGTTTACTACTCAAGGTAGCAATAAGATGTTAGTGGTCTAAGTCGCTATTGTGTAAACTTCAATTCTTTCATAGTGGATCTGTTTTACCTTAAAAATAGCTAAGTTAAATCATTCCCATGTTTTTTACTAGTTTGGTTTTCCTGTATTATCATATCGTTGTGTTATTTATTTTTCTCATTGTTTCAATGACATGATATATTTGTGTTAACCTATATCTAAATTATTTACCTAAGTTAATCACTTGGCTAAATAATTAGGTTAATCTGGTTGTGTTTAAGGGGTCTAAAAATGTACACTTGTGTAGTTAGAAAGTATAGCACCTCACAGATCTCACAAGGTGTAACACACAAGTCTTCCAAGAGTCTCCAAAACGTAGCTAGAGTTTCCCTTTTATATGTGGATAAATTAGATTGAAACCCTAAACCTTGTTTAAAAATTTTGCACAGTCTGATTTCCATGATTCTTGATTGGTCGAACCTAATTTTCGATCAATCGAGCTTGGCATATTCTGACTCTTTTTTTTTGTAGTCAGCTTGAACGTGAAGCTTGAAACATACACCTTTGAGCAATGCTTAACATATAAACTAGACATGTTTTGTTCTCAGTTTGCCAACACATACAAAATATAATTCTAAACATTTGATCCTAAATCTTTAGAACCTAACACATCAATTTTCCCCCTCAACAATAGTATACTTAATATGGGTTTGATGATGTTCTTGTATTGGATCTTAAGCTTAAAAGCTTGATATTGAGCTCAAAAACTTCATATGAAACTTGAGTTTGAGGTCAAGTTTGACTAATGAATCAAGTCAAGCCAAGCCAAGCCAAATCTATTTTAAGCTTTTGAATTATCTAACAAACTTAAACTTAAACATAGTTTAAAGGCTTGGTTCAAGCTCAAGCTGAACTTAAGCATTCAATACTCATAGAACTTGAATCGTTTACAACCTAATTGTGTGAAATAACTAGTGTGCACTAACAAGTCCAAATCTTTTGTCTGAAAAAATATGCTCCACTCCATTTACCACTAATTAAAAAATCACAGGCATCTATTTCTTTCTCAAGCTAACAAAAGTTAATGCCTTAAGCCACTGACACCTTCCACCTCCCACCTTCCTCTACCGACTTCCCCTTTGCTCACTTTTTTCTCCACAGCTCAAAGAAGCACTTTTCTGTGTTAGGTTCTAAAGGTTTAGGAATTTATGTATTTAGAACTCTAATTTGTAATATTGGCAAACCATGATCAAAACAATGTGTTTAGTCTTGTTATAGTGTGCTCAAAGTTGTTTAATTATTGTAAAGTTGGAATCGAGAGACTGCAGATGCATTGGGGCATTTTGGTCTGACTTGATTGATTGAAGAATAGATTCGATCGATCGAAAATCGACCAGATTGCATTTTCTGCAGAATTTTAAACTCAGCCCTAACTCATTAAACGTTTGGGGTTTTATGTTTTTACCCTAGGTATATAAGGTAAAACCCTAGCCACATTTTTAGAGTTGCTCCAGTTGTATTGTTGCTCATACATTGCTGGTTTGTGTAAATCTTTTGTGAGATCTAGAGGAACTTTCCTTTACACAAAGTTTAGGGTTTTCAAGTTAGAGATAGTATCAATATCTTGATGATCAACTTGGTTGCTACCATTGAAGCTTAAAGAATATCAAGCGTGGGTGCTTGTAGCTAATTGAAGAATCCAAGAAAGAAGGAGTCCGTGGATTCGGAGCTTGCATGTGGTCGTGTCAGTAAGTTCTACTGGTGGGTAGCATTAGAAAGTCAAGCGAGGAGCTTGTAGTCCTTCTGTATGAACTTCGATTCTTTCGCATAGTGGATTCAGGTTTACCTTGAGGATAGCTAGGTCAAATCCTCCCCAGGTTTTTACCGTGTGGTTTCCTGGGTGATCATATCATTGTGTCTTTTATTATTCCGCTGCTTTATTATTTTGATATGATTATTTGATTGCTTTAACCTAGAACTGCATAATTTGACTAAGTAACAACTTGGCTAATTAATCTAGGCTAACCAATCTAGTTGTTCTAAGGGGTCTAAAACCGTTCAAGTGGTATCAGAGCAGGTTGCTCTTTTGTTTGAGATTTTTTGATCTCTGAGCTGATCCTTGACCCCTGTTGTCATAGATTCTTGGAAAATCTTTGTGCTTAATTGTCAACTTGTCTACTTGCTGTCTTTGCCTTTTGTTGTTTTTGTTAAATCTTTCCTTAAGTATCTTGGCATAATCACATGTGATAAGAATTATGTATGTTATACTGCTTTAATCGCCTTAAAGGCACGTGATTCTTGTCTTTGGTATTTGTATAGTGGTTGTTCCAGGCACATGACAGGAAATAAAGGTTTATTCAAAACACTCTTCAAAGGAAAGATTGGGACAGTCACTTTTGGAGATGGAAGTAAATCTGTGATCAGAGGCATTGGTACTGTGGACATTCTAGGATTGCCAGTGTTTGAAGACGTTTGGTATGTTGATGGATTGAAGGCCAATTTACTCAGCATAAGTCAAATTTGCTACAATGGACTGAATGTTCTTTTTACCAAGTATGAATGTGAGATACTTGATGGAGGAGGTGACTGTATGTGTGTTGGTGTAAGGACAGCTGACAACTGTTATGGCATAACACCAAGTGTAAACAACAAGTGCTTTAGTGCAAAGATTGATCAAGTTGATTTGTGGCATCAACGGTTGGGGCATGTCAGTCATAAGTAGTTAGAGAAGATTTCCAAGTGTGAGGCAGTTATCGGTTTACCTAAATTTGAGAAGATTGATAAGTGCATTTGTGGACCATGTCAGATAGGTAAACAACTAAAATCCAAGCATCCCTCTGTGACTAGTGTTCAAACTTCAAGACCTTTAGAGTTATTACACATTGATCTCATGGGTCCTGCCAGAGTTCAAAGTTTGGGTGGAAAGAAGTATATTCTAGTTGTTGTGGATGACTTTACTAGATATACTTGGGTTGTGCTTTTGAAGGATAAAGCTGAGGCTCCTGAGAAGATGATACATCTATGCAAGAAATTGTAGGTTGAGAAAGATATTGTGATAGCCAGAATCAGAAGTGATCATGGAAGAGAATTCGAAAATACCAAGTTGGTTACTTTCTACAATGATCAAGGCACTCACCAAGAGTTCTCATCACCCAAGACACCTCAACAGAATGGGATTGAGGAAAGAAAAAACTGGGTTATACAGGAGATGGCTTGAGTCATGCTACACAACAAAAATTTGCCAAAATCCTTTTGGGGAGAAGCAGTTAACACTGCTTGCCATACACTCAACTGGGTGTATTTTAGATCTGACTCCAAGAAAACTCCCTATGAACTCTGGAGAGGGAAGAAACTTGTTGTCAAATATTTCAGGATATTTGGCAGTGACTGTTACATTTTGCGTGATAGAGAGAACCTAGAAAAATTTGATGCAAAGAGTGACAAAGGATACTTTCTAGGATACTCTTCCACCAGTAGAGCTTATAGAGTGTACAATCTGAGAACCAAAATAGTTATGGAATCTTCAAATGTTGTGATAAATGATGAAGTATGTTTAGAAGCATCTTTAGAAAGCACTGTTCCTGCTCTAGATAAGTCCCTAGAAGTTAATGATTTTTTTCCTACGGAATATGTTGGGAAACATAGTGAGGAAGAGCTGTTGGTGTTGAATGATACAGTCTCAGTACCATCAAGTTCAGAACCATCCACTCCGGTTCGTGACACTCGACAGATATAAAGTGAGCTCAGTCCTCCATCTGAACAGAAAGGGATCACAACGTCACTTGTCAAATGTCCATCCTCTAGAGTGAGATTGAATCATCCTTCCACAAATATATTGGGTAGTCTGAATGATAACATGAGGTTGAGATCAAAAGCCTTGAATGCGATCACTCACTCATGTTATCTGTCCCAATTTGAATCGAAGAAGGTGGATAAAGCAATTCAAGATGTTGATTGGGTAAATTTCATGCATGAAGAACTTCATCAATTCGTTCGGAATGATGTGTGGGAACTAGTTCCTAGATCGGAAAATGTAAATGTGATTGGAACTAAATGGATCTTCAAGAACAAGTCAGATGAACATGGCACTGTGATCAGAAATAAATCAAGACTTGTTGCACAAGGGTACACACAAGTGGAGGGAATTGATTTTGATGAGACCTTTGCACCTGTGGCTAGGTTAGAGTCCATCCGGATATTGTTAGCTATAGCAAGTCATCTAAACTTCAAGCTATATCAGATGGATGTCAAGAGTGCTTTCTTGAATGGAATGCTACAAGAAGAAGTTTATGTTGAGCAACCTAAAGGCTTTGTTGATCCTCACAGACCTGATGATGTCTACAAATTGAAGAGAGCTCTCTATGGTTTGAAGCAAGCTCCTAGGGCTTGGTATGACAGATTGACTGCATATCTCACTGAGTATGAATTCAAAAGGGGATTTGCAGATACAACTCTCTTCATAAGAAAGGATAAGACTGGTTTTGTTGTAGATCAAATTTATGTTGATGACATTGTTTTTGGTGCTACTAATGATTCTCTTGCTCATTCTTTTGCAGATGAAATGAAGGCAATGTTTGAAATGAGCATGGTTGGTGAATTGACTTATTTTTTTGGGATTGCAGGTGAAGCAAACAAAGTTAGGAATCTACATCAATCAAGCTAAATATGCAAGAAATTTAGTCAAGATATTTGGCTTGGACAAGGCTGCTCATGCTAGAACACCAATGGCTGCTAATGCAAAATTAACAATTGATCCAGCAGGTGAGTTTGTTGATATTACCTTGTATAGAAGCATGATTGGATGTCTGTTATATTTGACTGCTAGTAGGCCCGATATATCTTTTAGTGTTGGTGTTTGCTCTAGATTTCAGTCCAACCCTAAGGTTTCTCATTTAAATGCTGTTAAGAGAATTATAAAATATGTGAGTGGAACCTGTGATTATGGACTTTTTTATAGTAAGGAGTCTAATTTGTCTCTTGCTGGGTTTTCTGATTCTGATTGGGGTGGGAATGCTGATGACAGAAAAAGCACCACTAGGGGGTGTTTTTATGTTGGGGCCAATCTTGTGGCTTGGATGAGTAAGAAGCAAAATTCTGTTTCTTTATCCACTGCTGAGGTAGAATATATTGCTGCTGGGAGCTGTTGTTCTCAGCTCCTTTGGATGAAAAAGTTGTTGAGTGCTTACGGGATTCCTTAAGACACCATGGTTGTCTATTGTGATAATTCCAGTGCTATAGATATATCTAAGAATCCTGTTTAGCATTTTAAGACCAAACACATTGAACTTAGATATCACTTCATTAGGGATCTGGTTGAAAAGAAAATTGTTGTTCTTGAGTATATCCCTACTGATCGTCAAAATGCTGACATCTTTACCAAACCGCTTAATGGAAGTAAGTTTGAAACACTTCGTCAAGTGATTGGTGTTCTTCGGTGTCCTTAGTCTCTTTTGGCTTTCTTGGTCCTTGTGCTTCATTGCTCATTCCTCTGTGACCATTGTTCTTTGGTTTTTGTGTTTTCTTTTGTTTTGTTTCTAGGATTTGCATTGCATTACATTTATGCATTTCATTCTAGGATTTATTTGTTTTCTCTTAAATAAAAAAAAAAAAAAGGAGAAAGCAAAAATTATGTTTGACACTATTTTTCTTGATTTTTGAAAAACAAGGTTGGTCTATCTTTTTACACATGTCATGTCCTATGTACCTTGTTTAACTTTGATGAACTTATTCATTGCACTTGACTAGTTGAAACTTTGTAGTGCATGTTGTGTGGGAAAGATGTGTGTGGTTTTTAATTACTTTGTCTTAATCATGAAGTCATATGTTATTTGACTGTCGGACTTAATTTTTTTGAGAAAGGCATAAATAACCATCTCACCATTGTTCACTAGCCAATCATGAACACCTTAGTGCATATCATAAGATTGTGTGCTCGAGAAAGTGTAGCACATGCATAAAAAGAACATAAGGTGTAGCCTCAATTAAATTAAAACTGGTGTGTACTATTAGGTTTGATGCCAATTCACTTAATTCAAACTGGTGTGTACTATTAGGTTTGATGCCAATTCACTTAATTCAAACTGGTGTGTACTATTAGGCTGAATGCCATTTCATACAAATAAGAGGCGAAAATGCAAGAAACTTACATGATTGCAAGTTTTTGTTCTAGGAGATGTGGGAGTTATAGGATGTAACTCTTTAGGTGATAGTCTCTTTTAAATTCTATGTGATGAATTGTGTAGACTGTGTGTTTGATTGCTATTCACATATCACTTCACATGTATCTCAAGTTTTTGCTAGTATCACACACTACACAAGTTACTTTTTGTTAAACACTGTACATGCTAGTGTGTGTGTTTTTTGTTTGACCAACCAAGTTTGAAAATATCTTGAGATTTGTTCATAACATATTTGTTGCTTGAGAAAATTCAATGGGAGAATGATTGAAACTTGTTTTTGACAAAATTGGGTTTAAAAAGTTGGGTTTTTGAAAAAGCATTCCATCTCATACTCATACATTTTGCTTTCATTGTTTAATGTTTTGAGGAGTTGTTTTTCAAAATTAGGTTTGTGTTTTTCAAAACTGGATTTTTTTTCAAAATTTAGTGAGCCTCTGCCCATCTCGATCAATCTAGTTTGTTTTTCGATCGATCGAAAAAGTGCTCTAGTTTGTTTTAAAATGACTGGTTCATTCGATCAATCAAATGTAATTTTCGATCAATCGAAAATCGTGGAGAAGCTTTAAAAAAAAAAAAAGATCAGATCTAATTTTTTCAAACACTTTTCAAATCTTTTTCAAACTTTTTCTTTCTCTCTCCGACGAGGCAAGCTAAATAGTTCAGATTTTTGTCATTTTCCTCCGAAGTTTTTGCAAAGTTTCTCTTTCCTCAAGCCGGTAAGACTCTTTTGCCATTCCTTTTGATTTTATTTTCATGTTTTCATGCATAAATCCATGCATTTAAGGGAGATTTTCGGACTTTGCATATTGGGATTTTTTGATTGATTCAAGCTCTATTTTGTGCAATTGATCATTGGGTTTTTGTGGGGACACATCATAAATATGATTCTTACCTGTTAATTTGATCAATTTTGAGTTTGTTGAAAATTTGAAAATTCTAGGGTTTGTTCTTGATCCGATTTGGGGCTTTTGTTAAATTGGGTAGAATTTGATGAAATTGGCTTGTTGTATTGATGAAATGAAGCATTATAATCTATGTGCTGAGTTTTGTAATGCTCAATTCATCAATTTGTTTAAAAAATTTCAACAAGTGGTTTCAATTTTTGGGGTTTTTGATATGAAATTCCCTGCTCAAGCCAATTTTGTTAATTTAATCTCAATTGAACTTAATTGCTTATTGCATTAGTACACGCATCATGGCATTGTATCTGTTCATGCATCATATAGATTTTCATTCTATTGTTTTTTGTGCTAACTTGCAGTCTGTCCTTGATTTTGTTTTCTTGTGTTCTTTTGGTTTTCTCTTTGTGTCTCTGTCCTTTCCTTAGCATCATGCCTAGGAAGACTAGAGCTCATAGGACTATTCCCTCTTCTTCTCCATCCCTTCCTTCCTTTGAATGTGAGAGGTTTCCGAGTGAGAAAAACCAAGAGCTTTTTGAGAAACTTAACCTTAAGAGAAAGATTTGGGCTGAGCGTTCTATTCTGTTAGATGAACTTGATCCTGCCATTAGGGCAAACTTTAAGCGTTGGGGCTGGTTACCTTTGTTGGACTTTTCTAATCCTCCTCCACCTTCTGCCTTGATTAGAGAGTTCTTTTCAAACATCTCTATCCGCATCTATGATTCCAACACTTTAGTAAAGAGTTGGATACGAGGCGTAGAGTACACCATTACTCCTCAGGTAGTGGCTGATGCTCTAGGGGTACCGTTGGTTAGGAATCCTGTCTATCCATATGACGAGTCTCCCGAGCTGAGCGACGTTTTGTCTTACATCACTGGGACTTCTGTTCAGTGGGGTTTTGATCTTAGGATCACTTTTGCTGAGCTCTCCGGGTTGCACTATTTGTTCTTTAGGATAGCGTGTCATTCCATCTGGCCCATTTCTCATGTTCACACCATTCCTCTTGAGAGGTGTGTATTTTTGTACACTCTGGTTATTGATGCTCCTATTAGTTTTCCCCATCTCTTTCTTCGTTCTTTGAACGATGTTTATAGGAGTTCATCTACCTCTCATGCTCTTGTTCACCTTATTTTTATTCATAGGATTTTGCTCTATCTTGATCTTAGTGACTTCCCTTCCTCTGAGCCCGTTCATGTGATAGCTCCCATAGGTGCGTCTTTTCTTAGACAGAGGGTCGCTCATCTTCGAGTTGGTTCTAAACACCCTAGGTCTGAGCCGTCTAGTAGCGCACCTCCTCCTTCTTCTTCTACAGGTCTTGCTGGTGAGGATGTTCCTGATCCAGTTGGTGATGATGCTGCTGCTGCTGATGTTCCTCCACCTCCTTCGACCGACTTTGATGTTCGTCGTACTCTGGAGACTGTCGTGATCGTTCAGGCGGCTCATGGTCAGATTTTGGTGGACTTACTAGATGAGATTCGTGCTCTCCGAGCCGACTTGGTGCGACTTCATTCACCCTCACCACCTCCTTTTGGTGGCGACCTATGATTGTCCTTTGGCATTCCGTTACAAAAAGGGGGAGTGGAGTTTTGTCTTGTAGAGGAGTTTTGTAGTTAGGGGGAGACTTTTTTGTTACTTTTTGAGAGGAGCTTGTGGAGTTTTAGATTGTATCTAGGTGCTTCACTATGTATATCATTTTTGGGGATATTCATGTTAGGGGGAGTAACATTTGATTGATATACATGTTATTTTTTCGTTGATTCTTGTTGCTTTGTGATTCACTGCTTATTGATTTATATTTATGAGTTGTTCATTCATATATGTCTTTATTTTGTGTTGTGTGAAACTTACAAGAATGTTATACCTGTGTTTTACTCTTTTCTATCACATATGCGTTTATGCGTTTGTTGAGTATTTTAGGAATATACAGGTTGATTCAACTAAGCTGCTGTCTACACTTGCAACCAATGGATAGTAGTTAGGGTTGAATTTGAAGTTTATGAGCATTATCTTTATAAAGGGCTTTTTACTTGTAAAACTTTGAGTTTTTAATTAGGGTTTTGTCACGGATTGCCAAATGGGGAGTTTGTTAGGTTCTAAAGGTTTAGGAATTTATGTATTTAGAACTCTAATTTGTAATATTGGCAAACCATGATCAAAACAATGTGTTTAGTCTTGTTATAGTGTGCTCAAAGTTGTTTAATTATTGTAAAGTTGGAATCGAGAGACTGCAGATGCATTGAGGCATTTCGGTCTGACTCGATCGATCGAAGAATAGATTCGATCGATCGAAAATCGACCAGATTGCGTTTTTTGCAGAATTTCCAACTCAGCCTTAACTCATTAAACGTTTGGGGTTTTATGTTTTTACCCTAGGTATATAAGGTAAAACCCTAGCCACGTTTTTAGAGTTGCTCCAGTTGTATTGTTGCTCATACATTGTTGGTTTGTGTAAATCTCTTGTGAGATCTAGAGGAGCTTTCCTTTACACAAAACTTAGGGTTTTCAAGTTAGAGATAGTATCAATATCTTGATGATCAACTTGGTTGCTACCATTAAAGCTTAAAGAATATCAAGCGTGGGTGCTTGTAACTGATTGAAGAATCTAAGAAAGAAGGAGTCCGTGGATTCGGAGCTTGCACGTGGTCGTGTTAGTAAGTTCTACTGGTGGGTAGCATTAGGAAGTCAAGCGGGGAGCTTGTAGTTCTTCTGAATGAACTTCGATTCTTTTGCATAGTGGATTCAGGTTTACCTTGAGGATAGTTAGGTTAAATCCTCCCCAGGTTTTTACCGTGTGGTTTCCTGGATGATCATATCATTGTGTCTTTTATTATTCCGCTGCTTTATTATTTTGATATGATTATTTGATTGCTTTAACCTAAAATTGCATAATTTGACTAAGTAACAACTTGGCTAATTAATCTAGGCTAACCAATCTGGTTGTTCTAAGGAGTCTAAAACCGTTCATTCTGTATAATCAATCTTCACCTCCCAATTTTTTAAGTTGTGGGTAATTTCTTCTTGTTTGAGGTTTTGGGTTTTTCTGTGGGCAATTTCTTAATTTCTTCTCTTAGTAGATTTTTTCACAGCAAACCCCAAATTCCCCAAATCTTGATGTCAATCTGACGAAAAAGGATGAGGCTAGGATCGGAGACTGACTTCAACCTGTGGTTACACTCATCTTCGAAGCAAACATTGATTTCATAAACAAGTAGGTATCTTATCAAATGGTGACCCTTTGGGAGTTTTGTTGTTTGGTACTAAGCAATCTGGTGGGATGTGTGGATAGTGGATGGCATTGCACTAGTATAAGTAGGCTAGTGCTGTAGTGGTATTATCATTGTGGTTATAAGATTAGAGAGATGTCTGTGGGGGCGCATGAAGGTTATAACCCATAGATAAATTTGTTTGGATACTGGATTTTTGATTTATTTAATATATGGATTATTTATGGGTTTTTTTTTTTTAAATTATTATTATCAAATTTCTAAATTCAGGTACGTATAGGAATTTTTTTTTCCTTTTGTGATAGCTTCTTTGGTGATGGTGTAGTCTTTTGAGAAAAAGAGAGAAATTAATGGAGGTGAGAGGTATCAGTAGCTTCATGCATTAACTTTCATTAAAATGTTAGGTTTTTTTTGTTAGTTTGAGAAAAAAAAAAAAAAATAAAGTATTATGCTAACGAGTGTCCTTAGGGTAATGGTTAACAATTCATTTTAGAAAAGTTTTAACATTACTTTTATGAAAAATGAAAAAAATTGTCAAAATATTAATTGTTTTTTTCTCATAAAAATTTTCTTTAAATAAATTGTTAATTAATACTCTAAGAGCATCTGTTAGCAATTTTTATAAATAAATAAATGCATGTTAGTTTTAAATTAGTGAAATAGGGAGTAGACCGTAGAGAATATTTGGTGAGACAGAGAATTTGAACACCTAATAATAACTCATTTGACGCAACGTATACGAAGGGTTCGACAATTTATTTTTTGTTTTCTCTCTTTGTTGATTTTTCCGTGCGTCTAAACCAAGTTATACCAACTTTTTTACATTTTTCATGTATGTTTTGCATGTCTTTGGCTATTGGCCGATTGGGTATCTTTTAATTTTGGTGACTGCTTTTTCATTAGATAAGAGTCATGTGAGAGGAATATATCATTGTTTATTCTAAAAGCTGCATTAAGATTAAATTTTATATTAGACTTGTGTTGAATGTATCCACAACCTACACGTTACACCTCTTCTCATTTTTATTTTTTCTAATATCCTGTTATAAAAAAACAGTTCTTACGAATTTAAATCCAAAATCAAGTACTTTATTAATTATCAGAGTGAAAAAATTTTCACCAAAAAAAAAAAAAAAGAGAGAAAATTTTCAGAGTTCTGTCAGGTTAATGTAAATACCTATATTATTTTAGAAATAATTTAGATGTTAGAAGAATACTTGTTATATATAGACTTTTCTTTATTTTGAAAAACTATACAAGAAGGACACCAAATCAGTAACTGTGCAGAGAAATAGAGGGAATCTAATCTTAAAACTGGAAAATGAAGAAAAAAATTCCAATAATTTTTGTTGTAACTTGTCACGTTTAGGTGTGAATAGTTGAGGTCAAATGATGGACTCACGCTTCCTCTCCTGTCTCCTCATCGTTCGCAAAACATGATAAGTTGCGACAAAAACTATAGCATTTTCTATGTTCATACCATTGCTCCTTAAAAAGTGATAAAAGCAGTGTGAAACGGTAGCTGTAGGGTCAGGTTTGTAGGCCTATCTTGGGTCTTCTACTCTGTCTCTCTTGAAAAAAAATAATCTCTTCATAGTTCATGCTAATCTAAAAACATCTCAAACATTTTTCTAAGAGATGACGAGCAAATCAAGCTCAGGCTCAGCTCCACCGCCAAGAGATTCAAAGCGCAAATGGGTTCTTCCCTACCAAACCAAAAACCTGAGAGACCTCTACACACTTGGCAGAAAGCTTGGGCAAGGCCAGTTTGGCATCACATTTTTGTGCACAGAAAAATCTACAGGTAACAAGTACGCCTGCAAGTCCATCCCAAAGCGCAAGCTGTTATACGCTGAGGACTATGATGATGTTTTGAGAGAGATTCAGATTATGCACCACTTGTCAGAGCATCCAAATGTGGTGAGGATCCGAGGTACGTATGAGGACATTGTGGCTGTGTATTTGGTGATGGAGCTGTGCGAGGGTGGAGAGCTTTTTGATAGGATAGTGAAGAAGGGACATTATAGTGAGAGAGAGGCTGCAAAGTTGATAAAGACTATTGTTGAAGTTGTTCAGACGTGTCATTCTCTTGGCGTCATGCATAGAGACCTCAAACCTGAGAACTTCTTGTTTCATAGTGTGGACGAGGATGCTGCCCTTAAAGCCACTGATTTTGGCCTCTCTGTCTTCTACAGGCCAGGTTCTTTCTTGGGTTTTCTTATTATTTTTTGTTAGTGCAATTTCGATGGGTTTTCTTTCCTGTTAATGATTTATGATTTTATTTATTTCTGTTTCAATTTACTTATTGGGCTTCTTTCTATTTCTGTTAATGATTTATGATTTTGGTTGTTTTGCATTTGCATATAATGATTTCTATGAGAAAGTTCTAATTTTAATTTTTTTTCCTTGAATTGAAACTGTTGTTTTGTGTTCGAGTAAATGAATTCTAATCTGGTTGTTTCCAAGTTTGACATGAATGGAAATTTTTGTTAAGGTTTTATGTTCAAAATTTCCTTGTTCATTAAAATATCAGATATTGTTTAAAATCCAATATGAATGTACCTGCTTCCTTGTTTAATTTATTTGGATAATTTCTGAACTGGATGTTAAATGGATCATAATGGGTTCTTGTTCTGATTCTTTTCTTTTTGGCAGCAACTTATTTTTTGGTGAACCAAATTTATTGCTCAAAGTACTCTAGAAGAAATACATCTACTAATATCTTTGTGAATCAATCTCGTAACTTGAGTGGATGCTCGTGAGGCAACATAACTAGATTCTGACCATCTTGCCAAAGTATCAGCTAGACTATTTATTTTTCTGTACACATGTATTTATCTTACAAGTTTGAAAGAAGCCATTAAATATTTAACATCTCTTATCAGCTTGGCAATCTTCCAATGAGGCAAAATATCCTTTGCATTTGTAGAATTAGTAGCAAGAATCAAATGCATCCAATTAAACCTCTTGGCTAACTCCAAGCCAATCCTTAAGGCAAAACCCCTTATTGATTTTCAAATTTTATATGATTTTTATTGACCTAGAATATGTGGAGAGGTTATGTGTTAGGTTTAAGAAAATAAAGGATTTCCTTTAAAATATACTAAGGTGATTAAGTATTTGTATGACACAACTGTAACAAGCATGAGAACAAGTGGAGGCATCACTAATCACTAGTGTGTTTCCTATTGCAATAAGTTTACATCAATGATAAACTTTAAATCCATATCTATTTATGGTCATGGGTATTTTGCTTATTTGGGGTGCAATGGATTATGCCCCAAAAGGTTGTGGATTTGTTAGGGGCCCCATTCGGAAAGCTGTAGCTTTAGGTCTTATGTGGGCTATTTGGAGAGTGAAATAATAGAGCATTCAGTTGATCGAAACAGTTTATGACAGATCTTAAGATGCTTTTACTTCGATCCTTATTCAAATGGATGACTTTATCATGCCATTCCAGTCTAAAGTTGTTTGATTTCCTAGATGATTGTAATTTCTCTTGATTCATCAACCTGCATAGACCTCCTGTACGCAGGGTGATGTTCATATTTTTATAAAGTTTATTTATCACAAAATTTCCATATCTATTTACACTGGTTATGGACAAGCTTTACTAGATTGATCTAGGATGAAGTCTGTTTGTGTACGATTTTTTGTGGGCAATATAGTTTTTGTTGATGAAACTAGATGTGGAGTAGTGCCAATTTGGAAATTTGGAGGGATGCTTTAGAATCTAAAGACTAGTTTTAGGTTAAGTCAGACTAAAATAGAGTTTTTAAGTGTAAGTTTGGTAAAGGTAGAAACAAAGATTAAGGGGTTTTAAAACATGATGGTAAAGAGATATCAAACGGTGAGTTCTTTTGATATTTTGGATCAATAATTAATAAGGATTGAGACATTTGAGAAGGGTTTAAATGAAAAAATAAGAGCATAGTGGATGAAATGGGTAAATGCATTAAAAATATTGGGTGATTGTGGAATAGCTATCAAATTAGAAGGGAGAGTTATATAAGATTACTATAAAACTAACTGTACTTTATGGTACTAAATTTTGGGCTATTAAGATGCAATACTTAAGTGTATTTGAAGTAAAAATGTTAAGATGTATGGAAATGAAAGACAAGGTAGGATATGAAATGAAAAAATTCGTTTAAAGATAGGGATAGTTGACATTGATGAAAAGATAAAGGAGCATCAATTAAGATGGTTTGTTTTAGTACAAAGGAAAGTGATTAATGCAACAGTGGAAAGTAGTGATTTGATTCAAGTCAAATAAACGAAAAAAGTCAAAGAAAAATTGAAATAACATTGGTAGAAGTAGTAAAAAATTGAAAATTAATTAAGGAGGTGACTGGGAGTATAGGATAGGATTGGATGGTGGAGAAGAATAAATGTGGTAGACCCTAATAAGTCTGTTGATCATCAATCGTGAATTCCAAAGTTTTCGGAGTAACACTTTGTACGAGAAAAGTTGCATTAGTTCCTCAATTCTATTTTCCCTGTGGTGTAAAATTTTCAAGCGCCCCCCTCCCCAAGTTCGAATCTTCTCCATTTGTTATGTATTTTTCCTTTGGTTTTAGTTGTCTCATTGCCTTCATCTCCCACTTTGTTCATAAGACGATGAATTCTGATGGAGGAGAAGGATCAGTTTCATATTTAAAAAGAGCCACAAAGAAGAAAGAAAGGAAGTTTCCTAGATATCATAGCTGATTGTTGGAAAAATAAATTTTTGGAGGTTGATACTTTCTTGTTTCATTGCTAATGTACTTGTGACGTGATCTTTCATGCTTTATTGTTCGAAATATGGCGGTTTTTATCTCTATTTGACATGACATGCTGGTTTTTGTATGATACTTTCCAGGTCAAACCTTTTCTGCTGTTGTTGGGAGTCCGTACTATGTTGCACCAGAGGTGTTGCGCAAACATTATGGACCTGAAATAGATATATGGAGTGCAGGAGTTATATTATACATCTTGCTGAGTGGGGTGCCACCTTTTTGGGCTGGTATCCATCTCTGAAGTATAATGGTTCATTTGAATGGAAGCATTTGAAGAGAAAGGATTTGAATTCATATAAAGGCTTGAATAAATTATGAAAAGTACAGATTTTTTCTGAAATTCATAAATGGATTTAAGCTTTATTAACAATTTAAATGATTAAACATAAGATCTTATTAATTTATAACACAAGTTTTTTGCTGGAACAAAATCCCTAAAGCTCAAATTTGTCATATATTATTAAAGTTCATATCAAACAATTTATACTAGTAGTTGTTATTCAAATCCCTTGATTTTAAATTCTCAAATCCAAATGAAACCATATTAATTGATGTTAGAGATATATCACTAAAGAATTTGCTTTTTATATGTCAAATTCATATTACCGATGTAGTTTTTCATCTTTTGTTACCTACAGAAACTGAAAAGGGAATCTTCCGAGAGATTTTACAAGGCAAATTAGATTTTCACTCTGACCCATGGCCTGTCATCTCCGAAAGTGCTAAGGAACTCATTCGGAAAATGCTTGATCGGAATCCCAAAAAAAGACCAAAAGCTCATGAAGTCCTTTGTAAGCTTCTTTCACTGTACAGTTGTGTTAAGCAGGGTGGCTTGTTTGGATATTAAGAGAAGATGAAGCCTAATCAATTCCTTGCATTATCAATTTCACAGGATTTGTAAAATGTTGGTATACTAAAGTGATTTTTGTATCAGGCCACCCATGGATTGCAGATGACAATGCTCCTGATAAACCGATTGATTCTGCAGTGCTATCTCGCCTAAAGAAGTTCTCTGCAATGAACAAACTTAAGAAGATGGCTTTGCGTGTAAGGATTGATTCTAGTAATACTTTTTAGTTACATATCTTTGATAGTTGATTCCTTGGACTATTGAGCAATGCTAACCTAATGTCCTGAACACACACAAAGTCTGGGATCAGCTTCCTTTGGAAAACTACAACTAAATTTACATAAATTAGGTTGAACTTTGGGTGAACTGATTCTATTTAAGTTTTCATGCTTCAAGACCAATACTCGAATTGTTGTGCGACAAAGTTTTGTAGATTCTTCATTCTTCCACTTAAATATTCCGCTTGAATAGTTTACTGCTGAGACAATGTCATATTGTATGTGAGCTAATATGTGCTACTATGTGCTACTATGCACAATATATAAAATAAGCATGCTCTAGGACAGAATGATAATATAGTAGTGGAAACAAAAGAACAGCTTCTCTGGCGATACGTTAACCCCTACTAACATGCACTTGGAGTGTTGCTTTGGTCAGTGCTATGTTTTTCTTAGCTTTGGTTTAAGCGGATCCTGGTCTTCTGGACTTCAAATTCCTCTGTCCCTTCTCATTTTATTTTCTTGACCTTCTTTTCTCCCACGTTGGTTTTACTTTTCCACAAGCCAGTGCTACCTTCTCAAAGCTTAGGTTAAACCATTCCAAACACCTTTTATCACTGTTCTTTCTCTCTTCTCTTCCTTGTAGATTTCTCTCTTCATAGTCTTTACTCAAAGTTCTTTACAGTTTAGTTATCCTGTTCATGATGCCCTTAACTAGTTTGTACTATTGTCGAAGCTGAGTTTAGTGCCCCTTTCCAAGTAATGATTGTGCTAACATGGAATTGCCAAGTTATCAACAGGGCTGCAGCAGTTAAGGCTTTGAAAGACTTAATCAGAAAACAGAATCTGGATTGTGCCCAATTAATAGTAACTATAACCTTAGAAGATAGAGTGGAAGGGCTTTGAAGAAGGTTGGCTTTGTACTAGTGTATTAGTGGTTGTTGTGGGGGGGGGGGGGGGGGGGGGGGGGGGGTGGTGGGGGTGGGTGTGGGTGTGTGGGGTGTGTAGTGGGCTGCGCTGGAGGTCTGACGGTCCTGGGGTGTGTAGTGGGCTGCGCTGGAGGTCTGACGGTCCTTTGAAGGAAGGGAGTGAATGTAAAATTTATTGGTGCAAACCAAAGAGTGTTAGCTCTAAAAGTTTGCTCAGATCCAGAGGGCAAAGAATGGTTGCTTATGAATGTCTATGGGTTTCCTTACTTTAGTCAAAGATGAGTTCTGGAGGAGTCTTGACAGCATTCTGGAGTATTTTGATTGGCCATGGGTTGCAATACAATTAAAATGAGTGATTTCGTCTTTAGACATGGGGTGATTGATTTGGGCTTTTTAGGATACACATATCTGGAGCAACAAAAGGGAAGGCTTGCCAATTATCAAAGAGAGGGTTCACCAAGCCATCTGTGGTGTTGAATGGTAGTTGTTAGTTCCTAATGTAGGGGTGATCCACCCACCTGCTGTCTGGTCAGACCTTAGTCCTCTGATGCTAAACTCAAGCATGGAGAATGAGAGACTACTGTGTATATTTGGGCTTTTGAGGCAATGTGGGCTAGGGAAGAGGAATCAACGGAGGTCATAAAAAAGGCTTGGAAACAGTCTGATGAGAGCCAATAAGATGAAATGGAATGTGGAGAAGCTTGACATCATTTTTTATCAAAAGACAACAGTTCCTATATTGAAAATTCCAATTCCAAGGATGCCAATGCCAGATAAATTAGAGGAGTATGCTGGATGCAGCAAAATCATCGTTTTAACATGAGAGACTGAAATTTCTTAGCATATTGTCATTATGTTCTCATAGTATTATCACCAAGAAGCTAGAGTTAACTTGGCTGTAATATATACCCTACTTAAGGTTTATTGTAAACATGATTTATCATATTAAAGATGTAGTCATCTAAGTTTTCTGCTGTAGATATAGGCCGTCAAGTTGAACCACGTTAATCTAGCTTGTTCGACACTACCAATCTCATTTTCACATCAAATTGATCACATAAACAAGTTCTTTGTCTCAAGTACTCAAACCAGACTTGATTCCAAGCCCTCAGGTGCTCTCAAGCCCTGCCAATAGCCTTGGTGAGCAGTCCCATGAGTCACTAGGATTCTTCACGTGCTGGCACACCCTCATTCACGTGCCCCTATACACATGAACAGTCTAGTCGTTCTGTTTGTGCCATCTGTTAGATAAATATTGTGTCACTTGAGCATGGGACGTCAACATCAATGCCATGTCATCTACTTTTTTCATTTCCACTTTAGTATCTTACCACGTCAGACCGGCGCAGCTGCTGACTACTGCCTCTGTCAACCATCGACTATCGCCAGCTGCTGTTGACCAGCATTGACTGCCGAAACATGTATTTATCGACGACACTGCATGTTGGTTTTTGTAGGGTCTTTGTCTCCTAGAAGCTTTCCTAGGCTTTTCTTTGTGCTCTATTGCTTTGGACCTCTCTTCAGTTGTGTTTTATAGAAGATACAATTAGCAGTATATGCAGGATATGTACTACTGCCCTGCAAAACAGTAAAACCACCCTCCTCTTTCCCTTTAACTTAGGAGTCCCATCCTATTTGGTTTTTTAGACCACGGCACTGACGCCTACTCTTATAGCATATATGTAACTGGGCTCCTATTGTGCTTGGATGAGAGAGTTCCAATCCGCAACATATAAATTTCAAGAAATATTAGAATTTTCTTGGTGAAAGAGTTTCAAGTAGTCAAGGCAGTAAAGGTTTTTTCTTGTCGTGTAGTTATACGAGAGACAGCTTAGGGTTTACTTGGGAATTGAATTTTCTTGAGAGAATCTTTGTACTACTGTTGTAATCACTCCATTTTCTTAGTGAAACTTTCTTCTCGTTTTTGTTTGTGGATATAGGAATCCTGTTGAACCACGTAAATTTTTATGTTTTTTGTATGTATTTTGATGTGTTTTATGTCTTTACTGCTTTTGATTTAAATCTTGGCAGTGTTATTGCACAACAGATAGTATATCAAAATTGATGTTTTTCTTTCGTTAAAAACATTGACGCAATTGCCAACGGACAAATTATAATGTTCACCAATTTGATATCATAGGACTGTCTTTCTTTAATGAATATATGATGCTTAGACAAAAATGAAACAACAGTCACGTATCTTTTACCTAAGCCCTATATCTGATTCCACTACTTACGGGCTTACTTATTTTTTATGATGGTGACATTTTTATTGGTCACTGAATTCATTTTTGAACTCTATTGTAGGTCATAGCTGAGAAACTTTCTGAAGAAGAAATCGGCGGTTTGAAAGAGTTGTTCAAAATGCTAGACACAGACAACAGTGGAACAATAACGTTTGATGAACTGAAAGAAGGATTAAAGCGAGTGGGCTCTGAACTTATGGAATCCGAGATCAAGGATCTTATGGATGCAGTAAGAAAAATGTCTCCACCATCAGTCTAATCTACTGTGGTTTTCTTTGTGGGACAAGCATCTTACTTGTTGGTGTTTGGTAGGCAGATATTGATAACAGTGGAACACTTGACTATGGTGAATTTCTTGCTGCTACACTGCACTTGAATAAGTTGGAGAGAGAGGAGAATTTATTGTCAGCCTTCTCCTTTTTTGACAAGGATGGTAGTGGTTACATAACCATTGATGAGCTTCAACAAGCCTGCAATGAGTTTGGTTTAAGCGAAGTCCACCTCGATGAAATAATTAATGAAATTGATCAAGACAATGTAAGTTTGTTCATTTATGTCTAACAATGATGAGAGGTACTTATCTGCTCTTTTTTTAAACTGTTTATTTATTCAGAAAAATTATTTTTAGCTTTTTAAATGAGAATTTAATTAGCAAAATTTTGAGTGATTTGAAGACTACATTCACATGTTGCATGGTGCCGATGAGCCTAATGGTTTTATGTTTAGAAGCTGAACTGATACCCATGGACCTATTGTTTTACAAATGGCATCTCTCATGTAAAAATCAAATCATGAGCTCTCTCTCTTAATTAAACTCATTATCCAACAACTCTTTGTATGATCCTATCCTATCATAACTTACTTATGAGCTGGATTGGTACTCTCCATCTTGAAGTTATGAATCTCTTTTTACAGTAATTTATACTAATGAAAGTGTTT
Organism: Quercus variabilis; assembly: GCA_030445155.1. Taxonomy (NCBI): domain Eukaryota; kingdom Viridiplantae; phylum Streptophyta; class Magnoliopsida; order Fagales; family Fagaceae; genus Quercus; species Quercus variabilis. The sequence continues at coordinate 36,749,373 of CP129454.1, read as the reverse complement.
TGTTTTGCAGGATGGACAAATAGATTACGGGGAATTTGCTGCAATGATGAGGAAGGGTAATGGAGGGATAGGGAGGAGAACCATGAGAAGCCAATTAAATGTGGGAGATGCCCTGGGACTCACAAACAATGAATGTACCTAATGAACTCACTGATTGCTCACCTTAAGTAATTAATCATTTGCCAATTTATTGTTTTAGGAACATTCTAATGGAAATAAAACACTGATTTATAAAAGGTTTTTGGATTGAATGTGGTGTGTCTTTTCACATTGTATATTATATTAGAGAAAACCTTCAGCAAGGTCCTGGTGTAAAGAAGGCATTTTACGCCACCAATGATGTGCCGCCACGTCATATTTCCATTGATCTTACAATACACTCTTGCACACACAAGTATAACTCAATTAAACACAAAATTCTCAAACACCTATCAGACCTGAGAAGCTCCAGTGCCTCTCATCTCCTCCTCTCCTCGTACCACTGGACCTCCCCACCCCACCGTTGGAGCTGCCGCACACATCGATCAAGAGCTAGTGTCACCGCACCGGATTCTCATCAAGGTATCACAAATTTAATGGAATTTTGGGTCCGGCTTCCTTCTCATTCTCTCCCATTTTTATTGAGACATGGGTTTGTGATTTTAAGCTTAAAAGAGAGAGTCTTTAAGGCTTTTCCGATAAACCCATTTGATTTTAAGCACAAGGAAGAAAGAGAAAGTCTTTTTTTGTTGTGTCCGCAAAAGTCTTTGAAGCTTTTGAAATAAGCCCATTAGATTTTTATCAATCTTAAGCTGATTCCCACCTCAAAGTTTCAATCTTTAATTTTTTTTTTCTCTTTCTTTATTGTTTCCACAAAATTTTTAAGACGTAGGTTTTGTGATTTTAAGCACAAAAAACAAAGTTCTTGAAGCTTTTGCTGCAAACCCACCACCGTGTCATTTTTTTTCTTAATCCTCTTTTCCTTAAATGTGATAGTCATTATCATTAACACGTATTCAAAACCCAATGTTTCAGTGTTCTTGCTCTTCAATTTAACGCCCAATGTTCCCCTGTCCTTCGTCAAACACATCCCTATAGAACTATCAGCCGCTAAAGAACTATCTCCAGCAAGAACTCTTTTAGGAGGTCAAACATTTGACGAGGAGTGGAAAAATGAATTGGGTTTCAAAGCTCAAACCTTGATCGATGGGGAGGAATTGATGCGACAGTGCCAACTCTTGACTGATGTGTGCGGCAGCTCCAGCAGTGGGGTGGAGGTCCAGTGATACGAGGAGATGAGAGGCGTTGGAGTTTCTCAAGTCTGATAGATGTTTGAGAATTTTTTGTTTAATTGAAATATACTTGTGTGTGCAAGAGTGTATTGTAAGATCAATGAAAATATGACGTGGCGGCACATCATTGTTGGCGTAAAACGCCTTCTCTACGCCAGGACCTGACTGGAGATTTTCTCATTTTATTATACTCTTGTTTACTTGGTGAATGTTTGGATAGTGCAAACATCCAGCGTTTTGTGCATCCGTTCCGTATACTGTTTACGAGACCTACAAACCTCTTTTTTTAACTAAACTTTCATTAAAAATAGGCCTCACAGCATTATTCACATATTTAAAAATTATTTTGCTATAGTATTTTCAGTTTTCAGCAATAAGCAATATCCAAACAAATTCTTAATATTGACAAGCCACCTTCTTTATTTGAAATTTACCTAGCAAACTAGTTGGGTTGGGCGGGTCTGGGTTTGAACCATTCGGACTTGGGTTAAATTGAGTATGAGTCACGTTTGTTTGGACTAAAACATGTTGCTATTCTTATGGCCTAAATTGGTCTTTGAGTCTTTGATGAGCCATGTTAACTTGGTATGATCTGCATTTTTGTCACATGTTAAAAAAAAAAAAATTAAAAAATTCAAACATAAACTTCACCAAACTTCTCAATACTATACCAAAAAAGGTCATTTTTATTTCAACATACGAATGAAATATTTTGGTATCAATTAATACTGGTATAGCATTTCAAGATTAGTCCAATATCGTAGCCCAAATGTTTATAACCCTTTGTCTTTTTTTTTTTTCTTTTTTTTTTTTAAACTTTTTTTTTTTCCATGTATTGACTAAAATATCAATATCAACCGCAACATCTGAAAAACTCTCGATATAGCCAATATTGGCTAGTACAACTCAATATTGTATTGTTACATTTTAGGGGATATTCATATCGATTTTAGTTGCCAATATGATACAGTACACCTCATTTTGCAACCATTAGAAAAATCTAAAGAATGATATCTTTCACTGGAAATAAAGCGTAAATGAAAGCCAACTTGCTGAAAATGATGACGAATCAATTTCAATGCATTTAGTGTACTCATAAAAAGACATTATTGTGAGCCATATGTATAGATATTCTAGTTGTCACAATGGATAGGAGTGCTAGTGGTTTGATGAGCACTCATATTTGCTAAAAGCAATTGAAGCCATAGCAGCAAAAGTAACATCAACGATAGCTCGATACACATTTATTGTCAGATGAACTAGTGTGTACATTTTGGCAAATAAGGGTGGGCAACAGCATGAGTAAATAGTAATACATCATGCATGCTTGTCTCCCTTTTCATTTTTCATGTTATGTTTTGCTATGTTTTGGGGGCTCACAATCTCGATCATGCCATGCTGATGATGATGATCCATGCGTCATGTGCTTCTAAGATTACCAAAAAAATAAAGCTTTCCCTTTGAACAAAAAATAGCTTAAGAATAAGAAAAGAAAGTAAAACAGTGAGGCAGTTTTGACCTACAAGTGTGTCTTCATGAGAATTTTTTTTTTTGGGTAGAATTTATGAGAAGATTTGGTACCATGAAATTTTAAACATCAAGTCCCTCTAAAAATCTTTTGTCGGACAAGCGTCTTTAAGCCTTTAAGTCTCTCTAATATCATAAACTTCAATTCCGATTGTTTTTTATTTTTATTTATTAAGTTCAATTTGCAATTAAAATCACGTGCTGGCTTCCACAATCGAGGTGAAAAGAATTCCCAATTGCAAATTCGGTTTATTTTACGCTCCTTGCAACTATAATAAATAAAATAGAAAGTGTACACATAGCCTTAATTAAATAATTGATATTTACAAAGATTGGGCATAATCATTTCCTTCAAACTTGAAAAGTGATAAATCTCTGTTTGTCCCAGTCCCACCCACCAACTTGCACATGCACCACACATTTTATTAACAAAATAAATTAAAACTCTATTTTATTTTTTATTCTAAACTATTAACTGTTCACTGATGCCAACCTAAATGAGTCTGAAATGGACTTGTTAATTTATATAAGCAATAGTAGCTAATGGATTATTTCAGCAAAAAAAAAAAAAAAAAAATATAAAGGATTTTTTTTTTTTTTTTTAACAATGGATTATTTAAAGTCAATCCTCAATAGTTTGATATATTATATTTATATTACTATTTAAGAGTCTTCTCTTATCTGGGATTTGCAATTTTTTTTTTTTTTGGGTTAAAAAATGTTCCTACACTCCTATCTTTAAGTAAAGACAAGACTAAATGACAATTTGATAAAAATACAACTTTAACTCCTACTAAAATATTGCCTAAAATATAGGACCACTCTTTTGTTGAATTTCAAATTGTTTTATCCATTTATAATTTTTTTTTTGCATAACTTTATCAGTATAAATTAGATTCTCAAAATAAAAATTATATATATATATATATATAAAATAAAAACATAGGTTTTTTTTTTTTTTTTTGGTTACAAAAAAAAACTTTATCGCACACGCGAATTGTATGTAATGAGACTAATATATTATTTAAGGTGCTTTATTAGGATCCATTTGCTAGTGAATACCAAACACGTTGTCATAAAGAATTAGGAAAAAGATTGTCCCACACTCCTACTCCAATCATTCACAAATGGAAAACAAAAAAATAAAAAATGTACCCAATGTATATGCTAAAGTCGTCTTACCAAAGGTCACTATTTTCCTTATACTGACGATTATGCACTTCTTATGACAAGGAAGTCTTTTTATAATGAACAGTGTTCGTCTTTTGTAGAGATGGTGACTAGGCAAAGCAAGGATAAGTATGCTCTTTTGAAGAGTATGAGAAATGAGCCTTTGTCTTTGTTGGCCCTTGATGCCAAGAGGCGTAAATTTGGCGAATGAAAGTTCGGAGGGCCTGCTCCTTTGGCCTTGTTCCCGGCTCCTGTTTCCCCAACCCCTTCTCCAGAGGTGGTGGCTGTGCTTCCTTCATCAACCGTCACTCCTCCCATCACTCGTTCCAAAGGGAAGGGCAAGGTCGGGAAGATTCCAATCATGTGCTCTACATGTGGCTCTTTCGCTGGTAAGCTTCTTGCGAGACACTCGCGAAAACCACTTGTTCATCCTTTGAAACTTGAGTTTTCACACTCTCTCACACTCATCCCTTACAATTAGAAACCCACATACATACAGGGAAAAATGATTGAAGAAATTACAATTAAATTTGGCACGAAATTAAAGCCAACACAAAATAGTTGTAAATTATAACTTTACAAAAACAATAGACAGTGACAACAGCGGAACCATTACATTGGATGAACTAAGAGATGACGGCTTAAAGCGAGTGACTTCTGAACTTATTAAGTCTGAAATCTAGGATCTTATGGATGCAGTAAGGAAAATGACTCCATCGTCTATATGATCTACTATTGTTTTTATGCTATGTTTTTCTCCTAGTCATCTAAAATTGATACAGGGACATATATTTCACCTTTGGGTGTTTGACAGGCAGATTTTGATAACAGTGGGACAATTGACTATGGAGAATTTCTAGCTGCAACTATGCATTTGAATAAGCTGGAGAGAGAGGAGAATGTATTATTAGCATTCTCCTTCTTTGACAAGGATGGTAGCGGTTACATAACCATTAATGAGCTTCAACAAGCCTGCAAAGGTTTTGGATTATGTGACGTCCACCCTGAGGAAATGATCAAAGAAATTGATCAAGATAAAGTTTGATAATCTGTCTTTATATATATATATATATATATATTTTTAAGATACAACTAGCATTTGAAACTTCTAGCATCTACTCTAGATGATTATTTTTTATTATTAGGTCAAGGCATCAAACATCAATGACTTTCATTTTAGCATAGGTAGATTCAAACATATTTCTCATTTAACGACAAGAAATTTTATCAATTGAGTTAACTGGAATCCACAGTTATGTTTGATCCTCACATTCATCCAGAAGTGATGAACAATGGATCTAATGGCTGACTGATTGTTCACCTTAATTAATTAATCATCACTTAGTGATTTAATCTTTTAGAAACATTTATAGGAAAGGAAACCATTGTTTATTTTCAAATTTTGCACTGTTTTCTGATTTAGTGATTTCATCTCCTGAGAACATTGACTCATAGGCTACACATGCAGCTAGCATTCCTCCCAAAGCCTTTCCACCTATGGGTGAACTTACTTTGCCTCTAATGTCCTAAGGAAGATGACTCGATGAGGGCAAGGTTAAATAAATAAGAGAGCAAAATTGAATTTAACGATATTTAGTGTTACATGTGTTTTGATAATAAGCTCCAACAAAATTTAGAATCAAAATCTTATTGGATTTGTTTACTAGAAAAGTATTCCCCTGTACATAAAATAACAATGCATACACAGTACAACATATAGCACATATAACATTAGAAATTCTTCAAAGACAATTCAAATGGGTAAAATGCATTAATGCTCTGTTTGCTTCGACAGAAAACATTTTCTGGGGATAAATTAAACCCCGACTTTGACTAGATTTTCCTTGGGGAAAATACATAATTGAACACTTTCTATCCAATTCTATATGTCAAATCTATGTTTTGTGCCACTAAGATGTGAATGAAAATGAAAAATGCAAAAGTAACCAATGAATTCTCACAACTAGAAGTTAGATATATATAAGATTTTTTTAGAAAAAATTCATGGCCATGCTCTACAAGACTGCCACTCAAACATCCACTAAACGAATTAATTTACACCCATTTTGTTAGGTCATGCCACCCAAGTATAACCCACTTCCACCATAAACCTCCAGGCCATCAACGAAGTTTTTCGCCTCTGTTGTTGATGCCTCCAACCACACCAATTTTTATCAAATGAAGGCCCACATTTGTCCGATTTCATTTCCATGTATAATTTCACATGATTTGACCAAATTTTTGAAGTTATAACATGTGATTTTATGGAAACAGAAGTTGTGAATCACCATGGTGATTGTGGCGTTTTTGGGGCCAGCAGTCGGTTTGAGAGTGGTGGTGGATATGAACATTGGAGTAACTCTGTTACTTCTTCAAAGGTTGTTACAGATGACAGAAAGTAATGGCTATAGGTCTGAATCATTGCACTGTGATTCAATGATCTTTAAGGCTTTGAGTTTGTAGAAACTGGTGGCAGCTATTGAAGGGTTAAGTGTCAGACAAATGAAGGTGGCAGTGAAGGAAGTGGCCAACCTACGAAGACATAGTGTGGAAAAGTCAATTTTCCTCATTTTTATGCTTTAAAAATTCAAAATATAACATGGACCAGATAAAATTGTCCAGTTATGTATGTATGTTCAAGAGCTACAAGAGCTTTTCAAAAGCACACGGGATGTGTCAAAAGAATTGTAAGTTCAAGGTTTTGATAAAATTTAAGTTAAAATTAGAGGGTTGTAATTGCATCTTACTCCAATTCAAAATTACATGCAAGTGAACTGCCAAAAACTGTAAAGCACACTTAAAGCTATAACAAACAGAGATGAATATAACAGAATGCTATGAGTGCACAGGGAGAGAATTGGAGAAAGCAATTGAGGAATTTTCTCTTAATCTCTGTTATGAAATGAATCTATACATCAAGGAAGGATATATACACCTCTGCAACTAACTTCCCAAAACAGAGGGTAACAAACTTAACAAACTAAACAACCCGTTTGTAATTCAGTTATGGCACGTGTGGAATACGGTTATGGCACGTGAGATGAAAGCTGAATAAAAATTACATACAAAACTACATGTCGTTAAGCTTCTAATTTAAATATCCTTTGGGTTTGATATGTCGTTTAGTTCTTCTTTTAATTCTTCTCTAATTTCTTCTTGTTCTTCGTAACTGATTGCTTTGTGTTGTTCTTCTTAATTGATTTCTGCTTAATTGTCTGATACTCCCCCTCAAGATGAGAATCAGAACTATGGATGTTCAACACACTCATCTTGGAAATTAAGAACTTCAATTGTTGGCTGCACAAAGCTTTGGTAAACAGGTCTGCTACCTGTGTATGTGTTGGAGTGAAAAACAAACGAACCACCTTCTCTTGCACCTTGTCCCTGACTAAGTGACAATCTACCTCTATATGTTTTGTACGCTCGTGGAAGACAGGATTCTCACCAATGTGGATTGCTGCTTGATTATCACAGAAGAGCATTCCAGGCTGGGGATGATTAACTTCTAAATCTTTCAACAAAGCTAGTAACCAAGTCACTTCACAAACTGTTAAGGCCATTGCCCTATACTCGGCTTCAGCTGATGATCTAGAAACTATGGATTGTTTCTTAGACTTCCAAGAAACCAATGATTCACCTAAGAAAACACAGAAACCGTAGTTGATCTTCTGGTATCCACACAAGAAGCCCAATCTGCATCCGTGTAGGCTTTTAAGTGTAGATCAGATTTTGAAGACAGTAGAATGCCTTGACCAGGTGATCCTTTGATATACTGTAAGATCTTGTATGCTGCATCAAGATGTGGCTTTCTAGGCTTAGCCATGAATTGACTTAGTTTATGAACAGAATATGTAATATCTGGTCTTGTGATTGTTAGGTAAAGTAACCTTCCAATTAATCTTCTATAGACCCCAGGATCAACCAATAAATCACCTTGGAATTTACTTAGTTTTAAGTTCTGCTCCATTGGGACCTTGCTGGGTTTGCATCCTTCCATACCAGCATCCTTGAGAACTCCTAAGGCATACTTCTTTTGACATAGTGAAATACCCTTTTCTGATCTAGCAACCTCAAGGCCTAAAAAATATTTCAAACTACCAAGGTCCTTTAACTTGAACTCAAGATTCAAGGAGGTTTTGAGGTCTTCAACTGCCTGGACATCATTGCTTGCAATGAGAATGTCATCAACATATACAAGTAATGCTATGAAAGTCTGATTAAACTTCTTGGTGAACAAAGAGTAATCAGATTTTGATTGCTTGAAACCATACTTCAAAATGGTTGTAGAGAACTTGGAGTACCACTGCCTTGATGCTTGTTTAAGGCCATATAAAGACTTGTGAAGCTTGCAAACCAGATTCTCCCCCTTGCTGTGAAAACCAAGAGGCAACTGCATACACACTTCTTCATGGAGAGAGCCATTTAGAAAAGCATTGTTCACATCAAGTTGAACTAAATGCCATCCTCTCACAGCAAAAACAGCAAGTAAAGTCTTGACAGTAGTGAGTTTAGCAACTGGAGAGAAGGTGTCAGTAAAATCCAAACCAGCTTGTTGGGTGAAACCCTTAGCTACAAGTCTAGCTTTGTATTTGTCCAAAGAGCCATCAGCATTATACTTCACCCTATAAACCCATTTGCATCCAATGGCCTTTTTGTGAGGAGGCAATGTGGTGAGAGTCCAGGTTTGATTTGCTTCTAAGGCAGCAATTTCAGATGCCATAGCAGCCTGCCAATTAGTATCCTTGACTGCCTCATGGTAGTATGTAGGCTCAGGAATGGTAGAAATTAAGGAACAAAAATGGGCATAAGGGGTGGATAACTTTGAGGAAGTAAGATAATTGGACAAAGGATAAAAGATACCTGACTTGCTGGCAGGAAGAGAGGGAGCAAGATTATTACTGACAACTGTGCTGCACTTGAAATCACTCAGGTAGGCAGGTGGTTTTGATACTCGAGAGGACTTCCTGATAGGAATAGGTGGTGTATTTGAGGAAGGGATGAGGGATGGAAGTTGATTAGAAGTAGGTAATGCTGCAGAAATGTCATCTGCAGAAGGAACAGTGGGCAATTCTGCAGAATTAGAGTTAAGTGATTCTGCAGAAGAGGATGTGGGAATGGTGGAATCAAGGGTAGCAACATCATTGTTATAATGAGATGCAGAAGGAAAATCAAACACAGAAGAATTTGGTTGATCAACTGAAGGGAAAAGGTGAGGTAAAGGCATGCTAGTGTGAGGAGATGAAAAATTTGAAGGTGAGACAAAAGGAAAGACAGTTTCTAGGAAGTGAACATCTCTGGAGATAAAAATCCTTTTAGTGGTTAAGTCAAGCAACTTGTAACCCTTGACACCAAACGGATAACCAAGGAACACACAAGCTGAAGACCTAGGATCAAACTTTTGTCTATTATGAGTGAGAGTGGAGGCATAACACAAGCAGCCAAAGACCTTTAGGTGAGCAAATGATGGAGGTTTGTCATACAATTTCTCAAATGGAGTTTTCTGGTTTAGAATTTTAGAAGGTAATCTATTTATAATATGAACAGCAGTCAGCACACACTCACCCCAATAAGATATAGGAACATTAGACTGAAATTTTAAAGCCCTTGCAATGTTTAAAATGTGTTGGTGTTTCCTCTCCACAACTGAGTTTTGTTGTGGAGTGGCAACACATGTATGTTGATGAATAATGCCCTTACTTGCATAAAATTCTTTTAAGAAAAACTCAGGAGCATTGTCAGTTCTAATGACCTTTATATTGGCATGAAATTGTGTGTATATCATATTATAAAAAGAGATTAACAAAGGTCTGGTGTCAGCCTTTGACTTCATAAGGTAAATCCAAGTTGATCTTGTGGCATCATCCACTATGGTAAGGAAATATTTGAATCCATCATGAGTGAACTTGGCAAATGGACCCCAAACATCACAGTGGATCAGATCAAAAGCTTTGTTTGAAATGTGATTAAAGAATGGGAAAGGAAGTCTCTTCTGTTTAGCAATGGGACAAAGAGTACAATTCTTATTATTGTGAAAGGATTGTACATCAGGAATTGAATTATGCAAAGCATGAATCTTATTATCAGAAACATGTCCTAACCTCATATGCCAAAGATAAGACTTTGTAACATTGGGAATAGACTCAGACACAGAATTAACAAAAGAGTGAAAAACAGACTCAAGGACTGAAGTGGCTGCTGAGACAGATTTGTTGTTTGAATCAGTGTGCAGCAGGTACAAGTTGCCATGTAATTCACCCACTCCAATCATCTTCCAGCAAGTAAGGTCCTGAATATAACACAGATTTGACAAAAAAACCAGGCAGCATGAAAGGGTCTTGGTTAATTTGCTGACAGAAATCAGGTTGAAATTAAAAGAGGGAACACATAGCACATTTTCAAGTTTTAGAGTGGCTGTGACTTGAATTGTACCAATATGAGTAACTTTGACTCTTTCACCATTTGGTAATTGAACAAAGGTTGATATAGAACTGGTTATATGTGTGAACAAAGATAAAGAATGGACTATGTGGTCTGTGGCTCCAGTATCAAGAATCCATACATCATTACCATGAGCAGCAGCCTTATTGATAGGACTAATGGCAAAAACTAAATGATGCAAATCTGATGAATTGAAATTAGTACACATATTACCTGAAAGGGCTGAATTAGCTGAATATGGTGCATCATTGGTACCACCAGATGTAGATGCATGTGAACTGAGCATAGAAAGCAGTTGTTGATACTGCTCTGATGTGAAAGGGAATGAATTAACTTGTGGAGTCTGTGGGGTATCAACGTATCCTTGATCACCTTCAACCAAGTTTGCCATGGCTACATTGTTTCTCTGCTTGTAACCAGGTGGAAATCCCACTAATTTGTAGCACTTCTCCATAACATGGCCAAGCTTTCCACAGTGACTACACAGAGGTCTTCCCTTTTGATTGCTTCCTTTGACAAATTTGTTGTTTCCTGGAAAAGACTTTCCATGATTGAATCCTTGACTTCTGACTGCCAAAGCAGTTGGTTCTACTGAAGGAGCAACAGTGAATCCCAAACACCTTTGCCTTTCTTCTTGAATCACTAAGGAAAATGCCTTATCAATGGAAGGACTAGGCTCCATCATGAGAATTTGTGTTCTAACTTGAGAATAAGAATCATTCAAGCCATTCAAGAACTGCATAAGGGAATCTTGATGCTGAAGTGCTGTGATTTTGTCATTCACACCACAATTACACTTACCACATGAACAATATGTTAAAGGCCTGAAATTCAATAGTTGATCCCAGGCAGCTTGTAGATCAGTGAAGAATCCAGTGATTGTAGCAGCACCTTGCATCATAGTTGAGATTTGTTTCTGGAGTTGAGAGATTCTTGGTCCATTGGCTTGGGAGAACCGTTTCTTGAGAGTATTCCACACTTCAAATGCAGTGTCTCTGTAAATCACATTAGTAGTGAGGTGTGGAGAAACGGAATTCAAGATCCATGAAGAGATCATTGAATTGCACTTCGACCAAGCTTTCTTCTCTAATGGTGTGACTGCCATTGAAGCATTGATAGAGCCATCAACAAATCCTAGCTTGCATTTAGCATCCAAAGCCATTATCATGGCTCTCGACCACATAGGATAGTTGTTTTCAGTTAATGGCTGAGTAACCAAAATTGCACCTGGTGTTTCACCATGATGCAAGAAGAATGGGCTCCGTGGATCCTCCATTGGAGTTAGCTCTCGCTGAGAAGAGGAAGATGGAGTAGTTTGAGTATTTTGAGCATTTGACGCCATTGAAGATGACTCAAGCTCTGATACCATATAACAAACAGAGATGAATATAATAGAATGCTATGAGTGCACAGGGAGAGAATTGGAGAAAGCAATTGAGGAATTTTCTCTTAATCTCTGTTATGAAATGAATCTATACATCAAGGAAGGATATATACACCTCTGCAACTAACTTCCCAAAACAGAGGGTAACAAACTTAACAAACTAAACAACCCGTTTGTAATTCAGTTATGGCACGTGTGGAATACGGTTATGGCACGTGAGATGAAAGCTGAATAAAAATTACATACAAAACTACATGTCGTTAAGCTTCTAATTTAAATATCCTTTGGGTTTGATATGTCGTTTAGTTCTTCTTTTAATTCTTCTCTAATTTCTTCTTGTTCTTCGTAACTGATTGCTTTGTGTTGTTCTTCTTAATTGATTTCTGCTTAATTGTGTGATAAGCTTCCATATATATTATCAGTCTAATGGGAGAATCAATTGAGCCCCTCTTGCATGTGACAACGGTTTTACTCATACCATAGGCATATATTCTGGCAATAATATGAAATGCACATTATTTGGTTTACAAAAGGTAATTCCAAAATATTCAAATGAGTGACAAATTAGAAGCATGCTCACATCTTACTAGTGAAAGGAAGGTACTTCGTACGACGGCCTTGAGCAATAATTTTGCCAGTCTCCTTCTTCCTGAACTCAACACTGACAACATCAATAGCCTTCGCAACACATAAGACCCTAGCTTCAATCTCTATTTCCTCCTGCATTAACAAGAAAGGCTGTTAGCAGGAATACATTAAATATCATGCACAAATGAGTTCCTACAAGAAAACAAAGGCTATTAATAACGTACTCATGGTCATTCCCGTTCTTTTATTTTTATTTTTCTGATAACAAAAATTGAATAAAACAGTTTATTTGGAGAGAAGTACAATCAAACTCTCAAATTACAATGTTCAAACATGTCTAAAAGAGAAAAACAAGGAGGGGAATGAAAAGCAACACTCCTGAAAGCTTGAATTTGTGTTAAAAACACAAGAACTTGTTTAGACCCCTAATTAAAAATTATGGCTAGGTTGTTTTTACTCTAACTTATCTAAGTTCGAAAACAAGAGTAAATGAAGTGCAATCAACCAATACAACTCTAGTGCATAAACATGAACAACAACCAATAAAAGTAAAGCACAAGAGTAAGGGAAGAGAGATGCAAATACAAGATAATACGACGATGTGTTATCGAAGAGGAAACAGAAGAACTCGGCGAAAAACCTCTTTGCCGCCCTTTAAGCGGTAAATTGATTCACTAGACAATAAGTTGGGATACACGAATAGCAAGAGATCCTCTAAGTCTAATCTACTCAATGCACCTAAGCCCTTCAAGCTCCTACTCTAGCAAGGCTTCTCGAAACCGTGTCTTGTCTAGCTTTCCGGATCTCGCAATACGCTCGATTGCATCCGCCAAGCCTCACCGGCTTCTTTTGGCAAATCCCTAAAACTTCCCAAGCTTCAAAACACTCTCTACACTCTGAATATGTGTGGATTGTGTTTTGGTACAAATCTCCTCTCAAGGTATGACAATGGGAGAGGGAAGGAGAAAATGATAGAATGATTTCTCTAAGGATGAGTAGCTCTCTCTAAAAGATGCGTGTGTATGTGTTCTAGAAAACCTATCTAGGGTTTTTCTCTCTGAATGGCTTCTTTTACTTTTTTGGGTAATGAGAGTATATATAGTATGGATGAAGGGTAAGAAAATCACTTTTAAAAATCCTCCAGGTAGAATGTTTTGCAACTACCTCGCGGGAAGGTCTTATCTGCGAGACACTCGCGAAACTAACAGCTTGGCACGACTCTTCAACTTTCAATCATTTGCTTCTCATGTGGCTACTTCGTAGGTTAGCTTCTCATGAGCTTCTCGCGAAATTCACTTGATCTTCAATTAAGTTTTAGTCTTCACCAACTAAATACTAAACCCAATACAAAAAGATCCCACAAAATACAAGGAACAAAATTAATGCAATTATTACACTTTTGTCATGGAATAAAGCCAACATAAAACATAGTTGTAAATCACAACTTTACAATCTCTCCCTTTGGTTATTCCGTGACAAAACATCATATAAAAAACTCTAGACTTAAACGTGAGTTTGGGAACAATGGAAAAACTTACTCACATCTAAATCTAGAAGATGTGATGAACTTGGAACAAAATACCTGTAACCTGAAACACTTGCACAAAACACATTAGACCCTCAAGGTAAATCAAGTGATAAAAGGACAAGTATAATGTAACAAGTAAAATGTGATTAAGTAAACATGTTGTGAAACATATGAGCAACTTGATCAAACATAAAATAGTCATATGGAAATGACTACTGTTGGGAAATTTAGACTCTAGTTGATAGAATTAACAAGTTATTAATTAGATTTATTATGAATAAAATTTGTTAAAACAAATAAATATCAATATCATGTCAAAATCATGTAGTGGAATAAAATAAATAAGATAAGATATGATGACCCAAGAAAACTAATGAAACAAACTAGTTTCACAGTAAAAAACCTAGGGGGAAACCTTCCTGAAAAGCAATCTACTGTAAAGAGAAGTTTCAGATCTAGTACAAAACTTTTGTCCCTAGACTCTACAATTCCCATAGATGAACTTACAGTAGAAACCTTCTACTACTTTAAAACCTCTGAACTCTTCAATATATGAATATCACCCTTTTTTTACGGATCTCAGTACGTGACTAACCAAAGATGCACAACTCCCAGTACATGACTAACATACCAACTTGAAGAAGCTGTTGGCTGCAAAGTTCTTCACTTCATCAACAATGAAGATCAAGAAGCACTTGGTTACAAAACCCTAAAACGTAAAGACGCAGTAACTTCTTTTAGAAAGAATAAGGCATCAGTCACTTTTTTTATGTGTTCTTCTTGTATTCTCTTATGTGTCGGCCTTTAAAATAAGCCTTATATATATATATCTAGGGTTGTAAGAAAAGAAATCCTACACAAATACATAAGTATGGGCCGAAAATTAGATTTGAAAAACTAATTTTCGTAATTCTCGATAGATACCTTGATAGATAGTATCCGTCAAGCCTCATTAAACCTCGATAGATAGCTATCTGTCGAGCAATTATAGAGCTTTAATGAATCAACACTTCACTTATTTCTTGGACAGATTTGCATGACTTCAATACTAGACTTGAACTCTTGTTCTTTGAAGTATTAAACACATCCTAGATCTACTCAATTACAAGTAAAGTGCGTTTTGTCAAAAGATTAACCAATTACATAAAATATTGACATATGTTCCTAACATTGAATCACATATGTCCTAACAACTACAATGATCATCTAGTAAAGTAAATGATCATCTGAACATGCAACCAATAAAGCACAATAGCATAAGGATAAAAGCATGTTCAACACATAAGCATGATGCAATGAGAGCAACATGTTCGGGACATATTTTATGTAATTGGCATATCCTTTGACTAAACACACTTTACTTGCATTTAGGTAAATTTAAGTAGGTTCAAGATGATCATTACAAGTGGTTAAATTGAAGACATGAAGATTACTCAAGAACTACTCAAGAAAAGTGCAATCTGCAGGTTTCGATACCTCCTCAACAGAAGCTCAATACGTCGAGATTCATTAAAGCTTGACAGATGTCTCGATCTATTAAGCTTACAGAATTCAATCTATAGCCAGCAATGTTTTTATTCTAAAAGGCTATTTGTTTATAGGTTTGTATAATTCTTATTGGGCTGGGAAAGCTTAAGGTTTGTGTAAACTTATTTGAAATAGGAGAGCCCATTAAGCTCCTACTTAAAAGAGGTGGAAAAAGAAAAACCTAACCCTAGAAAGTTTCATAAGGTTTTCTTTTTGAAACCTTAGCCTCTTCCCACAGAATAAAGAGTTCTTGCTGCATTTTTTGTATGCCTTTAGGTTTTGTAACCAAGCAAAGTCTCTTACACCAACATTGAAGATCTTATTGGTGTTTTTATGTGAAGCTGCTGCAAATCAACTATAACAATTAAAGGGTTGCTGTGGAGTTAGTTATGTATTTAGATTCGTGCAAAGGAATAAGTTGTGTAATGGGATCTGCACAATTAGTTAGTCCCGTACTGAGAGTCGTGCATTGAAAGGAGAGATTGTCATTATAGAACAAGTCCAATTGGGTATTGGGGTAAGGATTCAACTGTAGGTTGATATAAGGTACTGAGATTCCTTTACTTGTAACCGCTTGTTGTGATAATAGTGGATTTTCGGGAGTGGTGACTTTAAAATCACTCGGTGGGGTTTTTTCTGTGTAAGTTTTTCCCATTCGTAAACAAATCACCGTGTCAATTTAATTTCCACTACATACTTAGTTTAATTGGTGATTTGTTTGTGCCACCACGCATCTTGTATGTTAATTTGATTAATTAATAAATTTGACTAATTAATTAATTAATTTCATCACAACGGTTTAATATGTTTTTGGCCTATCATAACAAAGCATATGAACGGTTTTTAGACCCCTTAAACCAACTAGATTAACCTAGTTAATTAGCCAAGTGATTAACTTAGTCAAATTAAGCAATTCTAGGTTATCACAAACACATAATCATATCAAGAATATAAAGTAGCGGAAAAGTAAATAACACAAGATATGACGACCTAGAAAACTACACGGTAAAAACCTAGGAAGGATTTGACCTAGCTATCCTTAAGGTAAACTTGAATCCACTATGCGAAAGAATCGAAGTTCATACAAAAGGACTTACAAGCTCCCCGCTTAACTTCCTAATGCTACCCACTAGTAGAACTTACTGACACGACCACGTGCAAGCTCTGAATTCACGGACTCCTTCTTTCTTGGATTCTCCACCAAGTACAAGCACCCATGCTTGTTTTTCTTTATACTTCAATAGCAGCAACTGAGTTGATCATCAAGGTATTGAAAAATATCTCTACCTAGAAAACCCTAAGTTTATGTGAAGGAAAGCTCCTCAAGGATCTCACAAGAGATTCACACAAACTGCAATGTATGAGCAACAATACAACTAGAGCAACTCTCAAAAACGTAGTTAGGGTTTTGCCTTTTATACTTAAGGTAAAAATAGAAAACTCAAAACGTTTAATGAGTTATGGTTGAGTTGGAAAATTCTGCAGAAAAACATTCTGACCGACTTTTGATCGATCGAGTCTAACTTTCGATCAATCGAGCCAGACCGAAATGCACCAATGCATCTGCAACCTCTCGATTCCAACTTTACATAAAATATATAACTTCGAGCAAGCCTAAACAAGACTAAACATATTGTTTTGATCATGGTTTGCCAACATTACACATTAGAGTTCTAAATACATAATATCCTAAGTCTTTAGAACCTAACCGCATAGATACTAAACATAACTCAAAGCACTATAAAACAATGAGAAAACAAGCATAAAGTAAAACAAACAAAACAAGGTTTTCTCATAAAAAAAAAAAAAAAAAAAGTCTTCTCCCCTTTGGTATATGCATCTCCCCTATGACTTTCTCCCCCTACGAATATGCACGAGGTAGAATTTCTCCCCCCTAAGAATGTGCACATGAGTTATATAGAAATGACAAAACACATCGGTATACTCTCTGGTATACTCTCCCCTATTTTGTCACGAATAGACAAATGAATCTAGAGGAAAGAAGGAAAGAAAAAAAAGATATAAACAAGGGTAAAAGATGATGCATGAGGGGTGTAAGATGAATGAGAAAATTAAGCTCAAATGAAAGACAAAAACATCTTTAAAAAAAATGCTACAAAGCATAAAGAACATGACATGCTAAGGATGATAGAACAAAGTATAGACCAAGGCATGACATAGACACAAGAATATGTTATATGTACTAAAAGATCTAAAAAGACTTAACTAGGATGAATGAATGCAAAAACATGTCAAGTGTTAAAGTGTGGGCAGCAAGGTGCATCTAGTGTGCATGTGAGATGCATGACTAATGCATGAGCAAGCACTCAAGGGGCAAAGTGTATAAAAAACACAACCAATGATCAAAACATGATAAACATAAATAATTATGGTAATTCCTAAAAATTGGTACTCATCAGAGTCCAAAATAATGAGAAAATTCCATTTTGGCATTTTATCAAAAACTTAGAGTGCACACACTACACATGTATGTTAAACAATGCATGAACATATGAAAATCTTGCCTAAATACATGTTATTTTTGCCACAATGGGCTAACATCCAAAGCAAATCAACATTTAAAACAAAACTCAATAAAAAAGATTGACAAAAAATAAGTTTTCCAACTCCTATTTTAGAAAATCCCAACTATGAACATAAAACCTTCAAAAACATAATCTAAGGATCAAAATTGATGAAAAGAGTTAAAGATTATCTTAGAGATGTTTATGGAATGTAAAACACTTGAAATTAGTTGGGTTTTGATGTTGTATCATTAAAATAGGGGTTTAGGAGAAGATGAGAGACGTTTAAAACAAATGTCCCATGAAATGCCATTTAAAAAGCTGATCTGGTGATTTTCGTGGGAGGTTGGGAATTTTCGCTGGAACCTAACTAGCAAAATTAATTTTCGCTGGTACCTAACTAGCGAAATTTCACTTGTAATTTTGTGGGTAAGTCTTACTCGTGAAACAGTCACAAAACTCTCTGTCCAAAGCTGAAAAACTTGAGAATTGGACCATTTAACTTGTGACTGAGCTTACAAATGAAATAGGTCAAGAAAACACCTAGAAAACATATTTTTCACACAAAGACAACTTGAAAAAACTTTAAAAAATATGGGTGATACAAATCACTTCTAAAAGCAAACAAAAAGAACAAAAATCTTTTTAGTTCAATCCACATATGGTTGAACACACACATATCACATTTGACCATGTACAGTCATACAAATGAAATAAGCATTCAATGAACATTAGACTTGTGTGTTGTGTGTGTGTATCAAATGTGGAATAGTCCTTAGTCTAGAGTGAAGCTTAAATAATCAATTCAATCAAGTCATACACAACTAGTACTAATTCAAATGATCTATCTCATTTATAGAAATGAGCATATATGACCCCCCACAAGAAAATGATTACAACACAAGGGCAATGAAAGCTCGAAAATGTGTTAAAAACACAAGAGCTGTTCAGACCCCCTACAAGAAAATGATTACACGTTTTTGAAACTTTTCATTTGACTTCTATACTACTTATAACTCTTGATCATTTTTTGAAAAATACATCTCATTTTGAAATCGGTGCATGAAATTTTTGATATGTCAATATTTAGAATAAGCCTTTGGCTTTTTTAGCACTATACATTTCAAAAAAACATCGCTTTCCCTTTTTCCTAGTCAAATACTAATATGTGTGACGGCTAAGATTTACACTTGTTGAGCTCTTTAAGCAAAAATATAAAAAGTGTGGGACGATATATAGGCACAAGTCTATGCATGTATCAAAACTATTGACCAATCATTTATGATAAGCTTGAAGATCGACTTACAATAGTCACACATAGATTTTAAGATTTTTTTCACAAAAATAGATGTGCATACAGAATAAGCTAAGCTCGTAAATACATTATGACATTAGTACGAAGGTACTAAGCCAAACTCACATGAGATATGTGCTCAAACATATACGATTAAGCTTTTTGAATTTTTCACTTTTTATGTAGTTTTGGTTTTCTATACACACAAAAACAAAAGCATAAAAGTACGATCAAATGTAAAAACAACAAAAACAATGCATATAAAGAGTTGCATGATACACAAATGCATGACAATGAAGCATCTAATGCATGAAGGGTCTTACAAAGATTGAAAGAATTAGATCAAGGACCAAAAGAGCATAAGCTCAACTATAGGAACCCTTCCTCATCCAAACAAAACAATTGTTTGGAATGAGTGTCTCATGAGAAGTGAGACGAGGGTTGGAAGAATGAGAACTAGAGATGCACATAGACAAGTAGGTAAGAACATCAAAAACTTTCTTCAACAACTTACCATTTTCCCCCAAAACCGGTTTAGCTTGCAAAGCACAACTTCCAAAATCTCAAGTTTCTCTTTTCTTTTGATTCTTTTAAGAGTTTAAAACTTAGAGCAATAAGGTCTAAGATGACCAAGGGCACTACAATAGTGACAAATAATGGGTTTAGGCCCACTAGGCCTTTTAGGGAGGGATCTAGCAATATAATTTTGTCATTTCTTCAACATGGAACATTGAGGTCTTACGTGATCGATCACACCGCAATGGTGGCAAGTAAAGATCCACTCAACTCCCTAGGATGAGACCTAACCAGAGGCTTAGGCTTAAAAGCATTTCTCTCCACTTTTTGGTTTCTTTTGAGTGGAGGAATGTACACCGATTTGTCTTTAGAGGTAGAATTCACAATAGGCACAAAATCGGGTACCACAATATGATTGCAACAAATATTTTCATCATTTTTAGCAATAGGTTCAGCAGTCAAACACTTGGCATGCATCTTAAGAGATTCATTTTCACATTTTAGCTCATCAACAAGTTTGTTAGACAAAACAAGTTTAGCATCTAAGTCCATATTTAAACATTCAAACTCTTTCAGCTTTTCAAGAGAATTTTTAGCAAGCTTCTTATACTTTTCAACAAATTTTTTGGATTCATTGAGCTTAGCAATCAAATCATCCTTTCTTCAAGAGTTTGATGTTAGGAAGATCAACAACATCCAAAAATTCATGTAACATAGCATCACAATCATAAGGGTAAACACTCATAGAGGCATTTTCACAAACACATAGCATGTTACAATCAAGAACATCCATAGAAGCATACAAAGTACTATCCATGGCAAAACACATAAGGGGTCAAGGATCACACTTAGGTAATGAAACTAAAACAAGTGTACCCGCTCTAATATCAATTGAAAACTCGAATTTATGTTAAAAACACAAGAACTTGTTTAGACCCCCAATTAAAAATTACAGCTAGGTTGCTTTTACTCTAACTTATCTAAGTGCAGAAACAAGATTAAATGAAACGCAATCAACCGATACAACTCTAGTGCATAAACATGAACAATAAACAATAAAAGTAAAGCACAAGAGTAAAGGAAGAGGGATGCAAATACAAGATAACACGATGATGTGTTATCAAAGAGAAAACTGAAGAACTTTGCGAAAAACCTCTCCGCTGCCCTCCAAGCGGTAAATCGATCCACTAGACAATAAGTTAGGATACACAAATAACAAGAGACTCTCTAAACCTAATCTACCCAATGCACCTATACCCTCCAAGCTCCTACTCCAACAAGGCTTCTCGAAACCATATTTTGTCTAGCTTTTCAGATCCCGCAATATGCCTGATTGCATCCACCTAGTCTCACCAGCTTCTTTTGTCAAATTCCCAAAGCTTCCTAAGCTCCAAAACACTCTCTACACTTTGAATAGGTGTGGGTTGTGTTTGGGTACAAATCTCTCTAAGGATGAGTAGCTCTCTCTCTAAAAGATAGGTGTGTATATTGTAGAAAACCTATCTAGGGTTTTTCTCTCTGAATGGCCTTCTTTGCTTTTGTGGGTAATGAGGGTATATATAGTATGGATGAAGGGTAAGAAAGTCACTCTAAAAAATTTTCTAGGCAGAATGTTTCACAACTACCTCGCAGGAAGGCCTTACCTGCGAGACACTTGCGAAACTGACAGCCTGGCACGATGCTTCAGCTTCCAGTCATGTGCTTCTCACATGACTACTTCGCGAATTAGTTTCTCGTGAGCTTCTTGCGTAATCCACTTGATCTTCAATTAAGCTTGAGTCTTCACCAACTAAATACTAAACCTAATACAATAAAATCTCACAAAATACAAGAAACAAAATTAATTCAATTACAACACTTTTTGTCATGGAATAAAACCAACATAAAATATAGTTGTAAAGCAAAACTTTACAACTCCAATCTAACAAGACAAGGTAAAAAAGAAAAAAAAAAGGTTTTTATTTCAATGATAGACCGTTCACATCTCTCAAAACTTCTAGCATTTCATTCTCTCCAAAGACAACACACAATGGAATGGGGTAACGCCTTCCAAAAAGCAATGTTTATATATGCCTACCAAAAGAACCTTGCCATGCTACAAAGCATATCAATAACCTTATTGCAAAACCCAATGGAGTCTAAACAAACAACACACCATTGTATAACTCATAAAAGATAGGACAATGATGAAGATGATGATCCACTGACACCCCACACCTTTTGCACGTGCAGCACCAATCTATTATAATAATGTGAAAGTTCAAATAGAGTGTAAAACACCTATGAACATTTAGACCCCCAAATTAAAAATACCAACACAAGCTTATAATCAAACAATATATGTGTAACAAATAAAATATAAGTTATAACCAAATTGATAACACACTCTAAACCATAATTAATAACCTGCACAGTAGTAATTAGAAGGTAAAGAGAAAGGGAAGAAAGATGCAAACACAAAGATAACACGATGATGTGTTATCGAAGAGGAAACTAAAGTACTCGACGAAAAACCTCTTCGCTGCCCTCCAAGTGGTCAATAATCCACTAGAGAATAAAGTTGGTATACATGAATAGCAAAAGACCCTTTAAGCCTAATCTACCTAATGCACCTAAGCCCTCCAAGCTTCTTGCTTCAACAGGGTTACGTCAAACCTTGTCTTCTTTAACTTACCAGATCCCTCAATTGCCCATTGCATCAATCAAAATGAATTGGTCCCATCTAAATTGCTATCCAAGCACCAAAATACCTCCTCACTGATATAGGCATGGTAAGATAAGGATTTGGCTAAATGTACCTCTTAAGAATATGTCAATGGAGAGGATGAGAAAGTAGAGGAATTTAGAGAATCAAAGGATGAAGATTGTGGATGAGTCAATCTTATTTTTCTCTAGGGTTTCTCTCTTAAAATTCTTTTTAGAAACTCTCTACATTTTGTGGGTATAAGGGCATTTGTAGTAAGGTGTATGAGGAATGCGAAAAGTCATGTTTCAACCAAACAGGGCATTTTGGCGACTCGACCTCGTGACTGGAATGAGTCACGAGTTTAAGTCGCAAGCTTACTACTTGGCCAGACTGGAAGTTTTATCTTGTAGTGCTATAGCTGGCATGACCCTTCAGTTCCCCTACATGCTTCACACGTGTGCCAACTTTGGGAACTCACCAGTCACAAGCCAATTGTGAAATCTAATCGCGAGGCCCTTCTTAAGTGCACACTTCTTGAGCTTTCTTCACACTCTCTTACACACTACTCTTACATAATTTTCACCTAAATACAGGGTATCTGTGATACCCCAATTTGATTGATTGTGTGATATGTGTGGGTGTGTGGTGAGTGTCACATCGGGTATTTACTGGGTAGATCTAGGCTTTATTAACAACTACAAGAAGCTTCAATTGTGACTAGTCCTTTTGAGGTATAGTGCAGATGTGGCTAGCGCTTTTCCTTGGGTCATTACAATATCTAATTGCTAAATTATAAGAAAATTTAGCACGAAATAAAGTCAACACATGATTGAATAAATTCAACCTTATAATCTCCCCCTTTGGCTATTCCATGACAAAACTCTAAAATAGACCCTAGACTTAACATGTAAGTTAGGAACAGTTGCCAATACTCACTCACATCCTAATTCTAGAAACTAAGAAGGTCTTGAACCATACGAACAAGTATTTCCTAAAAGCAACAACACAAGACAATCATTGTAAGTAGAAATCTTGAAATGCATATGGAGCAAGCATAATATGATAAAGTAGTAAAGATTAAAGCAATAAAGTATGACTTAACCAAACAGGAACAATCATTATAAATAGTGATCACAATAAACATTTACACAAGGAATGAACATCCGGACATGCAAGCTAATAAGCTCAATGCAAAGTATCATTTGCATGCCCAACACTCAACTAATACAAAAACTCAAGATAATTGTATCAAGGATATAAAATCCAACAAGGGCACAATAGTGAACTTCTAAGGAAAATGCATAACATTAACTAAAAGTATTGAGCTACAAAGTAAAGGTACAAATCATAAGTACTAAATAGAAACTAAAATAATTAAACCAAAGTACCAACAGCTTCAAACATAACACAATGTAAATACCAATATAAAAACTATAAACACATAAGCTGAAAACAAGACAAGCCAAAAGAATGTGTGTACGTATTAGTATTCTCCTTTTGAGCTCACATAACTCCCCCTTTCAATATGCACACTTCCCATTCTTGTGTTGCTCTCCCCCTTATTGTATGCTATCTCTCCTCTTTTTTGGCACAAATAGCTAAAGGCTATCTCTAGCTTTTGTTGAATAGTATCTAACTGTGTCTCAATGGCTGTGAGATGCATTTGAAATTGGTTGTTGGTAGAGTAGAGAACCTTTTCAAATCCGGAAATACATTAATACAAACCCTTAATCAAAGTGCTTAACCTGTCAGCATGAGAGCTAGGTTGTATAGGCTGAATGCTAGTTGTCTACAACTTAAGAGTGTGAGGAGATGTAGTCTCGGTATGCACAAGCATAGTGTGAGTGGTTGAGCCATGATCGGAAGAAGTAGCATGAGGGAAAGGTTCACTCTTAGGTGCTTTGGAAGAGTGACTTTTGCTCGCTTGAAGAGAAACCATAGATAGTGGGTGAAGACGAACTAGTGTCTTTCCATCTTTTGGTAGACGAACCCCTTCAAGTACCATAATCTTCATTATTAGACTACAAAAAGGAAGGCATGTTCTTGCTGCTGTTCGCCCTATTAACTAGAAGATGTGAGTAAAGATGTCAATTTGAACTCCAGTGATGAGATCACATAGAAACTGTGCTCTTCCAAGGTTGATGAATCCAATGTTCGACAGTGGATAAAGGTTGAAGAACATAATCAAAGTGAGAGTTTTCAGTTCAGATGTAAACTTTGCAGTTCCAATGGACGTGCCTTTGGATGAAATCTCATGATCTGGCCCAGGAATTTGAAGAATATCATGCACTTGAGGAAGCTTATCATCATATAGAGTAAGGTCTACATTTTCCGGTCGAGTAATCCGAAGGACCTTTGCAATGTAATCTGGAGTAATGATAAATTCCTTTCCTCGGACCCAACATTTTAGTTCAACTCCGATAAATCTGGCGTTGGAGTAGAACTCCTTGACTAGTTCAGCAATTGGATCCTCGAAGTTCCCGAATAAATCAGCCCAATCTTTTTCTTCAAAAATCCTAGGAATAAAAGTAGTTCCCAGGGTATCAAATCTCACAATTCGTTCCACCATAGTAGGAGCTTTTTCAAAAATTCTGGAGTATGTTTAAGAATCAAGAGGAGTCCTAAAACTCTCGCCATTTGAGTCATGGGAAAAATGATGAGTCCGTTTTGAAATAGGAGATGATGGAACATCAATCATTGGTTCTTTTTCACGAGAGGAATGGCAAGACATCTGCAAAAGAACAGACACACAGCGGAGAGCCAATTGTAAAACCACAAGACATAAACACAAACTTGATTAGATCCAAGTTAGTCCATGAAATAAACACATAATCATAGATAGGAAGAAATCACACTTAAGCATGTTGAATGGACCAACTAAGTAGTACTGT
This sequence comes from Quercus variabilis, assembly GCA_030445155.1. NCBI lineage: Eukaryota > Viridiplantae > Streptophyta > Magnoliopsida > Fagales > Fagaceae > Quercus > Quercus variabilis. The sequence continues at coordinate 36,724,028 of CP129454.1, read as the reverse complement.
GTAGGCTTGAATGAAATGCAGAAACATGGCATTTATGTAAGTATGTGCAGCACCGATGCGTGTGGTGTGCATAAGAGATGTATGTGCAGTCAGGGCTAAGCATATTGAAAACCATGAAGACCTTAGAAACACCAATAAATGTCTTTAAGACATTTTACCATGAGCATGATATGCATAACACAATATAAATAGGATAATAGGCATCATACTTTTAAAGCCTAACAAAACCCATTCATCAAACTCAACCAAATATACCCAAACCATATTCGAACATCATATATTTCAAAACTCAACACAACTCAAAATCCAAGAAATCAAGGGTTAAAAATATGAAATACTTTGATAAAAAGAAAGAAACCATACCTTTTCTTGAAAATTTGTGAAGAAATGATGACAAAAAATGGAGGTTTTGTGAGAGAACACGGTGAGTTTGTGAGGGAGAAGAATAAGACAATGAACAATCACACTGTGCGAGGGAAAACTGAAAAGTTTTTGAAAAAGATAACCCTCAAAGTACAAAACATGCATTTTTCGCGACTAAAATGAGTTGCGAACAAGTCACCAAAAACCCGTATGACAAAATTTGAAAATTTTATCTAAGTGCTTTTCACGACTGGAAGGTCCATTCGCGAGTAAGTCGTGACGAGAGTCGCCAAAAATTCTGAGTAAACCTCGCGACTGAAGCTCCCTCTCACGAACCAATCGCCAACATGAGTCGCGAAAATCCTAAAAACCCAGATTTTTGAAAATTTTCTAAGTGTTTTTTGCGATTAGGGTTTTGACCCACCAGAGAGTTGCCAGGAGCTTCTGAGTAAGCTCACGACTGGGGCATGCAACTTGCTTGACTCGTGAGATAGAGTTGCCAAAACAGGGTTGCATAGTTTTTGAAAATTTTTAAAATAAAAATACTTTCCAAAAACAACTAAAACACTTAAAAAAATATTTTTGTGTTTGATCAACATATAATTAAGCATGTGTAACATATTTAATTAAGTACAATCACATAAATGAATAAGGCATTCATTGAATATAGATATATGTGATGTGTGTGGGTACCAAAGATGAGATAGTCCTTAGTCTAATGTGAAGTTTCAATGATCAATTCAACCAAGACATAAACACTTAGCATGAGGAAAAGTGACTTATCTCAATTATAGAAATATGTAAATATGACCTCCCACAAAACTTGATAACATAATTTGGAAGCTTTTCATTTGACTTCATATACATCATAACATTTGATCCTTTTGAATCAATACATCTCATTTTGAGACTGATGCCTGAAATTTTTTATATTTCAATTTTATGAATAAGCCTTTGGCTTTTTGAGGCATCATACATTTACATAAAAGTCATTTTCCCTTTTTCTTAGTCAAATACTAGTATGTACGATGGCTTTTGCAGCTCATTATCTCTGTAAAGTTGTAATTTACAACTATGTGTTTTTTTGGCTTTTATTCCGTGCCAAATTTAATTGTAATTTTATTCAATCTATTATACCCTATATTTATTGTGGGATTTTACTGTAAGGGTTGTGTGATAGAGAGAGAGAGTGTGAAGACTCAAGCAATTGATGACTGAAGAGGTTTTCACGGGTAGCTTGCGACTTAGCATCCCGCGAAGTGATCCATATGACTTGCACATGCTAGAATGCAAAGAGTTAGGACATGATGGAGACAGTTGTGTTTTACGAGTAGCTCGCAAGTAAGGCCTTCCCGTGAGACACCCACAAAACGTTCTATTTTTCTATATTGTCATATCTGATACACATTTTCTACACCCATACTATATATACTCACATTAACCACAAATGTTGAGGAGTGCTTCTGAGAAAAAGCCCTAACCACAAACCTTGAGAGTTAGAGATTGTTGTACTCACATTTCTCTACACAATTGTTTGTAGATTTTCCTCAACTCCTACCTCTCCATTTCCATACTATTGAGAGGTTGATAGCCCAAACACTTATCACACTCTTTCAGAGTGTCAAGTGAGGTTTTGGTGCTGTTGGTTTCGATAACACATCGGTGTGTTATCTTGTGTTTGTATCCTTCTTCTCTACTCTTTTACATTCCATTTTATTGCTGTGTTATCATGAATATGGATTAGAGTAGCTTGTTTGTTCATCCGCTTGCATTTACACTATACTACACTTAGTATTAAGTTAGTGTAAAATCAATCGAGCCGTAACTTTAATTTGAGGGTCTAAACAAGTCTTGTATTTTTAACACATTTTCGAGCTTTCAATCTCTTTTTGTTTTTGAGATTTACATTTGTTGAACTCTTAAAGCAAAAATAAAATAAAAGAGTGGGAAGATATATAGGCACAAGTCTATGCAAGTTTCAAGATCAGCAAAACCATTGACTAATATTTCATAACAAGTTTGAAGATTTATTTACAATACTCGCATAGATGTCAAGATTTTTCCCACAATAATATCAGTGCATAAGGAACAAGCTACGCTCGTAAATGCACAAAGCCATTAGTACAAAGGTACAAGGCAAAACATGCTTGTGACAGTACACAATAATGCCAATCAAACTTTTTGGATTTTCTACTTTTTATGTGTTTTTAGATTTTTGACACAAAAACAAGTAAAGATTGATAAAAAACAAATGTAAAAACATTCAAAGAAAAAACAAACAAACAAAAGTTTTCAACTCATGCTAGAATGATAACAAAAATCGCACAACCAATCATAGTCACAAAACATAGGAGTATTAATGCATGGACATGTCATAATGCTTATGCATGAATACCCCTCTGCACTCACATGGCACGTACGTTTGGGGTGATATCCCTAGAGGATTGGGTACTATTGTTTTGGCTTTCAAACCTTTTGTTAAAGCTTGTCAAACAGGTGGTGAATGCATCAATCATCTTCATTACATCTCCAATGTTAGACACAGCTTCTCCCCCTTTTGATTGCTTGGAGTTCCCTTTATCCTTTCTTTGTCCACTTGGCCTTTGATAGTTGCCATTCTTTAATGCCCAAAGCTTATGACAATTTGGTTTAGTGTGTCCCTAAATTCCACAGTGATGGCAGAAATGTTAAGTTCTTGGATCTCTTTGTGACTTTGGGAGTGATTTCCCTTTACCCTTAGGTTTGACAACTGATTGGTTAAGAGGCTTAGTCAAAAACCGTTGATCAGTCACATTCCGCTTCTTCTTCGCCTTTACTTTCTCAATAGTAGTGATTTCCACCATTGGTTCCTTAGCTTTCACGAACTTCATATCCTTGGACACTTAAACTGCTCTCTCCGGTGTATCCCAATCCACTTTTGTCGGAGAAGGGTTTTTGATGAGCAAGCACTTCATCAAACTTCTTGGAGGAAACCCGCTCTACTTTAGCATTAGCTTGAATCACCTCAAGCTCAAGAGATTTTATCTTTGAATATGCTTTGGTCATCTCTCCATTTAGCATCTTGACTTCACACTTAGTCTTCTTGTATTAGACTAAAAGACTCTTGTAGTCTTGTTCTACTCTCTTTATTTTCTTAATGGCTGCTTTAGCCACTTTTGCATATTCACTAATCTTCTCAAGTAGGGAATTGTAGGCCTTTTACAGTCCCACTATTCTTTCATCTTCCTCATCATCGAATTCTTCTACTATCCCTATTGACTCCAATTCAGTGTGCTCACCAAGCTCTTCCACTAGCACACTCAAATCTTCCAAAAATTTCACGGGAGCAATGGTCATGAATGCAAAGAAGTTTCCCTCTCCATCACAGCTTTCTTTTGAATTTGAATCAGAGTTAGTGTCACTAAGAGTAATGGCATACACTTTTCCCTTCCCTCTCAAATAGTTAGGTCACTCCTTGAGATGTCCATGACCGCTACATTCATAGCACATGATTCCTTGCGAAGATTGAGAATCCTTCCCATCTATCTTCTTGAAATCCTTTTTCTCCTTTTAGGAATTTGGGAATTTTCCTTTCTTAGAAAATTTTCCATTCTTTTTAAACTTCAAGAACTTTCGGAAGTTCTTAACAAAATATGCCACATCTTTTTCGACCTCATCCTCATCTGATGAGTCTTGAGCTTCAATTCTCTCATTGATTGTCTTTAGAGCAAGTGATTTGCTCTTCCTCTGTGATGGTCCAGAAAGCTCATAGGTTTGAAGTGAACCAATAAGTTCTTGAACTTTAATGTCAACAAGGTCCTTACTCTCCTCAATGGCAGTAAGCTTTGCATAGAATGTCTCCAGTAGTGATTGTAGAATTTTTCTTACAATCTTGGAGTCATCCGTCTTTTCCCCCAAGTTAAACTTCCCAATAGCTACCTCATTCAGCTTCCCATAAAATGAGTCGAATGACTCATCTTCATTCATTTTTAGCTATTCCTAGCTTGTGGTAAGCATTTGCAACTTGGTGTCTTTCACTTTCTTGGTGCCTTCATAGGTCGTCTCCAAGATTTGCCATCTTTCCTTGGCAATTGTAACGTGAGAAATCTTGTAGAACTCATTAGGAGAAACACCATAGAAAATAGGATTTAGTGCCTTGCTATTTGCATTAGCTGCCACTAGGGTTGCCTTATCCCATGTGGATTTGGCAGCCTCCGGCCTAGTCCACCCTATATCTATAGCATCCCAAACACTCTCATCTATTGAACATAGGAATGCCCTTATGCGGACTTTCCAAAATGCATAGTTGCTTCCATCAAAATATAAAGGAGCATTAAGAGATTGAGACTATCCATCTCAATAGAGGTCAAGGATCGTACTTATGTAATTAAATCACAGCAAGTGCATCCGCTCTAATACCAATTGAAAGTTCAAATAGTGTGTAAAACACCTATGTTTAGACCCCAAAATAAAAATACCAACACAAGCTTATAACCAAACAACATATGTGTAGAAAATGAAATATAAGCAATAACCAAATTGGTAACACACTCTAAACAATAATTAATAACCAACATAGTAATAATTAAAAAGGTAAAGAGAAAGGGAAGAAAGATGTAAACACAAAGATAACACGGCGATATGTTATCAAAAAGAAAACTGAAGTACTTGGTAAAAAATCTCTCCACCACCCTCTAAGCGGTCAATAATCCACTAGAGAATAAAGTTGGGATACATGAATAGTAGAAGACCCTCCAAGCCTAATCTACCCAGTGCACCTAAGCCTTCCAAGCTTCTTGCTCTAACAGGCTTACGCCGAACCTTGTCTTCTCTAGCTTACCAAATCTCGCAATTGCCTATTGTATCAACCAAAATGAATTGGTCCCTTCTGAACTGCTTCCCAAGCACCAAAATACCTCATTACTAATATGGGTATAGTGAGATAAGGATTTGGTTAAATGTACCTCTCAAGGATATGTTAATGGAGAAGGTAAGAGTAGAGGAATTTAGAGATTCAAAGGATGAAGATTGTGGATGAGTCAATCTTTGTTTTTCTCTAGGGTTTCTCTCTTAAAATTCTCTCTAGAAGCTCTCTACATTTCGTGGGTATAAGGGTATTTATAGTAGGGTGTATGAGAAATGTGAAAAGTCATGTTTCAACTAAACAGGACATTTTAGCGACTTGACCTCACGACTGGAACGAGTCGCGAGTTTGAGTCGCGAGCTAACTGCCTGGCCAAATTGGAAGTTTTGTCATTTAGTGCTATAACTGGCGTGACCCTTCAACTCCCCTACATGCTTCACATGTGTGCCACCTTTGATGACTTGCCAATCACAAGATCCAATCATGAGGCCCTTCTTGAGTGCACACTTATTGAGCTTTCTTTACACTCTCTCACACACTACCCTTGCTAAATACAGGGTATCTAATTGCTAAATTACAAGCAAATTTGGCATGGAATAAAGCCAACACATGATTGAATAAATTCAACTTTACATAATGCATTTCTTCTGGAGTTTGTCAGTAAATCTTCCCTAGAGCAGCAGTCCAAAGGTATGTAATATAGACTAGATTATTCCGATTTTTTGGAATAGTAAGTACTAAAGACCAGATCATGACAGTATATTGCTTTGGATTTGACAATGCAAATTATATATTTGTGTCTTTTCAAATTTATATTAATTTACACACAATTTTACTTAAGCTTAATGCTGCCTTCTACCATGTAAATATTGGAGACTTTTGTTGGAGTATAGCATTATCAATGATGAAAGCATTAAGTTGTAAATGTAAGAGTAAACAGACATGAAAACTATTGGCAATCACTAGTCTAGAATCACTTAGACGTGAAAATTTATTTTATAAGAGAAGAAACATCATAGAATTAAAAAGAAAAATTGAATTTCTAGGGATATGCTGTGTCCCTCCGAAGGTGGAATGAAACCCTGATTGTTCTTTTGCATCCCAAATTTTCTTAAGAGCACCTCATGTCATAGATTCTTAGGCTCGCTAGAAGATCCCTACAGCTTTTAAGAAACTAAGCTTTCATTTCAAAATTTCTTAAAAAGGTATATCAAACAAAAGTGATACAAACAACTTCCAATAATATTAGAGACAACAATATTCAAATTTACAAATCTTAGTCTTCAAATGTCAAGAAAGAGAAACAGAGATAAAGAAAGAGAATAGGCAAAAATACATGGTAAATCTTGTGTGATGAAGACTTCATTGCATACTTCGTCAATAGATCCAACCAAAATGCACTTGCACTAATGTAGCAAAGCTAAATAGAAAATAATTAGATTACCACTAATAAAAATATTGCCACAATGCATAAGATATATATTTAGCACTATAAATGAACTGAGCCTTTTATGAACAACTCGGGCTCACTACAAGAAATCTAGGTTTAGGCGGCTTTTTATAGTGATGTTTTCAAATCTGTCGCTATAAGTGGTATACAGTGACGTTTTTGACTAGTGCTGCTAAAGAGTGAGCTCTTTGTGACGTTTTAAAAAAAACGTTGCTATAACCCAGAACAATAGCGGTTTTTAAAAAAATGCTACAACAAGTACACTTTCAGTGGCATTTTTCTGGCTTTTAGCAACGTTTTAGAAGTCGTTATAGTTATTAAAGAAGACTCTATCACTACCCACAAATAAAGAAGAAAAACTCTATGGCGATGTTTTGGAAACATCGCTATATGCAACAATCTTTATTCCCCCCCCCCCCCCCCACACCTGCTTGCTCTGACTTAACAATCCACTCCAACACAATTATCAACATCACAATATTTTGGAAGTGATTTCCCTTTAGCTTTAGTTTTGACCACTGATTGGTTGTGAGGCTTTATTAGCACTCATTGGTCATTCACATTCCTCTTCTTTTCCAGTTTCACTTTCTCAGCAACAGTGGTAGTTACCGTCGGTTCCTTGGCTTTCACAAACTTCATTTCCTTGGACATATTGGCAATCGAACTGCTTTCTCTGGTGTATCCCAATCTGCTTTTGTCAGAGAAAGGTTTTTGATGAGCAAGTACTTCATCAAGCTTCTTGGAGAAAACTCGCTTTACTTTAACATTGACTTGAATCACCTCAAGCTCAAGAAATTTGATCTTTGAATAAGCTTCAGTTAACTCTTCGTTCAGTGTCTCCATTTCACATTTGGCCTCCTTGTATTGCACTAGAAGACTTCTATAATCTTCTTCTGCTCTCTTCATCTTTTTAATGGCTGCCTTAGCCACTTTTGCATATTCACCGGTTTTCTCAAGGAGGGAATTGTAGGTCTCTTGTAGTCCCACTGTTCCTTCATCTTCCTCATCATCAGATTCCTCTACTATCCCTATTGACTCCAATTCAGTGTGCTCACCAAGCTCTTCCACTAGCACATTCAAATCATCTGAAAATTCTATGGGAGCAATGGTCATGAATGCAGAGAAATTTCCCTTTCCATTAAAGCTTTCATCTGAATCTGAATTAGAGGAGTTTGAATCACTAAGAGTAGTGGCATACACCTTGCCCTTCCCTTTTAAATAATTGGGACACTCTCTCTTGAGATGTCCATGTCCGTTGCATTCAAAGCATATGATTCCTTGAGAGGATTGAGACTCCTTCCCATCTTTCCTCTTGAAATCCTTTCTCTCCTTTTCGAAATTTTGGAATTTTCCCTTCTCAGCAAACTTTCCATTCTTCTTGAACTTTAAGAACTTTCGGAAATTCTTCACAAGATATGCCATATCTTTATCAACCTTATCCTCATCCAATGAGTCGTGAGCATCTACCCTCTCATTAGTTGTCTTAAGAGCAAGGGATTTGCTCTTCCTTTGTAATGGCCGACAGCTTATATGTTTGAAGTGAGCCAATTAGTTCTTGAAATTTGATATCATCAAGATCCTTGCTTTCTTCGATTGCTGTAACCTTTGCACGGAAGCTTTCTGGCAATGATCGAAGTATTTTCCTCACTATCTTTGAGTCCTTCATCTTTTCACTAAAATTGAACTTACCAATAACCACCCCATTCAGCTTGCTATAAAATGAGTCGAATGACTCGCCTTCACTCATTTTCAGCTCTTCAAATCGAGTGGTTAGCATCTGCAACTTAGTATCATTCACCTTCTTTGTGCCTTCATAGGTGGTCTCTAATATCTCCCACACTTCCTTGGCAAATGTTATGTGAGAAATCCTGTGAAACTCATCTGGAGAAACACCAAATAGGATAGCATTTAGTGCTTTGCTATTTGTATTTGCTGCCATAAGAGCCGCCTTATCCCATGTGGATTTAGCAGCCTCCAACCTAGTCCATCTTACATCTACCGCATCCCAAACAGTTTCAACAATTGAACATAAGAATGCCCTCTTCCGAACTTTCCAAAAGACATAGCTGCTACCATCAAATTATGGTGGAGCATTTAACAATTGAGATTGATCCATCTCAAATGGGGTCAAGGATCGCCCTTAGGTAACTAAACCACAACAAGTGTACCCGCTCTGATATCAATTGAATACTTGAAAATGTGTTAAAACACAAGAGTTGTTTAGACCCCCAAATTAAAATTACGGCTCGATTGATTTTACTTTAACTTAATACTAAGTGCAGAATAGAGTAAATGTGAGGATAAACAAACAAACTACTTTAACCTATAATCATAATAACACAGTAGTAGAATGAAAGGAAAAAGAGTAAAGAAAAAGAATGCAAATACAAGATAACACGCCGATGTGTTGTCGAAGAGGAAATCGAAGAATTCGGCAAAAAACCTCTCTACCACCCTCCAAGTGGTAATCGATCCACTAGACAATTAGTTGAGATACATGGGTTAGCAAGAGACTTTCCAAGCCTAATCTACCCAATGCACCTAAGCCCTTCAAGCTCCTACTCCAACAGGGCTTCTTGAAACCCTGTTTTGTCTAGCTCTCCGGATCCCGCAATACGCCCGATTGCATCCGTCAAAGCCTGGCTTCTTCCAATGCTTCTCAGTAGCACCAAAACCTTACTTGACACTCTGAAAGGGTGTGATAAGTGTTTGGGTTATCAACTTCTCAATGGTATGGAAATGGAGAGGTAGGAGTTGAGGAAAATTCACAAGCAATTGTGTAGAGAATTGTGGGTATAACAATCTCTAACTCTTAAGGTTTATGGCTAGGGTTTTCTCTTTGAAGCACTCAACAACATACATGGGGTAATGTGGATATATATAGTGTAGGTACAGAAAGTATGTATCAGATAGGACAGCCTATCAAAAAAGAATGTTTCACGGGTATCTCGCGGGAAGGCCTTACCTGCGAACTACTCACAAAACACAACTGTCTCCATCCTGTCCTGACTCTTTGCATTCCAGTCATGTGCAGGGCACATGCTTCACTTCGTAGGATGCTTAGTCACGAGATACCCGCGAAAACACTTTAGTCTTCAATTTGCCTTCAGTCTTCACACTCTTTCTCTCTCACAAAGCCCTTACAATGAAATCCCACATTAAATATAGGGTACAAAAGATTGAACATAATTACAATCAAATTTAGCACGGAATTAAAGCCAACAAAACACTTAGTTGTAAATTACAACTTTACGGTGTTTGTTTTATTATTGCATAAATTTAAATTATGAGTGAAACTTTCTTCTTAATTTTTTTTTTCATTCTTTTAAAACATATAAAAAACAGATCTGATTTTCTTGTTATCAAAAACCATTTTTTAGTTCTTAAACAAAAAATTTGATATTTTTCAAATCAAAAAACTTTATTTCATGTGATAAACACAGATTTGAATTTTCTATCTCCAAAAACCACATTTTTCTATATCCTACAAAATAGATCTGGTATTTTGACAAATCAAAATCAAATATTTTTGCCAACCAAAATAGATTTGATTCTTTTTCAAAAGAAGAGATTTCATTTATTGATAAACTTATGTGATTTAGTTTTTGTCTCACATGTTTAACATATCATTCATGACATGCATAAAAATGGTACATAGGTCACAAGAGTCTAGAAAACCAGACTTTGTCTAAGCGGAATGGGTGCCTAACACCTTTCCATTTCGTAACCTAGCCTCTAGATTTAGGTCTTTGGATAAGTATATCTAGCCTTGTCTTTATTTTATTTTGGGTAGAACGTAATTAGGAAAAAAAGTCGTATAATTATTTGGTAGTTTGTAACTAGGACCCAAAACCATGTAATTTTTCAATTTCTAAATATGTAATTTTTTATTCAATCAATGAAGAGAATAATTTAGTCATGTATTTTTTTTTATATAAAAAATAAGTGGCGACTCCATATCACTTACCCAAAAAGAGAGGTGCCCTAAAAGCACTCTAAAAATCTCTCTTTTTTGAGAGGCACCCCAATTTTGGTGGTCTCTCACAGTATTGTATCGTGTACAAAAAGTTTTGAATCGTAAGAGCGTATCGTTAGTGCTCATGAATTGTCTGATACATAGGTGCGTATCGCATGAATTTTATCGTATTGGTGAATCGTACATATCGTACGATGCATGGATATGTGGGTTTAAAATGGGGGGTTTTTTGTTAAAATTTGTTATTTTATTTGATTTAAACAAGTTGTTGACTTTTTAACACAAAATTATTGCGAAACTTAATTGGGTCTAATAAAATAGCAAGTCTATGAGTTTTTTTCCCCCCTTCTCTTTCTCCGATAAGATTTAGACTATACTCATAACAATCACTTTCATATATGCAAATTTATTTTCTATGCTATTAATAATGTATTAAATGAAAATATAATTATCTTTTGTTTTGTTATTATTCTTTTAAGTCTAAAAAGCTAGAATGCCAAGAAAAAATATAAAGAAAAAATTATTAGAATAGAAAAACCAAAAAAAAAAAAAAAACTAAATGTTGATAATAATGAAGAAAATGTCCATGAAAAAATAATTTTGTAAGATGCTGAACATGATGATAACATTGACTTAGATAGAATTAATTAGCCAAGATGATGAAAAGATATTATTATTTTGATTCATATATCATGTATTACTTCTAAGTTTAATCAATTCAAATGTGCATGTTATAAATATAAGTTAATTTGATTTTTTTAGATAGCTTTGTTAAATTTTATTACAAAAGTAATGATTAAATTGGTCATTAGTTGAATATATTTCAAATTTATAATTAATATACCTTTTATATATGTATATCTATAATTATTTTATAATTTTATTAGATGTTTGTGTATCTTATGATACATAATTCGATACGAGACACGATACATAAAAATCAAAAATTTATTCATGATACGATTCACGATTTGACAACTATGGTTTTACCTATGCAGAATTAGAAGTCATCCTTATCCCTTTATACAAGGGTATCATGGGCTTTCTATCATATTTATTTAATTCTGTTAGGCCTCACTTATTGGGCTCTATTTTATTTCTCCACCTTTGGGCTATTCTAATACCCATTTTACTCCTCAAGAAGGGCCTCCTATTACTCATCTCCCAAAAGGTGCCCGTGGGCCTACTTTGGGCTTTATTCTCTATTCTCAACATTATTATTTCAAGAAGGCCTTCTATTAATCCTTTTCCAAAAGGGCTCCATGAACCTATCTTGGACATTATTCTCCATTCTAAAAATATTCTTCATTTTTAAGCCATTGTTTTGGCCCTATTTGTGCATTCTCTTCTCTTTGAGCCTTTGAAAATACAACCTGATTGCTATCTTTTTGGAAGTTTATAAGGGAATGGAATGGAATGTATTTAAGGAAAGGAAAGGAATGGAAAAGAAATGAACAGAATGAAATTAAGTACCTTTGTTTGGATGTTTTAAAATAAAAGAATAGAAAGAAATGTAAATGAATGGAATGAAAGCCCTCGTTTTGAAGAAGGAAATGGAATGGAATAAAAATGAAATAAAATAATAATTTTAGAATATTCTTCACTTCCCTTGTTTTGGAATTTTAATGAAGGGAATGGAAAGTCCATTTCCTTATTTAAGAGTTTAAGTAAGAGGGAATAGAATGGGTAAAAGGGAACACTTATTCCTCTCTATTCCCTTAAAACCTCAAATTTTCATTTCCCCTAAAATTGGGAGGAATGAGAGGGAATGAAATTAGATTTAATGAATTTTTTACTAAAACTCCCAAAATACTCCTATATATTCAACCCTTTATTTTAAAATATTGGTCTAATAGTAATATTGTCATAAAATGATTTCATTTCATTCACTCTCTATTATTCCCAAATAAGATTACTTACATTCCATTAATTTTCATTTATTTCCATTCTTTATTTAAAAACATCTAATTAAGGTTACTTAATTCCATTCCATTCCATTTTTTTTTTCCTTTCATTTTCTTTCATTTCCCTTGCTTTAACACATGCCATTCTTTTCCATTCTCTCATGATCATTCCTTTCTGTTCCATTCAATTCCCTTATAAACTCTCAAACGAAAGCTAGTAACCTTATTTGGGAGTAACATAGAGAGAAATTAATGAAATCATTTTATGATAATATTACTATTAGACTCATATTTTAAAATAAGGGATTGAGTATATAGGGGTATTTTGGAAGTTTTAGTAAAAAATTCATTAAATCTAATTTCATTCTCTCCAATTCTTCCCGGGGGAATGAAAATTTGAGATTTTAAGAGAATAGAGAGGATTGAGTGTTCTTTCCTACTCGTTTCATTCCTCCCACTTAAACTCCTATCGAGGGAGAAATTGATGCCTCTATCTAAGATGTTGGGAAGCCGACTATGGGCTCTTGAGATGGTACCCAATGGCTTTTTGTGTGATGACAAAGCCTATCCAAACAAGAAACAAAGGCTGCACTTGGCAAAATAGCAAGAAAAGCAAAATGAAAAACACATTACAATACTTAATTAGTACATTAGTGGTCCTGGTCTGATAGTTTAAGTGAAATAAAATCTCCAGTGGTAAGGGTAAAATTACACTTAGTCAAAAAAAAAGAAAACAAATTTAAATAGTCCAATGGTCAATGATTAAATAAATTTAGGAATGTATTAGCTCCTAGGGGTCCTTGCATGTCTTGGTCAAGGGAGTTCACTGTACTTTCAGCCGTCATTACATCAATGAAAGGGAGAAGTTCGATTGTTACATATATATTATATCCTTTAACCGTAAAATAAAAAGTAAAAATTAAAAGTTCCATGGGAAGAGGGAAATAATTAATTGGCATTGTGTGAAGGCAGAGAGGGATCCTAGCTCAGTGTAGCAAGTATTAAACTAAGATTTTGGTAGGTGTGTATTCATAAGGCATGAATGAGACAATGTGGGCTGTTTTAGTGAGTGAGATGAGATTAACTCTGAGATTAAGGCTTTTTGTGAATAGTGGGAGGCATTTATGAGCTGTGTTTGTGTAAAAGAGAGGAAAAGAATGTATGAGGTTAGATGAACATAGGCTGAAAGGGATAAGTAGTGAGCTTAAAGAGAGTTGAATTGCAAGCAAAATGACCAATCAATCAAAAAGTTTCGAAGGGCCATTGTTGTGTTTGTGGGCTTAGATGCTTATGCTTTTATAATGGAGTTTAAAGGAGCATTAATTAACAAGAATCCAAAAAACATAGGTCTAATTCAGGGGTGGAGAACCAGGGTTAACCTTCTTGGGATTTTTTGGTTAGAAGTAGAAGGTTTGCTTTATGGGTTGCTTTGCTTCTTTGGGTAATGATGGAATTTTGCATTAAATGTCAGGATTTATGGGGCTGAGCTTAATCATTGTGATTGGGGTGTGTATTAAGAGCAAATCCTAAGGCTGTAACTGAGATTTAGACCCCCAAGAAGTAAGATTCCACACCCCAAGCCAGGTGTCAAGTTCTAAGCCTACTTTAGGGGGTTTCGCTGGAGATCGATTTATGCCCTCCAAACCACATGTTCCCAATTTTTTCCCCTTTAGGATTCATGAGCTTGGCACATGAATCATGTCTTGAACGTTTTTAACATTTATAGCATCAATTTGCTGAATTTTGAATAATTTGGTTTCAGCTCCCCTTCTGTTGGAGTTGCAGTCTTGAAAAAAGATGATGGAGTCCCATCACCCTTTAAACTTCAGCCAATGTTACAAGCCTCGGGTACTGTTCACGTCAGGCAGAGAGTGACCAAAAGCCGATGTGATAGCCTCTAGTTCATTTTTAAGGACTTGGTTCTCTTGTTGTACTTCGGTCAGAGATGAACAAGGGCTATTTTTCCTACTTTCAGTCCTCTGCTTCTTGCTGGGATCTCTTTGATTAGGCCTGTTCACCTGGGCTGGTTCCCTTGGGTTGGGTTGTGTGCATCCTACAAAATCAACAACACATGTTGCCATGGGCTTTCCTTCATTATGGACTTTTATTAGTAAATATTTTTTGGGTTTTTATAGATACTTGCAATGGGTCTTTTGGGCAATTAATTGTAATGTTTGAAACAATATGACAAGTTTTCAAAATATGTTTGAAAATAACCTTTACTATGATAGATTCCATAAATAACGTTCATGGCTTCTAATAGTCGCATCATAATTTAAATGATAAGCTTGTGGGATCGAGTGTTTTCCATGAGCGTTGAAGATATATTTTATGGATGTTGTGATGCAAGTGATGACCATGTGTTTCATGAGTTATAAAGTGAGAACATATTCTTCAAGATAACTCCCTATGAGTTTTTATAAAACAATTGCTATGGTTTTTTGCCATAGTAATACTTAAGCAATAATTATGCCATGATACTTTTCTCTTTGCCAAGCGTTAATAATCTCGGCTTTTTTGATAAACATAGTGCCAATGAAGATTGGACTTTTGATATTGCCAGCGAAAACTGGGCTTTTGATATTACCAATGAGAATTGGGCTTTGATTTGCCAATGAAAATTGGGTTTTGATGTTGCTAATGAAAAATTGGGTTTCAAATATTACCAATGAGAATTGGGCTTTTGGATAAATAAATTATCATGGGTTTAAACCATGGGCTTTGATTTTGGACTTGAATTCCATTGATAAAGTTGTTTTGCTATGGATTTGAATCGTGGGGTTTTCAAACCTTGCCTAAGCATAAATATTCGTGGTCTTTTAGAAAAGATTAGATTTTATCTCGCTTTACTAAATAATTCGGGTTTTTTTATGAGAAAGTATTGGGTCTTATAGCATAGCCCAATTTTGTGGTAGAAATGAGAAAGGTTGTGGGCTAGCATAGTAATAGTTGGAAAAGATATTTAAGCATGTCCAATAATACATTTGAAAGGAAAATAAATGGGTGTTATTTAAATAACATTAGGTGTAAAGAAAAGTACCCCAACAACTCCCAAACAAGAGAGTAGTCCTTCCATTCCCTCTGTTAAAACTCCTAAATAAGATAATAGGAAAATATTCTAAAATTATTCTCTTTATTCCTTTCAATTTCATTCTATTCTCTCCTCCTTAACGAGGGCTTAGGGTTTCTTGGGCTTTCTCCTCATAGACTCGTGAATACAAATTTGCAAAAACGAGTATAAACACTTATTTGTAACATAATATTAATCCTTTCACGTATCTATGTCAAAGCCATTTGTTAATGTAATTATTTATTTCCTTTTCTGTGGGAGCTAGATAATCTTATTACAGACGGCTTAAACAAAATCCCTGAATAATTTAAATCGTTAAAAATGGTGTGTGAAGGAGAAGGGAAACCAGAATTCTATATCATCTTTCAATTTCTTTTCCAAATCATTAAAATAGATACTGTAAAAAAATTTATGAGTGTATTCAAGCTGAATTACTGTTCCTCTTATGTTTACAGGTCCTCGTTGAACTATTGTACCTAGGCCTAATATTTATTGTGGTGGTGACAATTTTATAAGCAAATTGAGCTCTAAATTTCATCGTCGATTGTGTAGGTCATAGCTGAGAGGCTTTCCGAAGAGAAAATAGGTGATTTGGAAAAGCTGTTTAAAACAATAGACAGTAACAACAGTGGAACCATAACATTGGATGAACTAAAGAAACGGCTTTAAAGCGAGTGACTTCTGAACTTTTTGAGTCTGAATGAAATCAAGGATCTTATGGATGCCATAAGAAAAATGTCTCCTTCATCAATATGATCTACTGTAGTTTGTATGCTATGTTTTTCTCCTAGTCATCTGAAATTGACACGGACAAATATTCACCTTTCGGTGTTTGACAGGCAGACTTACAATAAAACCACCAAATATTATATTTAAGCGGAGCCCACGTTTTTTCAGTTTTGTGCGATGAGAACTAAGTTATATAACTTAAAACTCATCAAACCAAACAATCTCTGATTATTGAGAATTTCTAGTTGCCACTATTCATTTGAAATTTTGAATAAACTGGAGACAGAGGAGAATGTATTATCAGCATTCTCCTTTTCTGACGAGGATGGTAGCGGTACATAGCCCACTGATGAGGAAATGATCAAAGAAATTTAGCAAGATAACATAAGCTTGATCATTTCTTTTTTTAAAGATATACTAGCATTTGAAATTTATAGCATCCACTCTACATGATTGTTTTTTTTTTTTTTTTTTTTTTTTTTTTAATTATTAGACCAAAAAATCAATGAGTTTTATTTTAGTATAGGTAGATTCAAACGCATGTTCCTTTCCTCATTCAACAATAAGAAACTTCATCTATTGAGTTAATTAGAACCCACACTTGTCTATTTATGTTTGACCATCACATTTGTCCCCCATGTGCTTATATTTTCTAATTATTTATTTATTTGTTATTTTTCAAAGAAAAAAATAGCTTTATATCAATTTTAATTGAGCACAATTTTAAGTAATTCAAAGCATCACAGCTGCACGATGCCAACAAGACAACAACCCGAATAACGTTTCAATATAAGGTTAGTAAGTTGTTTGATTCTATCTGTAGCCAAGTTCATAAGGTGGTTTGATTCGGCAAAGTGCTTTTAACTAAAATAGTTGTGTTCCAGGATGGACAAATAGATTATGGGGAATTTGCTGAAATGATGAGGAAGGGCAATGGAGGAATGGGAAGGAAGGAGAACCAAGAGAAGCAAAATAAACTTGGAGAGGATTTGGGAGTGATGATGGACAATGGATTTAATGGACTGATTGATTGTTCACCTTAATTAAGTAATTAATCATCACTTAATGATTTAACCTTACTATGTCTTTACATGTCCTCGGTGTAGTGTTACATATATTTTGATAATAAGCTCCAACAATATTTAGAATAAAAATCTTATTGGATTTGTTTGCAAGAAAAGTATGAAGGCACAGTACAACATATAACATTATGCAAACGTTTTCTGGAAATATTAACCTCTCTAACTTTGACTAGATTTTAATAGAACCCTTAGACTTTCAATTTTCCTAATCACGCCCCTTATGGTTTTGAGTTCTTTTTAATAGTTTCTTCAATTTAATTTCCATCAGGATGCCTTGAGGAAAATACATAATTGAACACTTTCTATCTTCTACAAGTCAAATCTATGTTTTGTGAAACTAAGATATGACTAAAAATGAAAAATGCTAAAATAAACCAATAAATTCTCACAACTATAGTTAGATAAAAATAAGATTTAAAAAAAAATTAAAAAAAAAAAAAAAAATTCATGGTGATGCTCTGCAAGACTGCCACTCTAAAATCGACTATATGAGTAATTTTACACATGTGATGAGACTCACTTTGTTATGTCATGCTTCCCACAATAGAGATCAAAACCTCCATTAGAAGTCAAACCTTGTTTGAGTTGTGGTTTTGAGGATTCTCCTTCTCTGAACATCTCCCAAGAACCAACAGCCCCATCCCATTCCCATCATAATGCTTATTCACCATAATCACACATCTGCCTGTTGATGGGCTTCAAAGCCACCTAACTCTATACCTTGAAAATTTAACCCACATTCACCATATACCTCCGGGCAATCAACCAAGTTTGTATTCTCTATTGTTGATGCCTCCAATTACACCCATTTTGATCAAATGAAGTCCCACATTTGTCTGATATCATGTATAATTTCACATAATTTGATCAAATTTTTTAATTCAAAACATCAGAATTTTATGGCAACAGAAGTTGTGAATCACCATGGTGATTGTGGTGTTTTTGGGATGAGTAGCCCTGTGGCTTCTTCAAAGGTTGCTGCAGATGACAGAAAGTAATGGTTATAGGTTTGAATCATTGCACTTTGATTCAATGATCTTTAAGGCTTTGAGTTTGTGGAAACTGGTGGCAGCATTGAAGGGTAAGAGCAGACAAATAAAGGTGGCAGTAAGGGAAGTGGCCAACCTCACAAGCCCTAATAAGCCCTCCACTACGAAGACCAAGTGTGAAAAGTCCAATTTTCTCATTTTTATGTTTCAAAAATTCAAGATATAACATTGAACAGATAAAAGTGTCCAGTTATGTATGGGAAGTTAAATGGAAGGATCTACAAGAGCTTTTCAGAAGCACAAGGGATGTGTTAAAAGACTTGAAAGTTCCTAGGGTCTGAATAATTTTAAGTCAAAATTAGAGGGTTGTAATTGCATCTTACTCCAATTCAATAATTCCATGCAAGTGAACAGCCAAAAACAGGAAAGGGGACATAAAGTTTCCATATCTAACATCAGTCTAATGGGAGAACCAATTGAGCATCTCATGCATTTGACAACTGTTTTACTCATGCTATACGCATATTCTGTCAATAACTATGAAATATACATTATTTGGTTTACAAAGGAAGACAAGTAAAATATTCAAATGAGTGACAAATTAGAAGCATGTTCACATCTTACTAGCAACAGGAAGGTACTTGGTATGACGGCCCTGAGCAATAATTTTGCCAGTCTCCTTCTTCCTGAACTCAACACTGACAACACCAATAGCCTTCCCAACACGTAAGACCCTAGCTTCTATCTCAATTTCCTCCTGCATTACCAAGAAAAGATGTTAGCACGAATACATTAAATACCATGCATAAATGAGTTGCTGCAAGAAAACCAAGGTTAATAATGTACTCATGGTTATTCCAGTACTAAAGACTAGATCATGCCAGTGTATTGTTTTGGATTTGACAGTGCAAATTATATATGTATCTTTGCAAATATGTATTACTATGCACACAATTTTACTTAAGCTTAATGCTTTCTTCTACCATGTAAATACTGGAGACTTTTGTTGGAGGGGAGCATTATCAACACTGAAAGCATTAAGTTGAAAAAGTAAGAGTAAACAGACTTGACAACTTGGCAATCACTAGTCCAGAATCACTTAAGAGGGAAATTTATTTATAAGAGAAGAAACGTCAGAGAATTAAAGAAATGAATTTCCAGGGATATGTTGTGTCCCTCCGAAGTAGGGATGAAACCTTGATTGTTCTTTTGCATCCCAAATTTGCTTAAGAACACCTCTTGCCATAGATTCTTAAGCTCGCTAGGAGATCCCTATAGCTTTTAAGAAACTAAGCTTTCATTTCAAAATCAATATCTTAAACAAGTATATGAAATAAAAGTGATTCAGACAACTTCCAATTTTAATCAATATTAGAGAACAGTTTCCACTTTTACAAATAAAGTCTTCAAATGTCAAGGAAGAAAAATAGAGATAAATAAAGAGAATGGGCAAATGCAGGGTAAATCAAGTGCGATGAAGACTTCATTACATACTTCGTTAGGCAAAGATGCAAACTAAACTGAAAATAATTAGACTACTATTAATACAAATATGCATAAGATACATTTAGGGCTATAAATGATCTAAGCCGTTATTGAACAACTTAGGCTTTACTCATGGAAAAAGCTTGTTTATGTTCATATATTTCACAAATGAGCCAATCTCAAGTCCAAGTTTAGGTTCAACTTTTGTACTAGCCAAGCCCAAACATAATAATGTGTTTGTGAAGAAGCTTGTGAATATGAGGCTCGATTTAAATATGTATAATACTATATGTTTATATGTATACATAAATAAAATAGACTTAGATAAACTTAATATTAGATTGTGTAAGATTGTAAATAGGCTCCTAAGATATCAAATTAGTATGTGTAAGTTATTGATAATCTAATAGCTCATTTCATAGTAAAAATTATATACAATTGCTAACAATGCAAGGTTGGTAAATCTAATTTTTACAAGTTTAAAAAATGAAACAAATAATTTACTTATTAAAAATTAGTAAAGATTTGTGAAGGGATAAAAATATTTCGTAATGGCGTTTACTATGTATGGGGAAAAAATAAGTTAATAAAGTAGCTCATGAACAAGCGCAAGCTTGTTCAACAAAAACAAAAACAAAAAATAAAAACAAACAAACAGAGTTGAACATGTAATTTAGCTAGTTGATAAAGTCAAGCTTAGCTCATGTTTGAAATAAAATTAAATGAACAGTCCTGAACTCTTACTACTCCGATCAGGTCGTTTATAGCCCTAGATACATTGAGGAAAAAATGGCAAACATTCAACCTAATCAACAACCAGTTTTTCTAATAAATACCCAATTGAACTTATAAAGGTTTACAAAGTAGAATAGCAGAGAAGGAATTTGAATCGTTGATATCTCCATTGAAAACAAGTGTCAACCAATTGAGATACAAGGCTGTTTGAGACAAGTAGAATAATTAAAGACAAGAGATTTACAAGAACTAGAGTAGGAGATATACTCACATCAGCATAAGCAGCATCCAAGTATGAAACATTAATCTCCACCGAAACTCCGGTAGCTGGAGCTCCAACACTGAATATCACAGCTGAACCAACCAAGTCCACCAGCGTTGCCGTCGCTCCCCCATGTAAAAAATTACCAGCGTTCTTCACAACAGCATAGTCACCAAAACAAGAATACCCATTATCAGAAACAGTTTTCTCATAAATAAATAGTAAAAAAAATATTATGCCACCCACATAAAGATTAAAGAATACATATAATTGGGACCCATTTTCTGCTATTGTTCCCAAATTTTTTCAGCAATCAATGGTCTAATTTTGAATAATTTTTCACATACAGAAACCAAGGTTGTACTTGTTTTGTCATACAATGAAATGGGTCGGCGTTGAATTACTCAATAACTAGAGAATGTGAATGCTATAAAGAGAGAGATAGAGAAATGGGTTTTAAGAAGAAGAGTAAGAACCAGTAAACG
Source organism: Quercus variabilis (assembly GCA_030445155.1). NCBI lineage: Eukaryota > Viridiplantae > Streptophyta > Magnoliopsida > Fagales > Fagaceae > Quercus > Quercus variabilis. The sequence continues at coordinate 36,702,655 of CP129454.1, read as the reverse complement.
CTGTGGGACTTTTAAGGTACAGATGAGACGACCAGGTTCAATGAGATCGACACGAAGGTCTTGCATGATGAAGCGTTCAAAGAACCTGAGAGGCAATCCATTGATCGTGGATGCGTTCTTGTCTTCATCCTCGCCTCCTCCTTTCTCCAAGTATCTCCTCACCGATTCCAAATCCATTTTCCTTCAATTTTTTTGATTCAATCAATTCCAATTCGCGGGACTAATAAACTTGATATTTTGATTTCCCTGATCAAACCAAAATCTTCCACGTCAGTATTTGTCTATATGCATCAGAAATGTGTCTACAATTTTCTCACCGAAGTTTAGCAAAAAACTTTTCTCACCAATAAATAATAAAAATTTAATGTTTACTATATTTACACTACATATCTCACCTCTCAAGTTGTTACCGGTTATTATAAATAGACAAAAAAAATAATTTAATCAAAAATTTAAATTAGAACAAGTAATAATTTACTATCTAAAATATAATGTAAAAATATTATGAATATAACATTTATCATAAATAATTATTCTAGTTGATTTTTGCATTTTTTTTTATTGGCGTCTCTATCATCATAGACCTGTCTGTTTTGTTTTGATTTTTTTTCTTTTTTCTTTTTTCTTTTTCATACTTTCCTCCTTTTTTAATACCAATCATGCTATATTCATGATGATTTTTACAACAATTTTTTTTCCAATGTTTTTATTAATTTTCATATAAGCCCATAACTGGCATAACTTTATCACTTACCACTCACCATTTTCTATCTTTTTTATTTTTTTTTTTGAAAATTTTCTATCTTTTTTATTTTAATATACTAAAATTATTATCATTGTAGACTTATTTATCCTTTTAGCATTTGGACCAACATAATGGCTGGAGGGATAAAAATAAGCATGCAAGAAGTACTGTGAACCCTTTAATAAACAATTAAGGTACAACTATTTGCAGTGGATTGACTCTTGTAAATTGTAAAGAAGAGAATAAGTAGTCATTATTATTATTCTTTGGTATTTTAACATCTATTGTACTAGAATGACATTTGTCTACAGGTTGTATCATTGGTAGATAGTCATTTTCTAAACAAGGACATGTATTGTTCTTAGCATTTCATTCTTAAAGCATTCACGTCAGTCTTCTCTATTTTTTAGCTAAATTAATGCAAAAAACTCTAATTTGTCTATTTCAACTATCCATGTTTTTTATGTAAAAAATCAAACTCAATACTCTATTACTTATTTCATTTAAATATTTTTTCTCTCTCCTCTCTCCTTTCCCTCCTCTCAATATATACTGCCGCCACAATACCACAACTAGCCACCACTGAACCAATTAGTCAACCACAATCACACCATAACCAGCCACCACCAAACCAATTAGTCAGCCACCACCACACCACAACTAATCACCACCGCACCACAGCCAGCAACCACTTCCACAAAACCCAAAAACATGATGCAATCAACCCATCTCAACCACCATAACACAGCCGTTGTTGCAATCAACCCCTCTATGGAATGACTGAAATGTGATTATTTTATCCAGGTGGATCAAATATATAGTTAACTGGATATGCAAACGCATGTCATTTTTTTTTTTTTTTTTTTTATCCAAACAAAGACTAGTCAAAAACAAAATATTTGTTTACTTATGGTAATACTGCTATTTCATGGAGATTTTCCAAGTAAACAATATCCACTACTTCTTCAAATCACTCAAAGAATATTGCAATAAACGAGTTGTGATGCATTTAGTTAAGATCAGTAATTCAACATATTTAAGAAAAAAGTGGATTATCCTTAATCAAAGATAACTTGCAAAATTGTACGAAAACAATGCTACTTATACCACAAAATTAGAAGAGGCTACATAGTGACAAAACTAAGTACATTTCACCAAAATTCTTTTATGCATATAAGCATCAAACCTTTGGGTACTTTTTACTTCTTCTTCTTTTTTTCCTCATAGGTTGCAATGTTTTAATAAGGAAATTATAAGGCATTCAAAGAGACACAAGAATGTACTCTTTTTCTTTCACCACTAGTTTTTTCATTAGATTTTTCCTTGGTATGGATTACCAAGACATGTTCTTACCATTTAAAAGGAAGTGTTATGAGTCATGTATGGCAATTATTTATTTTTATACTACATTTTATGCCATTTCTCATAGGATCCAACCTAATTTGTGTGTGTGAAGAGAGTTATTATTATTATTATTATTATTGCTAAATAAAAATGGGGTTGGTGTGGACTCATCAACCCCATGCCACGTTATGGTAATGGGTAATACCACGATTACTACTAGGGCCTTGTTGAGGCTATTGCTCAAACCGCTCACCAAATGAAACAATTTGAGGACTCCTGCCATCAAGCCCCACCCTCGCAGTGGTCACTTGAAGAAAAGAGTAACTATTACTGTGAGCACCAAAAGCCCTTCCTGTAATCGTGTTTGGGCCCTCAATTAATTTATATGTGGGAAGTATCTCGATCCTACAGGTTGGGCCTTTTAACTTAGCCTAGATCGCCTTAACCAACTCTCACTCCCAATACCATTTCCTTGATTCTCCCTGTTCCCCTGTGTTTCCTAGTGTTTCACTCTCAGTCTCTCCCTTTCCCAATTTTTCCAACCCCCAGATTTGTTTGCTTCAGTCCCTTATATTGCCTCCTCTCAGTGGGGTAGAAACAATTACCTTTCACTAGTTTCCATGCAATCCCACTTTCACCTCTAATCCCCAGAATAGTCATATCCTTTGAACATTCTCTCGAAAATTGTTCTAGACGCCAAATAGTGTTCGACAGCAGATTTCCTAAAGGCATTAACTATGATCGGCTATCGACCTAAATCAGCCCCTTCCACTTGCTGAATTCTCTTGGTCATCGGTTTGCATTAGTCCTGATGTGGTACATTTCCTGATTACTGCGACTAAACCTTAGCACATCCACCAGTGAACAGGTCTTGGCCCAACGACAGTGGGCCTCAGCTACCCGAACCGCCCTGGGTCACCTAGGTCGTTCTGGGTCACTTAGTCTCGACCCCCTACAATAACCCCCCCCCCCCCTCCCCACAATCCTATTTTCACGAAGTGGAGATGGGATCGGGGTTTTCTTGCTCGGTAGTCGGGGGTCTTTCCTTTCCTTTACAAAACAAATGATGGTTACGCCTCGGGAAGAGCAACGGTCGATTAATTAATGTAACAGACAAGACAGCTTGCTTCTTTTATGCATGTGGTAGAGTTTAAGGCATCGAATGGTCCAAATGGTCTGATGTTTCATTTATTGAGGCATGCGTGAAGAGACATGATGGTGCATAATAATTGGTTTTGAACAATTACAATTAATGACCCTTATTATTATAAATCCCCCCCCCCCCCAATTCACGTTTTTGTTTTCTTTAGTTTCTTCTAAGTTTAGAATATAGCCTTTCTCTTGTTCTCGAGCCCTTAATCTCCCTCCAAGGCCATCCTCCTCTCCAAGAAGTCACTCAATAAGTCTTTTTCCCTCTAACTATCTCCTCATAACTTTGTTAGGCTCAAAGAAATGGATTTTTCTTACCTTTTGAAAATTAGAGCAGACATAGAGTCCTTCAGAGTTAGGTTTAACATCCCTCTTGATGTTGACATATCGTATTGTCACCAGGGAGATATAGAAGACTAGAGGCTCCCCCATGTAGTATTTTTCCCTTTAATGTCCATACTAGAGGGTGGGGTTAGGTTTCCAGTAGATCCCTTGTTACTTAGGACCCTTAGCTTTTACAAACTTAGCCATGACTAGTGTTTGCCTAATTTTTATAGGGTAGTTTGTGTGGGGCGTCTTAACTGATTGTATGGTCTCAACCTTATCCACCATGACATTAATTTCCAATACACCATTCAGGGGAGTTTGAAGCATGGGTATTTCCTTTAGACTTAAAACACAATGGTTAGGTTGATATCCTGCCTCCCCGACTCTAATAGGAACTCGGCGGGTGAGTATGTAAGAGTGAGTGGGAATTGGCTGAATGGCGAGCTAACCTGCCCAACCTCTCCTTGTCAGATAAGTCGGTATTTTCTTTTCCTGACTCTTTGACATACCCAAGTTGTGCTTCCCCACCCTTTCTCTGCTTTGGCTATATTATAATTTCATATATACATGTATTATTATTTATTATTTATTTATTTATTTTTAGTTTCTCATTAACTCGTACCCTATCTCTAACTATAGTTTCAAGAAATTTCAACCAAATATAAACTTAGTATGAGTTTGGGAGCTTAACTTCATTCTCTGCTCAAAAAATATTCGTGCACTATGACAGGTAGTTAAGAGCTTCCCGCTTGATCCTGGGTTGCGTACCTTCCTGCATAAGCTACCAAGACTCGTTGAGCGCTTTAACAGTCAGCAGCTTGCTTTTTTTGTACTTTGACATTCGGATGCCCAGATTCCTATTGCAAGGACTTGCTTCTGGTGAAGCGAGACACTTGGGTCCCTGATTGGTCAGATACAATTCTCTTGAACCCATACAAAACCCATACCCGTTAGCTTGTCCAGTTTTGTCGTTGTCTCAATTAACCCATGTTGTGAAGGGTCGGCTAAGGGGTGCGATGGAGGAGGTTGACAAAGAGAAGTTCCTTAAGCAGGTTGCCGAGGCAAGCCTGTAGGAGAAAATGCTAGGGCTAAATGTAATGAAGTGTTGAGCAACTATTGTGGAGAAGGCACTAGAGTTGTCTTAGCAGAAAGCTAGTGATCTTCAAGGGAAGCTCGGAGAGATTGAGCTCAAGCTTGCAAAGACAGCCAGCCTCCTCTTTGCTCTGGACAAGGAGCTCATTGACCTGAAGGGTATGGAGAAGGCTCGAAAGTAGACCTATTACAACAAAGGTTTTAGGGATGCTAAGAACTAACCTGGTCCTATGGTCTTTCAGGCTCAAAAGTTCAGGTTCATAGAGGGATGGATGGCTGCAATTAATGCTGAATTCCCCTTTTAGGAGTGCTAACCAAATCCTGCTGCCTAAGGACCCCAAGATCAAGAAATAGGCTCTAGAGCAAAGTGAGGATAGCAGCGACGAAGATGAAGGTACGAAGAGCCCGGAGACTAAGGAGCTATCACAATAAATTGACTCCCATGTAGTGGTGCTCGATGATGACAACCCGAGAACCGCTACTACATTAACCCTAGATGCTACTCAACCTGTCCTTAACTCTAATCATCCATCCACTAATCCTCCAACCAGCCACGAAGCACCCATAATAACCCCCACAGTTCCCAAGAACCTAAGCCCTTAGATTATGTTGCTTTTAGTATTTGTATGATTTTTCTTCCCCCTTTTTTTTGTCATACTTTGGTTAATACTCCATGTACTTGACTGACTAAATTAATACCCATGTATTGAATCTCTTTAAATTTGTCTGAGACTAATGGCTTTAAGTTTGCTTTACTTCATCTCTCATCTTTCTTGATCATATCCTGATGGTATGAAATGTGTTAACACCTACAATTTACTTTCCTGAAGTGTTTAATCGTTCAATAACATCACCAGTATTTTGATGTTAATGCTAGAATTTGCTTAAGTGTTAACATTCGGTAACGCAATAAATAATTTGATGTCAGTGGATCGTTTCTCTTAAGTGTCGCCATTTGGTAATATAGAAAATGCATTGTACATTCCCCGACCAAGCAGCAGACTTGCCATAAATTTTTCTTATTGAAGACTTAAGCTAAAAACCAATCCTTCGTCTCGAGGATAGGTTCATTTCAGTTGTTTAGTGATCAAAGACCAAGTTTATACCATGATCAATTTTGTGAACTTGGAAAATTTATCTAAGTTTCCACCGCTATAAAAACTTGTTAAAGTTTCCACCTAGTCGGTGATCGAAGTCAAATCAAGGCCCGGTTTCTGTCCTTAGACAAATTTTAATAAGGTTTACACATGGTCGATGACTAGAGTCAGGCCGAGGCCATGCTTCTATCCTTACAGAAATTTTAATAAAGTTTACACATGGTCGGTGACTAGGGTCAAGCTGAGGCCATGCTTCTATCTTTAGAGAAAAGTTTAGTAAATGGTAAGCAATAATACGTAAAAAAACATCAGTCCTAAACTCTTCATTTAAGATTTATTTACAAATTGGGATGTACCTTAAAACTCCTTCACTTTTACTTAAGGGTAATACCTTTTGAGATTAAAAACGTTCCATGATCGGGGCAGAGACCGTTCTTCCATGTCTTCCAAGTAATAAGCCCCTATCCCTGTTATGGCTATCACCCAATAAGGTCCCTCCCAATTTAGGGCGAGCTTTCCTGCACTCTAGTCCTTCATTCTACCCACGGCCTTTTGCAGAACTAAGTCTCCTGGTATAAACTCTCTGGACTTCACTCTTATATTATATCCCTTAGCCAGCTTCTGTTGATAATCATCAAGCCGAACGATCACCGTTTCTCATTTTTCTTCCAATGAATCTAGCATCCCAACCAATCGAGCGTCATTATCACCTTGATTGTAGTTATCAATTCTCATGCTCAACAAGGTAATCTTGATCGGTATCATAGCCTCTGCTCCATACATCATAGAGAACAGAGTTTCACCCGTTAACCTCCTCGATGAAGTTCGGTATGCCCACAGAACGTTCAGTAACTTCTTGGCCTAGTTTCCCTTTGCTCCTTCCAGGCTCTTTTTAGGCCATTTACTATTGACTTATTCGTTGCTTCTACTTGTTCATTACTCTGAGGGTAAGCTAGTGAAGAATACTAGTTAATTATCCCCAAATTGCTACAATACTCTTGGAAGGATTTATTGTCAAATTGTAATCCATTATCCAAAATAAGTACCTGAGGCACCCTAAACCTTGTGACAATGTTCTTCCAAACAAATTTCTTCATGTCTACATCTCGGATATTTGCTAAAGCTTCTACCTCTACCCGCTTCGTGAAATAATCAGTAGCAACTAGTACAAACCTCATATTCCCGGTAGCTCGAGGGAATGTCCCTATTATATCTAAACCCCATTATGCAAAAGGCCAAGGACTAGAGACTTGGTTCAGATTTCCTCCGGGCTAGTGAATGATCAGGCTGTGTTTCTAACATCGGTCACACCATTTGACATAATCCACTGCATCTTTTTGCATGCTCGGCCACCAAAAACCCTGTGTCATAGCTTAGTGAGCTAAAGACCTCCCTCATGAATGCCCTTCACATATTCCTTCATGCAACTCAGCTAAAAACTTGATAACTTTGTCCAGATGAAGACAAAGTAGATAAGGTCCTCCGAACGAGTGCCGATACAATCTATTGCCTTCAGACAACCAAAAATAGGATGGCGTTCTCCTTATCTTCTCTGACTCTTTAAATCGTTGGGTTAGGATCCACTGGATAGAAAGGATATGTAAGGATCCATCCAGCTTGGGCCCAACACCGAGGTCGACGCAACCAATATGGGCTGTTCTATGCTCGGCTGTTCTAGCAATTCCACTGACATCATTCAAGGCACATATTAGTCTGATGACAAGGCTAAGGTTGCCAAAGAATAGGCATGACTATTCTGAATCCTCGGTATTTTGACCACACTCACTTTCTAAAAAACTGCTTGCAAAGCTTTAAACGATTTTAAGTACTGCTGCATACAGGAGTCCCTTGCCTCAAAGCTCCCCTTTAATTGACTCACCACCAAATTTGAGTCTGAGAATATCTCCACCTCTTCTATCCCAATCTGCTGGGCCGCCTTGAGGCCGAAAATGAGGGCTTCATACTCAACCTCGTTATTAGAGGCATGGATACCCAACCTCAGTGACTTTTCCAATCGAACTCCTTCAGGGGATATCATTACAATCCTGACTCCTTATCCTTTTGTATTAGATGCCCATCCACAGATATGCACCACCTCTTGGCCATAACCTGGCATACCCCAACAGGGATCTTTGACTTAGGGGTGAACTCAGTGACGAAATTTGCCAGCACTTAACCCTTTATAGCGCTCTGAGGTTTATACCGTATGTCAAACATTCACAGCCTGATTCCCCACTTAGCTATCCTTCTAGTAAAATCCGACCTCCTTAAAAGAGACTGGAGGGAGTGCACAGTAAGAACCCATACCGTATGTGCTTGGAAATAATGCGACAACTTCCTTGTAGCATGCACAAGAGCTAACGCCACTTTTTCTAGCAACAAATACCTAGTTTCAGTGTCCACTAACATTTTACTAAGGTAATATATTGGCCTCTGAATCCCCTCCTAATGTCTTAACAAAACCAAGCTCATGGCGTGGTCGAAAACTGTTAGGTACATGTACCGATCTTCCTCGGGGTTTGGTCAAGACAAGACAAAAGGACTCATCAAATAAGACTTCAAGTCTTTGAACGCTGCATCACATTCCTCCATCCACTAAAAGCCCTTCCACTTCTTCAATAGTTGAAAGAAGGGTCTGCACCTATCTGCTGATCTTAAAACGAATCTATTTAAAGCAACAACCATCCCCATGAGCTTCTGCACTTCCTTCAGATTAGTAGGGGGGTTTAAGTTGTTGAATGGTCTTAATTTGGTCAGGGTTGACTTCTATTCCCCGCGTAGTTATCATATAACCTTGAAACTTTCCTGACCCCACGCTAAAAGCGCATTTGTCTGCACTGAGGCGTAACTTATGCTGGCTCAATATTTCGAACACTTCCACCAAGTTAGGGACATGCTTCACCTCTCTTTTGCTTTTCACAACCATGTCATCAATATAGACTTCCACTGTTTTGCCGATTTGGCCTTGGAACATTCTGGTTGTCATTCACTGGTACGTTGCCCCTACATTCTTTAATCTAAAAGGCATCATCATATAATGATAGTTATCCTCGGGAGATATAAAGGAAGTTTTTTCTTGATCCTTGGTTGCTAGAGCGATTTGATGGTAGCCCTGAAAAGCATTTAGGAAACTCATCCTCTGGTGCCCAATCGTAGCATCCACCAATTGATCTATTTTCAGTACAGGGAATGGGTCCTTTAAGCATGCTTGGTTAAGATTGATAAAATCAACAAAAACCCTCCACTTACTATTCTTCTTTTTAATCACAACTATATTGGACAACTACTTGGGAAAGAAAACCTCTTTGTTAGCCCCCGCTTGCTTCAACTTCTTCACTTCCTCTTTTACTGCTTCCACATGAGGTTTTGCCAATCTTCTAGGTTTTTGCTTCTTCAATGTGACTGAAGGATTAACATTCAACCAATGCGTAATAACGGTTGGCTCCACCCTGGGCATTTCGTATGGGCTCTAGGCAAAGACATCCAAATTCTGCACCAACGCTAAAAGGATTTCTACCCGATCTTCCAATTGCATATTTTTTTCCTACCCTAAAGTACCTATCAATGTAAGGTAAAATTTGTACCCGAACTAATTCCTCCGCACTGTCTACCCCCGAGTTACTCTCGGCATCCTGTAATTGCTATAACTGTTCGGTTCCAACCTAATCCTTTTGCTTGTTCTCATGATTTATGGCAATTACGAGGCACTGTCTTGCTACCTTATGGTCGACGCACACCATTGCCATCCCATTCTCAAATGGGAATTAGATCTTCTAATGCAACGTAGAAGGTACTACCCCCATAACATGAATCCAAGGCTACCCCATGATCGTAGTATACAGTGAGAAAGCATTAACCACAATAAAGTTCACTTCAACCTCTTTTCCTTCGATCACTATGGGGAGTTTTATTTGTCTCTCGGGTATTACCACTTTCTTGTCAAACCCAACCAAAAGAGTGTTATATTTACTCCAATCCTTCGGTCTCAACCCCAACCCTTTGTAAAGGTCGGGGTACATGTTCTCTGCCCCACTACCTTGGTCCACTAACACTCTCTTAACCAGGAATCCCCTGATCCTTGAGGTCACCACCAAAGCGTCGTCATGTGGCTGAGATGTTCCCTTTAAGTCTTCTTCGCTGAACATGATCGGGATCGAGGTTTTTCTGGGCTCCTTCTCTAGTCGGCTCATAATGTCTACCTCCAGTGGGGTCACAACATTTAGCACACCCTTCTGATGACTCATGCTAACTGCCCTAGAGATCGCATGAATGACCTCAATGATTCCAAAGGGTGGTGGAAGCATGTTGGTGGCCCAACTCCCCAAGCTTTGGCCCGTATTCACCCTTTCTTAACTGACTGAAAATTCCTTGAGATGCCCTGTTTTCACCAGGTGCTCCAAGTGTGACCTTTTTCTCTATGATATGTGTAATATAAACTCTAATTTCTCCTCTCGGGATCCCCGCCCATCTTGCCCAACCATCGGAAATAAGGCTTATTCTTGATACGTTCGAGAATCTTATAAACAGGCTCTTTGAATGTCCATTAACCCTTTTGGCACGTTGCGCTGAACCTTCCCCGGTGGTTCTCGACTCCCTCCTAGTACTCTACTGGAGCTTTTCTAGGCAATACTCCTTGCAATATTGTGATGGGGTTGGGGCATTGCCTTTGCCCTACAATCGGTCGCCTTCTAGTCTCTTATACTCCTCAATCCTTCTCATCAACTGATGCATGTCTTCAGAAGGTCGCATGGTTAGCGAATCTCTCAACGTTGACTCATCGAGGAGACCCATTCGGAAGGTGTTGGCTACTACTTACTCATTTTCCCCTTGTATCTCATTATATAACTCCCAGTACTTGTTCGTATAAGACTGAAAGGTTTCACCACTCTTCATCCTCATGGATAACAAAGAACCTATTGGCTGAGGAACTTTATTGCATGTTATAAATCGGGCTCCAAACGATTGCATCAATTCCCCAAATTTTTAGATAGACCCCTTCCTTAAACCGTTAAACTACCTCATTGTTGTCGGGCCGAGGCTAGATGGGAACACCTTACACATCAACCTATCATTATGTGAATAAAGCAACATCATTATATAGTGACTCACATGCTCCGTCAAGTTGGTTTTTCCATCATAGATGGTGAACGGAGGCTGCGTGAACCGTCTTAGCATTTCCATGCGCTCAATCTCATTGAAGAACGGTGATTAGAGAGACTCATGATAACGTTCCATACTTTCATAGAATCTGTCTCTTAACCAACGCAAGTGACTACCCCGAGATGACTCCCCAACAATGTAGTTGGGATCATCAAACAAATCCTCTCGATCTCTTCGGTGGTGTTAGCCTCTTAGCTCAATTTCTAGATCGTTAACCTGCTTCCATAGATTCTCTAGTTCCCGCACCCGGTCGCGGCAACAAGATCGCTTGGGAACATAAGATATAGTTCTTTCACCCTGTAAAGACCCTTCATCAGAGTCTACCCATGTCTCATGCCCATCTTGCATATATTTCTAGCCTCCTACGACCCCTTGATAAGGCCTTTGAGTAATTTCCTCTACCAAAACCTTCTTCGACAGGCAGTCCCTCCACAGTCGGACAATATTAGACTAGTTTAAAGCCCCCAAAATGAGTAGGATCCTTACAGACGACGCCAAATGTGAGCACTAGAAACCCTTCCTTTAATCATGTTTAGGCCCCCAATTAATTTATACGTGGGAGATATCTCGATCCTACAGGTTAGGCCTTTTAACTTAGCCTAGATCGCCCCAACCAACTCTCACTCCCAATACCCTTTCATTGATTCTCCCTGTTCCCCTGTGCTTCCTAATGTTTCATTCTTAGTCTCTCCCTTTCCCAGTTGTTCCAACCCCCAGCTTTGTGTGCTTCAATCCCTTATATAACCTCCTCTTAGTGGGGATGAAATGATTACCTTTCGCTAGTTTCCATGCAATCCCACTTTCACCTCTAATCCCCAGAATAGTCATATCCTATGAAGATTCTCTCGAAACTTGTTGTAGATGCCAAATAGTATTCGGAAATGGATTTCCCAAAGATATTACTATGATCAGCTACCAACAGCCCTGTCCACTTGCTGAATTCTCTTGGTCATCAGTTTGCACTAGTCTTGACGTGGTACATTTCCCAATTGCTGCGACTAGACCTTAACACATCCACTGGTGAACTAGTCTTGGCCTAACGACAGTAGGCCTCGGCTACCCAAACTGCCTTGGGTCACCTGGGCCATTTTGGGTCACCTGGGCCTAAACCCCTACATATGGGCTATTCTAGGTCACTTGGGCCTGACCCCCTACAATTACATATACTATCTCATCTTCAAATTTCTTAATTTGTCCTGTCTTGATACATACATATATATATATATATATATGTATGTATATATAACATTCTTTTCTTTTTCCACAATTATTCACTGACCAAACAGGAAGTCAGCAAAAGGATCACATTCAAACTTAAAAGAAAAGAATTAAGAACTTGATATTTTGAACTACGCATAATCAACGAACAAAGATTAATAACTTGGACGTGGAGTAGATCAGTACCCTATGCATATAATGAATTTTAATTTCAGGATTTTTAAAATCTATTGTAACTTTGTAAGTTTCAATAGCAAATATCATATAAAATACAATAAATTAGCCCAGTTTATTTATTAAGAATCGATGAAAAACAATTATAACTCACAAAATAGCCTTCCAATTTTTTTTTTTTTTTAAATGACTTGGCATTGGTTAAGAGCTTGTAAGTTGTAACTCAATTGAATTATATCCGATTCTCCCTCGAACTTGTTCTAACTTGTAAAAAAAAAAAAAAAATAGCATGACTTGGACTTCGAAAAGAAAGAAAAGAAAAAGGTCGATAACTTGTGCCCCCCTTTTGTGGGGGTTAATCAGGTTCAATCTATCCTTTCTATTTGTGCTTACCAAATAAAATAAAATGTTCGCCACATTCCAAAAATAAAATAAAATGTGTTAAATTACCGATTGTCCCAAAAGCTTAAGCTATTGGGATATGGTAAATTTAATCATTTAACCAATACTTCTAACACTCCCCCTCACGTGTGGGCCGAAACTACCTTTTAATAGGTGAGGCCCAACACGTGGGAAATTAAATGGGAGGTAGAGTGAAGGAGACAAGGATCGAACTCAGGATCTCATGCTCTGATACCATGTTAAATTACCGATTGTCCCAAAAGCTTAAGCTATTGGGATATGGTAAATTTAATCATTTAACCAATACTTCTAACAAAATGTTTTACTGTTGGAACCGTCTGCGTTGCAAATTCCAAATTTGCCACGCTTTGAAAGTAAAGATTGGAAAATTTTGCTCTTGTATGCAGAAATGAAATAACTTTCCAGTATTTGTATACAACAAAGAAGTGTCATTCTATATAATATAATGCAAATCCATTAGAAATTACTGTCACTACTGATCTGAGCTGATCAGTTGCGAAGGAAAAGCAACTTTTTCAAAGCTTTCAAAACTACAACCATGTTGTTTCTTTTACTTGTTTTAGACATCTTCAAGGCCTGAAGACAGAAAAACTCTACAAACTCTTTGGTTGCACCAACTTCAGACTCGTAATCCAATCCACCCCCCCTTGAAAATCTCTCAGCTTCTTTCTTCTTGCCTATGGAAGACTCCCTTTGTAGCTCCTCATTGAAGTCCTCCCACAACTTGTCCATTTTCTCCTCTGGTGACTCTGAGTTTGGAGCATCATTCTCAGACTTTGTCTTGCTTTCTATATGGGAAAAGTTATTCCTAGAAAAATCTTCCCCTCTACCATAATCTTCATCAAGATTATAATCTGGATAAACTAGAGAAGTAACACGCCACAACGATGGGGAAATTATAAAGTGAGGAATAGGGTTGGCACTGACTTCTGGGAAACTGAAATCTTCTGTGACTGTAAGCATAGTTTTAATTGTTGGTTGTTGGATAAGCTTTTTGTAGAAAGAAAAAGTGTTTTGCTAAATGAAGGCCTAGTGAGTACCTCTTTTTTTTCTTTTTTTTCTTTTTTTGAGGAGCACCTGGTGAGTACCTAATTGTGTTTGATTGTCCTTATATACGTAGAGGAAGGGGCACAAGCGAAGCATCATAAAGAAAATTTGGTCATCTTGGCCAGCGCCGGATTGTTCGGAGGAGGACTAAATGATAATGAGTGATGTCTTTAGGTCAATTGGAATTGAATGTTGAAAGTTACAGATTGATAACCCCCAGAGCCTCTGGTTGGCATAAAAGAAAATTTAGTGGTTGGTGTAGAGCCCCATTAACACCTCCTCATCCATACCAAGGTTAGCATCCTCATTTTGCTTGACAAATAGTTGCTAGTGTTTTCTCAAAAAAAAAAAAAAAAAGTTGCTTGTGTTTTACTTCTACTAACTACCAAGTACTAACTCTTTCATTGTTTCCACTTTGCATATGTAGCTCCCTTGTGGTGGAGACATTATTCAATACGTCTGAGAGGACCACATCAACAATGTCTAGTCACTCTCTCACTCAATAAAATATTGACACGTCAAAAAAAGACAAAAAAAAAAGAAAAGAAAAGAAGTAAGATGCTAAGTTATAAGGTCAATTACACCATTAAATAAAAAATAAAAAGATTTTTCATCTCTCTGGTGAGAGCAAATCCTCTGCACTACAAAAAGAAAAAAGAATCAAGATCTTGTGCCCAATCAAATGACCGTTGTTGCCTTTGTAGCCTTGAATTTGAAGCGGGTGCACTAGCCAACACGAGTACGCTTCTGAACGAGAAGAGCGTGTCCATGATCAGCCATGGTTTTATATTAAATGAGACTATAGCTTTGGAAATGATAGCTTTGTTAAAGTAATGCTATAGCGACAAAATAATTTTTGTGATTTTTTTTTTTTTTTTTATAAATTACTGATGTGACATGGCTTCAACTATTAATATAGTGAAACTAAATCTTTAAAAATTCAAAATAAACTTTTATTAGAATGTCAAAAAATATTTTTTGAAAAATCCCAATTAGCAAAAATTGTCCCTACCACAACACATCCTTTCTCCTGCCTTGCGCGCCTCTGTCCTGAGACGACCTCCTGCTCTACTAGAGGTACTTCATTTCTCTGTCTGGAGGTCACTTCATTTTCTCCTATGTGCTCAAATGTCACAGGTGGCACATTAGTACCTTTGTTGTTCCTTGGTCTTGAAGCCATGCTTTGTAAAGGGATTGCTTCTTCCCTCTCCTTTACCTAGTCCCCAGTGAAGTCGCCAAAACATGTGGGTCCTTTTTGGACAGTACCCAAGCCGAAGTAGAAACAAGAACCCTAGCCCTTTTACTTGTTGTTTTAAGGGACTGGACTTAGCTCACCGCAGTTAAATGGGCTGATTACAAACCAGATACTACACAGAGCACAAATCTTACAACACATACATGCTAGCAAGTAAGAAATATATGCATTTAACAGCAAGAAACAATAAAGGGGCAATGTGATAAACAAGACATAAAATAAACGTTAAGGGTCCTTAAGATAATGTGAGCTATTTCATTACTTTCTTAATTATGTAATACATTATGCTCACTAGGATGTGTTACAAGGTCCAAATAAGTTCAAAAAGCACAGACTTAGATGGTTCTTCATGCCTCTAAGACTTGCAAAGTTTGAATCCCTTTGAATCCAAGTGTGTTCTCTAGTGGCTGTTTGAGGATACCAGGCAGCATTTCCCTCTCTTTTCTTACTTTCTTTGAGTTCTAATAGAGTTTCTCAATGATTCTACTCTAATTCACTGTTGCTGAATGCCCTTCGTTGTTGATTGCTTCCTCCTTTTATAGTGTCATCCTAGGGTTCCTGGGGTACCACTTATTCCCCCCATTTACTCCCCTAGGTACCAGAACCAATGTTGTGTCAACAACATTGGTGACTGATCCCTTCCTTATTTCTCATAATTTTCTTATTTTGGTGTTTCTTCCCCAAAAATCTCCTACTGCTTTCCATTTTGGTATGTCTTAAAGAGCTGACCTTGGGTTTTTTTTCCTTTCAAGGTTTCTAGTTCCCACCTTTTCAGACTCAACTTTTAGCTGCCTTTCCCTTTGTCATTTTTTCCAAGTGAGTTGATTCCTTCCCGCCAGGTTGAAAGTTTCCCAACCACTTCCCTTCATGGTTCTTCTTTCTTGGTTCCCTGAGGTACCAGTTATTCCCCCCATTTACTCCCCTAGGTACCAGAACCAATGTTGTGTCAACACCATTGGTGGCTGATCCCTTCCTTATTTCTCATAATTTTCTTATTTTGGTGTTTCTTCCCCAAAAGTCTCCTACTGCCTTTCCATTCTGGTATGTCTTAAAGAGCTAACCTTGGGTTTTTTTCCTTTCAAGGTTTCTAGTTCCCACCTTTTCAAACTCAACTTTTGGCTGCCTTTCCCTTTGTCATTTTTCCCAAGTGAGTTGATTCCTTCCCGCTAGGTTGAAAGTTTCCCAACCACTTCCCTTCATGGTTCTTCTTTCTGGGTTCTCTGAGGTACCAGCCCCTTGTTTATGATTTGTTGGTTCCCAAGCCTTCTGATTCCTTTCTGCATCATTGGGTAGCTGATAAGGACATATCTGTTCTCATTCCTTGTGCTTCTTGGCATCCCCTTTGAATTGTCTTAATCCAACCCTGGCTTTGTTGCACATCTCGAGGATCTCGAGATCCTAGCAATTCCCAAGTATCCCAGCCCAATTCTTACCACTAGGCTCCCTAGCAATTTTTTGACCTTGGTGAGCTGGGCTTTTCTTTTTCCCTTCATTTCATGAGTTCTAAGGCTTACCTATTCATGGGTTGGGTTCCTCCTTAAAACCCTTAATGGATTAGGGCCTACCATCTTTTCCTTTATTGCAGGCTCAAGTATTTTATTTTTATGGAGTTCAATTCTCTATGTCATTTTGGGCTTTGGTACAACTTTATGACTTTTTAGACCTCAACAAAGCTCTAAACACAAATATTGGAGTAGAGGGCATTTCATTTCAACCTGTCTTCTTATCTGGCTTAACTTCTTTTTAAGCCTTTTATTTTGCATTGCATATATAAAAGTTTCTCTTTGTTATTTGTGTTGGATTTTTACAGAGGTGCAATTGATCTTAATATAGTAGATGAAGAGGTCGTATGTTTTGTCTAATGGATTCATCTTTAAATTTAATTTCTTGGAGTCTAGGCTCCTGCTTATAGTGTCTCCATAAATCTTGGTTAGAGCATTATAAAACTAGTTTAACTGATAAAACCATCATCTAACTAAAATAAGAAAATATCACAAATATTTGTGCCAAGGTTTCTGCATGACAAGGCAGCAGTAACAACATTTTTTTGGAGAAAAGGGAAATAAAAAATTGTACATTGTTAGTGAAATTTATCAAAAGAAACTTCATTGTTCTTGTAAGGTTGAAATTTATCAACCATCTTGTAGGCTTCATTCTGTGCCAATCTGCTTGTAATTTAGCACCTAGTAACCCTATATTTAGGTGGGATTCATATAAGGGTAGTGTGTGAAGAGAGTGTAAAGAATTGCTCATCCTTGTGCAAAGAAGCAGAGACTCGCTGCTAGGACTCGCGACTGACTCGCGGCTTGCAAGCCGCCAAATGCTGTGCACATGAGAAGCATGCGAGAAGGTGAAGGGTCGCGCCAACTGTCGTACTACAGGACAAAAGTCCTAGGCTGGCCAGGCCGTTACCTCGCGACTTGAACTCGCGACTTGGACAAACTGCGAGGTCAAGCCGCCAACCAACCCTGTTTGGCAAAAACTGACTCTTCGTATGCCAAACACACACCACTATATATAGACCCTTATACCCACGAAATCAAGAGAGCTTCTAGAAAAAAAATTTGTGAGAGAAACCCTAGAGAAAAACAAGATTGCCTCATCCCCAATCTTCACTAAGAGACTCTACAAATTCCTCTACTCGCTTCCTCTCCATTGATACATCCTTGAGAGGTCATTGACCAAATACTTTTCTTATCACACCCACGTTTGTGAAAAGGTACATTTGGTGCTAAGGGAAGCAGTTTGGAAGGGACCAATGACTATTGGTTGATGCTATGGTTTAGTAGCAGAATCCGATAAGGTAAAGAAGAAATAGGTTTGGCGTAACCTCGTTGGATCAAGAAGTTTAGAGGGCTTAGGTACACTAGGTAGATTGGGCTTAGAGGGTCTTCTGCTATTCATGTATCCCAACTACATTCTTTAGTGGATTATTTACTGCTTAGAGGGCGGCGGAGAGGTTTTACGCCGAGGGCTTCAGTTTCCTCTTCGATAACACATCGCGTGTTGTCCTTGTGTTTGCATCTCTCTTCCTTTATCTTTGCCTTTTATTTTCTGCTGTGGATGTGATTATAATTGGCTTAGATTGTTTATCAATTCTGTGTTTGGCTTATGTTCACGTTCCACATATTAATTGTTTGATTATAAGCTTGAATTGATATTTTGTAATTTGAGGTCTAAACGTTAAAAAGTGTTTTACACGCATTTTGAACTTTCAATTAGTATCAGAGTGGGTGCACTCTGTGTGGTTTGATTACCTAAGTGCGATTGTGGTCTAGATGTTTGTGAAAATGACTCTATGAGCATGTTTGAAGGGCGTTCTAAAAATGAACTCTTAGAGTTAATTAAATCTAGGAAACATGCTAGGATGTTCATTCACATGTTGAAATACTTTGAAAATAAGCACCACATCTTACACAATAGTCTATGTGAGTCTAACTCTATGATTGAAAAGTACAAAAGAAGAAATAGAACATTGTGTGAAAAGGTTAATAACCTGAAAAAGAAAATTCAATCTGACAGAAGCATGGAAAATAATGATGAAGTTATGTTTGATGGTCAAAAATGCCTGTCTCATGCTTGTCTGTTTGTGCACACCTCATTGAAGGTTTTTAACTCATTCTTATGGTACCTTGACAGTGGATGCTCTCATCATATGACAGGAGATAAATCACTCTTTAAGACTCTTAAAGAGAAAGCCTGTGATTATGTGACTTTTGGTGATGGGAGCCATGCTTAAGTTCTTGGCAAAGGGACAATTGAAATACCGGGATTACCTCTATTAAAAGATGTGCTGTACATCAAAGGATTGAAGGCAAATTTCTTAAGCATTACTCAAATCTGTGATGAAGACTTTATTGTCCAATTCTCAAAGAAGGGGTGCATAATTATTGATGAAAAAAGGATTCAAGTCTTGGAGGGAAATAGGACTACTGATAATTGCTATGGAGTAGTTTCTATGACACCTATTTCATGCAGAAGTGCTTGTGTTGATATGCTGAAACTTTGGCATCACAGGTTTGGACATGCAAATTTCAAACAAGTATCTAAAGAATCTAAACTTGAGGCAGTTGAGGGACTTCTAAAGTTTGGAAAGGTGGAGAAGACTATATATGGAGCATGCTAAATGGGAAAATAAACAAAGGCAAGCCATAACAAGGTAAATATGATTGCTACCTCACGGTGTTTAGAGCTTCTTCACGTTAATCTAATGTGGCCTACAAAAACTGAAAGCCTAGGAGGAAAGAGAAACATTATGGTGGTAGTTGATGATTTCTCAAGGTACTCTTAGGTGGAATTTCTTATAGAGAAGTCCGAAGCATGTGATAAAATGCAAAGACTATGCAAGAGACCGCATAATGAAAAAGGAGTTCCCATAGTCAAAATCAGAAGTGACCATGGGAAGGAATTCGAGAATGCTAAGTTTGAAGCTTTTTGTGAAGAGCATGGTATCAAGAAGGAATTCTCAGCTCCAAAGACTCCACAACAGAATGGGGTGGTTGAAAGAAAGAACTGGGTGATCCAAGAGATAGCAGGAGTCATGCTCCTCAACAAAAACATACCACAAAAATTCTGAGCTGAAGCTGTGAACACATCATGTCACATTGGCAATAGAATCTATTTCCGAGCAGGGACAAAGAAGACGTCATATGAAATATGGAAAGAAAAGAAACCCAAGGTGAAGTATTTCAGAATATTTAGGAGCACGTGTTACATTCTGAATGACAGGGAAAATCTGGGTAAATTTGATACTAAAAGTGATGAAGGAATATTCCTAGGTTACTCCATAAATAGCCGAGCCTATAAAGTGTACAACAAGCAAACTAAAATGGTGATGGAATCAATCAATGTGGTCATAGACGACACCATATCAAAAAAGGAAATCGAGGATGATGGAAAGGGGCTCAAACTCAAGAAGAATGAGGATGGTGATGATATGTCCCTAAGTGATGATGTTGAGAAAGAAACACCCGGAAAGGAGTCTACACCCTCTATATCAAGAAGAGAGACTAGATCGACACAAGAAGTCTCAAGTCCACTCACCCCTCCAGAAGTTCAACCCCCATTCTCTCATGATGAGGAACTCTCAACTTCCAAAAAACCTTCATCAAGAGTGACTCTCAATCACCCATCAAGTAATATTATTAGTGATGTAAACAAGGGACTTCATTTCAGAAAATGACCAAAATATAGTGCTAACCATGTGACATACAACTGTTATCTTGTTCAATTTGAACCCAAAAATGTAGAAGAAGCTCTGAAAGATGAGAATTGGGTAGAGTCTATGCACCAGGAGCTACATCAATTTGTTAGAAATGATGTATGGGAATTGGTTCCGAGACTTGAAGATACACATGTGATCGGCACCAAATGGATTTTTAAGAACAAAACAAATGAAGATGGTGAAGTTGTCCGAAATAAGTCTAGATTGGTAGCTCAAGGGTATACTCAAGTGGAAGGCATAGATTTCAGTGAATCATTTACTCTGGTAACAAGACTAGAGTCCATTCGAATTCTCCTGTCCATGGCATGCATCATCGATTTTAAGTTATATCAAATGGATGTGAAAAGTACCTTCTTAAATGGTTTTTTAAATGACAAAGTATTTGTTGAGCAACCAAAGGGGTTTGAAGATCCTCACTTTCCGGGTCATGTGCTAAGATTGAAG
The DNA here is from genome assembly GCA_030445155.1 of Quercus variabilis. NCBI lineage: Eukaryota > Viridiplantae > Streptophyta > Magnoliopsida > Fagales > Fagaceae > Quercus > Quercus variabilis. Next base: position 36,681,956 of record CP129454.1, on the reverse strand, counting down.
AAAGCTTTGTATGGGTTGAAGCAAAAACCAAGAGCATGGTATGATCGTTTCACCACTTACCTATTGGATCATGGGTTCAAAAGAGGTCAAGTAGATTGAACATTGTTTGTTAAAAGGGATGAGAAATCCCACCTAGTGTATGTGGATGGTATTGTTTTTGGAGCTACAATTGATCAACTAGCTTATGAATTTTCGGAAGAAATGAAAAGGGAATTTGAAATGAGCATGGTGGGAGAATTGAACTACTTCCTAGGGCTTCAAGTGAAACAACGGAAAGATGGAATATTCATTTCTCAAGAGAAGTATGCCAAAAATCTTGTCAAAAGATTTGGCCTGGATTCTAAGAAACATACTCCTACACCTATGAGCTCCTTTGCAAAACTAAGCATAGATGCAGCCGGTGTTGACATCGATCCAAAACTTTATCGAAGTATGATTGGCAGTCTTCTCTATCTCACAGCAAATAGACCATATATTGCATTTAGTGTCGGGGTATGTGTACAGTTCTAAGCTGCTCCTAAAGAGTCCCATTTAACAGCAGTAAAGCAAGTCATTCGCTATGTCAATGGCACGTCTGACTATGGAATTTGGTATACAAAAGATTCGAATGAGTGTTTGGCGGGATATTTAGATGCTGACTGGGCAAGGTGCATTGATGATAGGAAAAGCACGTCTGGTGGGTGCTTCTATCTTGAAAATAATTTGGTTTCATGGATGAGCAAAAAGCAAAATTCAGTATCCCTTTCAACGGCCGAAGCTGAATACATTGCAGCAGAAAGTTGCTATGCACAATTGTTATGGATGAGAAAGCTACTGCATGACTATGGAATTTCTCAAGACACTATGTGTGTGTTCTATGATAACACTAGTGCCATAAACTTGTCAAAGAATTCAGTTTAGCACTCCAAATCAAAGCATATCGAGATCCGTTATCACTTCATTCGAGACTTGGTCAAGGACAAGATAGTTTGTCTAGAGTTCATAAATATTGACAATCAAAAGACAGATATATTCACCAAACCTCTTGATAGCCCAAGGTTTGAATCCTTGCGTAAGACCATTGGTATTGGTATCATTCCTTGAACTCAAATCTCTTTGTATTTCTGTTTGATTTTTTTTTTTTGTTGCTTGTTTATTTGTTTTGTTTAAAATGTTTTTCGATTGTTTTTTATCAATCTTTTATTACTTTTATGTCAAAAATCCAAAAACACATAAAAAGTAGAAAATCCAAAAGTTTGATCACTTTTGTTGAGTGTTGTCTCAAAGCATGTTTTGCTTTGTACTTTTGTACTAATGGCTTTGTACATTTAACAAGCTTAGCTTGTCTCTTATGCACTCATATCATTGTGGAAGAAATTCTGAAATCTATGTGACTATTGTAAATAGATCTTCAACCTTGTCATGAATGATTAGTGAATGGTTTTGTTGATCTTGAGACATGCACAGACTTATGTCTATATATCTTCCCACTTTTATTTTTATTGCTTTTAATTAAAGAGCTCACCAAATGTAAATCTCCAAATGAAAAGAGATATTGAGCTGTAAAAGTCTATCGCACATACTAGTATTTGATTAGGAAAAAGAGAAAGCGACCAAAATAAAATGTTTAATGCCCAAAAAGCCAAAGGCTATCTCATCTATTTGAAATATTGAAAATTTCAGGCATCGATCTCAAAATGAGATATATTGATTCAAAATGATCAAAGGTTGATGTATATGAAGCCAAATGAAAAGTTTCAAAGAAATGTTCTCGAGTCTATGTGGGAGGTCATATATGCACATTTCTATAATTGAGATAGGTCACATTATCTAGTGCTAATTGGGTATGTCTTAATTAAATTGATCATTGAAACTTCACATTAAACTAAGGACTATCTCATTTCTGATATTCACACACAACACACAAGTCTATGTTCAATGAATGTCATATTCATTTGTGTGATTGTACTTATTTTTGATCAAACACAAAAAGATTTTAGAGTGTTTTAGTTTGTTTTTAGAAAGTTTTTTGCTTTTACAAAAATGTCAAAATTTTCAAAAATAGTGTTGCCCTGTTTTGGCGACTCTATCGCGGGTAGGTCCAGTCGTATGCCCCTATCACAAACTCACTCTAAGCTTTCTCACGGCTCGCTGGCAGTTCAAGGTTGAAGTCGCAAAATTTTTCAAAACTTGAGTTTTTATGGTTTTCGCGGCTCAGTGGGGCGACTTGTTCGCGGGTGGAAGGTCCAGTTGCGAAGGGCACACAGAGATTTTCGCGGCTCCCTTGGCAACTATCTCGCGGGTAGGCCTTCCAGTCGCGAAAAACACTTAGAAGATTTTTTGAAAATCTTAGTTTCTCAGTGTTTTGCGGCTTACCCTGGCAACTTGCTGGCGACTTGTTCCAGTCGCGAAAAACGCGTGTTTTGCATTTTTAGGACAATTTTTAAAATTGTTTTTCAGTTTTCCCTCGTCCTTTTGTGACTGTTCATTATCTTTCCCTTTTCACTCATACACACACTCCGAGTATTTCTTCGAAAATCCTCCATTTTTGCATCACTTCTTCTCAAATATTCAACAAAAAGGTATGGATTTTTCCTTCTTTCTCTTCATACCTACTGATTTGTTCATTATTGTCGTGATTGTTGTGTTACTATTGTGGCTTGTGATTTATCATGATTCGAACATGGGTTTCTGATTTTATGGTCTTAGTGTGTGTTTGTGATGGTTTTTATACTGACCTTCTCTATCTTGGGTACTTATTGTGGTTTTGGTTGTATTCACAAACTCATTGTCATGGTTTAAACCTAAATCTCAATTGTTTAGGGTTTTCCTCATTATCCATGATGTGAATCTGACACATTGCTAATACTGTTTGGTGTCTTGTTTGGTTTCTCTTGTTTGTGGTAACCATGTTGCAGAGTCAAAATGTCTCCTTTCAAGAGATCAGCTATGAAAGGAGGTAGCAGCAAAGGGAAGGAACCTGTCATTGAAATTGATGATTTCTCTCCTAGACCAAAACGGACTCGTTCCCCATCAGATGTGTTTGATCCTAATAAGTTCCGATCATATGCTGCTTTTCAGACTCATAAAAACAATTTCAGAAATGTTACTCCATTGATTGAAAGGGTCGTTGATCAGCAATCTCTTTTTGACACCGACATCCCTCAATGGTTTGCTCATAAAGATTGGAATTATCTTCTCACTGACCTTGATGATGCATATGAGAATTTGGTCAAAGAATTTTATGCCAATGCAATTGTTGAAGGAGACGAACTTAAGTGTTGGGTTAGAGGAAAAAGTTTCTCGGTCTCTCCCACATACCTGGCAGAGATTCTTTACATCAACTGGCCAATACTTGGAAACTCACCGGTGTATGATGATTTATATCCAAATGAGGAATTACTTCGGGAAGTTCTTAGACAAGATTTGGAATTTTCCTCAAATGGCAACTCCGTTAGTGTTTCATCTCTTTCTCCAAAATTGAAGGTGCTTACAATTGTCGTGTTTCACAACCTATACCCCCTATCCAACACAGGATATATGAACCTCGGGCGTGCATTGTTCCTTCATGATCTGATCTCTGATATAGAGATAGATATTTGTGCTCATATCTTTTATGTTCTTCGCAAAACTGTTCTACGAACTGAGTCAAGGATATGCATACCTTTCTGATGTCTCATTTCAAGGATTTTGAAGCTTAAAGGAATCCATCTTTCAGAAAATGAATTTCCCTGCTCAAAACCCAGTCTAATCAACATGCGCACATTCAACGCCAGCATTGGTCATAGTAAGAAGGGAACCAAGACAGAACCTTCAGCGTCCCACAATGGTTCGAGCTCTAACTCATTACCCATCGACGAGAAGCTGGACTCTATTGTAGCATCTGTCCAAGAGCTAAGTTCAAAGATGTCCGGACTTTCATCCATCTTGCACCACTTCAACACTCGATGGGATATGAAATTCACCTCTATCCAAGCCTAATTGGATCAAATCCAAAGAAAGCTAGAAGATGATGAGAACTACCTATTCCTTAACAAAAAGGGGGAGATGATGTTGGTAGGGGGAGTTCAACGGAAGGGGGAGATTTTAGCATATTTCTGTTTTCATGTTATATTATTCAATATTTTTTTTTTTTTTTTTTTTGTGTTGGTTTGTACCTGGTACCTTTGTAGGTTTTTAAGATTTCTGTTTATATTTTGTACCCATGTTGCTTTTGTAAGCTTTTTGGGTTGTTTCTATGCACCTTGTAGGCCTTTGTGGTTTGTACCATGCTTTATGCAACTTGTGTGTTTTGCTAAATCAGTACTTATAACTAAATGTTATGCATTTCCTTCTAAGTACTGTCACTCTTGTGCCTTTGTAGGATTTCCTAGATGCATATACTTCTTGTACTGTGCATTGGTTGACTGTTGGTCATTTAAGTGATGTGCCTTGTGTTTGTCAACTTGAATGTCCGAATGTTCATTCCAAGTGTGAATGAACATTGTGATCACTTATTTATAGTGATTGCTTGTTTTGGTCTTACCTTGGTTTATTGCTTTATTCCATTGTACTTGATCGCATTTTGCTTGCTCCATATGCTTTACAAGTTTTCTGCATACAATGAACTTATTGTGTTGTTGTGTTTCAGGTGTTCTTATTCTTATGGTTCAAAAGTTTCATAGATTCTAGAGTTAGGTGTGAGTGATTTTTCCAACTATTCCCAACTCACGCGTTAAGTCTAGAGTTTGTTTTAGGGTTTTGTCACGGAATAGCTAAAGGGGGAGATTGTAAGGTTGAAATTTATCAACCATTTTGTTGTCTTTATTCCGTGTCAATCTGCTTGTAATTTAGCACTTAGTAACCCTGTATTTAGGTGGGATTCATGTAAGGGTAGTGTGTGAAAAGAGTGTGAAGAATTGTTCATCCTTGTGCAAAGAAGCAAAGACTCGCGGTTAGGACTCACGACTGACTTGCGGCTTGCAAGACGCCAAATGCTGTGCACGTGAGAAGCATGTGGGAAGGTGAAAGGTCACACCAGCTGTCGTACTACAGGACAAAAGTTCCAGACTGGTCAGGATGTTACCTCGCGACTTGAACTCACGACTTGGACAGGCCGCAAGGTCAAGCCGCCAACCAACCCTGTTTGGCAAAAACTGACTCTTCGTATTCCAAACACACACTACTATATATAGACCCTTATACCCCTAAAATCAAGAGAGCTTCTAAAGAGAATTTTTGTGAAAGAAACCCTAGAGAAAAACAAGATTGACTCATTCCCAATCTTTACTAAGAGACTCTACAAATTCCTTTACTCTCTTCCTCTCCATTGATACATCCTTGAAAGGTCATTAACCAAATACTTTTCTCATCACACTCACGTCTATGAGAAGGTACATTTGGTGCTAAGGGAAGCAGTTTGGAAGGGACCAATGACCATTGGTTGATGCTATGGTTTAGTAGCGGAATCCGGTAAACTAAAGAAGAAATAGGTTCGGTGCAACCTCGTTGGAGTAAGAAGCTTGGAGGGCTTAGGTACACTGGGTAGATTAGACTTGGAGGGTCTTCTGCTATTCATGTATCTCAACTACATTCTTTAGTAGATTATTTACCGCTTGGAAGGCGGCGGAGAGGTTTTATCCCGAGGGCTTCGGTTTCTTTTTCGATAACACATCGTGTGTTGTCCTTGTATTTGCATCTCTCTTCCTTTAGCTTTGCCTTTTATTTTTCTGCTGTGGATGTGATTATAATTGGCTTAGATTGTTTATCAATTTTGTGTTTGGCTTATGTTCACATTCCGCACATTAATTGTTTGATTATAAGCTTGAATTGATATTTTGTAATTTGGGGTCTAAATGTTCAAAGGTGTTTTACACGCATTTTGAACTTTCAGTTCTCAGAACAAATTTGATGATGGTGAAGGATGGTAGTATGGCTATGTTATGATCCTAGTATCCATATGTTATAATTCTAGTATCCCACATGAATTAAGTATAAACTTAACCATGTGTTTATAAGCTCTTTGACACCCTCCCCTTGCAAGCCAAGGGTGAGTTCTACACATGGATTTCTAACATTTGGTATCAGAGCCAGCCACCATGTCAAGTATAAAATGAGGCACGTGTTTTTTAATGAAGAGTATAAAATTTTGTCGTTCTTGGACTCTCTAGGATTCTCTCTCTCTCTCTCTCTCCCCTCTGAGTTCTTCATAGTTTGCTTGTTTCACAGTTGTTCTTGTTTTCAAGCTTTATTCAATTTCTTTCATGGTATTAGAGCAATCAATCCCCACCAATACAAGCTCAACAATGGCAGCTTCAACTTCAACAACTTCATCTTCTACTATGTCTCCATCACCAACAACTTCACTAAACAATCTCGTCAATTAGCCTATATTGTTGTTGTCAAATATGGCTAACATGATGACTGTTAAACTTGACAATTTGAATTACATAGTTTGGAAGCACCAAATCTCAAAGTGGTAGAAACTTACTCAATGATTGAGCTTTTAGATGAAGTTCAGCTTGTTCCAGAGAAATTTCTAAAGGATCTTTCTAGTGATGTTACTGCAATACTCAATCCAGACTATTGGATGTTCTTCAGGCTTGGAAGTATGGAGAGTTTTGGAAAATAGATTCTCCTCTATCTCAAGATCACATGTGATGAATCTCAAGGGAGAATTGCATAATATCAGAAAAGGCTCAGATTTTATCAGCAGAAAATCAAGGTCATTCGGGACAAGTTAATCGTAGTTGTAGTTTTACTAGATGATGAAAAGTTGCTTCGTGTTGCAATCAAAAGGACTTCCAAAGGAATTCAATGCTTACGGGTTTGCCATTAGGACTAGGAGCACAAAATTGGGATTTGATGAATTAGCAACCATTCTAAATGCAGAAGAATAATCATTGAATGAAGGTTGGAGATTAAAGATCCTACCTTTGCTATGGTTGTCAACACAACACCTAGGCCAAACAACAATGGTGGTTATAGCAACACCTATAATCAGTCTTCTAATCAAGGCAGAGGTAGGGGCAATAACAACAAAGGTCAAGGAAGAGGCTCTACATCTAATCAGTTTTCATAGTATTCAATCAAGGTTCTGGAACAAGATCAGAAAGACCTACCTGTCAAATATGTGACAAAGTTGGCCATCTAGCTATAGACTACTACCATAGGATGGATTATGCCTATCAAGGTAAACATCGACCAACAAAATTGGCAGCAATGGCCACTTCACTAAACTCAATGATTGCATAAGAGTAGCCTTGGCTAGCTAATAGTGCAGCTATTGACCATTTCACCTCTAGCCTAAGTCATCTCAGATTCTCAGCTTTCCTAAACCTTACACAAGACAGGGCCATCTCACAGTTGGTAATGGACAAAACCTGCCTATTACACACATAGATAATACTCTCGTTCCTTCATCTAATTCAACTATTCAACTCAAAAATGTGTTAAGAATTCCTTCTATAGCATCTAATCTTGCATATGTTCACAAAATTTGTCATGACAATAACTATTGGTGTTATTTTGATGAAAACACCTTATCAATCTAGGCTTTGGCCATAGGGACAATGCTCTACAACGGCAAGAGTGAAGGTGGGTGTATCCAATATACCCTCACAAGGAACCTAAGCTTCTTTGACCTCACAAAATTTGCAATTCTGTCTTCACCTCACCTCCTAGCTAGCTTCTGTGGCACAGCAGACTTAGGCATCCTAATTACCAAGTTCTTAATTTTCTTTTTCAAGATAAAAACTTGTCTTTTATAAGTGTTCAAACTTTGCTAGTTCTTGTATGCATTGTCTTCATGGAAAGATGCATAAACTTCCCTTTCCCAGTTCTAAGTTTGTTGCACATTCACCCTTTGAACTTGTACACACTGATCTGTGGGGTCCTACACCTCTTGATTCAATAAATGGCTTCAAGTATTATGTCATATTTGTTTATCACTTTACTCATTTCACTTGGTTGTATCTGCTTGTCAATAAATCTGAATTTTACTTAAAATTTGTCGCATTCAAGGTTATGGTTGAGAATCAATTCTCAACAACTATCAAAACACTAAGGTTTGATGGTGAAGGTGAGTACACTTCTAAAACCTTTGAGTCATATCTTGCCTCTCAAGGTATTGTACATCAAATTTCTTATCCCTATACTCCTCAACAAAATGGATTAATGGAACGAAAACATAGACATTTAATTGAAACCACTATCACACTTCTCTTCCAAGCTTTTTTACCATCTTAGCACTAGTCCTTTGCTATCCAAACTGCCATAAGTCTCATTAATCTTCTTACCACTACTACTCTTAGCTTCCTATCACCCTAGTTCAAACTCTATGGACATCATCCAAATATAACACATCTCAAAGTGTTTGGTTGTGTTTGCTATCCTTACATCAAAACTTACACTAATCACGAACTTGAGCACAGGACTAAAGAATGTATCTTCCTTGGTTATTCCACTATTTCTAAAGGGTATTTGTGTCTTGACTTGAAGGGGTATTTGTGTCTTGACTTGCAAACTAAGCACTTGTACACTTCTAGGCATGTGTTGTATAATGAATCCAAATTTCCTTTTCTCCATTTCCAACAGTCTAGTTATATTCCTTTTACTCCTAATCCAGCTCTCGATATCTAGTTATCAAATCTGCTCTATTTGCACTCTTCCAATCAACCATCCATTTTAGATTCATATGTGCCTTCTAGTTCCAATCCTCCTTATACACTCAATCCTCCTTATACACCCAATCCCAGTTGCACTAATCCCAATCCTATTTCTACATCTCACTCCTCTTGTCAACCATCCACATCTACTTCTCATAATATTTCCTCTACACCATCTGTTTCTCCCAATCTTCCACTACCATCTACCTCATCAGTCCCACACAGTCCTATACCACCTGCTGATACTGATCCTATCTTGCCTCTTGTCACTAATACATATCCCATGCCCACAAGATCCAAGAATGGCATTACCAAACCTAAGCTTTGTTTCAAGGCTGTCCTTGACTATATATATACTGAACCTCCATCCTACAAAATTGCTTCTCAGTATCCTCAGTGGACTAAGGCTATGGATGATGAGTTCTCTGCATTCTAGAAGCAACAGACTTGGTCTTTGGTTCCTCCTTCACCATATGTTAATTTAGTTCGTTGCAAGTAGGTCTATAACCTAAAATTGAACAATGATGGCACCATTGCTAGATATAAAGTAAGGTTGATTGCTAAGGGATTTCATCAACAGGCTGACATTGATTACACTGAGACTTTTAGTCCAGTTGTTAAACTAGCAATAGTCAGACTGATTTTGGCTTTGGTAGTAAACTTCATGTGGCCTCTTAGACAACTAGATGTGACTAATGTTTTCCTTCATGGTTTTCTAAAGGAGGGAGTATATATGCAGCAACCTCCTGGCTATGTTGACTCTAAATTTCCTAATCATGGCTACAAATTACATAAAATCTCTCTATGGCCTCAAATAGGCCCCTAGAGCTTGGTTTGATCATTTTATATCTCAGCTTCTTCACCTTGGGTTCATTGCTTCCTTGGCAGACTCCTCACTGTTCATTTACCATAATTCTCACACTACCATCTACCTGCTTCTCTATGTTGATGATATCATCATCACGGGCAATGATCCCCCTCAAATTTCACATCTCATCACTGCTCGTAGTCTTGCCTTTAAGTTAAAAGACCTTGGTGTTTTTTTCTATTTTCTTGGTATCCAGATTGTTCCCACTAAATTTGGCCTCATTTTGTGTCAATCCAAATATGCCTCTAATATTCTCCATAGATTTCGCATGGAGAATGCTAAGCCAACCAAAACAACCTGCTGCCACTCCGCTCGCCTCACTCCTTATACTGGTTCTTCCTTATTTGATCCATTTGAGTACAAAAGTATGGTTGGGGCACTCCAATACTTGACTTTCACTCCTCATTTCTCATTTCTTCGGGGCAAACTCTTGGCTGATTCTGCCTCGTGTTTGAGGGGGGGATGTTGAGATAACTAATGCAAGAGCTACTGAAGCTAAAACTAAGCCTAACCAACGGCTTGTTTTCAAATCACAAGAACAGAGTTCAATAGGCAACGGCTAGTTTCCCATATGGTGTCGTTACACCTAGTTAAATGAGGCACGTGTATTAATGAAGAGTATAAAACGCTATCGTTCTTGTAAGCCTGAAGGTAGTTAGATTAGGTGGGAAATTCAATTTCTACCCTCAGCTGTTAAGCCTAACTATCTCCAGGATTCACGGATTTGTTCTGTGATTTAAGGGAAATGTAATTATGCAGTTATAGATGGATCATGTGTATAAGTAGAGGAAGTTGTAATCAGAATTAATTAAGCAAGCGGTTACAGAATATTCTCTCTCTCTCTCTCTCTCTCTCTGAGTTCTTCACAATTTGCTTGCTTCACAGTTGTTCTTTTTTCAAGCTTTATTCAATTTCTTTCAAATTCCAACTAAAACTTGACAAAAAGCTATACAAATTTCCACGCCAAAAGTTAGAGTGGTAAAGTTCACACCAAAAATAAATAAATAAAAAAGAAGAAAGGAAGAAGGAGAAGAAGCTAGAGTTATAACTTGTAAGTCACCAAAATATGTGCTTGAATATTAGTATATTACATCAAAAACAATTGCCAAGCGTCTATAGCCTAATTTGGTCCTCGCAACATGTGTAAAACCAAACCATCCATTAGAACAAATGAAGAACCACGCCACTCATTTCTTGTATGCCATCGTACCACCACAAATAAATAAATAAATAAAAACAAAACAAAAAGTTTGTCATCTTGATCTTGATCATGTACAACTTAGTTTTTACTAAAGTTACCAACCTCTTGATACTATTATTTTTGAGAAGGAACCTCTTGATACTTAAACTCATGTTTCTGCTGTTGTTATTGAGCCTACATAATGCACAAAATTATTTCCAAATCTACGTGTACTTTTATAACAGACATAGGTTTTTTTTTTTTTTTTTTTTAAATAATTAAAGATACGATAGAATTTTAACATGTGATGTCCGGTAGAATTTTAATTTATAACATCCATTCCATGATAATTGTTCTTTATAATTAGGCCAAGACATCATTTGGTTTTTTATGTGAGGTTCAAAATCTCAAATCTTTTATTCGACTATGAAAAAAAAAATTAACAATTGAGCTAACTTAAACCCACATAACTAACATCTTGTAGAACATTCCAATAAATTTTTTTATTTTAATTTTTTAGATCCAAATGATTAATATTGCTTCTAACATGTTGTTGTGTTCCATAAAAACTATGTTGGTCAGTATTTGGCCACATCCCCAAAACTGATTTAGATGACCTTACAAATTTTATAAAAAAAAAAAAAAAAAAGGTTTAATTAAGAACTCACAACAAACTATAATCTATCTAAACTATAAATAATTATAGAAGCATTAATTACATTTAATTTTGTAAAACTCTTATTATGTCCCCTCATTAGCCACATCATCATTTTTAACAATATTTAATATCAAAAATATTAAAATATTAACTCTACAAATCCAATTATTTTAATTTAGAAACTATTCGTTACTAAATTTACAAATCCAAACCATAAACAACTTTGTCAATCACTTCATTTAATTTTACTTAACCATTCCGCTTCCTATTCTTTTACTCTTTTCTCCCCATTATTTTTTTTATAACCATTACTCTTCCTCCAATTATTCTCCTCCTTTTTGGCTCTTCTTCATCTTCTTCCCATTATTAATCACTCACCTTATAGTTCTCTCTCTCTCTTTCTGGATTTTATTTTAATTCTTTCTTGTAGCTTGGCTTTAGTTGATTTTTTTTTTTTTTAATAGTATTTTTGATAACTCCATATTGGATTGATGTTTTTTCATGTTTTGCTATTGTGTTTTTTTAATTCTCCGTCAAAGATTCCTTTTCTTCCTCTTATGTTTTTGGTTAAGTGAAAGTTGCTAAGGGTTAAAATACCTATTTCCTAGGTGAGTATAGCTCTTTTAAAAATGATTAGTTATAATATATTATTACCTTCAATAAATTTTAGAGAACAAATTATATTACATTATAAAATAATTATATATTTTCCTGCACCCTATGGGTCTGCAATAAGTGTGTGTGTGTGTGTGCGCGCGCATGCGTGTGTATTAAAAACCAAAAATGAGAGAAAATTCAATCAAATTTTTAACTAGATTTCAAGTAGAGTTCAATTTTGCGTCATGTGTCTCATCTAATTTTTAATTTTTGTGCAAAGTGAATTATTGAGTTCAAAAATCGAAAAATCCAAATCCAATTAGATTCTAAATTAGATTTAAGTTGGAATCCAATTTTGCATCATATGTATCATCTAATTTTTTAAAATTTTTTAGCAAGTGAATTTTTTGGTACAAAAACTGAAAAGTCCAAATTTAATTAAATTTTAAATTATATATATTTATAAAATGAGAAACTATTAAATATTTTATAAATCTATGGCTTAAAAAATATGTTAACTATAATTCTTACATTAGGTATTGTAGGGTCAGTTTTTGTAGCCCAAGCCCAAAGGATATGGGTTAAAGGCCCAACGAATCCGGAACAATGAATTTGTAGAGAGTGGGCGAAAGAGCTGGGCTGGTTATGACGTACAGAATAGTAAGCAAGGTTATGTGCAATGATGATAACGTGAACTAAAGCTTGAACGACTCCATGAATGAATGTCTAAAGAGGTGTTTTATTAAGCGAGCAGTGATTACAGCATTCAGAGCTACAGTAAAGCTTCTCTCTCCCTTTTTCTCTCACTTTTTTCCGTCCCCCATTATCAAGGGCCCTTCTTCTTTATATAGTATCCTTTCCTATCATCTCCATTGTTCACCTGTTCTTCATCTGTGCATCTACTCAAGTGCATGTCACGTCATGTGTCTACTTTAGTTCTTTGTGAGTGGCAGTAGCTGAGGTTACACTGTTCAGGGGTCTTCTCCACATAAATGCGGCCAGAAAAGCTGTTGCAGCGCATTAAATGCGGTGGTAGCAGCTTTTCCTCTAGATATTTTTCTTTAGTTCTGATCATCTCTGGATCCACTCAGGATTTATCATTATCATTGAGATTGTTAGGAAGGCTATTCGGATCTTCCACACGTTTGTTTGATCAAGGCTATTTGTGGCCGAGGAGAAGGACGTCCTCGGACCAGCAGTGACCTCTTCGGACAGCATTCCCCCTTTACTTCTGGGCTTCCTGCCTTCAGCTGGGCCGTATCAACCACCTATTGCTCCTTGGAAATATAATAGTCCTTACCATGGCGCCTTGGGCCCATTAAGTGGCTCTGGGCTTTTACCCCCCCCCCCCCACAATAGCCCCTCAAAATCTTGATTTTTCCCTTGCATCCGAAGAGAAAAAATGGGATTTTGACCTATCACGGAGTTCAGGCTCGGAAAACGGACAAAAATTCGGCCTGGCACGTGCGTAGGCGTGGATGCGCGCGCTCCATCATCGCTGCTGCCGCTTTCCGTATTCCCAAAGCGCTGCATTAATTACTCCAGGGGGCGCCTTGTCCTTTGCATCCAACGGTGGGCTATTGATCCAATGGACGGGGTTTTTCTTTGAGATTTGGGAGAAATAACTTCTGCCTCTTCATTTGACCTCGTATAAAATCTCGGAGGTGGGCATTTCTCCTCACTTTGCAACTTTCAGACCATCCCACAAGAACAAATGCACAAACGTTCAGAGCTCTTCCAATCGCCGATTTTGCTTCTTCCCAGAGTCCTCAGGAATCCTTCTGCGAGTTCAGAGATCAGTCTCTAGCCCAGTTCTTGTAAGTTTTCACCATCTCAATCCTTCAGTTTTCTCTTCGGCCGTCTATTTTTCAGTTTGAGCGACCATTTCCTCACTGCTACGTTGTGCCTCCATTTTTCCGTTGAGAGATGGGTAAACTAGAGTATTTGGTAGACAGCCCTACCCAGTTAGAGAAGTTTAGGGCCACATACCGCATACCTCCAAATGTGGGTGTGAGGTACTGCCCTCCGGAGAAAATTCTAACTGATCGGGAAACGGGGGAGGCCGTGATCCCTATCATCGCCTTCCTAAAAGGGGGGATGACGATTCCTATGGGCCCTATCACCACTAGTTACCTCATAAACCATAGGATCACCCCTTGGCAGTGCGTGCCTAACATGTTTAGGATCTTAGGAGCCATTGAGGACCTCAACCGCCTCCTAGGATTGGGGCTCACTTGGCACGATGTGGTGCACATGTATGAGTTCCACAGCCAGCAAGGGGCGGGATATTATTTAAAGTCCCGGTCTGACATTGTTAGGATCATTTCTTGCCTCCCCAAATCCAACAAGGGGATGAAGGACGACTACGTGATCATCTCGGGTGCGTGGTATGACGGCCCTCACTGTCCGACCAGAGCAGGAGAGCCAGGTAGGACACGTTAGACTTAGGCACATTAACCATAGGCTCAGGACCTTCGTCTTTTAACAGATTTTGACTCTTCCTGTATTGCCACTTTTCGGTTTCTAACAAAGCTCTGCTGTGACTTGTAACAGATAGAAGAAACATATCTCCTCGGCTCAGCCTTACCAACTTCGCCGCGCTCAACTATTTACTACGATCCGAGATCTTCGTAAGCGAGGACGGACAACTCCGATCGATTCCCCTCATCCTAGGGTACACAGCGAGGCGAAAAGACCTCCAACCGGTCGGCAACGCGATAGTCCGGGGAGACGAACATCTTAACCACATCAACGTTTCGTTCAAGGGCTTTTTGGCTCCACGCGACCTTCCACCAGTACCACACCCAAACCCCCGGGGTATACCCCCTCTCATCCAGCCACTACAGCAAGCTCCCCTCGAACCAGAGGTCGAGGGTGAAAAGGTTGGTTCTTCCACCTCCTCGCTAGAAGAGCAAATAGACAAGTTCCACTTTGGAGGGGAAGCTTCAGGGGCAAATCAAGTGGTAGAGGTCTCGGACGCTGAGGAAAGAGGTGACAGGCATTCCAGTGTCCACCCGTTATTAGTAACTGCACTCCCCGACGACTCTTCGGATGAAGAGATGGCGAACTTGAAGCGCCTGATGAAGAATAGGGGCCAAAAGGTCGAGCAAAAAGGCCCTGGGACCTCTCATCCGACAGAGATCCCGCCTCCAGCACCCCCCAAGGCTCTTGAACTCGGCTCGAAGCCCATACCAAACCCACAGAAGAAGAGGCCCCATGAGCCTAAAGAGAGGGAGGTGGGGGTGCCATCAAAAGTGAGCAAGCAGCAGAAGACGGTGAGGGACCGAGGAAAAAGGGCCACTTCCACCGAAAGCTGAGACGAGGTACTCGGGGCTGATGTACGCCGAGGAGTAGGACCTCGCACGTGGTCCCCAAGACTTGAGCTGGATGGTGCCCCCATTCTCTGGGACACCTCCCTCAGGAATTATGATGGGGGAAGGGCTGGGTACATCGCTGAGTCCCTACAGCAGCCACTCCTCCTGCCCCACGATATGGAGTCCTATAGGCGTTTCAGCCAGCAAGAGCTCTTCTTGTCCCTTAAGAGGGATATGGCCATGGTAAATGAACTTGCTCTCTTAATTTGAGTTCCATTTTTAATTCGCTCTACCTCCTTTTTTCACTTTGTGCTAAAAATGTTGTCATGCAGATTACTCAGCAGATCTACGTGGCTGAGGAGTGGAACAGAAAGTCCCACCTCGAGGCCCAAGTAACAGTCCAGTCTCAATCTGAGGCAAAAAAGGCTCTCGACCAGTTGAAGGATGACTATGCTCGCCTATCCGAGCAGCTTAAGGCCGTGACCCGGGAGAGGGACAACAACAAGGCCGGCCTCCAAAACGCCAAGACCCAGGCCGAGGAGCAGCGCAGACAACTGTGTGCATCAGAGATCAACCTGGCGACCGAAAAGGAGTTGGTGAAGGGTCTTAGGGCTGAACTCTAAAAAGCCAGGGAGGGCACCCAAGCAGCTGAGTAGGCGGTTCAACTGGCCCAGGAATCAGTTGAAGCTGAGAGAAAAGCGGCATATCAGTTAGGAGTGGACGAGACTGGGAAGCAGCTCACGGAGCAATTTGCTTTGGTTGCTCGTGAGTACTGCGACGTAACCTGGCATAAGGCACTAGACGTCGTCGGGGTCCCTTCGGACTCTCCCTTGAGGCTACCTGGGAGCATATACTACCATCCAGATATCCGAGAGCTCCCAGAGACTGACTCTCCTCCTGCTCCCCAGCTTTTGGAGGCTACAAAGCCAAGCTTAGTCAGTGTGGCTTCCCCATCCGCCCTTGATGCACCTAGAGAGGCTGATCTGCCAGTTGAACCAGTCAAAGACAAAGGTCAAGGGTTGGACGAAGAGAAGACTCCTGCTGAGTCCCAGAGCCAAGCCCCAGAAGCTGCTGTTCAGACAGGCCAGGTTGCTGACTCTGTGGTCCCTTCAGCTCAAGAGTAGACACATAGGGCCCCCCTTTTCTTTGTGTTTTTCTTTTTGTAGAAGATTTGTAAGCTATTTTCCTGATTAATGAAGCAGTTTTTCCTTCGCATTCATTTGCTTTGCTGTGTGTAATACAACTCGCTATTGCTATTAAAGTTCTGTACTTTAGCTTTATTGTGATCCTGATGTCATGCTAACAACTCACATGACTAAGATTGGTGTTAGAAAGGGGCAGAATGTATGAGAATTATTACTGAGCAATGAAAACTACAGGGGTTATAGCAAAAAGCTCCCCAAGCCTTTCCAAATGTGTATAAAAGACTAAGAGGCAATATAGGTTAGGGTTAATCTAAACACGTTCAGGAATCTTAATCATGCCTCATCAGAGAGTGACACTTCAATAAGAACCGTTGCATTGGATTTAGATTCAAGCAGTCAGAGGGCTGTGATAGAGTGTTTTCTTAAAAGACTTCAGTTTAAACACTTAAAAGAATCGTAACGTAGTGCTAACTAACCTAAATCATCTGGTCCGAGGACTACAGGCATGAACGGATTTAAGTTTAAACACTTAAAGGAATCGTAGCATAGTGTTAACTAACCCAAATCATCTGGTCCGAGGACTATAGGCATGAATGGATTTAAGTTTAAACACTTAAAGGAATCGTAGCATAGTGTTAACTAACCCAAATTATCTGGTCCGAGGACTACAGGCATGAATGGATTTAAGTTTAAACACTTAAAGAAATCGTAGCATAGTGTTAACTAACCCAAATCATCTGGTCCGAGGACTACAGGCATGAATAGATTTAAGTTTAAACACTTGAAGGAATCGTAGCATAGTGTTAACTAACCCAAATCATCTGGTCCGAGGACTACAGGCATGAATGGATTTAAGTTTAAACACTTAAAGGAATCGTAGCATAGTGTTAACTAACCCAAATCATCTGGTCCGAGGACTACAAGCATGAAAGGATTTAAGTTTAAACACTTAAAGGAATCGTAACATAGTGTTAACTAACCCAAATCATCTGGTCTGAGGACTACAGGCATGAACGGATTTAAGTTTAAATACTTAAAGGAATCGGAACATAGTGTTAATTAACCCAAATCATCTGGTCCAAGGACTATAGGCATGAATGGATTTAAGTTTAAACACTTAAAGGAATCGTAGCATAGTGTTAACTAACCTAAATCATCTGGTCCGAGGACTACAGGCATGAATGGATTTAAGTTTAAACACTTAAAGGAATCGTAGTATAGTGTTAACTAACCCAAATCATCTGGTCCGAGGACTACAGGTATAAATGGATTTAAGTTTAAACACTTAAAGGAATCGTAGCATAGTGTTAACTAACCCAAATCATCTGGTCCGAGGACTACAGGCATGAATGGATTTAAGTTTAAACACTTGAAGGAATTGTAGCATAGTATTAACTAACCCAAATCATCTAGTCCGAGGACTATAGGCGTGAATGGATTTAAGTTTAAACACTTAAAGGAATCGCAATAGATTGATATGTTGATTAAAAGAAGAGTTTGATTAATAATAATATCTTTTGAGGTTATTTACATTCCACGAGCGTGGTATCACATGATTGTCTAGGTCTTCAAGGAAGTATGCCCCGATGCCAGCTCCTGAAGTAATACGATATGGCCCTTCCCAATTGGGCCCTAATTTTCCTCAGGCTGGATTTTTCGCAGTGCCAACCACCTTTCTTAGTACCAAGTCACCAGGTTCCAGAGGTCTAAGCCTTACGTTGGCGTCGTAGCCCTGTCTAAGCTTTTGTTGGTAATGCGCCAGTCGGACCATTGCACTTTCCCTCCTTTCGTCGATTAGGTCCAAGCTCTTTTTTAGTAGCTCATCGTTGCTCGTCGGACTAAATGAGCTAGTTCTCAGTGTCGAGAACCTAGTTTCCAAAGGTATGACAGCTTCATCCCCGTAGGTTATTAAGAAGGGGGTCTCTCTAGTAGACCTGTATGGAGTGGTCTGTAAGCCTAAAGCACATGTGGCAATTCTTCTACCCATTTACCCTTCGCGTCATCTAATCACTTTTTCAAGCCGTTCACAATGACCTTGTTAACAGCCTCGGCTTGGCCATTACCCTGGGGGTAAGCTGGGGTGAAGTACCTATTTATGATCCCCAACTCGCTACAATAGCTCCTAAATGCTTTGCTATCAAACTGCAGGCCATTGTCCGAGATGAGAGCATATGGGACGCCAAATCGAGTAACTATACTCTTCCACACAAACCTTTGCACGTCTACGTCTCGGATGTTAGCAAGAGGTTCCGCTTCGACCCACTTGGTGAAGTAGTCAGTGCCGACCAGTAGATATTTCTTGTTTCCTGCGGCCTTAGGGAATGGTCCCACGATATCCAAGCCCCATTGGGCAAAAGGCCATGGGCTGGATAGCGGGTTAAGAGTCCCTCCTAGTTGGTGGATGTGTGGGGCAAATCGCTGACATTGATCGCATCTTTTAGCATAATCCAGGGCTTCTTTTTGCATGTTTGGTCACCAATAACCTTGAGTGATGGCTCGGTGAGCCAGGGATCTACCCCTAGTGTGGCTCCCACAGATTCCCTCATGCAGTTCCTCTAATAACAACTCAGCCTCTTCAAGATGCACGCACAACAAGTACGGTCCTGAATAGGAACATTTGTATAGTTTCTGATCCTCAGACAACCAGAACCTAGCTGCCCTTCTCTGAATTTTATCAGCTTCTCCCTTCTCCTCAAGCAGTATATCTTCTTTCAGAAACTTAACTAGTGGGTCCATCCAGCTGGGTCCAGCCCTGACCTGATGTACTTGGATTACTCCTTTTCTTGCTTCGATAGGCTTATGCAAGTCCTCAACGAGGATAACTCTCGGCAAATCTTGCGCCAAAGAGGTGGCTAGAGTGGCCAAGGAATCAGCGTGTGAGTTGCCACTCCTAGGAATATGCAGCAAGCTGAAGGACTCGAACCCTGATTGCAGATGTTTAGCTCGGCTCAGGTATCCTTGCATTCTTTTGTCCTTTGCCTCAAACTCTCCCTGGACTTGACCCACAACCAGCCTTGAGTCCGAGAATACCTTTACTGTTTTTCCTCCCATCTTTTGGACCATACTCATTCCCATCAATAGGGCTTCATATTCCACCTCATTATTAGTCGCCGAGAAGCCCAACTTTAATGCTTTTTCAATAACGATTCCTTCGGGGGATATCAGCACTAGCCCCACTCCGGAGCCTCTCTGGTTTGCAGCACCATCCACGTACGCCTCCCAAAGGGAAGGCTCTTGTTGAGAAATCATGCCAACCGATTTTTCATCCATGTCCGATGTCAGCTTTACTTCTTCTAGTCGGGGCTACGTGTACTTGGCTACCAAATCAGCAAGCACCTGGCCCTTGACTGAGGTGCGTGGCATATACTTGATATCAAAAGCCCCTAGGATCGTCCCCCATTTTGCAATTCTCCCAGTGTAGTCTGCACTTCGGAGTATAGCCCTAAGCGGAAGCTGGGTGAGGACGATGACTGTATGGGCTTGGAAGTAATGTGGGAGCTTTCGTGTACCGTGCACCATTGCTAAAATAGCCTTTTCCAATGGTAAATAACGAACCTCAACTTCATGAAGCGACTTACTTACGCAGTAAATGGGTTTCTGCACACCGCCCTCTGTTCGGATCAGCACCAAGCTTACGGCATGGGTGGCTACAGCGACATATGTGAACATGACCTCGTCAGGTTCAGGGCTGGACATGATTGGTGGTCGAGCTAGATAATCCTTCAACTGTTGGAAGGCCATAGCGCACTCCTTTGTCCACTCGAACCCTTTCCACTTGTTAATCAAGGAAAAGAAAGGCCGGCACCTATCCACTAATCGAGAGATAAATCGATTTAGGGCTGTCGTCATCCCGGTCAGTTTCTAAACCTCCTTGGGATTCCGAGGAGGTTGTAATTCGTTAATGGCCTTTATCTGATCAGGGTTGACCTCAATTCCCCTGTGTGTCACCATATATCCTAGAAACTTGCCTAATCCCACACCAAATGAGCACTTGGCAGCGTTCAAGCGTAGCTTGTACTTCCTGAGAACTTCGAAGGTGCTTTCTAGATCCTTCACGTGCTCGGACACCACTTTGCTCTTCACCACCATGTCATCTATGTAAATCTCAATATTTCTCCCCAGCTGTGGTTCAAACATCCTCGTCATCATCCTTTGGTAAGTGGAACCTGCATTTTTTAAACCGAACGACATCACCTTATAGTGGTAGTTACCTGTGGGGGTCACAAAAGCAGTCTTCTCCTGGTCTTCCAAGGCTAAGGGTATCTGATGATAGCCTTGGAACGCGTCCAAGAAGCTCATCCGGGGGTGTTCGACGGTGGCATCTACTAGCCGATCGATTTTAGGCATGGGGAATGGATCTTTAGGGCATGCCTTGTTCAAGTCGGTGAAGTCCACGCATACTCGCCATTTCCCGCTCTTTTTCTTCACCACCACAGTATTTGCCAGCCACTCTGGGTAGAAAACCTCTTTAATCGCCCCCGCTTGTTTGAGCTTCGCTACTTCTTCCCTGATCGCTTCAGCATGTTCCTTAGATGGACGCCGAAGAGGCTGCTTCTTGGGGGTGATCGTAGGGTTTACCTTCAAATGGTGGCATATGAATTCCGGATCCACCCCAGGGGCTTCATAAGCATCCCAAGCGAATACATCGAGGTTTTCCTTAAGAAGTTGCACTAACTCCTCTTTTTCCCGCAACGGCAATTGGGATCCGACTTGAAAGAATTTCTCGAGATTATCCCCGATGATGACTTTTGTCAAATCTTCGCATCGTGCGCCCTTATCCGGATCTTCAGTGGGCGATGGCTGGTGCTTTGGTTGCTATAAGCCCCTGGTTGACGACTCGGCTCCTGGCTCGTGTTGAATGGTAGCCACTAAGCATTGTCTTGCTATGGACTGATCCCCCCGGATTTCGCAAACTCGGCCTTCGGAAGGATATTTGATTTTCTGATGCAAGGTGCAAGAAACCGCCCCCAGCGCATGAAGCCAAGGTCTGGCTACAATTGCCGTATAGGGTGAAAAAACGTCAACAACTATGAAATCCACCTCCACCACCTCTGAGCCAGTCTGCACAAGTAGTCGTATTTAGCCCTTCGGGGTAACAACTCTTCCTTCGAAACTGATCAGCGAAGAATGATATGGTGTTAAGTCACTAAGTTTGAGGTTCAGCCCCCTGTAGAGATCAGGGTACATTATTTCCGCAGCGTTTCCTTGGTCGACCATCACCCGTTTCACATCGTACCCCCCAATTCTGAGGGTGACGACCAACGCATCATCATGAGGCTGGACAGTGCCAACCTTGTCAGCGTCCGAGAAGCCTAAAACCAGCCGATCATCAAGTTTGCACCTCTTCGGGCCCTGGTCAGTTTCCCCCGCAGGCAATCGATCCACCGACATGACCTTGGATGGCCAGGATCCTGTTCTCCTTGGGGCCGCAAAGATAACGTTGATAGTTCCCAGAGGGGGTTTCAGAGGATCATCCGTCCGAGAGTCTGTGCTCATCGGACCTCCTCGGCCACTGGTGTGATGTAGGAGGTGTCGCAATTTCCCCTCGCTGACTAGTTGTTCCAAATGAATCCACAAGTTCCTGCAATCTTTAGTCGTGTGCCCATGATCCTGGTGATATTGACAGTAAAGATTGCGATTACGTCTGTCAGGATTCCCTGCCACTTGTTCGGCCACTTGAAGAACGGCTCATTCTTGACCTTTTCTAAAACTTGGTGGACTGGGTCTCTGAATACGGTGTTGACCGTCTGGGGATTGGCTGTTCCTGACTACACAGGAAAGTCTCTCCTCGGTTTGCTGCTGGTGTATCGATCTGACCTGAAATCCCTCCTCTCTAAAAGGATAACCTTCTCCTTGCCTTTCCCTTGTTGTTAGTCTTCTTCAACTCTTTTGTACTTCTCAACGCGGTCCATTAGCTGACGAATGCTAGTAATGGGTTTACCAGACAAGGATGTCCTTAAACCGTGATCGGTAGGGAGCCCGAGCTTAAACGTTTCTAGGGCCATTGCGTCAAAATTGCCCTCCATGTCATTAAACAGTTCCCAATATCTATCCGAGTACACCTTCAAGGATTCTCCTTCCTGCATGGTCAAAGACAGCAGGGAAGACAGAGGTCGGGCCACTTTTCTGCATGTGACAAATTGTGAACCAAAAACTTGGATGAGCTCTTTGAAGAAGCTGATGGAATTTGAGTTCAGCCCGTCGAACCACCTCATAGCAACTGGCCCAAGACTGGAAGGGAAAACCTTGCACATCAGTGCTTCGTCCCTAGAGTAGACAGCCATCCTTTGGTTAAAATGACTCACGTGTTCCACGGGGTCTATTTTACCGTTATAGATGGTGAACGTTGGTTGGTTAAAGCGCCGAGAAAGTCTAGCCTCTTCGATCCTGCGCGTGAAGGGTGACCTGGAAATCTGGTTTAGAGCCCTGCTCATGGCGTCACTTCTGGCGTCTCCACGTGATGGACTTCTGCGTTGCCCCTTATGAGGAGATTCCTGTTCATAGGTGTAGGACTCGCTGGCTGGTGTCCTAGATTTGGGTTGATAAGTGACGTCCGGCTCGTCATCAAGGTCCTCATCAGAATACGAGAAAGTCTGTTTCCTCTTTGCATGGCGTAACTCCCTTTTTAACTTTTCAACCTCCCGCTGCAAATCTCAGTTCTTCTCTGCATGGGACATGTGGCTTCCACCATGTGACTGGCTCTGACCAGGGGGTACGGTGTGCACGCTACCCTCACGGTCTTATCTTCGCTCCAGGTTAAGAAAAGGGTCCTCGTGCTGAGATGCCCTAGACTTCGCTTCTTGTTCACCGTGTTCAGCCATCACCTACTATTGTCTCCACCCCTGCGCAAGCTCTTCCCATCGACAGCGCCAATTGTAGGGTCAGTTTTTGTAGCCCAAGCCCAAAGGATATGAGTTAAAGGCCTAACGAACCCAGAACAATGAATTTGTAGAGAGTGAGCGAAAGAGCTGGGCTGATTATGAAGCACAAAATAGTAGGCAAGGTTACGTGCAGTGATGATAACGTGAACTAAAGCTTGAATGACTCCATGAATGAATGTCCGAAGAGGTGTTTTATTAAGTGAGCAGTGATTACAGCATTCAGAGCTACAGTAAAGCTTCTCTCTTCTTTTTTCTCTCACTTTTTTCCGTCCCCCATTATCAGGGGCCCTTTTTCTTTATATAGTATCCTTTCCTATCATCTCCATCGTCCACCTGTTCTTCATCCGCGCATCTACTCAAGTGCATGTCACGTCATGTGTCTACTTTAGTTCTTTGTGAGTGGCGGTAGCTGAGGTTACACTGTTCAGGGGTCTTCTCCATATAAATGCGGCCAGAAAAGCTGTTGCAGCACATTAAATGCGGTGGTAGCAGCTTTTCCTCTAGATATTTTTCTTTAGTTCTGATCATCTCTGGATCCACTCAGGATTTATCATTATCATTGAGATTGTTAGGAAGACTATTCGGATCTTCCACACGTTTGTTTGATCAAGGCTATTTGTGGCCAAGGACAAGGACGTCCTCGGACCAGCAGTGACCTCTTCGGACGGCATTCCCCCTTTACTTCTGGGCTTCCTGCCTTCAGATGGGCCGTATCAACCACCTATTACTCCTCGGAAATATAACAGTCCTTACTAGGGCGCCTTGGGCCCATTAAGTGGCTCTGGGCTTTTCCCCCCCCCCCCCCCCCCCCACAGATATAATTTGAACATTTTTCTAAAAAAAAAATGTATTATTTAAACGGGGTAATTGTGATTGTTTTTAGTTGTTCTCATGTATATGCACAGATTTATATACTAGTATTGAATAAAAGATAAGGAACTATTGATAGTCGATATATGTTGCTTCCAAGAGTGCCAAAATTCCTCTAATTATTACTAGTTACTATTCATTAATTAGGAAGCCCGTACCATCAAATGCATTGATTTTTAAATAAAAAAGTATTTGTGATGTATGAAAAAAAAAATACACATACAAAATATATCCTTTTTTTTGGTTTTTGAGAAAGACATACAAAATATATCTATATAGACAAAAGACACTAATAAATTATGAACGATAAAACTATACCTACATTTGGTTTCCAAGAAACTTTTGAGTGCCCATTTGGTCCTAAAGTCAACACAAGTGAGACCATAATTTAAAGAGGGAAAAATACAGAAGTTGTGATTAAGTGGATGTGGACAATTAACATCAAATTTGAACATGACCATAAAGTCGTTTGGATTACACTAAGATCTCTAATCTAATTCTTTGCAGTACCATCATAAAGGCACACAACAAGTTAGATTTTAAATGTTGAATAAGCATGTACTTTCATGAAATTGCTATAAGATTTCAAGATTGATATAAATCATGAACAAAGTTTAGTAATTCACCCCTTTGCATCATGCGGATACTTTTATGCCCACTGCAAAACAAAATGATACCAAAGGAAACATCATGATAATGGTCTCAGTTGTATAACAATTGCATAACAATATACTATGATATCACTAATGAACAAGTAGCACAAGGTTTACAATGAAAGTAGTAGCCATAGTTGGAAAATAATTATTTTCAAGGACCTTTTCACGTGAAGATTCGGGGTCAAGTGACCCAAGTGAGACAATCACGTAATCATTGCACCATAGTAATTCAGTATCATTGGCCCACGACGGACCCAAGATTTTAAGTTAGGGGCTAGAGTATAAAAATAAATAAATAAATAAAAACCCTCCGAATAATCACCTATATAGTATTAATAAACTATCAACCAAGATAAATATACAAAATTATTGTTTATTAATGCATTAAAATACAATTATCTACCAACAAAGGCAAAAGACACAAAACACCATTGGTTTTTTATTTTGTAAACTTATTTTGTTTTGTTTTTAATAAATTTGCTATATTTTGGGCTGAGAATTTACATGGGTTTGGGTTGGACTGGACTAGGTTGGGCTGATGATTTTGGAGGGGCTGGGGGTCAAGCTACTTGGAAGAGGGGCCTAAATATAATTTTTTTTTTAAGGCTAAAATATACCTGCTTTTCTTTTCATAAGGCCAGGACTTAGACCCCTTTAGGCCGCCTCCTGGGTCCATCTATAAATTGATTAACTGAGGATGAAGAAGGGTGTTTTTTGCTTGGGCGATGAAGAAGAATAGCAAATAATGGATGTTTTTCGCTTGGACAACGAAGAAAAATATCAAATCATTCATGTCCTTGTTGGATTTTTATTTATTTATTTATACCGATACTGTTAGATTTCAATAATCAAGTTGTTAAATTACTAATTCTCTCAAAAGTTTAAACAATTGAAATATATTAAATTTAATTATTTAAATACATATTTCTAACACTATAACATCAAACTCCTAAAGGATAGACAGAGAGACTAGTTATTCTAGAACTATACCATTTATCATAACATTTTTCACGACTATCCTATTTAGTTGGCAAAAATGTGATCGGCTGTTTGTCACTTATACATAAATTTACTACTTTTTCTCTACCTTTTACAATCTGCCAGTGAAAAGTATGACAAAGTTGTTGCACAAAAGCTAGGAAGCCCTAGATTTTATCCACAGAGGCGTCACCTTCACATTTTCTTTACACGACACAGTGGCAGGAAGAAAAAAATATTAAAGAGTTACGCAAGAAAGCACCAATGGGCAACCGCAAATGGGAGAGTAAATCAAGGAACCACCCCCCCCGCCGCGCGGGGCGGTAAATTACAATACTGATTTGGATCATCAATGCCCGTCAGACCCCCCCTACTACTAAACTCCCACCATTAATTAATTTGCCACATGCCTCTGCCGTTTATCCTTAAAAAATAATAATAATAATTTAATTACCATATGCCCAATTGATAACTAACACACAGTGCACATTTGATCAAGAAAAGATTGCCAAATAATGCAGAAGTAGAAAAGAAAAGCCAGGGTCCATCAATACCGTACCAGTGACATGGTGTCCTAAATTTTCTTTTTAATTTTTTTACGTTTTTAAGGTCATGGAGGAAAATTCTTAGTATTTTTGGAGCGTGAAAAAATAGTACTCTCTCTTCTCACAAAGTATGGTTCTAAATATATTTGGAGTTATCTTTTCCAACCTATTACGTGGCAAATTATAAGACTGTCTATATGTATTATTTAGAAAAAATCATATGACTCGATAAAAAAATTGTCTGAGTAAAACTACACATGAATAATCTTTTCAATTACTGTATAATTGATTGGAGTAAAATAGTCTCAAACATGTTTACACCCAAACTTTTTTTCCTTTTTCTTTTAAGATTTTGAAATGAAATTTTCATTTGAGTTGGTTAAATACGTGACGTTTGGAAAAAGTTTGTAAAAAATTTATAGATAGTAATTTCTGAAAGTAATTTTGTTTTTGCATAAGGTGTCAAACGGTTTGTAAGACTGAGTCCTAGGAAAGTTGTCAATAATAGCATTTCCCAGAGGGGTTACTGGTTGCGTAGTTACCTTACCTACCCTGCAGTTATTTGGAAAGCAATAGTTTATGGGCCCTTCCCCTTGCCATTTGTAACAAACAGGTGATGTGGCAAACCCAACGGTTGTAAAGGCTTTTGAGGTCACAGTTTCTTTGTCTTAATTGGAATGTTAGTCTGCGCCAGAAAACCTTAGCTTCCATTAAGTTCTAGTTCTGTTAACTCTCTCTTTCTCTTTCTCTTCCTCCCCTTTCTTTCTTGACTCTTCTCTCACTTATTGTTTCAATTTCTTTCTTCACCTTAATCTCCATGTGAATGCCACAAAAATTTTTACTTTGTTGCAAAGCTGCATAATCAACAGAGGGCTTCTGAGGTAAATGTATGAATAAATTTTCCTATTTCTTCTTCTTCTTCTTCTTTTGTATTACATAAATTTGAATGATATTATACTGGTTATGTTGTTGCATTGAACACCAACAATTACATGCCCTTTAATATAAAATCGAGGACAATATAAACAAAATTGGATAGAGCCTTGGCATGAATAACATATTAACATACTTTTAATTGAGATATAAACAACAGTGATAATATCTTGTGGTCTGTGATGTATCTCCCCTTGCTTTTGTTCTTGTGTATATTTCCTTGTGCTCCTTATTATTAATCCTGATTATGTGTTGTTTATAGATAGAAGTTGATTAGAGCAAGATAGAAAGGAATGTGTATACAAGCATGAATAGTATATATAACCATATGTCAAAGCTTTGAAACCCTGTGTAGGCAAATTTTGGTTTGTTGGGGGGTGGTGGGCAACGGTACTCCAGCTGAAAACCGAACTTAGAAGTTTGTTCTTTTAGCTACCTGTGAACTAACATTCAAACAACAAGATTTAATTCTAAGTTGGGCTGGCTTTAATTAGAAGAAGTAGATAACTTTATTTAGGCAAAAAGTAGTGATATTTGATACCCAATATAAGATTTAACAGATAACTCAAAAAAATTCATGGTAGAACTCCATTGATAACTATGCATATAATGATGACACTCACGATGTATCAAGACATCTCCATTTTAAGGGATCCATTTTTATGGCTCAGATTATTACAAATGTAAATGACATTCACATCTTTACATGGTTAAATCCAAAAAGTAAAATCTTAA
Organism: Quercus variabilis; assembly: GCA_030445155.1. NCBI lineage: Eukaryota > Viridiplantae > Streptophyta > Magnoliopsida > Fagales > Fagaceae > Quercus > Quercus variabilis. The sequence goes on along the minus strand of CP129454.1, from coordinate 36,653,972 downwards.
TCATAAAATGAGTCATCTCAGCTGTCAAGGCCTTGATTAAAAAGTTTAAATAAAAGTGAGTTGAGTTTATCACATGCTATTCACCACTTTAGCAATATTGCTTTAAAGTTCCCAATTTAGCTTGGGGGAAGATAATTGGTAATTTGGTATAAATTTTTTCCTTTTCATGGTAATTAGGTAAATAATTATATGATTCTTTGCTTCTTCTCTTTTCCTTAAAAGGTAATTGCTGCCCAATTAGAAGAGAAAGGGCAAGGAAATGGTCAAGTTTGTCTCTGCCAAATTCAACATGGGCCAAGATTCCCTTTAACACATTTTACGGTGCACAGAGAAAGAGCGAGAGAGAGGCCCGTGGGTGTCCACTCACAAAAAAACAAAAAAAAACAAAAAAAAAAACAAAAAAAAACAAAAAACAAAAAAAAACAAAGCAAGCCTAACGAAGCCTAACACTTTTGGAGCGGAAATCCCAAGCATTTAACCAAAAAAAAAAAAAAGGGAAATCCCAAGCATAATGCACTAAAAAAGCAACATAATTTTTTGGGTGGCTTTTTGACAGGTATGGCCTAAAACATGCCAACCCTCATATAACCTACCAGTACTATTATCCCTATAATTCCTGTTTTAAAAAAAAGTTGGCTACGTAGAAAGCATCAGCATAGTTCCATTTGACTTGAAGAGAATTTATCTTACTGTTAAAATTTTGTTCTTAGATCTAATAGAGTAGGGAGAGTAACATCATTTAAAATTTTAAATTATATGACACTGAATACACTTTATATTTATAATACTAAATATAATACTTAATCTGAACTAGAAAATAAATCTATTTCAAATCCGAGTGATTTTGCTACGTGTTAGGAATGGACGGATGTAGTTTACCCCCCCCTCAAAAAAAAAAAAAGGAATGGTTGTCTGTCACACCTATTTTCGACTATTACAATTGTCTATAATGACCGCCAAACTCTTAGTTGCCTAAACACTGAAAGAACGAATCAAACAAAACCTTCTAACTAGTATGTCAATCTCTTTCTCTTGTTTGCATCCTCATTACTTGATTGGTGTATGTCAGTTAACACTAATATATAGCATGTTTGGGTTATTTAACCCTTCACTCCCAAGGGTGCAATAATCATGGTTAGGTTTTCTCACTGAAAACTTTTTCTTAGGGCTGCTCTTTTTAAAATATGACACGCATATGACTTCTAAACATGTCACAAGTTATTCTTTCTCAACTTATAGGTGAAGATGATCAAGTGTTAGTTTTTAGCTTCTATGATGAAGAAAATTCAGCCACGCCAAAGTCAATTGTGCATCATTAATCACAGTACCACAAATCTTTATTAATTGTTTCCCTTTCTTTCTTTCTTTTTTTTAATTTCTTTCTTTCTTTCTTTTCCCCTTCAAATCTTGGTGAAACACTTTTTTGCTCACATATATTAATGAGCTGGCATATCAGCTGCTCTTGACTGGACTAAGTTAGGCAAGTAAAGTCATTAACAAAAATACCAAAATAGATTTTGTAGTCTGATATCCACCAGGATGATGTATTGGCAATCAGCTTGGGATGTCAAATTCCTATCTACCTAAAAGGATCCCATCTGAATGAGAACACTAACCAGTTTATAAATGCGTCTGTATTGCAGGTCAGAGCCTGATTGAGATGAAAAGCTTGTCAAATGAAATAGACATTCATGGATAAGCTGGGAAGCCAGGGCACAGCCGGTTGTAAACCTTTAACCACATTCGTACAAACAGACACACATACTTTCCGAGAGGTTGTACAGCGCTTAACAGGCCCATCAGAAGGTAATACAGCACAAGAAGCAGCAGCAACAAAGGTTGTAGGTGTAAAAAGGCCAACACCCAAACTCCATGAGAGAAGGCAGTACTCTAGGCCCAAGCTTGAGATAGTTAAACCCCCTTGCCCATTTAAACCTGCTACATCAACTGCATCAACTGACCAGAAAAGCTTCTCCCCCACCAAATCAGGGAACTCTGGTTTTCTTCCAAGCCCTGTAACCCCTTCTACAATGTTCTCAAAGCTGACCATCCTGGAAGAGCAAAAGAATGAAGAATCAGCAATACCTGAATTGAATAGCCAAGAAGAAGAGAAAGCCATCAAAGAGAGGCGATTTTATTTGCATCCATCACCACGGTCCAGACCAGGATACACTGAACCAGAGTTGCTTACCTTGTTCCCTCTAACATCTCCAAAAACAGGAGAGATGCCATGATTTTGACAGTGAGCTGATCCTTTTAAGACCTTTTGTTTTTGCCGGCTTCAAACTACAGAACACCATTGTCACCAAATAGAGAGTACATCTTTGGAAAAGAAGAATAACTTTTTAAATACCTTGGCTGTTCTTTTTTTTTTTTTTTTTTTCTTTTCTTGGGTTCTCTTTTGGAAACTAGCCATCTTTTACACTTGCTTTATTTTTAATTTGACCCAAAATTATCTTAGGGCATAGATTTAAAAATAACAATGGGGTAAAAGTTTGGGACCTCCAAACCTCCAATGTAGATTTTGAGGAATTTTTAGGCTTTAGATTTATTGCACTAGATTAAATGCACATAAAAATACCTGCAGCCAGCCCCATGTTGTTGAATTACTTTGGATAGAGGCATGAACAGTAATCCATATCCTGAATTCAGATCTTTTTGTGATGACTTCAAGCTTAGCAATCATTCACAAGTAATACATTCAGACCTCGCCAACACTTTCTATTCCGCATATTCCTAAGAGAGAAATAGAAAGCAGAAAAACAAATCGTAAAAAACTGAAAAGCCATGGATTTGGACTGCACTTAAAAGAAATGTGGGAGCGGTTAAAACTAAGAACAAAGTCAATTATATAACAAAAAGGTTATAATTCTACAAATTTCGATATATCCTACAAAAAGGGTGTATTTACTAGGTGTGAGGACTGAGGATAATGCACTTGATTTAGGTGTGGAACCATGTTAGGTGAGCATGCATCATAACAAAAGGAATTATTTCATTATGCCTTTAACTTTGCAGTTCATTCATCTTATCTTACTTCCAACAAATGGAATGCCAAGAACCTACTTGGTATCCTGCATAAAGAAAGAAAATGAAATTTTGAAGATAAAATAAGATTGAAACTCTTAGCAGCTGAAGATCATGAAAAACTTCAACCCCAATGCCTCTGAACTGCCAAGGTGTGCCACTAAGGGGATAAAATCCTGAGAACTTTCTATGAAATGATTTGACATCATCCATCCCATCCCATCCCATCCCATCCCATCCATAGGGATGCAGAGTGATCCCAGCTATTAAGCTGAAGAAGGCAGTCACACAAGGTCTCAAAAGCTGACCTGAAATTTGAAACTCACCTACAAAAGGTAAAAGGAGTAGAAGAGTTGGCAAGAAATTTAAAAATAGAAGTTCTATAGTTAGAAATGTAGCACTTACAAGTTACAACAGCAAACCATCCCCCGTAAATTTGATAAAAAAAAGGTTGGAAATAACTAAACTAAGTTTGACTACAGTAGAAGAGTCGATCAGAATTTTCAATGGAGGGGAGTCACTTAAGTAAAATGATGCATCTGCACCTGAAAAAGCCACATGGGAATTCTGCCTCATGAAGCTGCAGGATATCAAGTCTGAGCTCATTTACAAAGTAATTCTGCCTGCATTTGCTTATGAGTTATGACACCAACCACAAATGCCATATCCAAACCCATGGGTAACCCAAAAATGAAGCCACTCCTTGATTTTTTGATCCAATGTGATCAATTTAGTGTATATGACTTTGAGGATGAGAAGAGTCCCCAGATATAAAAGACGATTTTCCTCCTCTCCACTTCAATCCAGCTGCATCTTGCTGGCTTTTTCAGATCCGTAGTCCTCATAAGCTTTCTTACCTCCATGCCCCATCCCATCTAGCATCTGCTGCATAAATGATTGACATCACCACATAGTTCCCAATATTGTTAGCCTCAATTTCAAGGTGATCTGCCACAAAACAGAGCAAGGAGATCCACCACGTAGGCATACTGTTCCATTGTTGGATTTAACCCATGGACCTTTTTATTGAATTGAATATCTTTAACCCTTCATTTACTAGGTCAGAATGACAAGAAGCAGATAAAACAGCAATGACAATAACATAATCTGGCTTTACACAAAATTCAAGCATATTAGAGAAAATTATGAGTGTTTCCTCTCCAATACCATTCATGGCATACCCACTGACCATAGCTGCGAACATAACCAGATCCTTATGGGTGTTTCCTCTCCTATACCATTCATGACATACCCACTGACCATAGCTGTGAACATAACCAGATCCTTATGGGTGCTTAACTGAAAAATCTTATAATCACGATGTCTAGCACCACATTTTTCATATACATCTAACAAAGCTTCCTTCAAGTGGACATCCTCAAAACCAGCTCCAACTGCATATACATGACATTGCTTCAGCAAGTGAACTGAGGCCATTTGAACACATACCGGAAGTAAGCTCATGATTGTCACCGCACCAGGCTTCATTCCTTGATCTTGTAACTCCTGAAGCATATTGAGAGCTTGAACAGAAGAAAAATTTTCTGCCTAAGTTCAAACCATTAGATTCCAGGTAGTGATATCTATGTTAGACACCCTGTCAAAAATCTTATATGCATCATCATGTAATCAACAAATGACATAACCTGAGATTATTGAGTTGCATGTGATCAAATTCCTTTTCTCTGACTAACTTTGGACAAATGCTTATTCTATGTTACCAAAATTGGCATATACATCAGGCAATGTGTTTCCAGCGGTAGGGTTCAACATCACCTTATAATAAACTAGCCCTAATTGAATAGCTATGCGTTAGCACAAAAATGAATTATTGTCAAGATAGTAATGGAGTCAGGTCTAATTCATTCACTGGGCATCCAATTTAATAGGCCCAGAAATTATCATACTCACTCCCTACAAAGGCATCTAGCATAGAATTCCAAGATTATCAATTCTTTCCCATAAATCATCAAAAATGTATGAAAATATGCTTTTATGCAGTTGTATTTTGCATAAAAACTAAGGCATTGCCCACTGTTGTATCTTCACATGGTAAGTGTGTCAAAAATATAATCATTAATCTCCTGCAGACTTTGTAATTGTGCACAAGCAGGAAGAATGCTAACAAAAGTTACAGGTCCAGGGCTTTCAACCACTCATCATGTAATGCATATCCTGCAATTATGGCATTCCATTAAATTGAATCTCTTGATATCATATTTCGGAACAATGACTCCACCTCATCCATCCATCCAACTCTTAAGTAAGCTCACTAAAGCGTTGAAGACAGAAACATCTGCTAGCAATTCAGTCCGCTGCTGTACATAACAACGTATCTCCCTACCAAAGCAGTAGGGAACATTCTTATCTAAAGAAGCACAAACAGGCAGAATATTTGCAATTGTTGCATAATTTGGTTCTGTTGGTCCTTTCAGCATCTTGAATGCATCAATAATGAACTTATTCTCAGCAAACCCTGTAATAATTGCATTCCACAAAACATCTTTGTGATTGATGCTAGTAAACACAGCATGTGCATCATTGCATGCTAGCCTGCATTATGCATACCATGATACCAGTGCATTCTCAAGAAGGGTATCTGTTTCCCATCCAGATTTAATCACATAAGAGTGCTCTTTCCTGCATCCATATTTACTTATTTAGCAAGCAAGCACACGCAGGTAGAGTGGTCACAATAGTTATTGGGTTAGGTTTCGCCTTGCCACCTATGTTGATTGCATAAAACAACCTCAACATCACATATTTGGTAACTAGAAAATCCATACACGACAATGTTTTAAGTGACCCATCTATGCGTTCTAGTTAGTTAGTTAGTTTAACTAATAAAGTCTCTAATAGTTGTTTAAGAGATTTAGAAAAAAATCTTCACCTATACCAAAAACTGATTGGTGTCTTGATCTGATGGTAAAGAGTTACTATCATAAGTTGAAACTTTCTCAAAAAAAAAAAAAAAAAAGTGACCCATCTGACCAAACAGTTTTCGGCAATTATCAGGCTCACCACATTTGGCATACATGTTAAGTAGAGCTTCAGATACGTAGTGGTAATAAAGATGACCCTCTTCACAATATGACCATGGAGAGCCTTCCCCAATTTGATAGCTGAGAGGGCAGGCAACACAGGGTTTAAGAATAGCCGCCAAGACTTGGTTATCAGGTCTGAAGCCTGATTTACACTTTGAAAGAAAAGGGACAAAGCTTTATTGTGCATGGCTTCTACCCAACAGCTCCTGATTATGGTGCTCCATGTTCTAAAATCCAGGTGAATCATATCCTCATACAGTTTCAAATCAGCCTTTGGGAACAAAACAACGGTATTGTTCAAAAACTAAATCCCGCCACCATCATTCAGGAAAATACTAACAACCATTTCCTCAAACACCTTATTTGCATATTAAAAATACGCATCGAGGTGCAGAAAGTTAAATATTTCAGGCCCAAATATTTTTACTGATGAGAGAGAGGCAATTTAACTAAAAAAAACAAAAACGCGTTCGCGTAAGATTAATATTTCTGTCTGGGCTCTAACTTTGCTTCTTGTAAGAGAGTGTTCAATAGCATTGAACCGGAGGAAAACTGGAAAGAGCTAACCGAAATGCTCTCATTGATTTTTCTCGGTTTTTTTTCCTTTACAGAGCGGCTTCGAATATAAGAGATTGAGATCTGTACAATAGCTTTAATATCAGCCGTATATAAAATTCAATGATCAAAAAATCGGCACGTCATATGTCCAAGCTGGCGATTTGCGTGCTTCAATTTCTCCTATTTCTATTCTCTTTTCACTTCAGCTTCCCCAAATTTTAATTTCAAAGAAACTCCCTCTATTGGAGACTGGAGACCCATGACCGAATCTTCATGGTTTCAGCTAGTCCCACACTATCACCACCACCTCCAGGGCTTCCTGTTGTAGTCTTCTCCCCTCTCATGGGTTTCTCGTAGCTCTCTTTTTTCTCGTTGGACCCACACCATGGCAGTTAGCGGTACTTATTACCAGTGTCACCTCCACTAGTGGCCACCGAGTCTCCCCTCTCTCTCTCAAATGTCTTTTTTCTTTATTTTCTTTTTGTTTCAATTTTAATTATTTTGATGACTAGAGTTGTGTAATTTTGCTTGGGTTTGAAAAATGGGTGTTTTGGGTATGGCCAATTGATTTGGATTTTGGGGTCTTAAATGAATGGCAGTTTAATGGCCGTTTATAGACTTGGGGTTGATGTCAAAATGGGTATTGATGCGAGCATGTATTTTATTGTGTAAATACTAAATACGTGTCATTGTGGTTGATGTCAAAATGGGTTTTGATATGAGCATGTGTATTATTGTGTAAATCCTAAATACATGTCATTGTGTGCGTGAGTGATCGAGTGTGAGTGAAATTTGTGTTTATGCTTAAATTAGTGTAAACAGATGGAGTAGACTACTGGCTTTAAAATCTAGGTATGTAAAAGGTTAGTTCTATGTAACAACCTTCTTCTTGTTGTTTTTATTCCTTTGCTTTGATCTTTGTTATTATCTTGCTTCTTTGTTGTTTTTGTTGTTGTTGCATTTGGGCCTTCTGTTTTTTGTACCTCTTGAGCAATTTTAGGAGGTTTTTCCTCTTTGACATTAGCTAGAAATTCTATTGCTTGGTCATGAGGTATTCCAAAAGTATTTTTCTTTTTTGTCCTTCTAATTTTACTTAAGTACATGTCCTTTTTCCTTAAATTTGGATTGTGATAAGCCAAAAATGTATTGATCCCTTTGGTAAATTAATTAATTAATTATCCAAATTAATTAATTAAGTCAATTTAATATGCAATAGCGTGGTAGTACAAAAAAATCACCAACTAAGTTAAATATAGCGGAAAATAAGTTTGACATAGGTGATTTGTTTACGAATTGGGAAAACTACCGAGGCAAAACCTCACCTAGTGAATTTAAAGTAACCACTCCCGAAAATCCACTATTATCAGTCACAAGTGATTACAAGTAAAAAGAATCCTAATATCCAATACCAACCTACAATTGAATCCTTACCTTAATACCCAATTAAACTTGTATTGTAGGGGCAATCTCTCTGTTCAATGCATGAATCCCAGTACGTGACTATCCAATAATGCACAGATCCCAATATGTGACTAACACACCAACTTGAAGAAGATGTTGGCTATAAAGTTCTTCAATTCATCAAACAATGAAAATCAGGAAGCTCCTTAGTCACAAAACCCTTGGCGTAAAGACGCAGTAGCTTCTATAGAGAATATGATGAATTAGAGCAATTTCTGTCTCCAGTCATAATATGCATGTATTATCACTTTGCATCATCTTGCATCCTTATGCATGCTTGTGACAGTTCTTAAAATAATCCTTATATATGTCTAAGATTGTGAGAAAAGAAACCATATACAAATAGTCAAGGATATTCGTGTAATCAGATCTGGAAAACCTGATTCGTAATTCTCAATAGATACAGTTTGTGTCGAGCTTCAACAGTAATTCTCAATAGAAATGATTCTATTGAGACTTCTGTCAAGGTTTAATGAGCAGCACATTCTTCACTTGTTTCTTGGTCAAATTTGCACGACTTCAATACTAAACTTGAACGCTTATTTTTTGAAGTACTAAACACATCTTAGATCTACTTAATTACAAGTAAAGTACGTTTTGTCAAAGGATTAGCTAATTACATCAAATATGTCCCTAACAATCTCTCCCTTTGGCAATCAATGACAAAACCACAATATACAAATGAATCATGAGAGAAGTCTTAAATCACTAAATTCATAACCACTTGTTGAATTACAAAATAAATCTAACCCTAACACAAACTCTTGAAAAAATTTGTAAGAAGAGAGTTCATAGCATGGTAGACTTTCACAACCTGTCTTTCTGAAACACTTAAACAAAACATATCAAGACATCATGTGTGAAACAGAAATAAAGACTGCATACATAAAGAAACATGTGTATAAAGAAAGAAAAGAAATAACACATGGAGAGATAGGTGAAGAAAAACATACATCATCATATATATATGAAAATAAAGTACAATGTATGTCAATAAATGGTCATAAGACCAGTATACGAGAGACTAATGTAAAAAGAAAGAAAAGAAAAATACATGTAAACCTCACTACATCCCTCAAGATCTATAAACACTCCCTTTGACATAAAATGTCCTATACTAACTCTCCCCCCAAGTACAAGACTACTTTCAACGCAAAACTACTACTCTCCCTTTTTGTCACGAATGACAAAGGGTAAGTCACTAAGAGGTTATCATCTCATCATCACTAGAAAAGCTAGCATCATCATCCTCATCATCACCAGCATCATCATCCTCATCAACCGAAGCCTCTGGAGAAGGAGATGGAGAGGGAGCAAAACCATTAAGGTGAGCCTGTCGATGTGCTATACAACTTACACAGGTGTTCACCTGACACATCTCATCAATGAGAGAGTTAAGGCGAGCATCCATGCGCTAAAGTTGTGCCATGATGGCCTCGAGGGTCACGCCACTAGCTATAAAGGTAGAAGGAGCTGAGGAAGAAGGAACAGCAGAAGCTGCAGGATTGGTTATCCCCACCCATGGCCGCTTCGATCGAAACTGGGCCTTGCTCCACCGAACAGAATCGGCGCTGATAGCACCTATAATGGTGAAGTAAAGAGAATATTAATAGGAATGGAGAAGTTACAAAAGATCCGTGAGATAGCCGAAGGAAAGATAAGCTTATCATAGGTCGCCGTATCCTAATACACATTGAGGACAGATATGATAAAGTAAGAAGGGAAGTCAATAGAGAGGTCTTCAAGAGGAGACAAAAGAAAATGAGCACAAGGCTCTGTGATAGAGTTATAAGGAGACGATGAAGTAAGAGTAAATGTTATCACCATATTAAGGAACCTCATACCTTTTACAAAGCTTCCCACCTCATATGGAAGGTGTCTTACAAAAGTGAGATAGAAGCTCGTCTCTAGACATTGTCCAAAGACGCTCACAACCGGGATAGTCAGGATGCGCTACTCATGGAACATGTAGTACCTCGGATATATGATCCGAGGTAACTATAATACTTGTACCTCGAAATGTAGTGGCAAACCAAGGTACAGAGGTATCGATACCATGTATATTGAAGTAAAACTCCTATATAATCACGATGGGACACTTCAAGGGACTCTCAAGTAGAGATTCCCAGCCCTGAGTCTGAATAACGGTAGGGAGAGGAGTGTCGAAAAAATTCAACAGAATAACATGATGCTCCGAATGGACGTCACGTTTCTGAAAGTTCTCCAAGAAATCCTTTCGAGCCTTCTCATCACGGAACCGAATGTGAAGAGGGGGAATGGGATCAGAAGAAGAAGACCCAAAACCAAAAGGATTCCGAGTCAGAGTGAATTTACGCACTTTGGGTGCCATGGTGCAGTCTATCCGAGAGAGAGAGAGAGAGAGAGAGAGAGAGAGAACATAACACAATCACAACTAGAAACTAGGAAAAGAGAAGAAAGGAAAAGACATGTGCATGAAAAATGCATGAACATGTGACAGAGAGAGAGAGAGAACATAACACAATCACAACTAGAAACTAGGAAAAGAGAAGAAAGGAAAAGACATGTGCATGAAAAATGCATGAACATGTGACGTGCAAAGTTTAAAGACATCATGGGTAAAAATCCAATCCAAACCTACTAGCACACAATCAACAATAAACAAACACACATCTAAAATGCATGAAACATTGTTGAAATGTGATGAGAATGCAATGCATGAACATATAACATCAAATCAACAACACCCAACCCAAAAATTTCACTAAAAAAATCTGAAAACCCCAAAAATTTTCAAAAACCCCAAAACCTAGGTCTAAAAGCATGAATGCATGTAAAATGAAGGGTTGAAGAACACATACCGAAGGATTAAGGCTTGATTTAGACTGAAAATCACGTGGGTAGAGAGATAGGAGTGAAAGAGAAATGTTTGGGAGGAGAGAAAAGAAATTATGTCAAGAGAGAGAAGTGAAAAATGAGATCTGATTCGCACTCAGCTTATATTTAGAAATCACAGCTCGATGGATCGAAGTATCTGTCGAGCACTAAATCTTAGCAAAAATGAATCTGTCAAAAAGAAACCCAGAAATCTCGATAGATCGAAATTCCATCAAGATCTGTCGAAAAAAGGAGAAAGAAGGGCTCGATAGAAGAGAATCTGTTAAGGATCTGTTGAGAAGCTGTCAAGCTTGAAGAAAATAGGTTTTTCAAGAAAGGAAAAACACATAGAGATGAATGCAACAAGTAAGCTACTCAAACATAAATCCAAATAAAATATTAAGCTCTCAAAACATCTCTCAACATATATGCAAAATATTTAACATCCAAAACACACAGACACTAAATAAGTCTAACCAATTTTGTATTTAAAAAATAAGACAGTTTAGTGAGCACATATTAACACATGTATTCTTTGTGATGGCCAAATTACATTGTACCTGCACATGTATCAAAAGTAGCAAAGAGTTTGCATGTTGTGTGTGAAAACATAGCAAAAGTGCATAAGTTTCTCATATTATGACGATTTGAGATATGAGAAAAATCAAATATACTCACACACAATCATAACTGTTTGTTGGAGACTATCACCTTTGAGGTACATCATATAACTCCTACATCTCCTAAAAACATGCTTGCAATCATTTTTAAAAGCATTTTGATTCTTTTGCTTTTGTATTCTTTGCATATTTTTCTTTTAAGTATAGCATGCATAGGCATATAAGAAAGAGAAAAGAAGTACCCAATTATGCAAGCTTAAACATCACAATTTTGATATGCCAAAGCACATAGATGTTATACATGATTGGTGAGCATTAGTGGTGAGATGATTATTTATGCCTTTCTTTTAGGATTTTCTAGTCTTTCCCGTCAAAAAGAGTGATATGAGTGTTAAGATATAAGACATTACTGAACTGTACTCACCACAAACATGAGCCATAAAGCTCATTTGCTTAGTTGTACATTGAGATGCTCATTTAAGTTACAAAAAATACAAAGTTTAAAAAATTTTGTTTCAATGACCATCCAAGGTACACAAGTACCAATATACACAAACACACACTGCCTTTGTATTTTTCTAATTTTCAATTTTTTTTTTATTAAAAACAAAAATAAGCAAAAACTAAAAAACAACCAAACAATAACATAAAGAAACACACAAAGCATAAAACTAGACTGACTCAAAATAAGAAAATAAAACAAACAAGTAATGCATAACCATAAGGGAAGAGAGAGAGAGAGAGAGAGACTAAATCACTTTGAGCCATTTTCCTTCCACATCTTGGAAGAACATTTCCTTTGCGCAAACCTTTGATCCGGAGGTGAGGGGGAAGAATTGAAACCGTTCAAGTTCAAAAAGAACATAAGGATCTTGAGAAGATCTCCAAGAGGAGCAAGAGATGATGGAAACTAATTCTTTTTTATGGAAACTAATTCTAATTCATTAGAATTAGAATTGCTATAAGGGGTGCTCCTAAAATAGATTTTCTTTTATCTAAGTTCTCACTAGCTATTTCAGTTTTAATTTCATCATTCTTAGAATTAACATTATCAGCAAGTGAGACAAACACAGTTGTATTAGATGAGGCAATATTAGGAGAAGAGAAATCATACCGCAAACTGATTTTATCAGAAGCAGCTTTTTGAAAGCTTAGCATCTCATCGAGCTTTGCACTAGAAGTCCTCTCTAATTGAGCTCTAACTTGGAACAGTTTCATTTCAAGCTTCTTTGTAGCAAGGAAGTTGTTTTCGAACTGCAAAACTCCAATGGTTTGATTTGCTTCATCAACCTTTGTAGATAGCTCCTCTCAATCTAGCTCCATCTCACTCAACTTCTTGGTGTTGACCCTATATAGTTTCTCATGCTTCTTGGAAACCTTGTACAATTTTGCATAGGCTGTATGGATGTCATCTTATTCATCTATTTTCTCAAACTTAGATACCACAAAGTCCTTTTCATCATCTACTGTTTCTGTAACCCTTTTAGTAGGATCAACTGGGGCAGTAAAATCATTTAAAATTCCCTCATCATCATTATCACCTGACTCAATCTCAGGCTTAGTGTCACTCAAGGTAGCAGCAAGAGTCTTGCTTTTCCCAATTGACTTAAGATATGTTGGACATTCTTGTTTCATGTGTCCAAAATCTTGACATCCAAAGTACTTTGGTCTGGAAGGAATAGTGTACTAACTGCCATCCTTAGCATCCTTCTTTCCTCTGTGTTGGCTTTTGAATTGAGAAGAATTAGATTGCTTATGATCCTTATCAAATCCTTTCGCATTGGCATTCTTCATGAACTTCTTAAACTACTTAGTGATATAGGACTTCATCTTGGAATCTTCATCATCTGAAGACTCATCAATCTCATTACTTTTGGCCTTCAGTGCCATACTCTTACTTTTGCTTCCTTTCCCAATTCTAGTAAAACCCAATTCATAGGTTTGTAAGTTTCCTACTAGCTTTGTCAAAGGTATGGAGTCAATATCCTTTGATTCTCCAATTGCTGTTATCTTAGCATGAAATCTCTCAAGAAGAGACCTTAGCACCTTTCTTACGATCTTGGATTCGGGAATGGTTTCCCCAAAATTGAAGGTTGAGTTAACTATCCTTCAACTTAGCATAGAACTCATCAAATGACTTATCCTCCTCCATCTTTATCTCCTCAAAGCTAGTAGTGAGCCTTTGGACCTTTAAATCCTTGACAACCGTCCTTTTATAGGTTTTATGAAGGATAGTCCATGCTTCTTTTATCGTTTCAGTTAAGGATATTTTCTTGAATTCCTCATTCGTGGCACTGAAAATGGCATTCAATACTCTACTATTGAAGTTTGCCACATTAATTTTTGCATTATCTCAATCAGCCAGTACTTCCTTTGGCTTAGTCCGGTCAGTCTCCACAGCTTGCCATACCTTCTCATCTAAAGACTATAAGAAAGCACTCATGTATACTTTCTAGTATGTATAGTTAGTGCCATCAAATAAAGGAGGTATAATAAGAGATTTTCCTCTATCTATGACAAACAGGGGTCAATGAATCACATAGCAAAGATTAAATCTAATCAGAGTGTGTCCGCTCTGATACCACTTAATAGGCCAAAAATGTATTGACCTCTTTGGCAAATTAATTAATTCATTAGTCAAGTTAATTAATTGAGTCAATTTAACAAGCAATAGCGTGGTAATATAAACAAGTCACCAACTAAGTTAAATGCAGTGGAAAATAAGTTTGACACAAGCGATTTGTTTACAAATGGGGAAAACCACCGAGGCAAAACCTCACTAAGTGAATTTAAGGTTACCACTTCCGAGAATCCATTATTATCAATCACAAGCAATTACAAGTTAAAGGAATCCCTATACCAAATACCAACCTACAGTTGAACTTTTATCCTAATACCTAATTGGACTTGTATTGTAGCGGCAATCTCTCCATTCAATGCATAAATCCTAGTACGTGACTAACCAATGATGTACGAATTCTAATACGTGAAAAACACACCAACTTGAGGAAGATGTTGGCTGCAAAGTTCTTCAGTTCATCCAACAATGAAGATTAGAAAGCTCCTTGGTCACAAAACCCTTAGCGTAAAGACGCAATAGTTTCTATAAAAAATATGATGAATTAGAGCAATTTATGTCTCCGATCACAATATACATGTATTATCACTTTGCATCATCTTGCATCCTTGTGCAAGCTTGTGACAACTCTTAAAATAATCCTTATATATGTCTAAGGTTGTGAAAAAAGAAATTCTATACAAATACTCAAGGATATGCGTATTATCAAATCTAAAAAACATAATTTTGTAATTCTCGACAATACAGCTTGTGTCGAGCTTCAGCAGTAATTCTCAATAGAAAGGATTCTATCGAGACTTTTGTCGAGCTTTAATGAGTAGCACATTCTTCACTTGTTTCTTGGTCAGATTTGCATGGATTCAATACAAAACTTGAACACATGTTTTTTGAAATACTAAACCCATCCTAGATCTACCCAATTATAAGAACTTAAATGAGCATATTGATTATTTGCATTGTGTGCTTGTTGTTTTGAGAAAAGAAAAACTATATGTCAATTTAAACAAATGTTCCTTTTGCATGGAGAAAGTTGTGTTTCTTGATTATGTTGTTAGCGCAAAAGGAATTAAGGTGGATGAGGAAAAAGTAAAGGCCATCAAGGAATGGCCCACACCTAAGTCAATCACTGAGGTAAGAAGTTTTCATGGTTTGGCTAGTTTTTATCGCCAATTTGTCAAAGATTTCAGTACATTAGCCTCACCACTCATTGAAACTGTTAAAAAATCTGTGGGTTTTAAATGGGGTAGTAAGCAAGATCATGCATTTATTGAAATTATAAAAAAAAAGTTATGTGGTGCTCCTTTATTAGCATTACCTTATTTTTTCCAAAACTTTTGAGATTGAGTGTGATGCCTCAAGAATAGGTATTGAAACTGTTTTGATGCAGGAGAAGCGGCCAATAGCCTATTTTAGTGAAAAGCTAAATAGGGCAGCTTTGAACTACCCAACATATGACAAGGAGCTTACGCATTAGTGAGAGCATTGGAGACTTGGCAACATTACCTTTAGTCGAAAGAATTTATCATACATACTGACCATAAGTCCTTGAAGCACTTGAAGGGACAAGGTAAGTTGAATAAAAGACATGCCTTATGGGTGAAATTTATTGAGATCTTTCCTTATGTAATCAAATACTAACAATGTAAGGAAAATATTGTGGCTAATGCATTATCAAGAAGGTATGCTATTGTCTCTACTTTAAATGCAAAATTCAAATCCGTTAAGGAATTGAATGCTAATGATTGAAAGCTCGAAAATGTGTTGAAAACACAAGAACTGTTTAGAGCTCCAAACTAAAGTTACAACTCGATTGATTTTACACTAATTTAATACTAAATGTGGAATAGTGTAAATACGAGCAGATAAACAAACAAGCTACTCTAATCTATAATCACAACAACACAGCAGTAAAATGAAAGAAAAAAGAGTAGGGAAGAAGGATGCAAACACAAAGACAATATAGCAATGTGTTATTAAAGAGGAAACCAAAGTCCTTGGTGAAAAACCTCTCCGCCGCCCTCCAAACGGTAATCGATTCACTAGACAATCAGTTGGGATATATAGGTTAGCAAGAGACCCTCCAAGCCTAATCTACCCAATATACCTAAGCCCTCCAAGTTCTTACTCTAACAAGACTTCTCGAAACCGTGTCTTGTCTAGCTCTTCGGATCCTGCAACAAGCTCCATGTTACATCCGCCATCCTTAGCTTCTTTCAATGCTTTCTAGTAGTACCAAGACCTCACTGAATACTCTGAAAGGGTATGGTAAGTGTTTGGGCTATCAACCTCTCAATGGTATGGAAATGGAGAGATAGGAGTTAAGGAAAA